>CM067900.1:10288589-11012655 GCA_034621355.1 Mycalesis mineus
AACGGAGAGGATAACCTTAACATAGAGGCAAACTCTATGACACCAACCAAAAAGGTTTCATTCATAGACATACCAGCAGGACCAGTGATATCAGATGACTTTCAAGAAATGGCTGAGGGTGCAACTGTTGGGAGGTTACATAAGATGTTTGATAAAGAGACTTTGAAGACTGAATCTGAAGCAAATACTAGTGTAAATGATAAGAGCATCCAATTGAAACAGGGTACAGAGGTAGAGGCTGTTGAGACAGGGTGGCCTGAAGTGCTGAAGTGCAAGTTTCATGATGTTTAGTGAGTAACTTTGATAAGTTTTTAATTTAAGCGTGTGCAGGTCTTAGGTGATAAAGTTGCAACAAAATTTTAAGTTATAACTTGAAAGCTTGCATGTTTGTGTTTGACTATCACATAAACACATACTTCTTTGTGTCATAACATATGCATGTACATGGGCATATATGACATTAGTGAGAGAATGTTTAGGGGGTCTAGTCCGCCCGTTAGCACAGAATTTAAGTAATTATATTGCAGATTAGTCATCAGATGGATATTAGACAAAATATACAACATTCCGGCATCACAACTATAAAATTTGCATTAAGAATTCTTTTTTTTACTGTAAAGACTCAGGCAAAAGACCCTTGTACCCCCTCTTGAGAAAGCTATAGTTAAGCCCCAGATGAAAGATATATGAAAGCAATCATCTTTGGTTACTTTTGCACATAAAGCAGCAAATATTATGCAGAGAAATATATCAAGCTGATTCATTCTGTGTTGTATGTAAAATTGGAAATTATTAATTGTTACACTAATTTCCTGATTTTCTATGTAAAGTATTGTGTGGTTAAACTTATAATAATATTTTTTGTCAGGAGTTAAAAATGAACTTCAAGTAAACCACTTTCTATCCAATAAACATGAATGACTTATTTTCAGTTACAACTTAAACTGTTACTCTGAGAAGTATGAGCTCCTGATCCAACGCTATGGGGAGAGGTTTGTGGGAGCGGAGACTGACACCAGTGTGAACATCTACTCAGGGGGGCTGCAGTCACCGAGCAGTGCCAGCAAAAGGAAAGCTCTTAGATTGAAGTAAGTTAGAAGTATTACTGTTCTTATGAATACTGGACTTAAGTTCAATTAACAAATGACATAATCCTTATTAATATTATGAAGTTGATAGTTGTATTTATGGATGAAGGACGTTTGTTACTCTTTCACGTAAAAACTACTGATTGGATTTTGATGAAACTTCACAATAATATAGCCTACATATCAGAATGATTAACACATCAGATAGAATGCTAGTGCTAATAAAGGGGAACAGTCCTTCCATACAATGTTTTCCTATATCTCAAAGTGTTTAGGCAGTCTTATTAACTTTCAAACAAAGTTGCTTGAAAGTTATTTGGACTTAATAAAACAAATTATGGGAGCAAAAAGAGCAGAGAACTTGAATGTTGATGCATTGTTATATATATCCTTAAACCTACACCTATAGCTCATGTCTCGGGCTTTTGTTTCGATTTTTTATCTATGCCGCACGATAGATGTCCGGCACGCGCACGGTGAATCCATAAAAGTTCGGCTAAGATATTCATCGCATTTAAAAAAAATAATTTACATTGTTAAAGAATGGCTCAAGTGAAGTCACCAGGGCGGAGGCTGTCTCACCTGGCGCGACGACGACAGGCCTTCTGCAGTGCAGCAACTATCAATGAGAAGGCACAGACCAGCAACTCCAAAATGGTGCTGATAGATAAAAAGTAAGTAAATATTAATAATTTTATTTAATAGTTTTTAATAGTTTAATTTAGGCTTTGTAGAGGCCATAGAAATAAGAAAAAGCAAGGTTTTAGAAATATATTATGGTATGTTAATGAATGTTTCCTACTGAAACATGCTAAAACAGCTGAATGGATCTAAACAAAATTTGACGTGAAAATCGTCAAAAAAACAACACAACACACACTTCTTTTGATCCAGAAAAAATTAACCAATGCGGAGATATAAACTTTCTGTAAAAAAAAACATCTTTCTTTTAATTTAAAAACTTTGTGATGACTTACTTACAAAAAATCTCATCACAATGGTTTCAGTACTTTAAAGTTCAATAACTTAATCACGAAAATGAGAATTTTGTAACTGTGAAATAATTTAAAAACTCATAAAATTTTTACTAACAAAGAAAATTTCGAAGTTTCTTCCCGCACAGAAAGCTGATCAACTCAGCGGAACGGAAAAGCCCAAGAACAAGACGGACGCCAGGCAAGAAAACACCCACACGCAAAACACCCGGCAAGAAAACCCCAGGCAAGACACCCAAAGGACAGAGTGGAGGATCTAGCAAGAAGAAAGCTATGAGACGACTGCTCATGGACTCGGACACAATAACACGGTCACAACCCAGAGAGTCCCTCAAAAGAGCACTATTTGTTAGTCCGGAACACAAAAAGATTCCAGCAGCTGTTCCATCGTCACATCAAGCTATGAAGTCCAAACGAGCTCTATTCAGTTCACCAGTGAGACAGGCAGAGACTAAAAGTCTAGATGGGACAACAAGTGATCAGTTTATGAAGAGGAAACGAGATTTTGATGATGAAGACAGTAATGGTAGGAGCAAGATTGCTAAGAGTTTGTCGTTTGGTGGTGACAGTATTGGGACGTCGCAAGGCGTTGCGTTAGCTCGACGAGCATCTGAAGCATCGGCTACAAAGACTATGGCTGAATTGAATGAGACTCATAAGAAGGTAATAAATACTTTAATAATTAGTATATTTGAAAATCTACGTTTATGTTGATACATATATAGACATGCCTACTTTCATTTCGTAATTTATTTATTACAAAGCTTCAAAGTATACTACAAAGCTATACATTCCTAATTTCCTACATATTGTTTGGTAATGATCATTACTAAATTAGTAGCCTGTATTGTAATAGAAAAATACTACATTTGATGACTACTGGCGAGGTGAAAACAACTGACAGTGTTTCCATTAAAGCATTGGCGAGCAATTTTGAAGTTTTACACGCATTGCATTTCAGTCTAAATAAATATAATTTTATTTTTTTAATTTATAAGAAAGCATTGTATACTTTTTGCAATTCACGAAGGCAAGAGAGCTTTACTCGTGGTTGAACGTGGAAACAACAAGCACAAGTGACGGTTGCGACGTTAGTCCGAAAGTTCTAACGTCGCAACCGTCCTAACCGGTTTCGGTTCGGACCGAAAGGTCCTAACTGATCGCTCCGCCAGACCAGCATACTATGGTAATGTACATATACACGTTCAACCACGAGTAAGACTGTAAAGGTCACTAGCCTTCGTGAATTGCAAAAAGTAAACCACAGAAAATCACTGCAGTTATGATGACACTTATTTTTTGACAGTAGCTTAAATAACTGTTCATTAACATTTCTAGAAGTTGCTATGGGCGGTGACGGAGGCGCTGCGGCTGCACGGCTGGCGCATGTCCTCTCCAGGCTTCAGGGAGAAGGCGTCCGGCCTAGCGCGCCTCACGCGCAAGCTGCTGACCCTGCCGCCGCACGCTGCCAAGCTGGCCGCACCTAAGCTATCCACTTCTGATACCATGTTCAAGTAAAATATCCTTTTTATTATTAACTAGCAGTGCTTCGTAGGTTTCATCCGCGTTGTTATCATTCCTATATGAATATTGGGCTATAAAATATTTGACGGCCGAGCGGCGCAGTGGGTAGTGACCCTACTTCTACGTCCTAGGCTGTGGGTTCGATTCCCACATCTGGAAAGATGGTTGTGTGATGAGCATGGATATTTTCCAGTTTTCTGGGTGCTTATTTATATATTATACGTATTTATTTATAATGTATATTAAATATTCATCAGTTTTCATAGTACCCATAACACAAGCTACCTACACTTTGGGGCTAAATAGCGAATGTGTGTAATTGTTCTACAATACTAATTTATTTATAATGAAAAAAAGTAGCCAATACCGGACTATAATCTATTTCTTTGCTTAATTTTATGCCAATCTGTGCTGCTGTTGAGCCATAATAAAGCAACAATCATCCATGAAATAGTATTGATAGGACGGGCTAATTTGTTAGGAGTAGGATAATATCCACATCCCTTCGATTTCTACGTACCGGTTTGCTAAATTGCTTGGCCACGGCCGAGGCATTCCACCAGCCAATTAGTCGACAATATGGTAAATTTCTCAACATGAGATATGTCTGTTGTCTATTGATAGTCCTAGTTTTTGACTTAGATTCAGGGCAAAAGACCACCTGGATACATTATATGGTCTGCTCTTATAACTCAAGGATTTTAATACTGATATAAGGAACCAGGTCTACGCTCATAAAACGCATATATACCGTTAGTAGAAAAAATGAACACATACTTCATCATTTTGTTACAGACTTGCTCGTCAATACGTATTCGCGATCATCCAAGGACGAACCGTCGAAGAATGCTTTCAGGATGAGCAGATCAAACTATCCACAGAGAGCAACAAACTGTCTGGATACATAACAGCAACAGCATATCAACAATTGAAAACCAAGCAAATCCCATGCACATTGACCTCCCAGGTCAAAGAAAACACTTGCAACGAGGGGCCACTGAAACTGGAACAACCTAGGAGTACATCAAAGAACATATTGCAAGACAAAATGGTGAATATCGACACCAATTCCAACAGCAGTGGTTTTGGATCGTTAGATAAAATAGGTGTGTTTAAATCTCATTCGATGCCTTCCTTTGAGGAAGCTGCTAAAATGAGGGCTCGGAGACAGATCAGTTTTGATAATGTTGACTTTCCTAAAAGGTGATGTGAAGTGATTGTATAGTGATAATATAATGGCTCCATTCGGTTAGGTTTTGCCACTTTTATAAGTTAAAATATGCTAACATCTTGGAGTTTTTTTGGTAAGTGAACAAACATAATTATTACTGTAGTTAGAACCATATAGATTAGCAATAAAGGGCGTTGAACCCTTGAAAGGAGTAGAAAAACTACTATCTCTGTCTTACCCATTTATATTGTTGGTTGGTAAACTGATGAAACTTATTATTTGGGAGTGAGACCACATGAGTAGATAAAAGGAACAGAAACAAAGCTTCATACTACCGCGCAATTCGGTTGCACTACTACAAGCACGCGGGGCATGTGTGAGTGACCACCAGCCACTTGTCGCCTACGCGGCGAAACTGGAAAAAACCCGATTTACGCTGGCACAGTTAGTTGACAATCTTAGGGTTATGTCAGTGCAACAAACAAACAACATTGTTTGTTTGGTTGTGACAACCCTACCAAAATAGCGATTTTGCAAGTTTTACTTCTGTTCCTTTTATCTACTCATGTGATGAGACTCACACAGTAGATTACAAATCCATAGGTAAGAGTGATAGACATTAGTTCATCTACACCTTTACTCATAGCAATTTTCAGGGGTTCAATGCCCTTTATTGCCAATCTATATGGTTTGGAATGTAAACAAACCTTAGACAGAGAAGTAAATAGGTTTTTGAAAGAGTCCATAGAATTTTGGTGTGCTTGTATTCTGTAAAGAACCAAGACAAGGAAATTCAATATATGCTTTCATGGTGTATTCTTTTTTTTATAAAATTGGGCATGATGATGATGGTCCTTATTAGATACCTTATTGGATATTGACTCATATCAATATATTGGTGTTTCAAATTCTCTTGGAAGTTGATTTAATAATAAAGAGTATTTTTTGTGTGAAAGGGACAGAAGACCTAGAAATTAAGTTATTGTAATTTTACATATCTTTGTCAGATTTTCATTTTATTTTCCCAATCAAACCAGTTTATAAAAATCTTAAATCAAATATATTATTTTGAGTAAACAATATAGCCTTGTATTTATATATTTCTAGAAAGGTAAATCAAAAATTATATATTTCTGTTAAAGTCAAAGGGGTAATCAGTCCTCACCAGAGGTCAAATTATGTATCAACTTTAATGACACTCAACGGTGTGCGATTCAAATTTTTATATAACTCTCTATATAAAAAGATTTTATAGATCGAGAGAGACTGAGACAGATTTGAAATGTACACTGTGGTGTCATTACATAATTGCCCTACTGAACCATTCCACCCAAGTATGGGACTTGGGTGGAATGGATATATCTTTAGAATATTGAAAAAAAAAAAATGATGTAGTTCATTGTAATGTTCATTAATTCAAACATTATATTTACTTCTATCATAAACAACATGTTAGTATCAATAACCTATTAATCCATCAACCAGGTGTTAAAAAAAAAGAGCTTCCTAGACAGAATACTGAAGGAGATATATGGACATTACTTAAATCATCAAGGTTCCCTTTTTGTTATATTAGTATGGATTTATTTTTCTTTTAAAATAATAATTTTATATGCAGAATTATGTTTACAATTTTGAAATATATTAGTACATTTCAAGATGTTATACTGTATACCTGACAATTGTTTGTCATCTTGATGGTTGTATTATGACAAAGACACCAAAAATTATTGTATTTTCAAAAAAAGATGAAACAGCTGTTCCTACTGTAATGACATTTTAACTTATAAAAGCGGAACTTGAAAAAATATTTTAAGTTATTATTATTATTTATTGTCAACTTAGTACATATTCATTTTATAAACCAATTTGATAGATCCTGTGGGCTAATATCAATTTCATACAACAAACTAATTTGTTAATTGGTCACAAAATTTGGATTGATTTGATTATTATGGCCAGAAGTAAAACTAAGAGTCGAAGGAATACTGTTTATATAAATATATGACAAGAATTCTATGCTTCTATTAGGAGTACAGTTTTGCACAGTGAAGTCTGCTCAGTAATATATTAACATTTGACATTTAACATTTAGTTTTTGTGTAATAAAATTAAGATATAGGAAATCTATACTTAAGTCACTAGGAAAGTTTTGCAATACAGCCACATTTATTACAATTTCTTCAAGGTGGTCCCAGGCCGCTAAAAATGCTATGTGGCTGGCAAACTGCATACCCTGGAGCAGAAATTACTGGATGCAAGAGCATAAAATTCTTCGGGTCTTGACTTTGGACTGGGGACTTTTTTGTAATCATCTTAGGCTGGCATACTTTGGAATGCTAAGTGAGCAAAATTTCTTCCTTACTAATCAAGAGTTACGACTTGGAGTTAAAGGAAGCTCATTTTCAAACAAACTAAGATACCTTTTGAAAACTGTAGCCAGGTTTTGACATCCCTGGACTTATTTGTTCAATACTAAGAAGTTCTGTTATCATACCTTTTCACCATTCTTTTACACCGTTTAAAACTGAATTTTATGAAAGCTTGGTGCAGGAATCTAAAGAATTGCTTCTTTAGTGGTCCTTTCCTTGGTCCTTAACACTGAGTCACGCCGATCCTCGTCATCTTCTGAAATTATCTTGCAATCCGGATAGTGCACTTGATACATTACCTCTAGTGTATCCCTGCCACTTTCTGTCAGTTTGCCTTTGTCATTCCGAATTGTAGTCAACAGATTGACCTTAGTTTTGATAATGCTTTCGAGAGCCCCATTGCCCTTGGGAGTGTCTCAACACTTTCACAGTGACTCCTCCAGGCCTTGCGCTTAACCTATCTCACCGCTAAGCTGTATTATATATCTATCTTCAAGTAGTGAGTCAGTACAATAAAATACTATTCATCCATCAATACAAATTGGCATATTGCAAGACTTTCCTAGCGGCTTCTGTATTAATATTTTAAATGCGAAAGGAACTCGGTTTGTTTGTTACTCAATTATGCCTAAATTATTGAACTGGTTTTAATGAAATTTAGTACAGAGATACTCTAGAGCCTGTAAAGACATAGGCTATTTTCGTCGAACTATCATAAAACAAAATTTCTCGCGGACTGAGTCGCGGCGTCAACTAGTATAATTTAATTTCAATACAACTCAGATATTTATTGATAAGTTCTGTAAATAATCGGGCAACTTATAAAAATGATGCCGACGGATTGAGAAACTCCTCATTTTCAAGTCGGTTAATTATTATTAAGCTATTGCATGGCTTCCATTCTTTTGTTCAGTAATATCAATACTTAAATTTAGGGTTAAATCAAATCTGCGTAATTGTTGTAGGGGTTTAATTATTTTTTTTAATGGATATATTTTTCCAAAAAGAGATAAAACAAATAATTACTCTGTGTGTAAAAATGAGCTAATTTATTAAAATGAAAAAGTTATTAAACTTAAAACTTAATCCCCTGCAAGACTGAATCTATTGCAGATACGCGGCCTTTACATATGGTATATTCGCGGATTTGCACCATCCCCAACGATATAATATGTACATCTATGTATTAAAATATGTGCTACGCTGTGACTCGCCTTGTATGCGCAGGCCCTTATTGTTAAATTATTTATAATAAAAGTTCTATTTTGTTGTTTAGCATGTAGTTAGACAGTATGTCTTATCAACTTTAGTGTTACAAACTTATCTGACTTGGCCACATGAGTAAATAAAAGGAACAAACGCTAAGCTTCTTAAAAACGTGCATAATTATTACCTATTTTAGTAGGGTTGCCACAATGGGTTCAGACAAATTAAACAACCAAACAAACAACGTGTCACACTGATATGACCCTAAGATTGTCAACTAACTGCGCCGGCTAAAACCGGTTTTTTCCAGTCTCGCCGCATACGCGACATGCGGCTGGTGGTCACTCACACATGCCCCGCGTGCTTGTAGTGGTGCAACCGATTCGCGCGGTAGTATGGAGCCTTTTCCCTATACGTTTTATCTACTCATGTGACCCGGTGGCCAAAACTGGAACTAACGCCGCAGCTGTCACTCTTTTGGTTTCTGTCTATGACAGAAACAGCGACCACATCAACACCTCTCCGGGCCAGATAAGTTTGTAGCACTACTTTTATTTTAATCGTTGATATGACGATTGGTATGGGAAAACTCATTATTTCTTGTATATAACTATCTGCTTTTATTATATGCTTAGTAAGTTGGCGTGAATTAATTCTAAAGCCGATAATAAGCAATGCTTAGTTTTATGTGATTGGGCTTTTTTTAGTTTATTATTAAAACTTATTAGTTAATTTAATTTACGACTCAAATATCTTTTTTTTGTTGTAAATAGCGATAGCTTCTGTATGGACTTATGAACGTACAATGTATTTTTATCTGTAGCAAAATTACAGTAAATAATAACTCCAAAATACGTAATATTATATAATCAATGGATTAAACCACATTGAGTTGATAAAAAAGCCAACCAAGAAAGTTCCCTTAGTAAAATCTGAGATTAGCCCTATTAAAAACTGACACCCGAATGCTTAAACGCTAATCAAATATAAATACGTCACAAGTTGACTTCATACGACAGATATCTATCAAAAATGAAAATGAAACAAAAATTATCAAATTAAGTCGGGACATACTTAAATTTGATTTATATTTGAGTATTAGGGGTGTTTGGGTGCCAGAAAACTTGCACTCATTAAAACATGATGATGATGATTAGATGTTAATATACCGACAAATACGTACCGCCAATTGAGCGATCCGGTACGATGTGTACTCCTAAGTTAGCCCGCTTCCATCTTAGTTTGCATCATTGTAACTTATCTAATAATAATAATAAAAAATGGAAACACTGGCATACCAGATGGAAGGTGTAAAAAGAATTTTAACAAAAGAATAATATATTTTGAGGAAAAATGTATTTTAATTAAATGAAAAGGTGTCAACACTGGACCTACTGAGTAACGTAATACAACTTTGTTATTTTTTAGTTTTAGTACTAACTATTGTATGCTGTGCAAAGTTAGATTTTAAAGTGACTCGAGTAAGTAACTTTTTGATAAAATGTGTTACTGTCGCTGAGTTTGATCTCAGATCAGATGTTTTTGTATTTAAGGAAATAATAAAACTTTTTTGCGTCAAATATCGAAAGGTTGTTTATTTTTAATGCCTTTTACATTTCCACTTGGTGTTTGTCTTCAGTGCCGTAGGGCACAGGGCGCACACCCTGGACGGGCGCAGAAATTACCAGACCATATACATACAATACCTTATTTAGAGTCAGTTACAAGTCTGTAGAGCGCAGTTATAAAAAGCTGGTTTCGCTACTGTTTGTCTTAAGGTAATAAAGATTTTGCAACTTTGAGAATGCTAAATCATACGCAAAATACATGGACAGCGTTGGTCGAAACAGATATTGTGGAAGTATATACCTATACTAAAGTCAAACTCGATTGAGAATGCTAGTCAACAAACAAATTAAAAATGAAGGTAGAAATCACTAGTCATTTTACACCTATTTTTTTAATTAAGTAACTAGTTAACAATGAATTCATGACAATAAATTAGATAAGTAAGCTTAAAACTAATTAATATATTCAATATATTTTAAATAAGATTTTTTAAAATAACAAAACATAGTTTTAAATTTATTAGGCATGAAATGTGTTGCATTTTCTACCTTCATTTGAAATTTCTTTGTTGACAAGCATCCTCAATCGAGTATGGTTTTAGTATACATTTTCATACAAATCGTTTTTTTACCCACTTGCGTAGGACCCGCGTGCACTTATGATAAATAACAACTTGTCCAGTACTTGTTTCACTCGGGACACGGACAGAGTGGAAATGCCTATAGAATACCTACTGTCTGTCGGCTGAAGCTATGATGATTGTATTTAGAACAATATTTCTACGTAAGAGGATTTTCCTATCGCTAATCAAGTGACACAGATAAGATATAAAGTAGTCATTAAAAGATAATCTAATTGCATTGTTTGTGTCGGCTATGTCCTATTACGCGTTTTTTTAAATAAAAATTACTTAAAAATGGGTTTGTGTGAAAGCAAGCAGTATCCAGGTTTGACACAAGATGTCTTGGAGGATTACGCCTCCCTAACTTATTTGAATAAAGGAGAAGTTTTATAGTAAGTGCCTAAGATTTTAGTTACATTTCAGTTGATTTCAAACACACCATCTTTCCCCTTTCTGTTCCCTTATTGTTGTCTCGTCTCAATATTTTAGTTTTACCTTTATTTATTGTTTAAGTTTATACCTTTGCCTACTTTAAATTAATTATTTAAAAGTTTTCCTAAAACAAGTGTCAAATTTCAGTTTAATGAAAAAGTTCTATTCAATAGACCCTGACAAGATCGAGAAGGATTACAATCATCGATTTCCAAAAGAAGTAATAATCAATAAATTTCATGTTCTTAAAGTAAGTATTTATTCCTTAACTTAGTATGTTTAAGTGTTAGTAGTACATTTGTTTTCGCAGGCTGAGTTTGAAATTTCGACCGATTTCAGTTGTGGGGTCGCGACTCCAGCATCTTGGGACCGTTTCTAGAACTATGTGCATAAATGAACCCCCTAAATTTAACAAATTTCTATACTCTTTGACTTATTCGGGTATAACCTGTGTATAGATTTCAGGTGAAAACTATGGAGAGTAGAGGTAAGGAGGACAATCTCTGTATATAAAAAGTGTCCGTCAAAATGTATTAAATTAGGATGGCGCCACAGTTGCATCAAAGTAACTTTCAAAAGAAGCGCCAAATACAAAATAAAACTTTTGAAATCATTTTTTTTGAAATTGGTTATAATTCTGTAAGGTTATATTTACCACAATATTTTGTACAACGTAAGTTGTTGAAGTTCTCAATAATTAACTACTTTAGTCGATAATGACATTAAATTTTTTAACTCGGCATACTTCAATTCATCTACGATTGCTACATTCATACCATACCCTGTGCATCCACTAGCGCGATTGTGGAGGATTTTTGAACTGTTATTTAACGCATACAACTGGACACTTTTTCAACTTTTCTCCCATATAAGATTGTCCTCCTTACCTCTACTCTCCATAGTGAAAACTTTGATATGCGACAGCAGTTTTTATAATTAATATAGCGGCTGGCCCCTTAGAATTTAACTTTGAGCTAACCCCTTTACTAATAATTCTAGATTACAGATTAGTACAGTTATTATAAATTATATTTATTTTATTCGTAGAATAATCCTTTCCAAGATCGCTTGTTCCGTGTGTTTTCATCTCAAAAGGACAACTGTTTCTCCTTCGAAGATCTCTTGGATCTGTGCTCCGCCATGAGCCCGGAATGTCCGCCGGACGTCAAAGCCGCATGGGCTTTTCAAGTCTTTGGTATGACAAATCTTTAGATAAGTACCTACACAATGACTAAAGAAATAAATTAATATTTTTGCTGGAAAACAAAAAATAGACTCCCAAAAGGGTAGTGATATGAGGCTGAACTTAAACCTTAGAGTTTAAAGTTACCTAATTAAAGCACCTATAGTACCTAACTAATAATCCCAAAGTTCTTTTTTCTTCTTATTTATTCATCACAAGTTCGCCCTTGACTGCAATCACGCCTGATGGTAAGTGATGATGCAATCTAAGATGAAAGAAGAACTTGTTAGAGGTAGGATAATATCCACACCTCTTCGGTTTCTACAAGACATCGTACTGGAACGCTAAACTAGGATGGACTAGAAGTTTGGTAAAAGTTCAATAATTTGCTTTTATTTCCAACAGATATAGACGAAGACAACCAAATATCGGCGGCAGACATTAGTTCTATTCTGGACCGATTGACCTGGGACCCGAATAACCGCGCCAATTACATTGATAAAGAATCTAAAAGGAAAATTGCTAACGTGGTATGTACAACTTATAGGTAAATGTTTTTTTAATTTGTTCTTGTTATACGCAAAAACTACTAAATTTGATTTTGATGAAACTTCACAATGATATACATATATCAGAATAACACAGAGGCCATATTTTATTCTGGAATTCCCCTATTCTCCTATATAGGTATAGGCGTCTCCTAGTGTACGATAAACTAAGGACTCGAGTCCTCAACATCGAACATCGAATGTTTTAAAGGCACATATGAAAATATTAGGTTTTGTTTATTACAGCTGAGAATTTTTAATAGTTTATAGTAAGTGTTTGTTTTTAAATATTAACATCTTTTCCAGATATTAAAAGAAGTTAACTTGGACAGAAGCGGCAGTATTGGCATGAGCGAATTTAAGTTAATTATCACACGGATACCAGAGTTTACAACAGCATTTTATTTTAGACTTTAGGGATTTTAAAAATACAATACATAAAATAAAACAACGATTCAATAAAAACTAATATTTTTTTTACGGGGTTATGCTGAAAATATTTGTGCTAAAGAGATTCTTGTGCAACAGTTCTTGCTATGGTATCGACAAGACTGGTTATCTATCTAATGGCACTGTTATATGAATTCTATCTGACGAAAGCTTTACAAGCTGCTTTGTTGTATCGGCCTGCGAGCGTGCGATCCGGCAAGGGAGGTATTCCGCTAGTGCGGGTACCAGCAACTGGTAACACCACCGGCTGTTTATATTTCACGTGGAACATTGGGAACGATAGGTATGTCCTGAAAGAGATTAATGATAAACTGACATATAAATGGATTTATCGTGATTTATTTAAATCTAATGCTATAATGTTGGTAGGCAGATATCTGTAGGTACCCACGTACACAAGCTACATTAAAACTAAAGGCTGTGTTCGCAGTTATAAAATACTAAACGGTTTTTAATGTAATAATAGAACCTAGGCTACTATTTAAATCACATTTAATTTTTTTATTTTTGATGGCATCCGTGGTACAGTGGTGTGCATTTATGAGACCAGCCAGGAATTGAACTCAGGACCTGGTTTCGATTTAGGGTTCCGGTACGTACGATGCCGTGAAGAGCTAGAGTCCGCACTGGTGTGGATACTCCAAGTTCCTAATAATGGTTGGATGAAATCTATATCACTTAGCACTTTTATCTTAGATTACATTTGCAATCGTCACTTGCCATCAGAAGTTATTGCAATCGAGGGCTAACTTGTCGTGAAAAAATATCTTTTTCTTCATACCTATTATCAAAGTGAAAAACTTACGCGGTCATTTCAGGAGGACATTGATAGGCGTATTCCGGTTCTTTGAAATACAGCAATGGGTGGTAGGCTTTCGGATAACCTCTATAATAATTCCTGTGTCGCTGACAAGCCTGGACATATTATAAAAATACCTTAAATTAAACTTCATTTTCTGAAAAACAATGTTGTTGATACGATACCAATGGTAACAGTGTGCCAGAGGACACTAATAAAAAATCATCTTAGATTCATAATTAGTGTTTAAATTACCTGATAAAATGTTTCAATTTCTTCTTGTCGTCCATTATCTACAAAATAAATGTTCATTTTATTAAAATTTTAAAGTAATAATAGTGAAGTTGGCACTGTTTCAAATTTTGAATTTAAGTTGTTTGCCGCCGCCAGTCTATGGCCGAGACCTACAGATATATTAATATTTTTAAATCTATTTAACGGTAGGCCACAGATTAATATATACTATCTACAAATACAAAAAAGGTTGTATAAAATACAAAAAACCTTGAGAAGTCAACTGAAGACTTCTTTGAAAACACTCAAAATAGCAGGTTTCTGAGAAATTATCATACAAAACGTTGCTTTTTTCTCAAAGTATTGTAAGGCAGCATATTAGAATTTAAACTATAGTGAGTATTTTTCATATTATTAAAATATAAACGGCTAAATCTCACTTCACTGTTATTGCAGTGTGCCCAACTAGCAAACTGACGAAACCAGTCGGGCATACGCCGACAGAAACTTATTTAAAGTTTCTGTCGGCTTATGTGTCGTTTATATTTTAAACGACCGCATATTGTTACTCTTGTGAGAAAAAGGAAGTCAAATTTTAGTACTTTTTCTGTAAGGTACTTTTCTAACAGCACCTGGATAACGATAATAGATTTAAAATTGATCGATTTTTATTTTTAGTCCAAGCTTGAAGGAATGGACACACTATCAGACTAATTTGAACATTCTGTATTTGTGTATACTGTGCTACTCCTATAATCTGTGGCTGTCACACACAGACTATAAAAATATTAAACGTCAAAACAATATTTTCTCAGTTTTGTTTTACAAAATACCAATTTTCTTATTGAAATTCACGATAAACCAACGAAGTTACCTATAAACTATGCAATTGGGTGTAAAAGTGCAGTCGTGTGAAAATTAACATAATTAAAATAGAATTCGAAAACTAGTTCATCACTCTTTGTTATTTTTGGTAAACTATTTTTGGCCGCTCTAGTTTTGGTGCATAGGAGTCGGAGACCAGATTGGAATATATTTTGTCGTCTGGACATGTCTTCCTGCAAGGTGAGCTACTTGCTTAATTGCGTTTCGTCATACGGTAATTAGCAGTGACACTATGTGCCCACTATATACACATACATTACGACTAAGACCATTACTGTCCATTATTTACATATATATATTGGCAACATACTGAATAAATTATCAATTTGTAGTCGTTTCTAGCCTTCATAAATTCTTTGTTTGCTGATTAAATTATAGGAAAGTAATTAATAAGCAGGTTTTAAATAGTACATGTAATTTGTAGGGCTTCAATACTCTATTGTTAATATTCTATTTATATTAATGTGTTAGAGCATGCATCAATCTATCAACACAGTTAGTAATCTGTAACAAGGCTGTTTGTATACATTAGAGGTAATTTTGTCTAATTAGCTTCAACTATTAGTAAATAGTTAAATTTTTCAGTTAAGGTATGCCTGCTTTATAGTAGTTAGTCAATTTATTGAGATTATCAGCATTAATTCTTTAGTAGGCTAGAGTCACCACTATATGTGCATTCGTTAGTTTTTAGCTTTTATTTTATATGAGCAGTAAAGTCATTTATTGTTAATTTTTGGTCAAAATTTCAAACAAAAGTCAAGTATGCTTGTTTGTGGTAACCATAGATTAAAGACTACTAGATGGAGTCACAACGCGGCCGCAGGTTCAAGAGCGTGACAGACTTATTTAATTCAGCCTTTATTAGAAAGTGACACAAGATTATTTTTTGTCTCTTTCAGCGTGTTCGTTTTTATTGTTTGTCAAGAGTGGAGTTTGTGACAAACAAAGGACACATCTGAGCTTTTTAGAGAATGAGAATTATTAGCTTTTTATTAAATTTGCTGATAAATAATATAACTTTACGGTTACGATATTAATTTAAATGTTATCGTGCTATGGTGGGTTGTAGTATTTTCAGCTGCAAAAGTCGCAGCGAATGGAAAATGGAAGGAATTTCATTTCATACGTAAGGAGGCATAAACTTCATTGATTGATGATTTAAAGCTTAGATATGTTATTTTTTAGCAAATTTCATGTATTATGCGTTTACTAAACTATCTTACATAAAGTAATATTTCGTATTTTATGATATTTTAAAACGTAACGTTTCATGATGTACTTTAAATGTTGACATGTCTTGTCAATAAAGCTGTCTTGCTGTCTCACGAGTGGACACGCTATGGGCTCCATCTAGTTGTCTTTAATCTATGGTGGTAACTATTTCAAATGTCAAATTGGTAAGGATTAATATCATTTGTTATTAAATAAAATATAGTTTTGCCTACTTAGCGGTACAGTTGATTTAATTTCAAATTCCTGTAAATTTTAGAACAACAAATGTTCTAAGTTAGCTTTGCATTTGTAGGTCTCATAATGAAGATTAATATTCTTTCTGAAATATTTATTTATGCAATTATTTTTAAAAATAGTTATATATGAATGGATATCCAAGCGTTCCGCGATACTAATTTCAAAGTATCAAAAACCTTCTAGGTATTTTGACCATTTGAAATGAAAATGTATTGGGATTTATCTAGTCAAATATCAAAAAATAAATGACTAGATAAATCCCAATACATTTTCATTCCGAATCGTCAAAATACCTAGAAGGTTTTTGATACTTTGAAATTTGAAAATAATTGCAAAAATAAATATTATTTTTAAAAATATAAAACTCCTGTACTATGTTTTTAACTGGTACTGTAAAGTACAACATTGTTTGACCTCTCACTAGTTGGACTGATGATACGATGATATAGCAGGTTACAGGAAGCAGTTGGAAGCACTTATCTTTAAGATTGTGTTGTTTGGAAATTTTTTAAGTGTCCTATATCCAGCAGTGCAGTGGATGTCTATGGGCTGATTATGATGATGATGATATATTTTTTACCTGTACATAATCCAGGTACATTTACAAAGAACTTGACTTGTCAATATACTAGTAGTTGATAACAGTATTAATGATTATTATTATCTCTGCATCTGTGACTCACACACCACATGTATCGAATTACGTAAACATTGTCAGTGATAGCTAGTTATTACTCAGATTGGTCAATTTATCATGTCATGTGTACATGGAATTACTAGTGGATTGCAGCAATTTTTTCCATCTACAATTTTGTATCTTAACATTTTAGCCCACCTATGTCGCTGTCACAGTCACATTGTGACCGAGTGCAGAAAAGGCCCAGGATATATTTTTCATTATCAGGATTCAACATCACATTATTGTCACAAACAAGGACAAGAAATCTTTTATTTTAAATTTTTTTTTGTAAGAAATTATTATTGTTTAATTTTTTATGGCAATACCACTATGTTTGCTACAATGCATCATTTTTAGGGAAAATTGGTACTTTTGTCATATAGATGATGTTAATATTATAAATAATAAGCTCTTTCTAGGCCTAGGATACACCACAAGACATATTGTGTAAGAAGACATCGAATAGAACATCACTTTATATTTCATTGTACTAAGGGTAATATTTTTTGTGAGACATGAAATTGTAACAAACTGCATTAAGACTCCCTGGCTAGTACTGCTCTCTGTAGACACACAGAGCTTAAGCAACACCTGGCTGTTCACAGAGCCCTAATAGACTCTCAGACCTCTTTTCCATCATTAGATTCATTGAGACCCACTAAGGTCTCTCCAGCTAAAGCCACATACTACAATACTCCAATTCAATAATCTAAATATATATTATAGATAAGGATTATTCATAAACTTTTACAATTTGTCTGCAACTACAATGACTGTTTCTTATTTGTATCAATTCAACATAATTTTATCAGTACAATATATATGAGTCAAACATGAGGGTATTGTCCTGTTAATGCTTCAATGGCAGACATCATTGATAGGCACTGCACCTCATTTATTTGCAATACTGTATAGCTTGTTAAAATAGGGTGACCATATTTATCTCTTTAATCTGAAAGTTTTGATGGATTTTATTTGTCAATCATTGCATTGGTTGTATTGGATTTATATGGAAATTGAGGTGGAGATCGATGATAGCGTGGACTGTAGGCTATTTTTATCCTGATATTTGCACAGGAATGCGATCTAGGCTGAAAGTGTGAAGAACACTAACTAGTCTTAATAACTAAATGCGAAAGTTTATGACGACGATTATAGATGAGGGTTTTTATCATTGTGTAAACCAACAATAAGTTAGGGTGACCAAGAAATTTTATTTACAAGAAGTGAACATGATAAAATTGTTTACTCTCTTTCTATTTTTATATCATAAAAAGGTAGTAAGTGGGAGTAGGGTAGGTACCTGTTAAATGGTAGGCCTCAACTGGAGTTAGTTACCAACTCACTTGCATTTCAGCGATGCAGCGTAAATAGAAATTAAAGCTCTTCTATCTTAGATTGCATCGTCCCTTGACGCTAAATCAATTAAACCTAACATTTTTTATGTTTTTTTTCAAAGGGAAACAAACCTCTTTTACATTTCATATACCTCTAAAATATGCACCTGAATAATGAAATGCTTTAATCCAGTCAGCTTTTTCGAAAAAATCGCGATTAAACACACACTAGCCGACGCCTGCTGGTTTACCCGCGTAGTTCTCCTTTCCGTAGGAATTTTGGGATAAAACGTGGCCAATGTGTTAATCCAGGGTGTCAGCTAACTCCATATTTTATTAAAATCGCTCCAGCCATTTAGTTGTGAAGAAGTAACAAACACACACTCACAAACTTTCGTAGTAGAATGATAAATGTTCATACATGCGTTTAACATACATAAATGACTGAGAGTCATTAGTCGTAGAGAAAACTACGTTTCTTAATTACCTTGGTAAAAACTTCCGGCTGCTTGAAACATTCTTCAACACGCGACGACGACGCGATTCGTTCCTCCCCAACGATAAATTAATTCGAGTTGTCATGGTAGCTATTGTTAATTTAAATGAAGCAGTTATTGTGCCAGACGTTGATAGAATTGTATTTATTTCACTGTTGATAAATATATGTTTTGAAGCGTCTCCGGCGTGTTACGGCCAGGTTACGGTCCTAATCGTTACCATTATAATAATTAAAATAATTTATTAATGTTATTTAAATTAATTAATTGCATCGGTATCACTAAATTAAATGGATACCGTATTTTAAATTGCATTGGGCATTTAAAAAATAGGCTGTTTGTGATGATAATGCCAGCATCCTGTAGAAGTCTATTAAAAATAGGCTAATACCTATTTCAACATCACAATCTGTACAATAGATTTACTTGACCTGTTTTCACACACCTTAAATTGTGGGATCAACTTTGTGCTGTGGTTTTCCCTGATAAGTTTAACACCGAGATATTTAAGTGGCGGCTAAATAAATTCATCACTGGCTGGCAACGAATTAGCAGCAAAAGTAGTTGTTTATCAGGTGACCTGCATGCTAGGTTGCCCGCGTTCTTTGTGATAAAAAAATAGGTTGATGTTGATGAGCTTTCAGATTAGGATCGTAAGAGCTGCGCAAGTGTGATGGTCATGAGTTCGTGCGCGATGGGGGACGCGGTGCTGCGCGAGCGGCTGCCCGCCCTGTGGAGGCGCATCGAAGACGCGCACTACAGCTACCTCGAGATCGACGACAGCCCCGAGAAACTGCAGCTGAAGAAGAAATTGGAAGGTATGTGTTTAAACACCACTTGACGAGGAACAAGCTAGTTGCAAGTTAAGTTATTGTCAAATTGACCGAGTCAAGATTAGCAACTTGACTTTCAAACTGCTTGAAACTTGTAACAGATTTTCTGAGGTCTTTCGCTGATTTTCTTGCATATTTACAATAGAATCTGCTTTATGAACCAGTTTTTCCCCTGTTAAACGCACTTACGCGTCCCGGCACAGTACTGCGCAGTGTACGTCCGGGTTTGTGGGATTCATTGGCTGAAAAGCACTTTAAACCTAACGTAACCGTCTGCGTCTTTTTTGAGGCGTTAAAGAATTTCAAAACTCGTGATAGACTTACTTTGCGGTATCCACCACGCCGGGTAATATTTCATCTTCTGACAGCTGTTCAATTCGCATTTCAGGCTACATCCTAGAGTACCTCACGCTAGTGCCACACGAGTGCAAGTTCGGGCTGGCGGAGACGGGCAAGGTGTTCCAGCGGACGATCAACGAGCTGCCGGACTACAGCGCGTACCGAGCGGGCATAGGGTGGGCCGCCATCGCTCGGTACGCGGGCAACCTGCTCGTGCAACCTTGGCGGAAAGAGTACAGAGTTATACGAGTAAGTGTATTAGTTTCACACAAATGCCTTACCTCAGTTTCACAAAAAATCGTAGGACTTGTTTCTAGTGTGCCCTTACCATTTGGGTTATCTAGTGCTTGTGTCTTTTTTTCTGTAGTTGTATTCCGGCTTCTATAAGCACGAGGTGGAAGCGAACATGGTGGGCGCGGAGACCATGCTGCAGGCAATGGGGTACCGCTCCATTGGTTCGGGCCGGCTGTCGCTGGAGGGGCCCGCCTGCCCTGACATGGTGGCCGCCATATCACGAGACGCGCTCATAGCTCACTGCGAATGTCAGGTATACACCTCACGAACACGGTGGGCGCGGAGACCATGCTGCAGGCCATGGGGTACCGCTCCATTGGTTCGGGCCGGCTGTCGCTGGAGGGGCCCGCCTGCCCTGACATGGTGGCCGCCATATCACGAGACGCGCTCATAGCTCACTGCGAATGTCAGGTATACACCTCACGAACACAGTGGGCGCGGAGACCATGCTGCAGGCCATGGGGTACCGCGCCATTGGTTCTGGCCGGCTGTCGCTCGAGCAGCCATGACTAGATAATTGATTTAAGCAGAATAACAATGTAACTTTGGTGCAGATAATGGCGCAGATCTGGGAAGCAGTGTGGAGTAACGGCGTGCGCGTCACGTGGGCAGACGTGGCCAGAGACCGCGCCACGCATGTCCACAGCGTGGCGGCCGCGGCGGCCAGGCTCTCCGGATACACTGAGGGTTAGTCAACAGGAAATATATATTACCTATCTCTCCTTCTCGAGTCTCGGACACGGATCCAAGGATTTCGTAACATTTTGTATGCAGGGGATTTCGGGATCGATCTAGCTAGGTTTAATTTTTAATAATAAAAATACTATGCGCAAATTCGGTTAACCAGATACTGACTTTAAAAACAATCTTGCTAAATTTAGCGTTTACTATGACATCGATCTCGTACAAAGGAGAATGGCGAGATTGTATGTACTTTTGGACCCGAAGAAAACGGTAGCATTCAAAATAGAAACTTATTAGCAGTTGTAGAACATAACGTAACTAAGAAAAAAACAAATGGTAAGTAAGTTTGAAAAGTTGGGAGAAAAGAGATATAAAAGTTTTTATCTTATAACCTCAAATATTTATTAATCAAAAATGAGCTGCTAGAAGAAGTCACTGTTTAATTGTATCAGGATATTAAATATGTAGGAATATGTTAAACATATACTCGTAAATATTAACTAGATATTTAAGTGAACAAGCGGTACAAGATTGAAGTAGTTATACCACGGTTTTTTTATCGCCACTATATCGCTATGCTGGCATTTTGATATAGGTAGGTAATAGTTTACTATACATAACTTCTGCATGTTAAATGTGAGATGGAAGATATTTACAGAAAAATTACTTTATATTTAAATAAGCCTAAGTAAAAATCTTAGCCAAAAGGGTGATTGTAAAGTACAGTAGTTATAAATTACTAATAAATAAATAAAAAGGAGACAGTAAATCTCTTAAATACAAGTTTCCTAGCGTTTCGTTTTTCTGAAGTTACAAACTACTAATTCATTGCAGAGAAGAAAATGAAAATATTTTTACAACTTGGGTATCCTAAAAACCAGAGTGAATAGGCATTTTCTAAGCGAGTGTATTTCATTTTAGACCACAATATCTACACATACCATCAATAGAGGTTGGGATCAAGCGCAAGCTTGTTTCGTATAAAAAAGAGATCTACATAGATATAAGACTAATTGTATAGATCCACTGAAAATTATAAAAAAAATTACAAGAGTAGATAAATAAAACAATATTGACATAATGCAAGCTCATTTATTTTGTTGCTGAATGTAGGCATCACAATTTGTCCAGAAGATTCTACTAGTGGGCCTTTAGTAGTAGAACAATCAGTCTAAACTTCTACAACTTCCTCTGTTTGTTAATTTGGAGACATATTAACTCCCTGGCTTGTAGAGGGCACAGGAATATCTGATCTTCTATTGGAGATACCTCTCTTTGTGCTAGTAAACAACAAGTAACACATACCTATCTCATCGACAGATGTTAACTGAAACAATATTTTAATGTTGAACTTCTTACAGAATAAATAATATTAAAGCTGTATATCAAGGGATTTTAATTTTTTTTATTAAACTACCTTGTTGTTCCAGTGGTGAGCTTATGTGCCTTCACATAACTAGGATTTGTGCCTGTTTTCCTTCTTACTATATACAGATGATGATGTTTAATACTTATAATCACTACAGTTTATTGAAGCAGTTTAAATTAAAACAACACATTTTAACAGTTAACAAAGTCCAAATTGCTGGAAACTAGATGTCCAAAGGCAAAAGCGGTTCTCAGGGCCATAAAGCAAAATAATCAGTAGATAAATCCAGTATATAGCCAAATCGTTAGGAGGAAATCACAAAAATGGCAATTACTTTCAACGTTTAAATCACTTGGAGTATATTAATTCAACGCAAAATGTAACATTAAAACCCGAAAATGATTAACAATCAACATCTAACAATATTATTTATTAATATGACTGTTAGTTTTAAACACAATGACAATACCCAATAGTGCTGCCAACATTTGTCTGTCAAAAAATAAAGTCTACTAAGTCAAAATAAGTATATTAAAAATAACAGATAAGTTCCTTTTTAAATGTCACTTAATTAATAAATAGCCTATAGCACCACATGAACTCAAAATATCATGTTATAGCTTGACAGCTTATATAGTACGACAAAAACGGTTTTGATACTTTGATTTAAATACAACTTTTAATTACGATTTCACCGACACACTTCCTAAATAGTAGGATAGGAAAATAATTAATGAAACTTCTGAAAGGATGGTAATGTATTTTAATTAGATAATTTGTATTCATACAATTATACATATTTAGTCAGAATCAAAAATGCTTCCGTCTAAATATTCCACGCCAGATAAGTCTTCAGCCACGTCTTGGCGCGAGCCAACTCCAGTTGCTGCTGCTATCTATCGGCTGCTATCAACTGCTGGCTATCTTCGGATGTGTCATTACTGATTTCATCTTGCAGGTTTATAATTATTTTGTCAATATTATTATACAGAGATTGTCCCCTTTGGTAATAATCACTCTCTATTTTCATTACGTGTCCAATCGTCCAATTCTTTCGTAGGTCGCCCAGTTCTGTGTTTCCCTGGTGTGGTGTGGAGAAAACACCTTTATTTCTCTGTCTTTCCAGAGCAATTCGTCTTATACTACTGACGAATTTACCTCAAAAAGGATATTTACTTAAGTATATACGTTTATTACCTACCGTTGTTACATAAGCGAAATCATATAATCCGCACATTTTTTTCTCTCTGATTTATGCAATATCAACAAAAAGTATTAAAATTATACAAACGCGCTATTTCGCAAATGCATTTTATAAACATAACCTTAGTTCCGGAATCTACATTTATATGCAAACAAGCATACTATGAGAGGGTTATTCTATCTATTGTTAATTAAGTCACACACATATACGATTACTTTATTTAAACCACATTTTACCAGTCATTTCAGCAGTTCTTTTGTAAACTTCGTTCAAATCAGACAAAATTTTTCTGGATTAGAGTTCTGCCAAACATCTCTTAAATACTTTGTAAATGATCTCTCTAGCCGAGCTGCGGATTAAAGTTCTGTACATTTTGTGCACAATATCGCCACAATAACACAATAACATTAAAAATAACACGAACAACGATTATCGATTTTAAGAAATGACACATCTACCGACTTGACATGGTTGACAACCCGCAAAAGGAGTGTTGCCAGTGAGCATATATTTTACTACCGTTTCACGACTTTTTTTGCCAAGCTATATATATTTAACGAAAAAATAAAGCCGATTCTATAATAATTATTTGAATAATTAGGTCATACCAAAAAATCATAATGTTCAATTTACACAGTAATAAAATATATAATGAGAATAATAATTGTAAATAGATATGTATTTTACATATAATTTTATAACTAGTAGGTAACTGTTATAATACACTTTTAAAACTAATACATAGTTATACGTTTTAACATAATTAGAAAACTTACGTGATATTTTTTTACTAGTTTATTAGCCCGGACAAGACAAGCTACACTAATTAAGTAGATATAAATAAACATCTCTTCTAAAATAAAGTTTTGACTTAAAACTACCAGATTCACTAAGAAATCCACTAAGTTGGTAACCCTGGAGCTACTGTCTTGTGCTACCTTCTACCAGAGAAATGTTCTGGTTACTGCAGACGACTAATTTTCAGTCAATTATAATTTTTTTTTCTTGTGATCCCCATCTTTAACAAATCCCAATTTCTTTATACAAGTATGATATAAAGTTGCAGTTTTAATTAGCACAATCTGGTATCTGTATGAGGCTTTAAAATTATAAGACCACTCTCGCCAATCTCCTTTATCTATACCTATCTATGGCAGCATATTTGTTTATGGCTATTTTTTAACCCCCGATGCAAAAACGACGGGGTGTTATAAGTTTGACGTGTCTGTGTAAATGTATGTGTATGTGTCTGTCCGTGGCATCGTAACTCCCAAACGGATGATCCGATTTTAATGCGGTTTTTTTGTTTGAAAGGTATATCAATCGAGAGTGTTCTTAGCTATGTTTGGTGGAAATCGTCCAGGTCTTCAAGATCATGAGGTCGTTTGTTAGGTGTGATAGAAATGTTACACGCTCAGTTTGCTTGAAAGCATGTGTGTGATCTGACATTTGAAACACTAATGTCTTCTGGAACCACTGAGCTGGTCTGATGATAGGTAGGAGACGTGGTCTACCTTTTTAGTAAACCCATCGAGTTTGAACTCGTTGATTTTGACTGGTTCTTTTCATGTTTCCAATTGACGAGGACCTGATGCTGGAAATGGGATGTGGTATATAAAACCCTGGAATGCCGGAATGAAGCGGATAAACCGATTTATATTTTTGCTGAAGAATGACCAAAGTTTAATTTTTATAGTCGGGGGTTTTAAATTTTGAATTTAATAGTTATTTTTTTTCTAGATGCAGAAATCTATACAAATGTACCAGCAACGACATCAGAAACTCAACGGAGGCTCATAGAAACACAATTCCCAGTTAACTCACAGTGCAACTGCGAACAACCCGAGGAGCCTATTCAACCTGTCATAAACCCTTACATGGTGAACATGGTCTCTCCACACACCATGTACCCCATGCAGGACATACCCGTTACAGTACCGCAGTGCAACCCAGTACCGATGATGACACCTTATGGGGCTGTACCCTATTACTACCCAGTACAAGCCCCATATATGATACCTACTCCTGTATACGCGCCAATAAAACATGCCACGAACATACCTGTGAATGGGTACCCTCCTATACCTCAATATAATAGATATCCATCAGTCCCAACCGGACAGTTGATAGAACTAGATGCGCCATCTGTGTACGAAAACGGTAAATTTGAAAGGCATCCAGAAGAGAGGAGGAAAGTCAAGGGTGAAACATCAAAGCGACCAAAATCAAGTTTCAGTGACGTTTCATTACCAAGTTTACCCCGGTCTGATACTCAACCGGTTTTAAGTAAGGCTAAGGAAGATGGTATGGGGACTTACGAGAGTTGGGACTATGTTTTTAGGAATTTATCCAGCAAAGATCACGATGGTGATAATAGAAGTGGGTTTTCCCAGTCGTTAGACAGGGACTCAAGGACGTTGGACAGGTTAGAGAGGGAAGAAAGGAGGTCGAAATACCAACCGACTACCCTCGATTTAGAAGATGGACTCCAAGCATTGAACCTCGATCGGACGTACGATGAAGATATGTATAGAACTGCTAAAGTTAACGAGAATTTGATGAGGCTAAAATTGGAACAGGAGTCGAAAAGAGCGAGACAGCTAGCCAAAAAACAAGCTGAAGAAAAGAGACCGAAGAAAACTATAGAATCAATTGGGCATCCAAAAGCAGATGGTCTAGTCACATTAAAGGTTGCGCCGGATAAAGTTAAACTTTTAACGAAAAAGGAGATTAAGGATAGGAAAGATGTAATTAAACAGCAGAATACGGTGAACGGGTCGTTGTCAAGTACGGTTGAGGTGAAAAAGGTGAAGAAACCAACGAGGCTAGTCGCAGCTGAGGTGGAGAAGAAGAGCAAACCGGTGGAGAATGGTGTACACAAGACTAATTCAATTTCGCACAGTTCGAAGAGCACAGGTAAGCATAAATTCCTTTAAAAGAATTATAATAATTTATTAACTAGATTTTTTTGTTTGTGCATCCAATCTGTACTTTAAATATACATAAGTAAATTAAAATGAATAGAGAGTATAGATAATTATATAGTTTTATTAAACCTATAATAATTATTTGTTCAATAACTAGCGGATGCCAGCGACTTCGTCCTTGCGGATTTATAATAAACTAGCTTTTGCCCACGACTTCGTACGCGTGGAATTAGTTATCACGGCAGCCTAATTTTTCTAAGCTTTGACTGTCATATTTATTAATATCTAATCAACTGCTTAAGAAATAGGTCTTAAGCTTTCAAAATGACGATACTTTCATACAACATTTCATCCCGCCTTTAACCCCTTACAACCCTTTTTTCTCAATTAAAAGTAGCCTATGTCCTTTCTCAGGCTCTAGACTTACTGTGTACCAAATTTCATTTAAATCGGTTCAGTAGTTGTAGAGTGAAAGCAAGACAGACAGACAGACAGACAGAGTTACTTTCGCATTTATAATATTAGTTAGGATAAGATTACAAAAAACGCGTTTTGACGTATTGACTCGTGTGTGGAACATAATCCAGTGATGTGCCTAATTCATATAGTCTAATGATGTCTTGCGGAGCTCATCTCCGGAACCATTTCATGGTTGTACCAGATTTACAGGGCACAGCCACCGTCCCGAAGTCGAAAAGGGTGTGGATTTCATCTTACTACTCACAAGTTAGCCTGCTTCCATTTTAGATTGCATCATTACTTACCATCAGGTCTCTTATGGGTTAGGTTCCTTGAAAGTAGGTCTAGTTATCTATGCATATCTGTATTTTTTTAGAAATTGTTTATAATTGCCATAAATCCTTTCAGCACCAACCGGACAATCAAACTACGATTTGAAAGCCCAACTAGTAGTTTCACTGGACGAGCCCGATCACTCCCGAACGTTACCGAAAGTCAACGGCGAACGCGAACAAACAAACAGAACGAGCACCGAGCGAGTCACTGAAACAGACACAAAAAAAGACAAGTGGCAGTGTGGTACGTGCACTTATCTCAACAAAAACTCTTTAATAGCTTGTGAAATGTGCGGGAAATCCAAAAGGGGGCCGGAAATCGAACCTTTGACTTCCGGGGGGAGGGAATGCCCCGCTTGCACGTTGGTCAATAAGAGGGAGGCTAGAGCGTGTGACGCTTGTGGTACTAGCTTGGATCATTGCCCGACGTATATATAGTTTTAGACGATCATAATTTAAGTTGTTTTATGAATTTGTTTTTTGGATGGTGTTTTTGAGAATGCTGAAATCTATCGAGGTTTACAAAAGACGGGACTGGTATTCGCGTAATTTATGGACTTTTTATGAGCCTTTTGAGGCCTTTTATTAAGATGAGAATTCAATGTGCAAAAATAGGATTTAAAAAAATGTTCTTTTAAATTTTCACTTTAATATTGATGGATAGTTTTCAGAATGCTGAAACTATAGACAGGATTATAAAAATAATTCGCGACTAATATGACTATTCAGAAAACTTAGGTTCGATGTAGCTAAGTAAAACTATCGCGTTTTACTTTACTTTTGTAGCTTAATTTAACTTTTATTTAACTTTTATTTATTTTATTTGATAAAACTCGAAAGTAACAAAACATTATTACCTCAAAAATTTGAGGAAATACATATATGCAATGGTATGGTACTTGTATTTTTCATAAAAAGTCCTGAGCACGCAGAAAAAGTACCTAAAATCTACGCGAATATTAGTCGTCTATTGACAGTTTTGATATCACATTCTGTTTTTAGAAATATAATAAGATAGACTTCATCATTTCACTATATTGAGGACCTAGGTCAATAGACCTAATCTATTAACAATATGACGACGTGATTATTTTTTATTCTATCACTATAGCCCGTGCGCGATAAGTTGAGACTCGCCTGAAATCCTCCCTCCGCCCGCTTCCCCTGTAACTCCCCCTCAAGCCCCCGTGTTGTGCTGCAGACAATGACTGGCGCCACTGCCCCCAGGTCTCAACTTATTGCGCACGGGTTGTAAGTTGTAATAAAGCTAGGGCACTATTATGAGTTCATAAAATCACTCCTTTTTACAACAACATGAAATTATTTCAACTTGGAACGTCAACACAGTCTAATATTGTTTATGAATGAAAGCAAGGTGTAAGTTTCAGTCACTTTTCAAAGCGACGCTTTTGCTTAATAGACACTATAGGGTTGTGTATTTGTTGCCAGTGAAAATAATTTACATTTATTAAAGTCAGTTTGGGACATATTGTGGTAATTAGATTATTTATTTATAGAATAGGAAACTGTAGGGGCATTATGAGATATGGATGTTTTGATACGCATAAATTGAGCTATATTTATGCCCGCAAATACGCAATAATATCTTCAAGATAACTGAGATTAAGTTGCCAAGGATATAATACTATTATATTGCCGGGGTACGACTTTGCCAAGGTACTACTTTAGGCAATGTTACCCTAAATATTTTTAAAACATTTATGTTAATATTGAGAATATTATTGAGTGAGTGTTGGTAACGTTTGGAGTTTTGCTTGAGTTAGAGTGGACTGAACGCTTCCATACTTGCGGTGGTTTGAGATTATATTATAGAGGTGACTTGTGTCTTGCCAAATGGCTATGTATAAAAAGCATAATATTTGTAGGCCTATTATTAATAATATAATATTATTAATATTATCTTCGTCGTATAGTATTATCGCGTTGATTTTATACGTGGACGGGCAATAATGTATGCTTCTATTAAAAATAATGTACATACATAATAAATATATTAACAAATTAATTATTATTTATAATAAAAATAACAAAGTTATTGGAGTATTTGAGAAATTACAAATTAGCGTATCAAGATTTTTAACATAAGTTAATTGGCTATGTCATTCGCACAGGACATTCCCAGAAATATTAGTTTTTATTTAAAAAATTGTTAATGATTTTTAAATTATTTTTTGTGACGTAATGATAAATATATTTACTAACAATGACATTGATTTACATCATTTGCCTGATAACTTTATAAAACTTAAAGTTTTTTTTCAAAGACATGCTCACAGAAAGATTTTATAATGAGATGTTGATTCTACAATTTTCAATTGTAAAAGAAATTGCAATAAATTATTTATTGTAAATAATATTCTTTCGCAAAGTAATATCTGCTTCTATTCAAATCGACACAAAAATAAAAACTGATAGAAAATGCCTCAGGACATTAAGTTACATACTATATACATTATGTGCAATAAAGTGTTTAATACAAAAAAATACATAAATTTCGTGAGTGCAAGCAATAATTTATTTATCTATTTTTGCATTTGCTCATTATATAATTGTTTTGCATTTGCTCATACAATTGTTTTTTATATAACGCAACTCTGAGTGCCAGATACAGGTTGAATCTATTTATTGTTGTTTATTATAGTATTTTGTTTAATTTATTATTATTTTGTAACTCGCTTTAACAGGGTAAGAAAGTAGTATACAAAGATTTTTATATTCACAAGTTTTGTTTGAAATTGTTTATAACTAATGACTGGTTCTGAATTGTGTTTGAATAATAAATTTAAATACTTTTAAGTCTTTTTGTAGAGTTTGGCTACGGAAAATAGGGACTGAAATCGCTCGGCAAATTAAAAAAAAAACCATTTTATTCGCATTAGAAATTGTATGGAATGGACACTGTGTTGGTTCGAAACATACTCCGACAACAGTGACGTGAGTTTGAGTGTTTATATTTTAATAATATGGAAAACGCTCATAATAGATTAAATTCTAAAAAAATTTTGGGAAAGCGCTTAGATTTTTTTAATTTGTCGTGCAATTTTAGTCTCTTCTCTTAGTAGTTAAACTTTACATACATTAAAAGTACCTAACTGTTTCCCTATAAAATTAATCATTAAAGGAAATTAGTATATGTATAAAAGTTTGTATGGATAAAATAAAAATAAATCATTACAGCAATAAGGATGTGATTATTATAAAAAAAAGCTAATTCCATGCAGACGAATTTGTGGGCAACGGTTAGTTTTACATAAAATATCCACAATTGGTGTACAAAGAACATTTATAAATTTGTTTATATTGTCATATTCAATTTTATAAATAAACATGTTATGGTACAGTATTGTTTCTATTATAGAAAGGACCATATTTTAACTTATTTAGAGTTGTATCCTTAAAAATTAAAATTGGTGCTAAATCGGTTGTACATATATTTCTAACTTGCTGTTATAGTGATTTCATTACTTTTACTATTGTATTTGAAAATATATTTAAATGAAGATGATTGAATGAAGAAATTGAATAAATATTTGTCTATGAAAGACTGTTGAAGAAATAAATCCATGAAACATTTCGTTAAATGTAAAACAAAATGTTTCATCGATGTGGTAACAAATGTAAGTAAAGTTGAAAAACATTCAGTATAAGTCACTGACTAATCATTTTAAATTATTATAATGTCAAATGTCACTTTTACCACAGACTAAATAGTTTTTCAATGCTCTACGCCATCTATTGGCAGATAATATATACGGGGTAATAATCTAGATTTAGATTCTAATCTTTGTATTAAATAGTTGAGTCTTCAAAACTAAAGAAAACAAATGAATCGTAAGTGAAAAATTACATTTTTGCTTACGAGAGATAAGGACGGAGATAATACTCGGCCGGTTTCACATACCGGTCCTTTGTTTACGTTAATCTTTTAATAAAATGGCGAAACTATAAACTGCCTATGTAATAATGTTTAATTTTTTTCGAATAGTATTTTTCGATTAGTTTTTGTTTCGAACTTTCATTTTGTATTTTCTTGCTTATATTTAACATTTTTTTACAAACGATTTAGCACTGAATTCATTAATAATTTCACCTCGATACATTATCATAACAGTGTTCGGTTTAATCGCCTTCAAAAATGCTTTAATGTTAGTCAATATAATATAGTATATTTAATTAAAAAATTTTTGTTTATAATATTATACATATAAATTATTAAAACTGTATGTGTATATAGTTGTTAGAAATTGTAAATAAAGTAGTAATTTAATATAGTATTTATACAGAAATAATTATTATTAATATTATATTAAACATGTATAGAAAGAATGTATAATAAACGAAATAAATAAATAACTATTAGACGTCATCATCATCGGTGCATTTGTTATAAAACGTTAAGTAATTTTATTATCACATTTTACAAAATAAAAAAATGCACTATAAGGGTAGAAACAGATTATTAAAACGCTAGGCTATGTTAATAAAACAATATCCAAGTTAAAAAGTATTCTTAATAAAGCACTGTTAAATTTCAACCAAAATCAGAAATTTCTTTGTGATAATGTGATGTTTTAGCTTTTGATTTTGTAAAGAATGTATCAGTAATTTCTCAAGGCGAATTTTTTAAGCGATTTAAAGAATCTGTATGTGATCAATGATTTAAAGTACTGTGTTTGGATATGTGGGTCAAATCTGGTAATATATACTAGAACCCCTTACACCTACAATTGGTATGCGTGTGTGTCTTTCATCATCATCATCATTATCAGCCTATTAACGGCCCACTACAGGGCCAGGCCTCCGTCCTTATAGGAGAGGGGATATAGAGCGTAGACCCACCACGCTGCTCCAATGCGGGTTGGCGGGCTTAGGGTCATAATGTTTCATTTATTAACAATCACTATCAGATGTTGACGACAGTGACCGGGACCGACGGTTTAACGTGCTCTGCGAGGCACGGCGATGTAACACCACCAACTTCCCGACTCCGGGCTTGGAATGTACTGGGAATTTCATAGAAGAATGTAAAACTTAGAAATATTCCGTGACGCGACCCAGGATTCGAACCCAGGACCTCGTGATCAAAGCCAGATAGGCTTACCACTAGACAAACGAGGCACTCCTAGACCAACGAGGCAGTGTGTCTTTAGTGACAATAAATTCGTATGGAGCATACGGTTGCATGAAGCTGGTCTAATGTGGACGTAATACATTTTGAATAAAATCCGAAGATAAACCTATCTAGTTTGAGCTTATTTATCTTGATACTAATATTCTTATGTAATTTTTGTTCTTTTAAATGTATTTTGAAATATTAATTTATTTAGAAATAACATAAAATTATGTTGACATGTTCCATCACTATCCATACAGCGCCATCTATTTTGCCGATGGCGAACTACAGCATTTTTAATAGCGTTTAATAATGTGTTTCTACCATAATCCTAATAATAAATAAATCAAAAGAACTAGCAGTTAGAGTATAGTTTGGATAAAGCACTGAGGACGTGTATTTTTCTAAAATAAACGTAGATTTTCTGAGATTTTTTTAAAATGAATAATATATTTTGTGCTTTAGATTGAGTTGCCTATGTTTAATTGGTCTATAAAAGTTTTTGAGCAATATCTTTCGTGAAAGTTTTCAAGTAAAGAAATTACGGCGTGCATACGGTTTTTGGTGAGGGAAGGCATGGAACCAAAATAAAATCACGAACATTAGTTTTAATCTGATATACTGGTATGCAGTGTTTTGTTGGGTATAAAAATGACACGAAACTTGAAAACTTCACTAGAGGTACTTGACTCCTGACATGTTCTGTCAAAAAAGATTATGTAATAGAAGAAATAAATTACTATTGTTTTAATGTTCTTGTTTGTTTTAACAATATCTGTTAATTAAATATTGAAATATTACCAATTATACACAAAGATAGTTATAGTTTGTCTGTAAGGTCGATGCGTTTTACGTGACAACGCTATTAAGAAAAATTGCTTGTGTCACAAGCCGAACACAGACCGATGCCTCTCTAGCGCTTGTACCGCGCTTTCGCTTGCACGGTCGGCACAGGACAAAGTTATGTTTTTCGTCCGTGCAGGTATTCGATAACAAACAGTGACAAGAGATTTTTTATACTAGATTTAAATTGGGTACTTCGACAGGTGTGCTTATTTTGGAACTAGCGGCATGCATCTGCCTCACATTGAGCTAGAGTGGGTTAACCTTCAAGAAGGCGCGCGTGATCGAATCGACCGCACTTGAATCGTTTAACTTCTAACACTTTCGTCACAACTGTTTTTCGTCTTAAATACCTTCTTTTAGGTTTATTACAAACAAGACTAGACATATATTCATTCTAGACCTGATCCATGTACTTCTATAAATAGCTTAAGTCGCGCGCAGGTGTGGAAAATACTACGCGTGCCCGTAATTAAAAATACCCTTTGAAATGTTTTTCTACTATTTGGCAGTAAGTAGGTGACTGACACTATTTTTTTTTAATATAGAGTAAATCAGTACTCAGTAATGAAAGCTGCGTAACTGCATTGGTTTATTTTATATCATGGGATCTATGCATATACGTAAAAATTAAAAAGAAATGATTATTAAGTGTTTTAAATGCATTAAATATCGAACAGGTCCTTTCGACTAACCGCGACAACTTCTGTTGCAAATACCCGCGCGCCGGCTTGAAGGTTAAGTTGATAAAGGTGATATTTTTGTCATTATGAGCAGGCAATAATACAAAGAAGTGCTAATTAATCGGTTTTACCGTCTCGTGTTAGTCACGGCCGTGGATAATGTCCTAATGTCATTGATAATGCGATTCGCTAAAAATCGTTAACTCAGAGGAATTATATAAGGAAAACAGCACATTAATCAATATTCGTTTACTTTTCATAATCAATAAACCTTAATTATCTTATGTTAATAGGTACAGCACAAATAGGTATTATTTAATCGCTAAATTCGTCCGAATCGCCGAAATCGCGGCTGAATCCGCGTTCACTACCGCCAAAACCCCTGTTGAAGCCACCGTCTCTGAATCCACCCTGTCTTCTAAATCCTCCTTGACCTCGTCCACGGAATCCGCCAAAACCACCTTCGCTTCCGAATCCACCCAAACTACCTTGGCCTCGGAATCCGCCCGAGTTCCCTTGACCACGAAATCCGCCTAGCTCGCTTTGACCACCGAATCCGCGTTGGCCACCAAATCCGCTTTCACCTCTAAATCCTCCTTGGCCACCCTGACCACGGAATCCACCTAGATTGCCTTGGCTTCCAAATCCTCCTTGGCTGCCCTGACCGTTGAATCCGCTTTGGCTACCCAATCCGGACAATCCGTCTAGGGTACCTTGACTACCAAATCCACCTTGGTTACCGAATCCTCCTTGACTACCAAATTCTCCTTGACTACCGAAACCTTCTTGATTACCAAATCCTCCTTGACTTCCGAATCCACTTTGGGTACCAAATCCTCCTTGACTACCAAACCCACCTTGACTACCGAATCCGCTTTGACCGCTGAACCCTCCTGAGCTACCAATTCCTCCTTTGCTGCCACTATCGTAGTCAGAATCGCCACTATATCCGCCGGAGCTGCCGCCAGTTCCATATCCTGTAAATTAAAAATTGCATTGGATTAATATGCACGAGTAGAGAGGTAGGTTGGACAAACAGATTAAAAGTTTGAGCCTTAAGTCTGTAGAAACACATTTTTGTTTTTTTTTATAATTTTTCTACGTGTTGATGTCAACTATGTATTAATATTTACTTACTATCTTTTCTTGTGTATTAATATATTAATATATAGAGAACATAAAATTATCATTATATAGACATAGCCTAGTATAAAAATTGGTATTTAAGTAAGTAGGTATAAACTAGTAAATCTTAATTTATATTTATTATTTAAGCTTTTCTGTCAGTACCTACGTGTTTACCACAATGCCTGTTGACCGCTCGCCACCGTCGAAAGTGTATGACTCAGATCCCAACCTTCCATCTTGCACGGAGCGTGAAAGAGAAACACTAACAGCGTTTGTATCGGACCGCTTTAAACGAAAGAGGGACGAGTCGCGAGAAGATGACCTGGGTTCTTTAATGGAGGAAATTAAAACTCTCATATCAAACACAAATATCAAACAGGAACAAAAATTCAAAGCTTTACAGAAAAGCCTTCAGAACATTGAACGACAAAATGAAGAGCTAAGTAGGTCAATGGATTTTATGTCAGCTAAGTATGACGAAATGAAGAGTAAACTGGAAAACATGGAGACAGAAAGAAAAACGAGCCAGCGTTACATTAAGGAGCTTGAGGACAGAGTAGAGAAATTGGAAAAAAACTCAAGATCCGCAAGTATAGAAATAAGAAATATGCCGGTAAACCAAAAAGAATGTAAAGCTGACCTTATAAAAGTAGTCCAAGATATCTGCTCCCTAGTTAAATCGCCTGAAGACACGAGTTCATTTACAGATGTATTTCGCTCAAATGCGAAAAATAATAATAACAAGCCAATCATAGCTGAGTTTACTACGGTAGTTAAAAAAGAACAATTTCTCACTTGTTTAAAAAAGTATAGAAAGGAAAATAAGTCTATAACAACAGGCAAAATTAGGAAAAGTGGCCCGGACGTCCCGATATACATTTCCGAAAACCTTACACCCAAAGCAAAGCGACTATTCTATGTAGCACGTCAGTTTTCATTAAGCAACAATTATAGATATTGTTGGACTGCACATGGTAACATTTACATACGGAGGACGGACGGAGACACGGCGGTATGCATCAACAGTGAGGAAGACATAAATAAGCTACCAAAAACTAAATGACTATCTTTATTTGTAACTAAAAATATATTTAGAATATTAATAACTATAAGTAATACACACCTTAACAAAATATACACAATTTTTGTAAACACAAATACTAATAGACTACATACATACAATCTAGCAAACAAAATCTATCACGAAACTAGCTGTTATTACTATTATATTAACATATATTTCACACTGAAAAATGTTAACCTAAACATCACTAGAAAACATTGGGCTCATGGATTTACCCCATTATACACCCAACCAAAACAATGCTTTGAGTTAATCCTGTTATTATTTTCTGATTACAGTGTTTAATAATAATGATAAATTATGCGATGACATAGACAAGACCTGTATAATACCATGCCACCAAATAAATGATCTCAAAACCTTTAACATTGATAGAGGAAAAAGTTTTAATATTATTTCATTTAATATACGTAGTGTAAATAAAAATCTTGACTCGCTATTAATTTACATCACTAATTTGAACGTACACCCGGATATAATAGTTTTATCAGAATGCTGGTGTAATGAAACTTCAATTCCACCACAAATAGACGGGTACCGAATGCACTTTACTAAACGAAGCTTTAACAAAAATGATGGCGTGATTATGTATGTCAAAAACGAAATTACAGCTAATGTATATGAGGTTACCATTTCAGAAGCTAATTGCTTGGCTGTTAAAGTTGGTAACATGACAGTACTTGGTATATATAGACCGTACTGTTTCAAAGATGTTACACCATTTTTAAACTCCCTGGATACTGTTATTACTACAACGCGTACAAGAAACTTAGTCATAACTGGTGACATTAATATAGATACTATGAATTTAAATAACAAAACTACTACGGACTATTTAGATATCATCTCTAGCCACGGATTATCGCCAGCAGTCTACCTACCAACGCATGACAAGACATGCCTTGACCATTTTATGTGCAAACTAAGCGGTATACCAAAGAGCTATATATTTAATACAGATATTACAGATCATGCCATTCTTCTATTAAGTATTCGGGGTTCCCCTACTCAAAAAACTAGTGCATCGGGGCCTTACACAAGGACTAAAATAAACTACGAAGCTATTACTAAATGTATAGAGAAAACTGACTGGGACAATTACCGAAAAATCTTAGATACCAATGAAGCAGCAACAATACTTATTAATATCTTACAAGAAATCATAATAAATAATACAGAAACGATTATTATATCGAGAAGAAAAAGACCTATGAAACCATGGATAACAGCCAGTTTATTAAAATCCTTTAAAAAAAGAGATAAGCTACATTATCAAACTAAAAAGCATCCAGAAAATGTTGCCATGAAACAAATGTATGTTAGATATAGAAATACGTGTAAAGACATAATTAAGAAACTCAAAATAGCATACTATAAAAACAAACTAGAAGAACAAAGTGGAAACAAAGGTAAAACTTGGAGTATAATAAAAGAAATCGGCAATCTAACTACAACAACCAATCCAGCCAATGAATTACTAAACCTAACATCATCTGCTACTGACTCCCTCAACATTGTAAACAACTACTTCACAAATGTAGGAAGTACATTAGCAAATGAAATTCTACAAAAATTAAATAAAAATGAGGAAGAATTAATATCCGAAAAAAAAATTCTAGACAATTACACTCTATGCCGATGTATTTTACTAATGTAATTGAAATTAAAAGCATACTTTCAACTTTAAAACCAAAATCTGCTCCAGGGGAAGACAACATAACAGCTGAATTACTAAGAAACAATCGAGAAACACTATGTTATCCACTAGAACACTTAATTAACCTTAGCCTCGGTAATGGCACATTCCCAAACGTATTTAAAAAAGCAGTAGTTGTGCCCATATATAAAAGTGGCGAAAAAGAGACACCATCTAACTACAGGCCTATTTCTTTATTAAGTACGCTAAGCAAAATACTTGAAAAAATAGTAAATAGCCGCTTAATGAAATATCTGGAGAGTAATAATCTACTAGCAAGTAACCAGTTTGGCTTTCGCGAAGGTAGATCCACTGAAGACGCAGTGTCATCAATAAGTAATTTGTTATCAGGGTACATGGACCAGGGGAAAAAATGTGTGGGAGTATTTATAGACCTAAAAAAAGCATTCGATACCATTTCGATACCCCTGCTCTTAAATAAGCTGGAAGACCTAGGGATACGTGGTACACCCCTGGAATGGTTTAAAGACTATTTAAGCAATCGAAGCCAAACCGTAAAGGTTGCTGGTGCCAGCAGCGAAAGCAAATATATTACACATGGTATACCTCAAGGTAGCACCCTAGGCCCGACTCTATTCCTAGCGTATATGAACAATCTGTGTAAACTAGAAATCACAAACGGCCACATATTTGCCTTCGCAGATGACACCGCAATCGTATTTCACGGATCAACATGGGAAGAGGCACAGAATCTAGCAGAGGAAGGACTTAAAAAAGTGACCAGCTGTCTGGAAGCCAATCTGTTGACCGTGAATGCCTCAAAAACAAAGTTTATCTGCTTTAGTATTACCAAAGCTTCACAGCCTGTGCAAAACATCACACTAAAGCTCCACACCTACCCCTGTAACACCCTGAACACATTTACTTCGCCTGCTGTTTGCACCTGCGATACCCTGGAAGAGGCTACTCATATAAAATATTTAGGTGTAATAATAGATAAGCACTTAAATTGGCACCACCAAATTTCGTCTCTAGCAAAAAGAGTACGTAGGTTAATACCAATTTTTAAAAACTTAAGGGATATAATAGACGTTCCAAACCTCTGTACTATTTATAAAGCACTGTGTCAATCTTTGCTTATCTACTGTATACCTGCATGGGGTGGAGCAGCTGCTACCCATATGATAGAAGTGGAAAGAGCGCAGAGGGCGCTAATTAAAGTTATGCTACGGAAACCACGTAGATACTCATCAGAAGAGCTGTATAAAGAGACCAAGCTGTTCACTGTGCGCCAACTCTACGTACTTAATACTGTACTGCGCCACCACACTAGTAACTCAAGTCAGATTTTAAGGGTATGCACATCAAGGCGTAAAAGACATATACCATTACCAAAAACAAAATCAACCTTTGCCAGAAGACAATTCATATATTTAGCACCACACTTGTATAGGTACATGAGTAAACAAAATAATAACATATTTAAATTCTCTAAATACAGTCTTAAAAAATGGTTAAAAGGATTCCTATTTAGATTAGATTATGACAAGACGGAAAATCTCATAAAAACCTACCTACCACAATAAATACCACAATATTTGCTAGAACAAAAATAAAAATTTACTTACTTAAACACACACACACGCACACACATCACACGCGCGCACGCACCCACGCACGCACACACGCACACACACGTACGCATAAACACACACGCACACGCACACACACGTACGCATAAACACACACGCACACGCATAAACATACGCACTCACATAAGTAACTAAACTTGGGTCAATATAATTGCTTTTATTTTTTTATTTTATTTTAACTATTGTAACTGCATTTTCTTTCTTTTTTAATTTTTGTGTAAAACATTGCTTATATTTTTGTGTAAAACACTGGCCCCTAAGATACGGGCTTACCTAGTTTAGGGGCCAGGGGTTCATTGTGTAAGCTAATCCGTAATTTTCCAAATAAATATATTCTTATTCTTATTCTTATTCTTATTTTAATGGTTGCCATGTAGTCATGTAAGAGTTTACCTACTAAGGACACAATATATTATACGTATTAAATAAATAGCCTATCAAGTCGTCAACTAGGCGTTGAAGAGAGAGAGATTACATGCCTAGAAATAAAAAATGAGCTTCCTAGGCAGAATCCTGAGGGAGATATGAGGGCAAGAAATTACTTAAAAATATAAAATTCTCGTGTCACAGTTTCGTTACCATACTCCTCCGAAACGGCTTGACCGATTTTTACCTTTGTATGCGTATTCTGGTCTGAGAATCGGCTACTATCTATTTTTCACTCAATTATTTTTTATTTTTAAATGCAAAACAACGTTTTCCGGGTCAGCTAGTTATATATGAAATTGTGTTAACAAGATCGAAATATACCGGTACGGGTCGGGATGTTGTACCATTTAGCTAACACACCTATAATATAAGCAAATGACATTTCCTATTTAGATTCCGAGAATGGATCTTTGAAATCACCATGGTCCCTTTCGATTTGGATATACCGAATATTTGTCGTGGAGAAAATATTATAGTATACATGTATAGAAAGGATGTATAATAAACGAAATAAATAAATAACTATTAGACGGGAAAGGGGTGTAGATTTTCATTCTACTCCTATCAAGTTAGTCCACTTCCATCTTACATTACATCATCACTTACCATCAGGTGAGGTTACAATCAAGGGCTAAGTTGTAAAATAATGATAAGAAAAAAAGGTAGGTGCTAGGTAGGTAGTTACTTAACCACTTTGACATAAGAGGAACTATGTTCTTTTCTATAAGTAGGTATATATTTATAAATAAAAGATAGATAATATATTAAACAATGTTAAAGTATTAAAATACCTGGTTTAGCCGCAACAATGGCGACTGTAGCTAATACGACTATCTGAAAATAAAAATATTTATATTACGTACACATACTTCAACCGGCATTGTAATTAAAGTAATTACAATAAAACAATCATTCTTTGAAGATTTATCACTTCTTCATGGTTAAACATCAAACACACATCACTTTTTATAAATAGGTATCTAGAGTTCCTAGAGCTCTTCAATAATGGTCCCTGGAAATTACCTATACTATACTAAAGCCAAACTCGATTGAGAATGTTTGTCAACAAAGAAATTAAAAGTGAAGGTAGAAATCACTAGTCATTTTACACCTATTTTTTTTAATTAACCTGTTAATGTTAATTATATATATTAGAAAAAATATTCACAATTATAAAAAAAACTCTGATGTTCACAATTTAAATCTACGAAGTAAAGGTAAACTAGTCCTTCAGAAACATAGGCTAAAAAAAACTATGAAATCATTTATTGGTAATACCATAAATTTCTACAACAAGATTCCACAAAATATAATAGATCTCCCTGATAAACAATTTAAAGTAAAAATTAAAGAAATATTAATAAAGAAAAGCTATTATAAGGTAAATGAATATTTCGAAGATAGAAATGCATGGACGGTATAAAACTGCACGTGCCATTGATACAGACATAAATAGTTAAATAACGTGTTGTTAAAATATACATATTTGTATGTAATACTTATTATTTGATTATTGACATTGTATTGTGTGTAATTTACATTGTGTAGTTATTGGTAATTTTTATTATTTAATCTTAGTACTTAACCTAATTTGACATATATTATTTTTAATGTAATTTTTTATTACAAGATTTATATTATGTACTAACATTCGTAAGCGCTAAATTTAGCCCAAAACGAAGAAATAAATAAATACAAATACAAATACAAATGATGAATTCATGACAATAAATTTGATTAGTAAACTTAAAACTAATTAATATATTCAATATCTTATAAATAAGATTTTTAAAACAACAAAACATAATTTTTAATTTATTAGGCATACAATGTGTTGTATTTTCTACCTTCATTTTAAATTTGTTTGTTGACAAGCATTCTCAATCGAGTTTGGCTTTAGTATAGACAGATAATGAAGACTAAGATTTTTCATAATGCCTAAATCTACTCTCTCTCCCAGTCACCCGCGACGATGCTCCATAGGCACTTACAAACAGACTCGTCTGACGTAAGTATAACAACCCACTTTTATACACTATTTTTACTAGTCATAGTTGAGGTTATGTTTGTAATGTAAATTTTTTTATTTAATGTTATTTTTTTTAAATCACGTATCCTTTTTATTTTCGAAGTACGAGAATCCTTACTAATTTCAAAACAATATAGCTTATTTATCAGAATAACACATAGGCCAAATTTTATCCCAAAATCCTACGGGAACCAGAATTACGAGGTGGAACCACGAGCTTCCTTTTGTTCACAATAATTTTCTAATTTAATAACAGATATCACTTTTTATATCTAGTTCTTTGCTAATTTTCGAATCGGAATTTCACATGAGATCATTATGGTAATTTAAGATTTTATATATATTTACTTACCGTAATTCTGTACATGTTTATACATAGGACACCGGTCAGCTCGACCTTACGAATTTCCTAGTTATGACGATTAGAGAATCTTACGCGTTATTTATATGGCTAGTTGGAATCTTCGCGTGATAACATTCTATGGTCGTTTCGATAAATTCTTTGACTAATGCTTATTTATGAGATTTCGCGGTTTTGGGTATTGTTTCAATTAATTTTTAAATATTGTTTTTTGTTTGGTCAGGTTGTAGGGCCTTGTTTCCACTTATTTTGTATACATTTTCAAGATAATTATATTTGCATATAGATGATATTATATCTTGCACGATTATGTTATTCTAAAATAAGTACTTATCTATGTATATTAAGATTTCGTGCATAATCGGTTGAGCATTTCTAAGCAGTTTAGCACCTAGTTCATAACTGCCTTTTTAGTTCAGAAATCGGGATGATATCTGTGACGAAAAAGTCGACATGTACCCTAGGAAACCAGCCTATTCTTTAAAAAGCATACAAAAAATGCTTCTATAGGGACATCTCTACCATCCAAAGATTACTTAACGTTTGGGTAAAATAACTCATTATTAGTCTATTTGGACTGTTTTTATCATTACTAGTCAATTTTAACGTCCAATCTTAGAGCTAGGCCTCCTTCTTTATAGCAGAGGGGATTTAGAGCTTAGATCCGCCACGCTGCTCCAATGCGGGTTGGTGAGCCGTTAAAATAACTTAATAAATAAAGGGTTACCTACTTAAGAATTAAGTAAAGACTGCGTCCAAAGTTTTTATTTTTTATTACCAGGTGGTAATAAATAGAAAAAATATATCTTGGAATATATTAATTCTAGGTTGATTTAAAATAATTACTCGATAACCTCTAAACTTAATCTCATTTATTTTATTCCCTTGTTCAACATCAGATATTGCACATTTTCTTAATTCCTATCATCACAATTCAAGCTTATCTTAAAAATTTATTTCGTTTGTTATCTATTCGTCGAATTCATCTTGACCTCCAAATCCGCCTTGGCTACCCTGGCCTCCGAATCCTCCTTGGTTACCACCTTGTCCACCGAATCCTCCCTGATTACCACCCTGTCCTCCCCAACCACCTTGACCTCCAAATCCTCCTTGGTTACCACCTTGTCCGCCAAATCCTCCTTGATTACCACCTTGTCCGCCAAATCCACCTTGATTACCACCTTGTCCGCCAAATCCACCTTGGTTTCCAAATCCGCCTTGGCCTTGACCTTCCCATTCACCGTCTTCTCCGCCAAATCCTCCTTGGCTACCTTGGCCTCCAAATCCGCCTTGGTTACCTTGACCGCCAAATCCGCCTTGGCTACCTTGACCGCCAAAACCGCCCTGTCCTGTGAAATCAACGTTTTCTTTATAATTTTGTTTATATTTAAAGCACAATTTCCTGTTAGTTTTTAAACCTTCCATTATAACATTGTTAGATTTTAATAGTAAAATTATGTTATAATATGTTGACTTGAATTTTAATTATTATAATAATTGTAGACAATTATTTACACTGCTATGAGTTAAATGTTCATAATTGATGGAAATATTCGCTCTCATTAAATACGATCAATCTTCTTATTTACATCGTTTGCGTACCTAAAGCTAATCTGTAAATATAGTAACATTTTATCGAATCATAGAACAATTGTTTTGATTTGGTAATTAGGATATGTTGTATTGGCCCCTTCCTGGTGTCGTAGAAGCTTTCAAAAGTTTGTTTTTATAAATAATAATATATACATTTTTAATATTTTTAATCATTTTTAATTTTGGTACTTACCAAATCCGCCTTGGCTACCGCCGCCGCCACCGCCGTAACCTGTCAAATATTTATTAATAATTTTAGGTCTTATAACATTAGATATCAAGAAGTAAAAGTCCTGTCAAAATTGATCCAGCCGTTTCAAAGATCAGCCGGAACTAATAGATAACAGACAAAGTCGTCAAAGCTATCAAAAGCAAAATCGATAGCTAATAAAATTTTCCATATACTAATAACTTACCTGGCGTGGCCGCCGCAACGGCGATTAAAGCTAACACGACAATCTGAAAGAAGCAAAAAATTCCATTAGTTGATTGGGCTGTCAAAAAGTAAAGATTTTTGAAGTAATATTCGCTGAGTTTCTTAAAATATTATCTGCCTACATTGATATCAAATGGCATTGGTGCAAAAATATTTATTGATTGCCGAGTCTCACTCTAAACTTAAAGTTTCACCATGTCCACACGTCCTTCTGTCTGTCAGCGGTTTACTATTGGTATATAGTCCACGATTTTTATTTTCCCCGTAGTCTAAGGGGTCTGGATCTTCCCTTATAAACGCCCGGGGGTCAAACAAACATTTTGGTTCATTACTATAAAACCAGATCGTGGAACCCCGCTTACGAATTGTAAACCCCCATTTTTTGTTACTTCAATGTAGACACCGTCGAGTCTTCCATGGACTCCTGGGGGTCAACTTTGGGGATCAACAGTTTAAATTGCATAGAGATATTATAAATCTGTTTATGTCTACTTACCGTAAACTTATACATATTTAACACTAGTGGTCAGTCTGTCAATCTCACGAACTGTGCTACAGTTTCTAGCGCACCGCCTTTATATGGGTCGTCGGGAGACGCCGGCTACATGTGATCGTTCTAAGTCTATTTCATAATAATATTAATATAATTAATGTTGCAGCTAAATTGTTAAGTTAGACTTTATGTAAAATGCCGGGGAGGTTGAAAATATGCACTTTCTGCACCTGAACTGTGTAAAATTATAATAAAATTCAAGGAAGCGACTTATAACCTATCCGTTCGATCTCAAATGGAAAACTTTGCAATAAACAGTATAATACCTCAAAGAAAAGAAATTTGCTCTTCCAATATGCTATTCTCTAACCATCGATTAAATAGAAATTATAGAAGAAGAATGCATTTATTCTAGTGTTAGAAGTATATATATAGGTATAGCACCAAAGAAAATGGCTGTAAGGCTGGCGTGCATTACACACGTAGGTTGGTAGGTAAGTATACTTAGGTAAATATACCTACTATTTGTCATACTGACAAATGTAAGGTAACATCGTCTTCAAACCGATTAGTAAAAAGCGACGAATGATTCGTTTTAAGATGAAGATATATTTTTCATTTTTGAAATTATTACAAAACTCCTCTCTTATCTTTCGGTTTCGTAGTAATTTGATAAGAAAGTTCATTTTGAACTATTGTCGTGACCATAAAAATATTTTATCATCATCATTAACAGCCGCTGGATCCAGCAGTGGACATAGTGGACATAGCAGTGGACATAGTGGAATGGCAATATGAGTGGGACTTATCAACCAAAGGACGATGGACATACAGCCTCATTCCAGATCTGGAGAAATGGATAAACAGACGGCATGGCCGAATGTCCTTCCGACTGACCCAGTGTCTTACAGGAGATGGAGTCTTCATGAGTAATCTTGCGGATATTGGCAAAAGACCAGACGAGCGATGCATGTATTGTAGCGAAATTGACGACGCCAGGCATACAATATTTCACTGCCCTGAGTGGGAAAACGTTAGGCGACAACTCTGTGCAAAGGTTGGGGCGATATCTGTTGGAAATCTAGTACCTAATATACTACAGTCTGAAAAAGGTGGAACATAATTACTATATTCCTTGAAGGAATAATAAAGGAAAAGGAGACGGAAGAAAAAAAGAGAAAGGAAGCGCGATAAGAGGAAAGTGCTACCGTGATATAGGCTGTAAGGCGGGTACACGGCTAGCAAGGTGACAGGGGGGGTTTTAGGCGGTATGAGTCCGGCACTACCCTTAAAGGTGTCCATGAGGATTTCCCCTCCTGAAGAGAAAAAAAAAAGTGGTCATAGTGGACATGTGAATATTTAATATTTCACAGAAAAGCATGAACATGCAATTTTATTTAGGTACTTGGAAAAAATAGACTTTTCTAAAGTACTGAACCATTTTTTTAATATTCAATCATCACAAAAACAGGTGGAGATGACATAACTAACATTAATAAAGATAAGTATCAAATTGAGAATTTTGAAGAGAATCTCCTCCTAAATAGGTGTCTTTCATGGGCACAATATTTCATTCCTACATTCTATGTTTTACCGCAACACGAATTATTACATAGTTTTAGTATTTTACGCAATCGATATTATTGCCAGATTATGCAAATCTTATAAACAATAATATAATACGAATAGGTTCTTAACAGGAAACAGGTTCATTTTTGGTATTATCTCTCTCATATTATAAAAAGTTAATTATTAATTTACAAACTATACCTACCATAAAAATTTAGCGTCTACTAAATCAGTTTTAATGTAACCATAATTGTAAAAAACTTATTTTTATGACTCAATAGCTAAGAGTGGGTATTTTGAGCTTAGATCCCCATGCTGCTATAATTACTTGCTTGCTGCTCTATAAACATTACCATCTTTACCATAAGGGCACACTGAATTAAAAATTTCTCTCACACATTTATATTATAACACCTTGGAATAAAACTTCTTGGATGTGACTGTTTCCAGTCAATAAGGATTAACTCCAGGGTATGCTATTTGCCAACGATACCGACGCGGATTGGGACCAAAACTGCTTCGATCTCCTAGAAGAAAAAAGGTAGCAAATTTTTTAAGTTTGATTTTTACATATGAAGGAGTGGTGCAAATAGTTTTAAAAAAAATAATAAATACGGCTGTGCTGCAAAACTTTCCTAGAGACCCAAATACCTATTGCAAACTTCTAAGGAAACAAAAAATTAAAAAATATATGTACTTGACCTTTTTAAGCTAAGAATAGGTATAGCAGGCTATCCTTAAAATGTAAGTATATATCGTCCTGGGCTTTTTTGTAGTTCTAACAAAAGGGCACAATTCATCCATACATTGTTTTGTAGAATATATCTCTAATAGATTATGCAACGCTTTCAATGAAAGCATGCAAGCGTTGTGAATCTTCCGAGAATTTCCGTTTATTTTGAGCCAGTTGATACAATACATTAACAAATGATATACTATAACATTCCTCAGGTTATCAGGTATCAACTACCAACCAGGTAAAAACCGCGAGAAAATCTGTTCAGTAGTTTGTCCCGAACAAACAGATAGACGTGGCGGGACACTTTGTTTTATAATAGGTACTGATGCAGTGATGATAATGATAGTGATGACACATTGTATACATATTTGATTACCCATAATAATAAAAGACCAAAGTAGAATAATGTTAATATAATTCGCATTATTTACTTTTCTAAAATTCTCGGGCTCCAGTAAAGCTGGTTCGGCCCATTCTTAGGTCAGGGGGCCGGTTGAGCTAGAGAACCGAAGTAGACTACCAGTCATAAAAAGTACTGGCCGCTCCGATCTGGTTGCCTTTTAAAACAATATGCTTATGGATTTTTATTTCGGTGATAATTTCGAAGACACTAAACATTGAAACATCGATCTCGTTTGACAGTAAATGGTTTTTTCGAAGATATAACACAATATAATATAATGATAGGTATAATATGGTATATTTTTTGTATCACTTAATGTAATCGTAAGATATTGTAAACAGGCTCGCTTGACTTTTTCTTCAAATTGAACGTACAAGCAGAGGAGGAGCGCATTAAAACTCGATAATTGATTTAATCCCCTCTCCTATAAGGAGGGAGGCCTGGCCCTGTTGTGGGCCGTTAATAGGCTGATAATGATGATGACGAATTGATTTAACGTTAGGTTTTTTAGCAAGTTATTTCAACAAGTTAGTTCACTCCCGTCTTAGATTGCATCATCACTTACCAATAGGTGTGATTGCTAACTAAAACATAATTTCCAAATCTAAGAGAACTTTTTGGAAATAAGAAAAACCAACATTTATAGTTTAACACGGGACTTGAACCTAGAACCTTAATGATCCATAGCTGCATGAGCCAACTATTAGATAAACGAGGCATGGATAGTGTTGCCCAAATTCAGTCTTGGTCTTGCAGTCTTGGTTTTGCATTTTTGCAAGCCCAAGCCCGCGTATTTTTAGCAAGACTAAGACTAAGATTGACCGTGCAAGACTTGCGCAAGAACAAGACTAATCCGGCTAGGCTCTTGCGGTCTTGCAGCTAGGACTTAGCGCTATTTCACGGAGTAGTTAGGTATAACAGTTCGGTGTATAGGTACGCTTAGGAATTCTATGAGACGCAAAAAACTGTATCAAAGAATATGAAACACTGGATCTATGCGCATTACGACCAATACCATAAACATACATAGCGAATAAAAAATATCTATTAAAATCAAACAGAGTTTATGCATAGTTATGTTTTAACCATTGGCACTTTGATAATGCGGCATCAAAGGTTTTGTACTGACTTCTCAAAGAAATTTGCCGCTTTTTGGAAGTACATGGTGATGATACACGCGCCGGCGGCTTCTATTGAAATCACATACAACATTTAATATATGAGCGAGCGAGACGGTAAATCGTAAAACTCTTTTATTAAATTTTATATAAGTTGGGGGTTTCCTTCTAAACAGATATTGTTCTTTAAAATACGTTCAAGTTATTGTAATTAATTTGTTTTTTACATATTTTAGCACATGTAAGCGTATAAAGCGTAAATGTTTATTAAGAAACAGTTACTCCCATGGAAAACGGCGTATAGCTCAGTTGATAACCATGTGGCAGTTGATTTTTCGAATTCCTTATCAAATCTTCAGACATTTATTAATCTGATTGGTCTTTACTATGGCTATGTTAATTCAAGCTCACAATGTTCCAATTCTAATACGTTTTTCTAATATCTAAAGTAAACTTTAATAAATAGGAATAGTCTAATAGGTAATTGCAAGATTTACAAGACTCTTGCTGCAAGACCAAGACCAAGACCAAGACTGGGAGCGCAAGACCAAGACCAAGACCAAGACCAAGACCAGGTGTATTTGCGCAAGACCAAGACCAATACTGGCTAAGTCTCGTCTTGGTCTTGCACTTGGGCAATACTAGGCATGGATAATAATTATTAATTACTATTGTAATGAGTTAGTGAAGTCGTTTCTTTTAATATAATAATTAAGACAAAAAGTATAATGAAAAGACCTTTGTTTATATATTTTTAATATTGTCTATTTTTTCTCCTATATTTAAAAATGCTCTATGTACAACAGATATTATAAGGCAAGTTTGTTCCAGTCGTAAAAACATTCTCAGTAATTTACGTCATTATTACAATATCTAATAACAATTTACATAATTATTATCACAACCAGTTCTTCTAAATCTATGTAGGTAAATTTGTAATATATATTTTGTCCAATAGAAGATATTTTTTTAACAAAGTTCAATTATTTGAAAGGCTCTGAACACAAAGTAATATTTAAAAGAATTTTGTGTCTGTTTTTTGATATGGCATCTTGCATTGCGCAAAATCCTCTGAATGCATTTCTAGTAACTTACTAAACTGTCATATCCTTCAGATTCCTGTCAGCAGTCATGCATCTTCTGTGGTTCAGGTATTGCAGGCAAGTGCTAGTCTAATTTAATTTATTTAAAAGAAGTGTCCGTGATGTCCGAAACCATGGTGACCGTAATCTTCGTGGCTTTCGTGGCTCTCGTGGCTCCCGTGACCGTAACCATGTCCTCCGTGGTGACCGTATCCTCCGTGTCCATACTGTTGGTATCCTCCGTGGTGGCCGGGATATTCGTGGCCATGGTGACCACCGTAATGTTCGTATCCACCGTGACCAAAGTCAAAACCGTGACCTGTAAGGATGAATGATTTAATGAATAGGTACACTTTCAATGATTGAGAATGAAAAAATACTTTGATTTATTGAACAATTAATGAATAAGTTTTTCTTATTAAGTCAGTGTATGAGTTAGTTTTACTTTTACAAATATACGAAGGCTTTATAGATACATAGATTTTTAATAAATTGTTTTATATTTGTAACCAGAAGTAAATTTAAATTATTATTTTATACTTGTAGTATATAATAAAAGAATCAAGTATCAATAAAAAAAGTTTTCGAAAAAAAATCAAACCCACCTGGGAAGGCCGCCGCTGCGGCTACTAACGCCAAAACAACGATCTGAAATAGAAAAATTTTCTTATTATGTTTTTATTATTACCAAGTTCTTTTTCAACTTCTTTATCAGATGATAATGAAAAGTGCAGGTATATACTGTACTATATAACACTACTATAGCAAACACCAGTGATAATATCAGAAAAATCCCACACAATTTTCTTTACTATACATTACAAAGGTCATTACAAAGGTTATTTGTTGTTTTAGTTAAAAGCTAAAATGTAATCTTTAGAAATAAGTAAATAAAGCTTTTAAGAAATACATTATTTTCTAGAATTGATATCTTCATTTGATTTTGTTTCTTTTTTATTTAAATTCATAAGATATAGGTCAATACCGTTAACATTGTATAAACCTGTAGGTATGTATTATTAAAATTGAAACTACTGAACCGATTTGCATGAAATTTCTGTGGCACTAATATTTATTTTTTATTTTATTTATTAAAATAAATGTATTGTCAAAGACAAAATTATTTTTATTTACATTGCGTACATAAAGAAACAAAAGAATATCAAATAATCTGTAATATTCTAAATTATTTTTTACGCAAAGGGCCTGGCTGTCCAACACGGAAATGCAGCCATTTTGCTTGCTACTATATCACGTGGGTAGAATTTGTATAGTTATTAGGATAAGCTAGCTTAATTTTCTTATTGTATTTTCAATAATAAAAAATGGATGGTATTTAATTTGTTTACTTACAGTGAATTTGTACATATTTATGTTTACAAACACAAGTGGTCAGTCCGTTCAACTCTCGAATTATGGCGTTACAATACAACCCGACGTGCCTTTATATAACGGCTCGGTGGTGGCTCGCGATGGTAGCTTTTTGACCTCTTGCGACCGTAGGATTCTCTCGTTATCCTGCGTGTTTGAGGAAATGTCGTTTTTAATTGTAATTACTATTTATTTATATTTTTTATGGCTGCGTCATGATTATAGGGATTAATTAGTAAAGACTTAGACATTTTGAAATCATGAATTTTACTTCATTACTTGGATTTTATGTTACAAGATTAAAGGTAAAATTTGGTGTCACCATCATCAGCCTATTAGCGGAACATTACAGGCCTCCTCACTTGCCGGAGAGAGAATATGGAGTCTAAACCCACCTACACTGTTTTACTGCGTGTTGGCAGGCCTGTGTGATGTTTTATTCATTAATTTTCACTATCCGATGTTGATAATAGTAACCAGGACCAGCGGCTTAAGATGCTTCGCGCGTTACACGGGGGTGTAAAACCGCCAACTTTTCGACTCCGGGCTTGGAATGTACAGACTGAAAATATCACGGAAGAATGAAAACTGCAAATTATTCCGCAACCCAACCCAGGATTCGACCACTAAATTAATTTAAATTAATAATTCAACGAGGCAGTCGGGTTTATAATTTATCAATAAAATCTAAAAATCAACCTATTTTCATTAGGTGTTGTTACAGATGCTTCCCTTAGAGAGCACGTTAGGATGTTCAACGCCTGATGTTTTCATGTGTTATAAATTGTCTTATGTGGACATCGCACATTTTTTTGCGCAATTATCCGTTACTAGCAGAAGCCCGCAACTTTTCCCTGTGGTAAATACTGTGTTACGTTCCAAAAACACAAAAAAAATTGGTTGTCTGTAAAGTCGGTTTACTGACGATAGTTGAACGTGACAACGTCTGAAGAAAATACTGATGGAGTTATAGCATTTAATTGGTTATTAAAATTTTTAATTTAAGTATATTTTTATAAATATTAATTTAAATTAATAAAATAATTGATTTTGATTTTATAAATTTATAATAAATACCTATATTAATTTTTAATTTAAAATTAATATATTTAATAGATGGATGTCGAACGCTGCCGAACGTAAAGGCCGATTGTGCTTCTTTGTCGCTCGTTCCGCGCTCTCGCTTGCACTTCAAGCCTTACATGGAACGCCTCAAAGCGAGGTACGACGTATGACGTCATGTTTTTTCGTGCGTGCAGCCGGCTCTATCGAATTATAAGACGTTGTCACGTCTTCCGATTTTTCCAACAATCATCATAATATTTTATCTAATTTCTATAAAATCCTAACAAATTATTTGCTCAAATTTTCCTCAGGAACTATCTATCTATGATAACCTGTCCGTTCAATAGTCTTTGTTTATGGCGAACAGACAGACAGATAGGCAAATGCGTTGGAGGGCTTTGTTTTGTAAAATGTAAGGATTAGATACCTGCGTAGTTGGATACTGCGCAGGTAACAGTACGTAAATGCGCAATAGTGCGTGAGTATTATGGCTCAGAAATTATGCAGCCCAGCCCCGTCAACTTAGTCGTTACTAAGCCGATTACTAGGATGTTTTATACCTACGAGTACCTAATTAATTTTGTCAGCGGTACAGATAATAAAATAGGTTACCTTTCTTTTTAATTTTCCACTTGCACTTCAGTTGTATGGTTTATATCTACGTTGCAACAAACTGCAGTATCTTCCTACTGGTATGTATAAATCGCCAAAAAGTCAGTTATATGATTAAACTAGCAGATGCCCGCGACTTCGTCCGCGTGGTAAATACATTGTTTCGTTAAATCTCAAACAAAAATAATATTGATAAAGCAGCGGTTTCGATGAACACTCGCAGGCGACGTAAATTTCTCCGACTATTACAATAATTATCGTCATATTTCTATTTCATCCAATTTATATGACATCCTAACAAATTATATACTAATACCTTGTTCATACTCTACACTATCTATTGGTGAATACCGTATAACAGTGTATTCAGTAGTTTTTAAGTTTATGACGGGCACACAGACAGACATACCGAAAAGGCGGGGAACTTTGTTTTATAATAAAGTAAAGATGAGCACAAAAAGATGAAATCATAAGATTTTTTTAAGCGTCTGTTTTTTTGACAATAAACTTCCAAAATCCGTGAATTTTGTATTTTTTGCCCCAAAAACACTTAATTAAAAATCCTTGATAAACCCACTTGTTTCCTCTACTCTGTAGTACGTAGTTACCTACATTGTTTACAAAATTTGCATAACCAGACAAAAATCTTTGGCGTGTTCGACCCACAAAAAACCCATAACGATGTATACGATTTGCGGCGAAACATTTTAAAAGTCGTATAATTTTAAGTAACTACGTATGTTTTAGGGATTCAGGACTCCAGTCCCTATAAATAATATGGTCGACTAAAAAAGCCATTACCCAAACACAATGAAATCTAAATTTTGACTATAGAATATGGAGTATAATGGCTTCGATGGCACTGCCTTATTTACGGCACCGACCAGGAAGACCCGAAATCGGGTTACAAAGGAGTATATGGTCTACAACCTCTGACAATGTAGAGAAGAAGCTGTACCTATTTGTGCACATCAATATATGGAGATTTTTCTTTTGTCATTTTGACAATCATCATTTTCTTTCTTTAGTTAAATTACAACAAACCGTATTATATATTCGTAACTATGTATAAATAAATAAATATAAAAAAAATAGTGTGCGTGCCGGGACGCCCGACAGAAATGATAACATAAATACACCTATCGAAGGACGGTTCAATTAGATATACTGGAAGTTCGTTCCAATCGGAGACACACAAGAGGACGCCTGCGGTTTTAACCGCATTGTTCTCGTTCCCTTGGGAATTTCAGGATAAAATGTAGCCTATGTGTTATTCTGATATGTAACCTATATTATCGTGGAGTTTCATCAAAATCGATTCTGTAATCATCACTCAGCAATAAATTATTGTAGAGTTATAACTATTTAATTTTTAATACATCGTGTGTTTTCACGGTTATTCTTAATCGGGTTTTCTGGCTTATTACCTTAATTAGCATACTGATGGAACTGATTTTAATAAGATAATTAAAGACGTCACTAACAAACCGGCTGTATTTTCGAGTAGTCCGGTCTTCGGGGAGTTCCGACGCATTGGATACCTACCTGGGAATTGGCATAATGAGTAAGCGCGGTGGTTTTGATTCCTGATTAAATTAATTAATATTAATTAATAAACTTAATTTATTATGAAGTAATAATTAATTATCTAATGGGATTTATAATTAGTAAATTGACTTATTAAGAAGGCTCAGAGACATTCATCTAGTGATGGACAGATTTTTCTTTCCATCTCTTGGATTATCTCTGTGTGATTGAATTGGAAATGAGGAGATTCGCAAATGAACCAAAATCATATATCCCAGCAAGTCGCAAAACTTAAAAAGCAATGGGCGGGGACGTGTTCCGTAGAGCTGTTGGACGTTGGGGGCGCAATGGTGACCCCGTACCGGGAAGCGTAGTATTGGTTCACCCTCGCTAGGTGAACTGGCGACATTAAACGTATCTCAAGGAGCCGCTGGTCCGAGGCGGCTCATTCGGCTGATGTGTAACAAAACAAAATATTCTGGTCATAACAAAAATTCCGTGAAATAAGAAAAAAAAGAAGCTTCAATAGTCCACATCGATTCCATGAAGGTTACGAAAGAAAATGTTCGTGGTTAAAACTCCGAGAAAAATCCAAAACCTCTTCTGGATTTTTCGGAAACGGTAAATTACAATAAACAAAGTTGTAGAGCTAAAAGTTCTCTACAAAAATGGTCCTTATGATATTTTCTCGCATTAGTAAGTGATAGTAATGACGACAATATTTTATTGTACTAATGCGACTAAGTAAACCACTTTTACGTTATTTTATTGATTTTCCCCTCGTTCAACCAATCACAATATAGTATTTCGAACGCGCACGCGGTCTGATTGGTAGATATAGAATTTAACCTTGAAGGCAAAAATGCTTTGACGCATCATAATATCATTCGATGTTTCAAAAATTTATAGGTTAGGAACGTAAGTTGGCCCAGCTATCATAGGTCATTACCATTCGTTATGCTTATGTTAATATCATGTGGCATCTATAGCTGTAGGCACGGAACTCGATCAACCAGTTTGTCTTAACGACATCAACCCATGAACTTGAGACATCAACAGGAAAATAATACTGACATTGGGAAAATTCTAAAAATTCGAGAATCATTTTAAAGAGAGCATTTGTTACTTTGCATCTACATACAGCGTGTACTGAAAGTTGAAGAATTGCTAGCAAAGGTTAGTGAAGCAATTAATCTATGTAAATTCCTAGCGTACTTTAATTAAATTTCAGTAAACTCATTTTGGTCACTGCTCCTTTATTAATTACACGTTACACGCCCTAGGTTTTTAAGATTCTTTGACCAGTTGTTGCATTATTCATTATTCATTTAAAGTAAAGTGATCAAAAGGTATTCTAGTGTGGAGAACACAGAAATTTGTGTATTATGTAATTTGTATTTTGTGAAATAATAAACAGTATAATACCAATAACTATTTATTTTTATTATCAGCCTATTAACAGCCCACTACAGGGCCAGGCCTCACTCCATGTAGGAGAGGGGAAATGGAGCCACCACAGTATACAACGCATCTAATCATCATTAGACGGTGCTCAAGATGACCGTGTCCGACGCCATAGCGTGCTCTCCGAGGCACAGAAGTGTAACACCACTAACTTTACTTAAAATGTCTTAGAAGAAAGAAAAACTCAGATTTATTCCAGGATTGTGCATTTAATAGTAATTTATTATAATGAGGCCGTCCATTATTGTTATTTATTGAATCATTATTATATTTTTTTTTTTATTGAATCTTATGACTCTGCTACGATATGACTGGTAGTATAATTAATATGCAATTGAGTCATGAAACTATTAAATATTGCGTACGAATTGATAATCAGGGAAGTGAAACAAGAGGCAATAGGCATCCATTGTTCATCTCGGAAGCACACTAGCTCTCAGTTAATGTCGATAAACATTTTCCGTGTTTCAGTTGGAATTTATAACTGCTTTTTTGCGGCGTAGGTATTAAGCTTAGTGTAGGTATAATGAAATGTAACATTTATTCTATGGATTACTAACTATTTCGTACCTGCTGTTAGTTGTGATTTAAGCTTACATTATTTTTAGTTGTTAAGTATGTTCGACTGTTTCAGAATATATTTATTTATCACATTATTTATTTATTAGAGGCCAGGTCAAAAGTACCCTAAATCAACGAACTTGTATTAAAGGATTAATTCAAGTGGAAGAAGCTAAGGAAGTATGAAATGACCGTGGCAAATGGCGCCTACTTTTTTGCCATAGGAAAGGCACCACAAGAAAATTGATGCTTCTGTGTAGAGGAAGATATTTCGAGGCATGTTGTTTGAACGCCCTGGCAGTGGCGCAGGGAGCGTGAGAGTTGAATGCTTCGTTTCTCGCACGTTTAAAAGCGGGGACGAGTGGTACAAATATGCTTACACGATCGGAGCTGTGATGATTCGGAGATAGGAAAAGATAGCGCGGGAGCAATAAAATCAGGAAGGTCAGCACGAAGTAATGCCAGGCGGCATCGTGCTGACCAAGGAAGTAGGGGAGGTAGGTTGTCTACCTTCCAGCGGAAAAAAAGAGCGACAACAGTCTGCTACGGTAATTTCTTATATAATAGAATTAATAGTAAGAATTCTCTACTCGTACTTTCGTAGGTACGAATATAAAATTCGGACCACTGAATCAGCTTTTACAGATTATAAAACATACTACAGATAGGCAGATTAATGAAATATTTGTATTTTGTTTGAGATGCAATTGCGACTGTGACTGGACCGTTTTTAAGCATAGGTATTCAAACGATGCTAACTTTCATACTACAACAAAGGAATATCAAATTCGGTGCATAAATGAAACCTGCACTTGTAATTAAGTTTTTATTTTACTGTTTAGACACACTTTCACGTTTCATCAATATTGAAATTCAAATTTCTAATGATTGTAAATGATAAATATCATAAAAAATGGTGTTTTTTAGACTTTTACCGAGCCACTGCGTAAAAACTTGACCAAAAGTAACGTGCATTTATATGGAAATTGAAGCGTTTTCTTACGTAATAACCAGATGGCGCCGTTTTCATTCGACATAAATTGACAATACGAGTTGTTATATATTTACGCTGTCACTCATCTCACACTTGGCACCCTAAATTATAGAGACAGCACTAAAACCTCTTTTTGGCTGGTGGGAGAGGCTTTGGCCTTGTCTAGTTACCCTACTGACAAAGACGTACCGCCAAGGGATTTTGCGTTCCGGCACGATGTCGTGTAAAAACCGATGGGGGTGTGGATTTCATCGTACTTCTAACAAGTTAGCCCGCTCACATCTTTGATTTGCATCATCACCCAACATCAGTTGAGATTGCAGTCAAGGGCTAAGTAATGAATAAAAGAAACATAGTATGAATTTACTTACTTGTTAGGTATTATATAAAATTTACAAAATAAAAATAAAAATACTGTATTTACAAGCGTTTATTGTTTCTTAATAAAAACACAGACGAAATCATAATTTATTGAGATTAGATGGTGGTGGAATGGAAAGCGCAGTGTTGGTTGGTTCAAACCGCTCACTTGGTGGTCAGATTACATCAAGCGGGTTGCAGGAAGGATGCGGTTATTGATTGAGACGAATTTAAAAAATAATATAAAATTCATAGATAACAAATAACAGTAAAATAAAACTATAAAACGTAGAGCTTGAATGATGGAAAGTGAATATTGAATATCTGATATGACCCGATGGACTGCCCAAGTTGCTCGCCAATGCGTCGATTTTGACAACCACACAAAGATGTAATTTTTACCATAAAACCAATCGTAGCTGCCATATTTTTACAAGAGGCCCAAATCCAGCAGTGGATGTCAATCGGCTGATTGTGATGATGATTAGTTGAATATGTACAATTTTCCGTAATATTTCACCGCGCCTGATTGCCTCAATTGGTGACAGAAGGGCTGGTGTGTTTTTTGCGCGAACGACTAGTCTAACTATACAACGCGGAAATGCAGTATTCTTGCCACCATTCTACGTGCACATTATTTGTATAGTTATTAGGATAAGTTAGTTCTTTTTTGTATTCTTTTCCATTAAAAAAAATATGTAAATTTTTTTTTAATCGCGATTATTACTATAATTTCAGCGGCCGCCAATTGCTGATTTCAAGTTTGTGTTAAGTTTGTACAGCCACCGTCTCTCATGGTCCGACCATCGGTAGTTGTATGTGCCGAACCGTGGCCAAAGTTACTATCTGGATGATCTTAGCTCTTCCATTGCCGTGACTTATAACGGCCCATTCTTCTCAAGTTGTCTCCAGGGAATTTGAAGTAGGGATAGTATGCGCCAACTTTTTTATTGAAAACTAAATATGGCGGCATGTATTTATATGCTTCTGTGTTACTCGATTTGGCTGACCAACTTCTACGATGAAGGGTTTTGTCTTGGTGTTTCCTGTCGTTTGTTGATATGGTGTTGTATGCCTCTGTATTCCTTGCTATCAGGATGTTTAAGACGATAGCGGATAGAATTATCTGTGAACAAGAGTATTTATTTTGTTTATTTATTTCTTAGTAAACGCTTTCTTCTCGTCACCTCTCATCACTTGCTATAGAGTTTCTGTAACGATGTTTTTATAACTCGACTCGAGTGAGTTTCAATTTTACGTCTTTCTCTATCTATGATACGATAAATATTGAGAAAAAAAATTCGTACTTACACTGTCGACTTATTAAAACATCGTTTCAGAATTGCGCTACAAAAAGTAGGTATTTTTGTTAAATATAAAAAGCTAAATGTTTACTAGGTTTCCCCTGAAAACCAGCGCTGCAACTTGCTGTAGCATTCTGCTGAGTGGGTAGCCTTTATGTGGTCAGTTTTTTTCTTATTTGTTACTATTATTATTTAGTTCGTCTAGTGTGTAGTCTGTCTGTCTTCGGATCACGAACTTTTTTTGTTTATCGTATAATTCTTTGTAGCAGCTCGGAGTTAGTAAGTCGGTCGTCACACATCTTTGCATTAGAGAGCCGTCATTTCCGGTCATTAAGGCTAATATCAGAAAGCAGTTATTACAAAGTCAAAACATTATACTATAGGCTAATCCTGTAAAAAGGTTGAAAAATTATTAGACTGACGTAAAAAGGATGATGGTGAAGCTTTTCTGAATTCTGCTTTTGCAACCGGTGGTAGAGTCACTACAAGTAAGTACCTACTTTGACATTTCAAAATGGCTTTTATATAAACCCTACTTGAACGAAATCGGATTTGACTTTGTACAAATTGTATGAAAATAAATATATCCTTTTTGGTTAAGTCGCATAACAGTTCAGCTATAACTTCAAAATCATTGAACTGTAATAAATTACTGACATGTTATCTAGAGCTGTTATTATATTACGACTCTGCTATAGTTAATAACTCTTACGGTATTTAAATACATGCTACTTTTTGTTGTAATTTGAAACAATACAGTTAACGTACGGTTGTTAAGCAAGTATTACAACGAAATATTGAACTTGTGAACTTTCGTGATCGAATCAGAACGGAGGAGAGGAATCAAAGTAACCGACATAGCTTAGCAAATCGCAGAACTGAAGTGGCATTGGGCGGGGCAGGTGGTTTGAAGATCTGATGGAAATCGACGACATCAAACCTGCCGCAGGGAGCCGCTACGTCCTTAAAAAGGTTTATGTCTCACGATTTCAATAAAAGAATCTACCATAGTAAAATAATGTATCAAAGAATATCTATGAATTTAATATATAATATGAATAATATCTAAGAATGGCATCATTAATTTTGATCTTTAATTAAACTTCAAATGTTTAATTTGTGGATCTTAATTTCATATAGATTTTAACTTTAAATAAAAGTAAGTAATTAAATTTTGTTTTGTTCAATAATATAAATTTGTTTAAACAGAAGATTAACACTGGACGAAAATGAACTTAACTCTTGTTACTGTACGAGTATATCATAAATTCGACAATAATTCTAAAGCTAGTGCGTCCAGTTAAATAAATAATAGTACAGAATTTACGACTTAAAATAAACAACATAGGGTCTATTTTTATTTGATATTATAGTATATCGATACTCAAAAACTCTTCAATTACTCATATTGAAGGTACTGTACGTTCGTTGAACTCTTTTGCACGGGACTACACTTTTTATCTCCGTAAGCGGTAAGCGCAAATTAGAATTTGATTAAACTTTAAACAAGCTGTTCACTTTGTAAAGTTCCTTCCACGAGTATTTATTATAAAACGAAACATCGAATAAGTATTACTCCCACGTGTTTGACTTCGCAATTGAAAATACCACTAACATTACTCTACGAAAGACCACATTTTGTGAGGATGAAACGTAAGTGGAGGATTTCTTGTGAAAACAGCGAAATATACAAATTGTTTACTTTATTAAAGACGAAAGGATATGACACACTTTTTTGAAGATTCAGGAAAAGTTTTTTGTCTTTTCTATAATAACAGTTAACGCCATTTATAGTTTTTATTAAACCGATGAATTGCACTTTTTGCATAGGTATTTAAAACGGTTTAATATATAAAAACATAGATATGATTTTACCAAACTTTTAAAATGGAACTTTTATAGTAGAAGCGAATAGGGTGAGAATGAAACAAAAGAAGGTGAAAAGAGACAGAATTTGCAATTTTGGACTTGAATATTTTTTAACTTTACATGCATGAATTGTACGGAATAAGGAACCCTCTTCGTGTGTCAAAATCTCACGTAGCTTTTTATGTCATTTTTTTTATTCAATTACAAAGTAGTATTTGACCGCGGTCCTCCTTGGTAGTGAGTGACGGTGCATTCTAAGATTGAAGTGTGTTGAACGGTAGTTTATTGAACCTATACAGAGAAACCTCAATGACCCACGGTTGAAGAGCCGGACTCAAAAATGTGTGTTCTAGGGTTCTATCTCTACCCGTTGGTCTATTGTCCACTTGGGGTGGGCCAAGGTAATTTAATTAAAATTGATTTTACTTTTAATATAATGTGACTCTTTTGTCTAACACCGAGATGTATCTATTTCAGTAATTACATTAACAAAGTTAATTTATTAAATCTATACTAATAACTCCGTCTATTTGTAACTCAATCACATCTAAACACTGAACAGATTTAAATGAAATTTAGTACAGAGATAGTTCTGAGCCCAAGAAAGGAAATGGGCTACATTTTTTCGAACCGTCACGAAACGTAATTTATCACGTACGAAGTCGAGGTTCGCTAGTTTTATATAATGGTGATGATAATAATGATAGCTGAGAATTCTTTATGATTATAATAATATTGTAATAAATGTAAAATAATTGTTAATGAATAATTTATTTATTCTCGCGAACACCCGATAAACCACACAGAAGTCGACCAGCGTGATCGTACAAAAACAAAATCGCTAAAATGTTTATTTTATTTTGTTGAGTTGCATTATAGAGTCAACATATTTAACGAATTCTCTGGGTTTTTGTTTGTCAGTGTGGGTGCTGCTTTTATTCAATAATTTTAATTCAAAGTTTACTTTTTCAAATTCTTACCTTCAGTAAAAAGAGTCTAACAGCTTCCATATCTCAGACCGAAATGTAAATCAAATTGCACATAATAAAAAGTAGTATCCAAGAAAATAAAACGGTATAGTGAGGTCGCCTTGAACTTGGCGCACGCTTTATACTTACTAACCATTTTCAAAATGGCCTACTTTTTAGGGAACACAACTCTGTAGAGTAGAATCGTGCAGAAAAGATCCAAATCTGGCTGGCCCTATATAATAATGTAGAATCTGTAGAATAAAAAAAGATTTATTGACTAAAATCGAGATAGATATGCTGAGATGGTTTGGTTATGTCGAGATAATGAATGAGAGCGGATTTACGAATGGGATTCATAAGGCGAGAGTGAATTGGAATGTTGGAAGAGAAAGACTAAGGCGAACGTTCTTGGATGAAATTCAAAAGATTCTGACTAAAGGCCAGGTTAAAAGTACCTACCCAAAACCGACGTATTTGTATGAAAGGTTTAATAAAATTGGAAGAAGCAAGATATATATATCTCATGCAAGGTTCGTGGATCTCAGCCTACGTAACTATACATACAAACTTTCATATTTAATACATTGTTATATTTATAAATATTGCTAAAAATAGTAAAATAATTTGGCGTGAATATAATAAATATGCTTACATAAATTATTAATGCGAAGTTTATTACTTGTGCACCGAAAAAAATGCATTAATTTGTGGATGCAAAATTTAATATAAATGCACATTATGAACTTTAATAATTAAGTTTTCATATAGCCGCAGTATTAAAATATACGTTTATTTTTTACCGTATTTTTTTAACATAAACATTATGATTCTATAATTGAGTTGTATTTAAACGTTTCGGTTTGTTGCACTTTAAGATTTAAAATGATAATGGGGAAGTTTTAAAGTAATTAAGAATATATTTTTCTGAAATTATAGAAGACTTGTTGTCGTAGTTGAAGTAAGCCTTTTGTTACTGTTGATCCTTTGACGTCCCAAGTAGGGTGCAGGCGGCTGCGCTGGGTTTTAGTGGGTATTCTGGCTGCTTTAGAGTCAGCGAGTCCCACATAACCAGACGGAGATGCGCAGTTCATTGCGCGTAATTGCGTTTCCAAAAAAAAAACCTTTTGCTACTATAGCAAAAAGGTTTCACTTCATTGGAATTGTAGCAAAATTATTTTTAATAGTACAAGAATCAAGTTATACATCATACCAAACTAATTTTATATATAATCCTTATAATAGATACAAATTGCTTCAATTTGCTACAATCTTTAAGATTTAATTGGCAATTATTTTTTTATACTTGCCAATGACAATAAATTAGATTTCTTAGATATATTATAAACCACAAACAAGGAAAATTTCCAATAGATTATTAAAAAATATTAATATATTATCATCCAATCGCATATTATATTGTTCCCTAAACTGAATTTATTACGAAATAAATTTATAGCACCAGCTTTAAAACTTGTTTTTAGCTATCGTACCAGCTATCTATAGAGCGTAATAATACATATATATCGAAAAAAAAAATATAATATTATGATGAAAATTTTATTAGTCATAAAAATATACGTTACACATTAATTATTATTTTACATATTAAATCGAATCATGTAATAAATTTAATATTTCTTGTGATTTTACAAAGTAAGCTAAAGTAAGGTTACGTGTTATTTTTTATATTTCATATCTATACAGTATATATAAACAAAGCACCACTGCCTAACTTATTGACTCCTAATGAGATCTTTAAAATTATCCAGACGGTTTACTTGAAATTTTTTTAAATTTCGTTACTTATTTAGCGATATAAACGCTCGCTAAAAACGGTTTCCCGACACTCCTACAGAAAGAGTATCAAGGTAAAAACACTAGTCACAGCTAGTAAAGAAATACGAGTATATAATCAAGGAAAGGAAAGTTTTAACAAAATGCGACTCTACAGGAAACGCTGTTCAAAATGCGGGTCACGGCAATTAGCGGGTGTGTGTATATTGGCCAGTGTTACACTAACATTGATCTATTTGTTCCTCCATACTTCTATCAGACAAAATCAACACTAAATTCTTCACGTTTTGTGGCACTTAACATGTCTCGGGGCGAAGGTAGAGAAGTAGATAGACATGAGATTCAATAATTGACATGATGCGAGCCATATTTATCATGGTCTGACACAACAATGGTTCAAACAAGTACAAATTTGACTAAATAAACGTGTTGTGAGCACAAAAATATATGTACTACGAGTATAATAAATATATATGTATTGTATAAGTAATATATATATTAATATATATACCGTATTAGATGTATGTATATTGGAGTTTTACTTTCCTTTCTTTTGTTTTTGCAATTTCCCGTCTCACAGAATATTTAGAATCTTTCGGTAATTATAAATATTTCGGTATTATTTCGGTAAATTTGCCTGGAAGAGATCGCTCTTAGTGATAAGGCCGCCTTTTGCCAATTAATGTTACTCTGTATTTTCTGCTATGTTTATCTTTATAATTTGCAATAAAGTCTTTAAAATAAAATAAATAAAAATTTCGTTTTTGCAGTTTGCCTCAGTCCTCAATGTAACGTTTTCAATGTGTATCTAATCTTTAGTCACTTCTCTCAAATGCATACGAGTTTTAATTTGTTTTAGCTCTTTACATCACATAAATATTGATTTATATAAACTTTGATTAATGAGTATAAACTTGTTTGTCACACACTTTCTGTTTTTTTACCGACAACCAAAATGGAGGAGTAGTATAACCACGCATAACTTATCACAAAGTTGTCCGCATTTATTTTATTAGAAGGGGCAAACTTCCAAATTAACCCATAGTCATCATGTTAGGAGCTGATGATGATATCCTGGGAAAATCGAAATAACTCATCAAATTTTGTAGGCACACTTGCAGTGATTTCGGTTTTTGTGTAAGTGTCGGTAGCTTTTTGCCTACAAGTGCCGTATAATGTACATAATAGGTTACATGTCGATAAATCACAAAAAGTAAAAAATAAAATTTTTTACTAAAAAAATTTAATTGACTCAAAACGCACTAAAAAGTAAAAAATAACGGTGTCATTTAGTTGCTTTAATTTACTCAAGCATATCTATGTAGTCGGTGCCAGCAAAAGTTTCTAATTTAAGGACGTTACCTAGAACTAGGGTTGTCATCTTTAAAATTTGGAAAACAGGACAAGACGCGTGAAATCCCGGATTTTAGAGTCCGAAAGCCGGATATGTCAACAAGATTTTAAGCATATTCAATGTAATATGAAATAGTTGAAAATGTCATAAATCACCTTTTGTTATTTGGAACGGTGAACATATTTGGTTCATCGGTTGATCGTGGAATGGTGCGACCGTGCGAGCATAGTGCGTGTCTCGCGGGCCGCCCAAATATTTTTTATTTATTTATTTTTTAAAACCCGGTCTACAAATGTAACCATCCCCGGACGCTCCCCGGACTCTCCCTGGATTCCCTCTAAACTAGGACAAATCCGGGGAAACCCGAACGGATGGCAACCCTACCTAGAACCCACCTACGTTAAATAAACGTTTATTAAACTTGGCTGGCACCGATTTAATAGATATATGCTTAAGGAAATAAAAGCAACTAAATGACACAGTTATTTTTTTCTTTTTACTGCGTTTTGAGTCGGTTCAATTTTTTCTGCTAATGTTTTACTTAACTGTATTTTGAAAGGAAGTGATCACCACAAGACTGGGTATCCTAGTGTGGGGATCACAGAACTCTATGTAATATATTTTCTTTATTTGCGAAACAATACACTCTAATAAACTTATTATTTAAATATTTAATTTAAAATCAACTTACTTTTGAACCCTTCGATTTTAAATATCTTACTAGGCCAGTAAACTTAACTCAGAATTTAAATACAACTTTGTATTTTTAATTTAAAGTACAAATTCCACCAGCAAGCCTTATTCAGTTCTGGGCTCTGCACCTGATTGGACTATATTAATGGACACTTATGAAAAACACTATAAAATCCTAGAAGACTTAGCTATTTCGACATCTAGATCGGACATATTTTTTTTTCCAAACAAATCAATCAAATAGTACTTGTTAAGCTTACAGTGCCGTGGGAAACATACATCCCTAAAGACCACGTATTCAATGTGAATAAATATTATGACCTTACTAATGAACTAAAAATGGCTATGTGGTTAGTTTATACGCGGTAGAAGTGGGTGCGAGAGGTATACCAGCGAAGTCTCTCTATAACCTGCTAAAAGACCTTGGCCTTACTAGAAGTACAACAAGCACCATATTGAAACAAGTGTGCAAAGCTGCTCTATTAGGGTCCTTCCGAATTTGGCTGGGCAGGAAGAATAACTTGAACTCGTCACTAAGAGTAGATACTCTTTTAAACCTACACCCGTGTTACAAGTCTCGGGCTCTGTTTGAAGTTTTTCTCTCAGCCACGCGATGGACCCGGAACCCGCATGGTGTATCCATGGAATACTAAGTAAGATATTCGTCTCTAGTTTTAAAGAAAGTATAAAAATATATAAAGGTTTTAATGCTCGCACCTTCCAACAAGGTTTGAAATTATTTTTTATTTTAATTATATTTTCAAATTAAAATTTTAGAGCTTTAAATTTTATGTAAAACGTTAACTATTATCCTCCTTTAAAATTAACTAAGTTAAAAAGTTTGCGTTAGTTTCTTTAAATCTATATTATATACAAAATGCAAATGCTATTAAAATTTTCATTTCAGACTATCTATTTGACTGGACTATAACCTACTGAGAGGTGTCGGCAACTCAGCAGATGTAACTTACTCATTTTGTGGTCACTTACAACTTTGTGGTTTGTGGTTTCTATCAAATACAACATATAGGCACTGTTGAAGACATCTAATATAGGTACAAGTTAATTATACAGTTTGGCCGCGTAGTACTACTACTACCATGCTTACCTTTCTCTGCCACCAAGCAGAAATATTCCAGTTGCGAACAAATCTTTTTTAATCATTATAAGTTATCTCTTGGCTGCAATTACACCAGGTGGTAAGTGATTATGCAATCTGTGACAAAAGCTGTATAACCTGTTAGGAGCATAATGAAATTCACACCCTTTTCGGATCGCTAAACCGCTTGAAGGTAAGTAAGTCTTTGTCGATAGGGTGGTTATTAGCCAAGGCCGAAGCATTCCATCAGCTAGATCTGGACAAATTTAGAAAATCTTAATCGGACCAGCCAGAAATCGAATCCAGGACCTCCGATTTATAAATCCTCTACGCATACTATTGTGCCTCGGAAGCTACCAATCTGAAAGAGTATCATTCCTGGTGCAACAATAAGTAGTTAATTTAATTAGGCGGTATTTCTTGAGACGGCGCGAATTGTGAGGAGATTCCTCACTCTAAAGCCCTGACCACCGGTTGCTTGGGTCCCCGAGTCACGCAGCAGACGGTCTGAATTTTTATAAATTGTCTTTTTATAATTTTTATAAAAATAGTTGAAATTAAAAAAAAATGGAAATAAATAAATGAATAAAAAGTCCTGGAAACTTACCATCTGAATACCTCAGGGCGTTTAATATACGTGTTCAAAACGTGTCCTATGAATGTTGCTCTGTTAGAAACTAAGCTTTACGAATTACGACTAAGCAACCGTAGAATGTGGATAATATCTAATGTGAAATACCGAGTAAGTGTGTTAAATATCAGGTACTTGTATCATTAGATGATGAAGTTTTAATGGTTAAAATGTAGTTACGCAATTTGCCAATAGTATAAATTCAAAGACCTTCACCTAATTAGATTATTTGCCCTGCAACTGTGTGACTCAAAATGGAAACAAAAATACTTTTGATATCGGTAAGTTTTTAATGTCATTCAAAACAGTTCAATTGTTTTTGTGTTTGCTTGTAATGGACATAAACATATCTTATACTTGTATACTTAAATTATATAAAGCTGAAAACGTTGTTTGCTGCCCGAATTTTATGGCTTTGAGATTGATTTATTAACCATCGTCTTTGATACTCCTGAGCGTGTAAATGTGGGGGGTTTAAGGGGTCTGGACCTATCCATGATAAAACTATAGATCATTTTTGGACACTTGGACCCCATTAGAGAGCTACGCCCGTGTTGATACTAGTTATCTTTTATCTGCGTAAATCTTGTATCTGTGGTAATATCATGATAATGTTAAACTAAGTGCAAACCAGATCATCAATATAACTTAAAGGCAATATATCTTAGTGTTAAATTTCATCCAGATCTGTACAGCTACCCAGGCGTGATTAAGTAGTTAACAGACATAGGTAGGTCTAGGTCTCATCACTTCTTATGTAGTAATGTATATTATCTATTTCTCAACATTTCAGTTGGTATGTGTATGTCTATTGACATCGCCGACGCTGGCATCAGTGATGCTGGCAAAGGCTGTCGCCGGCGCAGCCATCGGCAAAGTGAAAGCGGTAGTGGGCACCGGGGTGGCGGTGAAAGCTGCTGCTATCAAGGCATTGGGGGCCAAGGCAGCTGCTGGTCTAGCTTTAAAGACGTCCCTTATTAAAGGTAATTTATAAACTACTAATATTCTAAGGTTTGTAAAACAGGTTCCGCTCTTCATCTTTATTGAGTATCTCTCATTAGCGGCATCGGATTTCAATAATTTAAAATTAAAAACGTAGTAATAGCCGTTTTTATTTTTATTGTCTGAATATGTCCGACAAAATCAAACGAATACGCGGCCCATAGTCATGAGCTTGTGAACCCGTCGTGAGGGAAACTTTGCTTTACGTCTTCACGCTGACACTTTGTAGGACATGCTTTGTGACGTGTTGCTTTGTTTATAGGTGATGGCTTTTCACTTACCATTAGGAGGGTCATTTGCTTGGTCTGTAAATTATTATTATATAATAAATGTTTTATTTCAATACTGCTCTAATTTCCGCAGGTGGCTTGGCTCTGAAGGGCGCTCTGGCCACTGCTGCTCTCAAAGCTGTTGCAGCCAAAGGTAATTAATTAATTATATTTAATGAATTCCTCCTTCCTTAACTTACTTACTTTTATTTAGAGTACTTATAAGTTATTTATTTATTGCTACACAATTTATTTCGTTTGTAAATATGATGTTTCCCCCTACATGTCTGTCCTATAAGAATCTTAGACTTAAAAATTAACTATACATTGAATTTCGTACCTTGTAAAACATTGGCGATTAATACATTTTTCTAAAACTTTGCTATTTTATTTTAACAGGAAAATTATTAGTAAGTGGAATTGCTGCGACTAAAAGTGCAGTTATAGGCGCGGCTGCGGCTAAGGCTGGAGCAGTTTTGGCGGCAAAAACCGCTTTGTTGGTAGGTGTATCCTTATTTTGTAATGTATTCAACTTATTCTGTTAAATTTTGGACGCTGAATAAAAACCTAGCGCTCTATTGGAATAAATTTAGATACACGAGTACTTGAGTATATTTGATGACAATGCAAAGTTATGGTACCATAGAGTTTGTCTGATGATCACGTAGGAAGGTGAAGATAAGAACATTCCACATTTTTTGTGTTAGAACTCAAGTTATAAATCAATGACAAGAACAACTCGTTCGTTAAGGGACAAAACAGTATTTCTGTTTTTTGTCTGGTTGCTTCAACAGCTAAGCCTTAGGAGCAAAAGAAGGCAGGACACGGCAGCATATTGTACGAAGTTTTTATAGTATTTCCTGCGTAGTTTTATTCTGTTGTAGGTGATGGTTACACCAACAATTTTCTGTATTTGTGAAACAATAAACTCTAATAATAAAAAGGTGGGATATAAGTTAGTTCTTTCGAAATTGCCGACTAATATAAAATGATTCTTTTGTTTATTCTAATTTATAACGTTCGATTTTTCAGGCGAAGGTACCCACTCTTATGGACATTATATCTGGTGTTCTGTGCAAAGTTCAGGAGAACAAAGCGGCGATAGCTGGAGGCGTGATTGAGAAGGTGGTAGGGCAAGAGCGAATTTTTGTGCAGTCACCACAGGTTCCCGTTTTATACGAGTAAGTAGAATATTATCCCCTCTCGTTTAAGTAGGGAGGCTTGGCCGTGTATGGCTGGTAACAAAAGTTGATTATGACGAGTATACTATCGGGCTTTTTAATGGCCTATTGCAAAGCCATCTACTTTGCCATAGTTACTTTCTCTGATCGTAAATCCTGTACAATATTAAGAAATGTTCATTTTATAGTGATCACCATAGCCCGCATTGGACCAGTGTTGGTTGGCCTATGCTCTATACGCCCTCTCCTATGAGGAGGGAGACCTGGCTCTGTAGTGGCCCGTTAATAGGCTTATAATGATGATAATAATTTTAGAATTGACGTTGGAATCTATATGACACCCATTTACATACATTTCTTAGTTTCCATAGCGTTTATAGAGAAAAGAAAATATGGCTAAAGTTTCAGGTCTCTTTTATTATAAAAGGAGTGATTTTGAAGCTTAGACCCACCACGCTGCGCTAATGCGGATTGCGATTACAAGCTTAGGGTGATAACTTTTGATAACTAGCAGATGGTTATGACAATGAAAATTTATTTATTTATGACAACGAAAAAAAAAATTGACCAATGGCTTAATGTGATCTCCAAACTTCACCGGCTTCCTAAGTTTGCGACTGCATCACTGTAGAAATTTTTTCGGAAGAATGTTTATTTGTTTCTAGCCCAGGCCAGGTTTCGAATCTTTGATCTTATGATTTGAAGCCGTAAGTTAACCAATGAGACAAATAAGCCACGTATGCAAGTAATGCCAAGCCAAAACATCATAAACAACGTGCCAATATAATTAAAATTAATATAGTTAATACATTTAAAAAAATAATTATTTTAATAGGCGCATTAATAATTAATTTAATTAATACTTTTTCAGGTACATCACACAGCCGAGGATTTATTATGAAACGGTTCCGGTTATAGAAGAAATTGATATTTATTGAGAAATGCAAATAAAGACAAAAGCAAAAGACTTTTTTTTATTAATTATTTATCAAACTATGGATTACGAGCCATTAACAGCTTTTCATGACCAGTGGTTTATGCAGTGGAATTATATGACGTAGGTCCTGGGATCGAAACCCGACTGGGCCGAATAATTTTTTTTTAATTGACCTAGGTCTGGCTGGTAGGAGACTTCGGTCGCAGTTAGGCCATCCTACCGTCAAAGACGTACCACCAAGCGATTTAGCGTTTCAAACCGAAAGGGGTGTGCATTTCATCCTACTTCTAACAACTAACCTTTTTTTTTGTTGACGGAGGGGAAATCTCCTAGAGATACCCAACCTCTTGTGGGAAGAGGTCGGGTTATGTGGGATTTTTACCCACTAAAACCCCTTCGGTGGCCATCCTCAGTGACCCCGGGCTCTCGTGAGAAATACATACCGGTGTTTCCCTTACACTCTACCATTACGGCTCATCATCATCATTTTTGACGACCTCCGTGGCGCAGTGGTGTGCGCGGTGGATTTATAAGCCGGAGGTCCTGAGTTCGATTCCCGGCGGGGCACATTGAGATTTTTCTTAATTTGTCTTGGTCTGGCTGGTGGGAGGCTTTCGCCGTGGCTAGTTACCACCCTACCGATAAAGACGTACCGCCAAGCGATTTAGCGTTCCGGTACGATGTCGTGTAGAAACCGAAAGGGGTGTGGATTTCATCCTACTCCTAACAAGTTAGCCCGCTTCCATCTTAGACTGCATCGTCACTTAACATCAGGTGTGATAGCAGTCAAGGGCCAACTTGTAGTTGATAAAAAAAAAAATCTCAGCTTGTGCCTCTTGTATTCGTCCCTAGGTCGCTCTAGGTGACTAACAACTAACCTGCCTCCATCTTAAATTGCATCATCAGTGATTGCAGTCAAGGGCTCACTTGTAATAAATATAATTCCACCATTGGGATAGCAGCTGACTATGTTTGGGGTGCATAACATAAGACTTTCAAGCTCTGTACAAGCTTTGGACTGGGAGGAAATGAACGACGAAATTAGTAATAATTTGGTAGTAATTTATTACTGGCTCTTTATATTCAATTTTATTTAAATTGATAATTTAAATTTAGATTGAGGTGATTTTGTCGATTCCTTGACCGCCTCTTACCCTGGTAAGATGTCGTGAGAATTTCGAAATGCATCATAAGCTTAACTCTCATTAAAATTGGAAAGTTAGAAATTTGATAATTAAATTTCATCTGATTCATTTAAAAAAATATATTTTAGTGGAGAAACATTTCTTATCTTTTTTATTTAACAAATTTTATTTGCAATTATACATTTTTATAAATTCAATCTTACGTGGTGTGAGGTATCCTATCTGCCCACGTGAGTGTAGGAGAGATTCGGTTTAACCCCTTCCCTCTAAAATACCTCACGTAATTACTGGACTCCCCTCAATAATAAATGCAGTTAACCAGCAATAAACGTATCACGGATACATTGTAACGATTAGGATTAGCATATATATAAAACTAGTCATTTGCTAAATCCAATTGCTCAAGCGTGCACATACTAGCAGGCCTAGAATAGCAATGACACGCGATATGAGCCAAGTAAGTAGCACATGCTACGTTGTGCTACTTTTTTTCTTTTCTCATTTATTGACTAAGATGCTTGGAGACAATGCGACCAGCGATCATCATTTTACCACAAATGGAGCAACAAGCGCTAAAAAAACTGTAGAATTTATTGCTGGCTCTTATGGGTAGGATTTGCTTCTAAAACTGGTAGTAAAACGTGTGTGTGTGTAATCTGATATTGATAAGTTCTTATTTTTTAACATAAAATTAAAAGTACGAAACTTTCAAATGAGCCCAGGTCTTATAAGTTTACAGCTTCGAAACTTTCGAATAAGCACAGGTTTTAAAAGAAGTTTACTTTTTACTGGAAATTAGAGATGTTCACTTCGAGGATGTAGAAAATCTTATAAAATTGTTTCCTACAAGGATCTTCTTTGCTTGTTGATTCGGTAGGTCACCGAAAATAATGTACCATTTGAATTAGTTCCAATTCCTTGCACAATTGTATCCTAAACCAGTTTATTTAAGATTAAAATTAACTTTTTACAATGCCTTCTGCGCACTTTACCACTCGACACCGATTCGGAGGAATATTATGACGCCTAAGTTTTTTACTTTTTTTAAAAATTGTTTTATATACTAAATATATATAGTTTAGGTTATTGTGGTGGCTAAGCTTTAACTTTTTTTATTTATTTAATTGTAAATATTTAATTTAATGTACATATTTAACTGTAAATAAATGTTAAAAAAAATAAAAAAAATGTAAACTAATTTTATAATGTAAAAAAAACTTCTTTTTGATTTTGAAATTTAAGAAATAATTACTTTAAAAACATGACTTGAAGTAACATGGAGCAGTGTTTATAGTTATAGAAACAATATGAAAATTACACACGACTATAAAAACCAGTGTTTCATGAAAGTTGTGCTGCAACTCGCAACTCTCAAAATTGACAGCAAATTTGAATAAAATACCGACTCGCATCGCCTGTTTATTAACATAACATCCTACCGCGGTAACTCGCCGACTCGTAAAGGAAACTGATGTATGGGATGCAGGCGATTTCAGATTCTTTGTTCGAGCGAACTAGATATCGCTAAAACTTTTCTAGGAATTTTGTTCTTTTATTCATATGTTTAGAGTCGAGAATCCTGACGATGTTTATTTTATTAAAATATACAAAGTTGTGTGTTCAGCCGTATCATTGCAGTACAGGTTCGGAATCGGTTTTTGTAGCAGGTAATGATATTCAAATAGGGCGGCGCTGTATTTAGCATTGTTAATTCGGTTTTAGCAATTTTTGGCGTTGTATAAAAGGTGCGAGCAATTTGTGGTAGTCATCATAATTTGCTTTTAATCAGTTTGATACAGTGGTTTGTAGCAGCGGACAAATACTAGCCATGTCTCGACTTACGGTGAGTTGGCGTTCGGAGAACAGTGCGGGATGGTGTGACGTCTCATGTGCAGTGAAATGATGATGGCTTCTCTTTTCAGATTCTCTTTGTCATCGCTGCGGCGTATGGAGTGATTGCAGAGGGTAAACTCAACTCTATTTCGTTCTGCTCATTGAAGTAGCTACCAAACAAAGGTCTAATAAATACTTTTGAATTGCAGATGTAAAGAAAGACAGCGCCGCTGACCAAAGTGGATTAATAGGCGTTGCTGCCCCCGGTCTGATCGGAGGAGGCTACGGCAACGGTCTCGGAGGCTGGGGTGTCGGCGGTCTAGGCGCAGGCGCAGCTGGTCTCGTAGTATCTGGACCGGGAGCTATCGGTGGTGGCGCTAACTTGAACAACGCTGCCGCTGCTGGCGTGGCCCAACTCAGCGCTATCCAAAACGCCCAGGCCGTGCAGGCCGCCCAGATCGCCAACGCAGCCGCCGCCGCCATACAAGGCGCTCGCGTCACCGAAGCCGCCGCCAGGGCCGGACAAGCCAACGCTATCCAAAACGCTCAGGCGTTGGACGCTGCCCGCTTAGCTAACATTCAAAGAGCGCAGGCCGCCGCTTACGAGAACGCTCGTGCTGCTGAAGCCGCGAGGCGCGCGTCCGCCGCCGCCGCCGCCGAAGTCGCCCGCGCCGTTGAAGCCGAACGCGTAGCCAACGCCGCCCGCGTCCAAGCTGCAGCCATCGCCAACGCTCGTGCTATTGAAGCCGCACGCATTGCCAACGCTGCGAGAGCTCAGGCCGCCGCCATCGCCAACAGTGCCGCTCAGGCTCAAGCTGTCGCAGACACCGTCGCAAGAAACGCCGGCGCCGGCGCCGGCGGTCTTTGGCTCGGTGGTGGTGCGGGAGGTCTGGGCAACGCCGGAGGCGCAGTCATCGCGGCGGCTCCAGTAGCTGTAGGTGGCGTCGCCAACGTCATCGGTCTCGGCAACGGTCTCGGCGGCGGTCTGGGCAACGGTCTCGGCTGGGGTGTCGGCGGACTCGGAGGATACGGTCTCGGCGGTGGATACGGAGGCTGGGGCAAGGGACACTAAACTAATAATACGACGTACTTATTAGGGATGACACCAAAAATATCATAGATAGAATAATCAATTTCTACATCCATTTCTCCGTCACGTTATGAAATGGCTAGCGGCATATTAATATTAAGTATTGGTCGTGTAAATATAATAAAATAACATACGATTGCAACACAGATGTTTTTTTAAACTCCTTTAGTGTATTTTTCTAAATTAAAAGTTAAGATAAAAAGTAATTATCATACGATTGTGTTCTTAATTTAAGAGTAGAGCAAAAATCTAAAATAAAAAAACTTATTATTTTGTAACTTTCATCTGCAATCCTTATTCTGGCTAAAATAACATATTTAACTCTAAAAAAATGTTTTTCTAGCTTTGTTAGAGGATAATATTAAATTGGGTTATTATAATTTTTCCATCGTATTGCAAAGTAGAGTAAAGCACTCCGGTCTAAAAACCCATTACTCGATTACTACTCGTAACTACTCCCTAGCTTGTGAGTAAGACTGTCATTTACGTATATAATGGGTCATTTTAGATCCTTGTACAACAAGTTACTTTTATATAATTATAGTTTTTTAAGAAGAAGATTATATTATTTTTTTTTAATGAGCAAGTTGGCCCTTGACTACTATCACACCTGATGTTAAGTGATGATGCAATCTAAGATGAAGCCGGGCTAACTTGTTAGGAGTAGGATGAACATCCACACCCCTATCGGTTTCTACACGACATCGTACTGGAACGCTAAATTGCTTGGCGGTACGTCTTTGTCGGTAAGGTGGTAACTAGTCATGGCAAAAGCCTGGTGGCAGGCCAGGCCAAGAAAAATCAAGAAAAATCTCAACTTGCCCCGCCGGGAATCGAACCCAGGACCACCGCCTTATAAGTCCACCGCGCATAGATACCACTGCGCCACGGAGGCCGTTATATATACTTGTAAGCTAACAAGTTAGCCCGCTTCCATCTTAGATTGCATCATCACTTAACATCAGGTGTGATAGCAGTCAAGGGCTAACTTGTAGTCGAAAAAAAAAGCTGTCAGACTGATCATTGATAAAATTACTTCGTTCAGGCTCCTTCGTAAAGTTTTATTGCAATTCTGCCTTTATTACTCTTACTTAACAATAGTCTTACTTTACTTAGCAATAGATTGAAGATAAAAGAACCACAATATCATATGAAGTTAACAGTAAAGCATCATTAGATGACATATAATAATAAATTTCTTTATTTCAGGCAATAATCCCATACATTACAAACAAAAAAAAAATTCGTTACAAAAAGATGTGTTACAAAAAGATATTTTAACAAAAAGTGACAAAATATCAAAAAGTGAAGTTGAAAAACTACAATACGTGAAGTCGTCATTAATGTTTTCCAAAATTGTATTGGTACTGGGTCTATCCCAGAAAGAGGCCGTCCTTGCTATTATTATGGCGAAGAAGTCAGGAACACCCTGGACCCAGGACCCAGGACATATAGTAGATAATTAGTGCAGTTAATATTACTGGTGTATGTACTTATATAAAGTAATAATAATAAATTCTGTAACAAGGTACATCCGGGAAAACGATTATTTAAAATTGGTAGCTATTGATTTCTACAAATTATTGCAAATATTGTTTATACAAATCTGTAATAAGTCGAATGTAGAATTAATTTAAAGTAAAATTATAAGTATATAATATTTTTAATTTTACAATATTTTAAAGACTGTCTGTAGTCTCAAATACTTTTTTTAATATTCCGAGATCCTACTACTCGAATTTGCAGGAGTCGGTTTTATTATATATTTAATTCTAAATAAATATAATTAAAAATAGCCCATAGAATAGGCCTTGCTATAATAAAGAGGGGAAATAGCGGCAGTGTTTGGCCACCTTGCCTTTGGGAGAACAATCAGGCTTATTCTTTTTGTAAATATCTTGTTTTATTTTAATATTTATTTGTTTTAAATATTAAATATTTACTGGCCGCAAATGCATTTTATTAATGTAGTGATATTAAAAACAACTATTATGTAAAGCAATGAAAAACAAGAAAATGGTTGCCAGGTGTACGTATGTAATAAACAATAGTAATATGTTTTGCCTGGCAAACCTAACGTCACTTGCGGCTGACTTATAGCTGGCAACCATTTTTTTCAATTTATAATATAATTTCTTTTAAATTGACGTAACATTGATTCAGAAAAAACATGTAGGTACTTATATTAACTGCAATTAATATCATCACATAAAAAAAACTGATATCTGCAGAATCGAACAGTAGGATCTTACACGACAGTTCGCGGGTCAATCAAATGGCGCACCTGCGGTGGCGTGCACATGGTTTCTAACTAGGGTAGGCATTATAGGTACTATCTACACGAAATGGAAAATTCCTCCTCCAATACTGGTTTGCACTGTGTCTTTAGGATAGGCAGTGCGTTTTTGCATTTATGAAGTGCACGCCACTGCCTATCTGATGCTAAGTGGAAATCACATATATTTAATAGAACAACACTTTGCAGAGAATGCAAAGAAGACGTACTACACTGCACCGCCTTACGCCCGTCAACCTGAAATAAAGGTGTGGGGCTCATTGACTCCGATCCCGAGCGGCAGCGGGCTGCCGTTATCAGTTCCCTATCACACACGCCTGGGGACTGAGTGAAGCCACGCCTTTCAGACCAAAACATCACAGGGTCTTTTAGGGGAGAAGATGTGAATTGTAGACGCACCGAGCTGTTATGCGGTTATCAGGTTTAGGGTGATAATATTTTTACTCTTACAATGAGCACTGATAATTAATGATCGGGACCGACAGCTTAAAGTACTAGCTCAGACACGGAGGTTAACCAGTTGACCGACGACGATGAGGTATTAGAATATTGGCAGCAAATAGGTATTGAGAAAATAGGATTAAATATTAGAAGATTGTACAAGACATCGATAAAAAAAATATTCCGACTGGGATAAATACAAGAGATGATCATGATACTCATCAAAACTTTAGAGAAACATTATTTTGTGTAAAATTCGTAGTTCGTACGCTATTTTTTACCTTCGTAGGTGATAAGCATGAAATTAACGCAGAGGAAGTCGGAGGCGTCAGCTAGTACATAAGTATTTCATGAACTTGCGTCGAAATTTCATGAAAAATTAATAATATTGAAATTGAAGAAAATTTTATTTCCTAATAAGGTTTGTTTTTTCATTGGTTCACAACGCGTGCACGGGATCCCTACTCCAAAAGGGGCTCCTAGGCAGTTGCCTAATCCGCCTATGGTTATCTATATTCTTATGGATCCGGTTGAGCCTTAAACCACCGGCCGTGTCATAAATCCCGGGATCTGTAGGTATTTCGATTTAAAAAAAAATACATCTTACGTCAAATATCCCATCTTTTCAGTTCGACTGTTAGTGCAATACGACAAATGTCATTGAATAATTCTATTATATTATTTAATCTATATTACATCCGCTTTGCAATCGTTGTACATCGGCTTCAATACTAGCGTGGAATTCGAAGAATTTCTCTCCTGCTCGTAGTATTTCTTTTTGCCACACGATGGACTCTGCTCCCTCGCAGTGGATCAATGGAATAGTATGACATTCGACTTTTTCGAAATTGCAATTCAATTTTAATAGGATAAGTTAAGTAAGTTAACTAACTTAAGTTCCTTATTGTAATCTTTCTCAATAAAAAAAAATTTAATTGTATATATAGGGATACATACCAGGGATTCCAGTTTAAAAGTGGGTGTCAAAAGTGTCGAATTTGAAATCCAAATACGCCACTAAACAATTCAGTTTTAAAGATTATTTAACGAACATCATCAAAACAAAATAATACTTATCAAAAGGAAGTAAAGCATATTTCCGCATGCACTTTTCCACGAAGCGTGTTCGAGCGTTGTAGTTCACGTGAGATTTTTTTATAGCACACGTAATATTATACAAATAGAACAGTATCGAGTAATATGAGTGTAATAGGAATGGCTGTTCACAATTGGGTGCACTATATAAATGGATGCGTTATGTGGAAAGTATTAATTTACTTGATTAACTTGCGTCTAGCGGTGCCTTACTACGATAGCCATGTCTCTAATTACGGTAAGCAGAGAGATGAATGGGAATTATTAGATTATGGGGGTAGATTTAACTTTATGATTCAACCTTTTTTTTAATTACAAGTTAGTCCTTGACTATATTCAAAAATGTGTGACTGCAATCACACCTGATGGTAATCACACCTGATCTAAGATGGGCTAACTTGTTAGGAGTAGGATGATATCCACTCTCCGTTTCTTCACGACATCGTACCGGAACGATTTAGCGCTTGGCAGTACGTCTTTGTTGACCTAAACAAACACTGCTAAAATAAAATCTAGTAAAATGTTTACAAATATAAAAAGATCTTAAAGAAAAGTTACGATCCAAAACCTATATTTATATTATTTTTAAAATGATTTTCTTATGTTAGTTTAAATCTCTTTATCATTTTCAGATCCTCTTTGTCATCACAGCAGCGAGTGATGTGTTTGCAGCAGGTCAGTGACATTGATTGCGCTTATCAGTCATTTGATTTTTAGTACACGCATAGTCGCATACCTATTTCAATTGAATTAGTTTTTATATACTGACTGATGGAACTAGGAGTTCAGTGTCATGTGATAGAAATATCGCTCATACCAAGAGCATCAGATATATAACATAATATGCCCTATCAATTCGCGACTCTTGCGACAGTTAATCCGGGGTATAGACTATGTAGATGTTTCAAAAGTGCTTGTTTTGTTCTTGTAAACCAAGTGTACTTGGAATAGACGATTTTGAATTTGTTGAACTAATATTTTGTTATCTGCAACCGTTAAACTACAATAAATTACTTATTAATAGCAATAAGCATGTTGACATTACCATGCTTCCTGGGTCAAATTCTCGTGAGTCAAAAATATTTGTGGATAATATTTTACTGTTATTTCAGGGGGTAGAAGGAGAGCACCCGCGGCACCCGTGGCGCCTGCAGCACCGGCAGAAGATTCACAGACCGCACAAACTAATGTCGGTACATCTATCATAGTCTCATCTGGTCCTTCCAATGGATACGACCTCGGTCCAGCAGCAGCGGCAGTTTCTGGAGCATCTGGCTATGTTAACGGAGGTAACCTTGTAACAGCACCCGTGCTAGGCAACGTCGCGGGCAGCAGTGCCCCGCTCAATAACGCTGCTGCTGTAGGTGCTGCTCAACTTAGTGCTATCCAAAACGCTCAGGCCGTACAAGTGGCACAAATAGCGAATGCAGCGGCTGCCGCCATTCAAGGTGCCCGAGCTGCCGAAGTTGCAGCGAGAGCAGGACAAGCTAACGCACTACAGAATGCTCAAGCTTTCGATGCTACTCGGATAGCCAATATACAAAAAGCTCGCGCCGCTGCTCTTGAGAACGCTCGCGCAGCAGAAGCCGCCAGACGAGCTGCAGCCTCCGCAGCAGCTGAAGTCGCTAGAGCAGTTGAAGCTGAACGCATTGCCAATGCAGCGCGTGTTCAAGCAGTTGCAATAGCCAATGCTCGCGCTATAGAGGCATCTCGTATCTCAAACGCAGCGAGAGCTCAAGCCGCTGCTGTCGCAACAAGTGCGGCTCAGGCTCAAGCAGTCGCTGATGCGGTGGCCAGAAATACTCAGGATGGCACTCTTTTACTCGGGATTGCTGGTAACCAAGGAAATGTCGCACCATTAGCTATAGGTTCAGGATACGGACTGAGCAGTCTTGGAGCCAGTTGGAATGGATATGGAAAGGGACATTAATTATTTTAGCCATCGAAAGACTAACTAATACTAACGAAGACCATTTTCCAATAGAAATGACGTGCCGTATAGAATAGAGATTATTTTGTAATTATAGTAATAGATAGTAAACGAAACATGTGCCGTAACGAATTATGTGTATCTTTTGTTTTGCCAAAGATAAAGTGAAAGTTAATGATATTATTTGTGTTTTACTTCTGATCCTATTTACTTATTCAAAATTTATGCCATGACGTTTATAGATAGTTGGAATATTGTAGATAATTTTTTAGATTTATGTGGTTTATAGTGCGTAAAATAGAATTATAACCAGAAATTGCGATCATAGTACCGTTAATAAATTTAATTTAATTTAAAGTGTATTTAAAAGTAAAAGCTTTTCTATAATGGCTCTAATTTGTACCATTGGGGAGTTTGACAATATGGTAAAGTCTTTCATACTTTACGAGATAGACGGAGTGGAATAAGCAGTTACTAAATATATGACCAGCAGTTAATATCCATTTCCTTACTTTATTTGTACGTCTGAGTGTTTGCCAAGACAAAATATAAAGCTAAATTCGCTGAGTATAAATAATATCTTGTTTAACTTACCTAAGGTTATTTTTCAATCTGACCATAGCAACATTGGATTAGACTCTTTGGCATGTATAATATATACGCCTAAGAGTCGAATCCAATGTCTTGAAATGGTTCCTTAGCTTTCAAGCTTTAACTTAAACAAGGAACATAAAAAGAGTTAGTGTTTCTACCTTCTTAATTCCGTGTACTCAAACATTCATACTGACTGGGGCTTAAATATATAGGATTAAATACGACGTTGTATTCATGTGAAGTTGAGCCATCGAAACGAAGGAAAACAAATAAATCATTTATGAAAAGCTGACAACATTTTTGCTTAGGAGTGATAAGGACAAAGCTCGTCTGTTTTCACATATCGGTTTTTACGTTTACTCTTTAGATGCTTGGGCCGCACTTTGTAGGTATATAATTAATATATTATTTACAAATAACATATTCAATTCCTGCAACTGATAATATTATTTTTTACCTCATTCATACTTCTTTGTAAGATATAGTCAATTATTTTCGGTAAGATAACAAAAATGATTTGTGTTTACAAAACAAATATATTTTAAGGTCAAAATACTAAACCTTGGTGATAACCATGGTAATATAAAGCTGTCATCGAACACGTTCAAACATATTTTATTTAGTGAGACGAAACTGACGGTTAAAATGGTTTCCAAAGTGAGTGAGATTTAAATTATTTATAAAATATAATTCTCGTAGCATTTTTTTACATCCTTAAAAATATTTTTTTATATGCCAGTGCCGTATAGTAGGTAAAATGATATAAATGTTGACTAGAAAACCAACCCCCTTGAATTCAGAAAATTATTGTTTATTTATTTCCCGTTACTTAGGCCTTAGGGTGCATCCACACATGCAATAACAATTTTGTCAATTATATTGACTATAGTATTGTACGCGTCAGGTTAAGTTTGTTCCTACTGAAATATGCAGTCGATATTATGTTGGGATACGACATTCGCAGTAGTTAAAGGCATCTGATGCTATAATGATACTGTCAATGGTATTGAGAATATTGTTGCGAGTGTTCTAGGTAAATCCAGTTTTTAATTGTTATATACCAATCAACAAAGCCTAAACGCATTTCCGGTCGTATTTCTTGCTTACTAGTCATATTTGCAAACTGATTTTATGAACACGTAGTATGCAAATTGAATAACATTCAAGTTAATTACCTTGTTGAAAACCGACCTTGTTGTGTTAAATATTGACCTAAAACAAAGTATAAGAGAGCACAACTTTGAATCGATTTAACATTGAGTTTAGACTGCACAGAGTGTTCATAAAGATTATTATAATGAAATCGGTAGGTATATTGAGGTTTCAACTATAATATATATTTGTGGCTGGCGGGAGTCGTTGACCGTGGCTATTTACCACCCTCCCTACAGAAACGTACCGTTAAGCTATTTAGCGTTCCAGTACGATGTGGTGTAGACGAAAGGGGTTTCATCCTACCCCCAACAAATTAGCCCACTTTCATATTTGATTGCATCATCACTTACCATCAGGTTTGATTGCAGACAACGGCTAACTTGTAATTAAAAAAAAAATTGCATAGTCCTCGTGCTACCATTTTTATTTCCCGCCAGACTTTGTTGAAGTCTCGGTTTGAAGAATATATGGTTAAGTACTGTTAAAATTATTGATACTACAACTTGGTAAAAATTCAATCTTAAATTTTTTCGAGGTGGGTGGTTGTCATGGGCATCAAGGAAAAAATCGCCATAATGGCGGGTCTGGCGCTTCTTGCATTTTCGAAATTTCAATTTGCCGCTCACTAGATTTACCGCCAGGGACATTTGGCAAAATCCAAATCCCTTCCCTAATACAGGGCTAATTGCTGCGCCTACATTACAAAAGTTATTTTTTTTTAATTCCAGACAATCTGCATCCTTTTGTTGGTGGCCGTGGTCGTTTATGGTAAGAAAGATTTTTTCAAAAATAAAATAAGAAGAGTTTTAATACACAGAACTGTTAGACTATTAAATAAAATCTTACACTTCGCTAAAATGATAACCCTCCTCTCATAGTTTATCGGACTTGTACATGATAATGTCATACTACTATTTATTATAAAGGCAAGAGTTTGTGAGTGTGTTGTTACTCCTTCACAACTAAACGGCTGTAGCGACTTTAATAAAATTTGGTATGGAGTTAGCTGACACCCTGGGTGACCACATAGGTCACATTTTATCCCTAAATTCCCTCGGGAATGAGAGCTATTCTGGAGAAATCGCGGGCGTAGTCTAATTTATATATATACAGATAAAATAATTGAAAACATACAGAGAACATTATATTAAACATTAGAGGGCACGACGAACCTCTTGAGCCTGTTCAAACATTGCATTAATGAATTGATTTAGCTGTTATATTTTATAATTATTTTGGTGGGGGTGCGCGGGGTTTATATTTTATATAGAACTTGACAAAAATAGGAAATGGAGACTTGTAGAAGCCTATTACAACACCACCTACGAATTTTGTTTGATGGCGTAGAAAGTTTAGTCGTTTAGGATATCATTGACATCCATACCTTTACAAAATAATAATTGTAATAAATAATGTTTTTCTTGCAGCGTTCCCTCAAGACATAGCTGATGATCCAGGTTTCGGCAACGGACAAGGGCAGGGCGGATTCCCTTCACAAGGTATACTTTTAAATTCATCATCATCATTATCAGCCTTTTGTGCTCTACAGGACCAAGCCTCTTTCTTAAATGATCATTATAATTAACTTTCATTAAATGTTTTAATATTGAATAGATAAAGTAGCGGTCGGCTTCGATCGTATAGTATTAATTTTTAGAAAAATATAATTTGATCAATAATAATAAAAGAATGAAAGATGGCTTTTATATTGCTTTTATTTATATTTTTTTATTGATGGAAATACTGTTTAAGTAATATTAGTAGAATCCTGTTTAATATGTCAAAATAACGCTTAAAAACCATTTTTCCAAAATTGTTTACAGACTTTTCAAATGTTGACCCAGGATTCTACCAGCCAGGAATTAACAACGGTAAGATTTTTTTTCTGAAAGTAATATTTTTCAAAGCAATAAATACAAATAGCCTAAAATTATGTCTCTAATGCAAAGGACGAAATATAATATTTTTATAACAAGCTTCGGTCTTCCCCAATGAAATCAGACAACAGTCCTTTTTATTAGAAGCTTTTATTCAGTTTCACCTCACCCGGTATTTGTCTGTAATTAAATCTTGCAAGTTTGCACTCATATATATGTACATGACAATTAAATATTATGATGACATAGAGCTGTACGTCGATTCTTGAAACAATCGTCAGTATTAAAGCTGATGTACAATGGTTGCAAAGCGGATGTAACAGAAATCGGAATTCTCCAATGACACTTTGTCATATTGGAATGTCAGTCAAATTGAAGGTGGGATGATCGACGAGATGTTTGTGCGATGCCTTGTTTTCAAGAATCGACCTACAGTTCTGATTATGGAGCTAGAAGGTAGCGATAAAAAATCCACAATAAAATGACACAACCCTATCGAGTTTGAGCTCGTTTGATTCATCTTGATCTTCTTGTCTTAAATACTATTGTTAAATACCTATAAGCTTGTGTAAGAAAATGCTTATAATATTTATTATACTTTAGTGAGCTATTCCAATTTATTAGAATTATTATTATAACTAGGTTTATATATAATTTTGACGACCTCCGTGGCGCAGTGACATGCGCGGTGGATTTATAAGACGGAGGTCCTGGGTTCGTTTCCCGGCGGGACAGATTGAGATTTTCCTTAATTTGTCTTGGTCTGGCTGGAGGGAGGCTTTCGCCGTGGCTAGTTACCACCCTACCGACAGAGACGTATCGCCAAGCGATTTAGCGTTCCGGTACGATGTCGTGTAGAAACCGAAAGGGGTGTGGATTTTCGTCCCATTCCTAACAAGTTAGCCCGCTTCCATCTTAGACTGCATCATCACTTAACATCAGGTGTGATAGCAGTCAAGAGCCAACTTGTAGTCGATAAAAAAAAATAATAATGTTCTGCTATTCAAACCATACATTTTATCACTGTTTTTTGATATTGCAGAAATTTAATTAAATACCGCTTTAATAAATATAACAAATGAAACGTTCTTTTATATTTTACAGGTCCTGATCCCGATGTCTACTATAGAAACCAAAAATAAGCTATAGTAGGTATTCTTACTAATCTTGGTGTAATTTATAAGATAATATTTACAGCAAAAACATTAGAAATGTTACGATCGTTTTTTTTTCTTTAATCGATTCTATTATAATTATTTTTTTTTGCAGATATGGCCCACAGCACGAACGGATAAATGGATACAGAGCCCGCTAAGAAATGGACCGATTTTAGATTTTAATAATGCATTGTACAAATACTTTAATTATAAATAAACAATTAAAAATATTTTTTTTGACATTTTTTTAATTATTGCAAACGTCCCGTCAATTTTTTAGCAGTTTTGCCTAGTAAATTATTTGAATTAATGAGTCTGTTAGTAGTAAAAATCTAAATCTCATTCTAATTTACATTGATTTGGAAATTAAGTATTATTAAAAGTATTTATTTAATTAGAGATTTCTGTAAAGGTAAAACTCTAAGTAAATATGTTTCGAAATTACTATGGTATAATATTACTATCCACGCCCCGCATTTTAATTTAAATTTCGTTCCCGTAATACAAAGGAAATGCTTGATAGATTTAAAAGAAAGTGTATTTGGCCCAAGAATGAACGAGTTACTTATCAAATGACTTCTCTACGCCGATGATCGTCTGCTAATGAGTTGCAAGAAATGGTAACGATTATTAATGTAGCTTGAATGAAAGTGAATGTCAGAAAAACGAAAGTAATGATTTTTGAAAGCTAAGTTTGAAAGAGATGAACCTGTGACAGATTGTAATATTTTGATAGACGGAGAAAAGGTAGAAGAAGCAAAAGAGTTTGTATACCTGTGTAGTAAAATTACAGTTTGACAGTGACATTATAAGAAATGTAAATGCTAGGAACATGGTGAATAGTGCTGCATGCATTTTTGAATACAGAAGGTATCCTAAAAGGCAATGCTGGCTGTCCATAGAGGTGTGTTGGTGCCCACAATTATGGTGGTGAAAGTTGGGTATGGCAGAAGCATAAAAGTAAAATAAATGCGTTATTAATAGTAGGCATGATAAGAGAACAGTGTGGTGTAAAAGAAGGTGTAGTGACTGAAATTGAGAAAGGGATGCTTAGATGGGTTGGGGCATGTAGAGAGAATAGATGAAAGAAGAAGAGATTTTTGAGAGAGTGAATGGAAATGTTGGAAGGGGAATGTTAAAGGCCTAGGCGAATGTTCCTGGACCAAAGAACAATGGTTATTTTCCTAACAAATTTTTGTTGACGCCTTTTTTTGCGTCTATGAATGAAAAAAATATAAAATTATAGAGAATTTTTTTCTGAGCAATTTTTTCTTAAGGTTTTATACTTTGTGAAGTCTGGAATTAAAGATATTTATGTTTGAAGTTTTAGTCAAAAAAGCATCAATACTTTGGAGTATCGAGTACATTCGATACATTTACTCGATAGTTTTCAGGAAGTGCCTTAAAACTTAATTTTAATTATATCGGACATACTAATTATACATTAAATTACGTCTAAAATTACTTGTTCTTATCATGATTATCTTCCTTTCCTTCAAAATATAACCTACTGCGTACTACTACTGACTATTATTCGTTTATTTTCTTAGTATAGTATAAAATGCCTCCAAGTAAGATTGAACTTTGGCAGTGAACATTTGTCATGATTGGGAATTTAACAACAAAATATTTATTGACATTTCAAAATAAGTATTATTAGTTCGCCATTATTATTACTTTATAGGTTTGTTCTACTGAAATTAAGCTAAAATCATTGAACACGAGTAGTTCGGCACACAAAAGAGTTAGTTTAACCAGTAATAAGTATCGATTTGGTTCGATACTACTTATGTCATAGATTAAAGACTACTAGGTGGAGTCATAACGCGGCTGTAGGTTCAAGAGCGTGACAGACTTATTTCACTCGGCCTTTATTAGAAAGTGATACAAGATTATTTTTTGTCGCTTTCAGCGTGTTAGTTATTTGTCAAGAGTGGAATTTGTGACAGACAAGGGACATATCTGAGCAATTATTAACTTTTTATTAAATTTGCTGATAAATAATATAACTTTGCGGTTACGATATGAATTTAAACGTTATCGTGATATGGTGGGTTGTAATATTTTCGGCTGCAACAGTCGCAGCGAACAGAAAATCGAAGGAATTACGTTTCATACGTAAGTAGGCATAAACTTCATTGATTGATGATTTAAAGCTTAGATATGTTATTTTTTTAGCAAATTTCATGTATTATGCGTTTACTAAACTATCTTATATTTCGTATTTTACGATATTTTAAAACATAACGTTTTATGATGTACTTTAAATGTTGACATGTCATGTCAATAAGGCTGATTTGCTGTCTCACGAGTGTATCTATCTAGTAGTCTTTAATCTATGTTATTACGCAATAATAATAACCACGCGGTTGCCATACTCAATTGTGACAATGTAATGACTGATTTTTTATTTTATTAAAGGACTTATTCGGACCTTGTGTACGGATTGAAAAAATAAAATAAATTATTTTACGTAAACTGTAATAGTTTACATTTGTAGACGCTTACGAATTCCATCAACAAATATCAGACCATTGTTCTTTAGGACTTTAAATAAAGGCCAGTTCTACAGTACCATAAACAGATGAACTTGTATAAAAGGATTAATAAAATAAGAAGAAGCTAAGGTAGTGAGCGAGGATTGTTTTTGTCAAACATTTAGGAGTTCTTAAACTTTTAAGATAACAGTTAGATATTTATTTTACGAAACTTGAACCAATTGATTAAAAATAATGAACAGTAAGTAGGGCTCAGTTTTTATTATCTACAAAGTATCTACCTACATACATAGTCTTCTCATGACACATTTTGAATTAGTATTGCAATGAAGGTGGCATCGGTAGTGTAAGTAACCTGGTTCTGTACCTACGTCGTGTTAAAAAAAGAATACTTTATCGGAACTAATTAATTATAAATATGTACATACATGTACTTATTATGAAATTGATCTAAATATGCACAAACATTTTATAAAAACCGGTTAAATCGTTTCGGAAGAGTTCGATAATCAATTATCGTGACACGAGATTTTTATATTTTTTTTATTCGGTTTATCAATAGTGTCCAAACATTTAGCATTTTGGGCAGATTCCATAACAACAAGCCCTCTACTAACAACTCAATTAGGGCAGATAAATAAATCACATTTGTTTGCAAAACAAATCACCGCGGGGTCAAATCAGTCGTTTGAGAAGATAATTGTAGCATATAAGTTGCGAAAGATTCTGTCCCTGCTTAGTGTAAACACGCCAGTTGGAAAACTGCTAATATGACTTTCAGAGTGAGTACTTTATATATTAAGTCGAGATTATTATTGTACGAATATTTTCCCTTTGAATAAATAAAAAAATTAAATAAATATAAATATTATGGGACAAAGTAAGCTAGCTTAGCGTAGCGTAGGTACAACATGGGTATAATTGTCCGTGTGGGGTAATTGACCAATTTTGAATTTACAAAAATTGCCGCAATAAGAATATAAATTAAAAAAAAGTAATATGTAATTTTATTTACATCGTCAATCACTAGAACATCTACCGGTCAGACAATAAAACTTCTGGTCAAACTTAGAAACATAGGCGAAAATTAAAAAAAAAATTGTAACACATTTTTCGTAAGAAAAAAATAAAAGTTATTATATATAGCTATACAATAAATTAAATATTAAAATGTGATCATACAGAAGAATAATTATGTTTTTATCTCATTTCATAATAGAGGAATCTTATTATTATCTCATTTCATAATAGTAATTTATAATAAAATCCGGATTAATTAAGTTTAATTATAACCACGGTGACTCTAGCTGGAAAATGAAAATGAAAGAAATGAAATAAATAAAAATAAGTTAGTAGTAGAAAGAATTTTCGTAACTGAGGTAGTTGGAAATAGACAACCATTTATACTTATATCTGCTGCGAAACAATAAAAAACTTTTTGTGTTTTGCTGTAAATGGCTTAGCTGTGTTCCGTTGTGTATCAACATTAATTTTTTTTATTATTATTTCTACTAGCAGTCGCTCGCGACTTCGTCCGCGTGGAAACCTTTTAGGTACCCTTCTAATTTTAAAGACAGACTTTCATATGAAGTGCGCTCATTCCCGCTCCCCCTCTCAATTTAATTTTTTTATAGTTTCCCGTCAACCAATATCCTTCGTCCCGTCCCGTGTACTAAAGATTTAAATTTTTGTTAAACATTGTACGATATTATAATACATTCGAACAAATTTGATTACCATAAAAACGGTTCTAGAGAGTTAATTTTAAAAGATAGACATATACTGTCCTGGACATTTTTTTAGACCATTTCAAGAGAAATAATTCTTTCATACATATATTTTTGGTATCTTGAACCGTTTTCGCAGCGCACGCAACGGAAGCCCTCAAGGATGAATAATTTTCCCCGCTTTTTTCACATTTTCCATTATTTCTTCGCTCCTAATAGTTGCAACGTGATGTTATATAGCCTAAAGCCTTCCTCGATAAATGGTCTATTCAACACAAAAATATTTTTTCAGTTCGAACCAGTAGTAACTGTGATTAGCGCGTTCAAACAAACAAACAAACAAACTCTTCAGCTTTATAATATTAGTATAGATTTTTAACTATTTTAGGTAGTTCATAATAATTTATTTATTTTGCCATTTTCCGCGACAAAGTCTGGGTGATTTCTTAAATCTAACGGACGACTTTTTACGTAGGTACATTTTAGGTACCAACTCCTAAAGTATCATTTAGAGATGTTGACTCTACAATGTTCAAACTAGCGACATAAATAAATTATTAACTATTTACAATGAACTTATCCAATACAATTGCAGGTACTTTGTCTCCTATTGGTGTTGGCGGCCGTGGCCTACGGTACGTAGTATTTGTCTAACTTGTCGTTCAGATTTATTTAATCAACATTATCATTTTTGTAATTTGTATATATAAAATAAATATCCAATGTTTTAATGATTTACAGGCCGGCCGTACTACCATGGCGAAGATCGCGATCAACAAGGAGGTAATCTGACTAATTACGCATTAGTTACTCTTATTTTATTTAAAATAAATACCTACCTACATACAGACTAACTTTTCAGGTTCATAATATTAGTATAGATATTATCTATTTTGTATCCGATTTTCATGGGAGATATGTAAGCGGTTCACTAATATCCGTCGATGAAGATAGTTGCGTGCTAACTCAAATGCAATACGTATTAGTTATTAGTCGGCAACGTACCGGATGTATTGAGATGCATGTGTAATCAAACTTCTAAGAAATATTCATAGACCAGTGCATTTAATTTTTTAAACCAAATAAAATTGCAGTAGGATGAAACCCATTGGAAAAGGAGGAGAATATCATAAAAATGAAAGGAAAAATAAATTACGGGCGATCTGATTTCGGGAAGGGGTAGAGGGCTCACCTTCAGCCTCCGGGTTTAGGGGTAAAAAACGTTTTTCTCGATTTCCGGCAAAACTAAAAGTCCTACGGAAACGAGTTGAATGGCAAAGTTGTAGGTAATAAAAAGATCTAAAACTTTTGTTTTTACAGTTTTTTCACATAACCTCAAAATTTATATAAAAAATTCAAAAAACCAAGTTTTTCGTTTTTTATTTTAATCTTTCACAAAAAAAAATTATTTTCATAAAATTTGTTGAAAACTTGCCTACTTATGTCCCAAACACGCTATAATTTATTTGATTTGAAATATTTATTTTTTCACCCTATTTTTAATGAGTATCGAAAAAATAACCTTATTGTCAACCGAAAAATTGGCCGTCAAAATATAATTTTTTTTAAGTTGGTGTGCTTTCTGTTCGTTGAAATCTCTTCTTTCCGATGGAAAAAAAAAAGATATATGTTACTGTAGTAAACCTTCTCAGAAAAGGCAAAACCTAGGCTAACGGTTTTTACACAGGTACTTCCAAAATTCCCACGGGAACGGAAACTTCGCGAATGAAACTGCGGGCGTCCTCGAGTTAGGAAAAAACTCTACGTAAAAGTTAACCTTATTATTAACCTATATTACCTGTAAGCTATATTAGTGTGAAGTTTCATCAAAATCCATTCAGTAGTTTTTGCGTGAAAGAGAAACAAAAATCACTCACATACATCCTCACAAACTTTCGCGTTTATAATATTAGTAGGATTTGTTCATTTATTTACATTAATATTTTTGTGTACAGGACGTTATGGTTCTGACTCCGGATTTGGGAGAGGACAAGGTGGCAATCAAGGCAAGTAGATGGATATAGTATAGAAAAAGATGGCTATGCTGTGACTAGACATAACTAGTGAACCTTGTTTTTAACTAGCTTCTACGATATATACTCTCGTTAAAAGGGATAAAATGGGTGCGAAACTGTGTATATTTTAAAATCAGATGGCTAAAAAATATTACCTGTATGAAATATCAAAGTTCAATATTAGATTAGGAATGCAGAAAACAATTTGTGATAAATACAAATTGTAATATTCATTATTAAAAGAGCAACTGCTGAGTTTCTCGCCGACTCTAATCGGCAATTTGGCTAGTGGCTGCATCTGTCACCAGTTAAGGTAATACGCGCGGTGAAACATTAGGGAAGAATTTTTCTGTCACTCCATAGGTCTCCATGGCAAAAGGTCAGAGAGGCATATTTGCCCAACTTACCGCCGATTAATTTTAGCCTTTATTAAAATAAATGAATTTTGATTTTGGGTGTTAAATAAGATCCACAAAAGTTATTTTTTGTAAAAGGTTTTAAAAAGCTGCAGCTCTTATCGTAGCCTATCTGCCTCTTCTAAAAACAAATTATTTTTTTTTAATGTTATTTTATTTTTATTACTTTAGGTGGATTTGGTGACGGATCAGGCTTTGGTAGTCAGGGACAAGGAGGATTTGGACAGCAAGGTAAATAATAAATAGGTATAGAGAGCCATAGACGTCTAATCTTACAGAAAATGATACGTACGCTTGTTTTTGTCGCTACTCAAGTGAATTATTGACCTCCAAAATTCAAGAAAACACTTAAATCCCTTTTATTGACTAGGTACGTTGTAATTTTCACATTGTCTCTTACGTTTGATGTCACATCTAGACGTAGTTATAAGTAAATAAAAGAAATTCAGTATATCCAATAGCCATAACATGTATTCCTAAAGTTTGGATTTGGTCGCATTGCATGGTTAAATTAATATTATTGTAGTAAGAAAAGCTTGGGCTTCATGATTTCTTAGCGTCTGTACTTACTGTCTAAGTATTATTGAATTTCTTCAGGATTCGGTACAGACAAAGGTTTCCAAGGTGGTCAAGGCGGTTTCGGCCGGGGTGGTCAAGGTGGTCAAGGCGATTTCGGCCGAGGTGGTCAAGGCGGTTTCGGCCAAGGTGGTCAAGGCGGTTTCGGCCGAGGTGGGCAGGGTGGTTTCGGCCAAGACTATCGCGGAGGACACGAGGGACATCGTCACCGAGGAGGATACCAGGAACACGGATACTAAATTATTGAACTTGAATAAATGGTTATAAGTCTACTCGGTTTCATTATCAATGCCTATCCTTACTTCATCATTTGGACGTTCGGTGGCAGGTGTTATACAACGAGTTTCTTTTTTTATATTATTCATAACATGATATCTATAGTTCATTCGCGCTAAGAATACAGTGAGCGCCGGCAGAACTCTGCTCCCTAACCCATCAAATCTTTTCAAATTACAAGGTCAAGTTCACAGTGACTGGCGAACAATGATGACTCACTGCATTCTTATCGCAAACGACCTATTTATAGCACTTGACTGTATTCACAACTGATGGCGAATCAAGCTTGCGGTTTCTGCACATCACACCGAATCGTCCAAGTCAAAATCTGCACCAAATAAGAAAATCTCATTCGATCCAGCGGGGAATCGAACCCTGCGCCACAGAGTCCGTCTACTGGACCAACGAGGCAGTCAATACAATGCAAAAGTTGCATAAAATTCTTCGTAGTTATGAATTATTAATGCACCTACTTGCATCTATTGCCTCACTGCAAGCGATGAACCGTTTCCAATGGTGATGCGAATACAATGCAATGATCAATTACAGCGTACGTACTGTATTATGTATACACTATACATTGTATGTACTTTAATTAAGTAATACACGTAATTCTGTTAATTTTGATTACGGTTTACGACGGAGTTGATTACAGGAACTTACTATATTACAACATTTTGTTGTAAGACGTAAATTTTCCACAGTAAACAATCAAGAGTAGGTATTTATTTATGCTGCTTTATATTTAATAAAGAATAATATTTAATTCTTATTACGGACGTAGGAAATTATCGTCGACGAGCACTCCTATTACAATCGTCCGTTTATTAAGTGAATTTTTAAAATAATTATGTAAATTATTTATTTTAATAATGTTTACACATTGTGCTTGTGCCTGCGTACAGGCAAGAAAGTAACAGATATGACGTCACATCATTTTTTTATTTGTTTATAAAAAGTTAGCCCTTGATACACCTTATGGTAAGTGATGATACAATCTATGATGGAAGAGGGCTAACTTGTTAGGAGTAGGATGAAATTCACTCCCATTTCGGTCTCTATACAACATCGATCCGGAATGCTAAGTCGCTCTTGCAACCAGCCAGAACTATACCAATTTCGAAAATCTTAATTGGCACAGCTGGGAATCCAACCCAGGACTGCGCCACGGTGGACGTCGAAGTCATGCACTTTATAAAGAAGCTTTAGGGTCTATGCACAATACGTTTTTAAAAGAGTTGTTGTCCGCGTTAAAGACGATAAAGAAACGCAAGCTAATCACCTATCTGTATATTTATGATATGGTTTATACTTACAAACTCATGCACTTAGTAATATTAGTAACGATTAGCAGGATGTCGGGTTAAGAAAATAAATGGTAATAAAACTTATAATACAGTTGCAACTGAATTTATTCTGCTTCATTTTCTACAAATAAACATATAAATATAGTAGAAGTACCTACGTATTACACATTGTCAGTTTATCATTGCGAGACATTGTCATTTTTAATACAACTTCAATAATTTCAAAAAGTCCAGTTCCAAAAATTTACATCTACATAATGTTTCTTACAAACATCTTTTCCGTGCAGTTTTAAAAATTTTTTACTGGCCATATAAGTCACCTTATAACTAACTTAATAACTACAAAATATTAATTTATACTACCTATCTATAATACATAATATGAATGGAATTGTTTATAACGATATAATATTTAATTAAGGTTTTTGATTAAATTTTTAATCATTGTTCCTTGGTTTTTAAATTCTCCTTCAATTAATTTCTTGATTCGGTGATCCTCACAGGTTGAATTGTAACAATATTATATTTTACAAATATGTATACTATAATATTATTTACTTAAATATATAATATCATTAAAATATAAGCATGGCCTGCACGTATGCAATCAAATATAATAAGTTTCTGCATAAATATTGGTATATACAAATTTCAAGAACTGGACATGAATATAATTATTATAAAAACTAGTTAGGGTTGAAATTGGGCATTTGTGACATTTTCATGTCAGGCATGTCAGGTTGTTTGGGCATTTTAAGGTGTTGTTGGTCTTGAGGAATGCTACCCGAGCCTGTCTGTTTCGGGTGCTCCAGTTTTGGGTGATCCAGCTTCGGATGATCCAGTTTCGGATGGTCCTGTTTTGCATGATCCTGTTTCTGGTGATCATCCTTCGTGCTCGGTGGATCTTCGCAGAGCACTGCCGTGGCTAGGACTAGGATGCACAGAAATATCTGTACAGAGTCAGAAGAATAAAAAATTAATTGTTTTAGTCAGATGTTGTTATTATTTTGGCCAGTATCTCTACATATAATGTTACCTTTGCAACATCATCATCATCTTGCCCTTTCCTCACTACAGTGGGGTCGGTATAACATGTCCTTTTCTTTCATTACCTTCTCTCATGCGTTAAGTCATCACATACTCCCTTCACATACATATCCTTTTCACTCACTCTAGCCATTTCTTTTTGGCCTTCCTCTCCTCTTGTGTCCTTTCATTTGTAAATTTAACACTCTTCTTGTAATATCCCTTTCATTACTTCACATCACGTGCCCATAACATGCTAACCTATTACTTCGCAACTTTTCAGTCTGGTCTGGTCTGACAGTGGCACTTTCTAACTTCCTCTTATTCAACTTTGCATATTCTTTGCAAAATAAAAATGCAACAGGATCGCTAGCTTAGAGGTATTAGTATAATATACACCTTTCATAATCTATCATCTATACAAAGCTTATGTACCTACTAAAACTAAAAATGTTTACAGTAAATTACGTCATACTTTGCTGGCTATATAAAACTGCTGACAAATTGCACACAGATTTTGTGTATATAGAAAACAACCTAATTATTATTTTTCTATTTTTCCTCTTCCTAATTCTTTTTCTAGTTTTCTATGAAAGTATTTATTTTAATAATCCGCGCAGACAAGAGTTCAGTTGTTCCTAGTTCTACGATCTGCCTTCATGTTTTGATATTGTAATGTTTACAAACGACAGTCTCAAAATACTATCGCACAGACAACAGGCATTTAATCAATTTGTTTTTGACAACGAATGATGACAACATTTCTTGTGACGATGTCGCAGTTGCGTTAAAAGAGTACAATCAAACAGTTTTTACTAATAATAAAATTAAAAAACAACTACTTACCGGTATTCTGGACATCTTCAATGCTTAATATAATATCTACACTGACCTTATACTCATAGGAACGAGATTTTATATCAGCTTTCCAGACATCCTTTGTCACACGCTTTGTAGAAAAAAGTATAACAATGGACCAATTACTAATTACTGGTAATACAAGCGGATTTGCTTAGATTAATATCATTAGAGATTGAGGGGCGATGAGGAATCAATCAAATTGTCATACTTAGATACAATGGTATAATAAGTAGCATGAATGTCTAGATCTTCGCCTGACAATCAAAATGAAAAATTTATTTTAAGTAGGCTTACTTAACAGTGCAGTGGTTTTATAAGACGGAGGTCCTGGGTTGGATTCTCAGTTAGGCCGATTGAGGTCTGGCTGGTGAGAGTCTTTGGCCGTGGCTAGTTGCCATCCTACCGACAAGTAACCGAAAGGGGTGTGCATTTCATCCTACTCCTAACAAGACCGCTTCCATTCTTGATTGCATCATCACTTACCATCAGGTTTGATTGCAGCAAGGACTAACTTGTAGTTAATTAATAAAAAAAAACACTTTTATAAAATAGCGAAGGTCTGGCCGTGTCACTCAAGATGTACTGACAATGATGGTTCATGCTATCAAGTGTGTATCAGAATATTCTAGACTCTAGATTGTTGCTCAATAGTTTTCTAATACTGCCTCGCTACTACCATTCTAGTCATATAAACGTTCCTTAACTTGGATTGCATTAACTTCATAGATATGCTTAAGTAAATTAAAGCAATTAAATGATGCAATTATTTTTACTTTTTAGAGCATTTTGAAGTCGGTTTAATTTTTTAATAACATTTTTTTAATCATAAAATATATCTGCGGTTGATATCAATCGGATGAAGTGATGATGGTGATAGCGAAAGATACAACTAGACAAATAACTTTGGTTTTAATTAGGTTATTGTTTACTTGAACAATGTTTTTATAGGTTTTTCTTTGTATTTAGAGTGATAACATTTAACCTTTTGATAAACTACAGAAATAGACGTTGAAATAAAATGAGTTCAGCGATAACTAATCAGTGTCAAGGCTATGTGTGTTCAGTAATAACTAGCTATAAATTATACTCTTTTGTGTAATGTTTATTTATCTATTCGAAGCACCATCCGACCATCCTAATATTTACGGCCCACCACAGGGCCCTCAAGGTCCTGCCAAGGTCAAGGACTGCCCTCGTTGGTCTAATGGTTAGCCTATGTCCTGGGTTCGATCCCTGGGTCGGGTCATGGAATAATTGTGTGCTTTTTCATTCTTCTATGATATGTTCAGTACATTCCAGTCTGGAAGTTGGTGGTGTTACACACCCGTGCCTCGGAGAGCACGTCAAGTCGTCGATCCCGGTCACTATCATCAACATCTGATAGTGATCGTTAATAAATGAAACATTATCACACTAAGCAACCAATCCGCATTGGAGCAGCGTGGTGGGTGTACGCTCCATATCCCCTCTCCTGTAAGGAGGGAGGCCTGGCCCTGTAGTGGGCCGTTAATAGGCTGATAATAATAATGATGATGACAGGGCCCTCAAGGTAGGAATCCCTCTTTGTAGGAGAGGGGACATGGAAAGGTAGACACACCATGCTTCTCTACCCTATGTGAGTTGGCGGGCTTAAGATGATAATATCAGGGGTTAAAGTATGAAATTGCCAATTCGTACTGAAAAATAAAAATTAGTTTTTAAATTTAACTTATTTATTTAATCAAAATAATTAACATTATTATTTATACATTGCTGCCATCTAATAGGAAGCTCATTTATGCCTTTGCGATAGAACTCTGTTGATCTAGATTTGACAAACTGCGTGAAAGCATTTTGTGCTGCCTTCTGAGAAGAAAATTTTTTATCACGTAGAAAATTGTCCAAATTACGAAAAAAATGGTAGTCCGTTAGAGCAAGGTCTGGCGAATACGGAGGGTGACGAATGGTTTTCTAATTGCAGTTCCTGTAGAGTTAAAACGGTTTCTCGTGCTGTATGAGGTCTCGCGTTATCATGGAGCAATAATGGTGAAAATCGATTCATAAGTCGGGGATGTTTCAATGCTAGTTTTGCTATCATTGTTCGGAGTTCGGCGCAGTAGACATCTGCCGTTATTGCTTGACCAGATCGGAGAAAGCTTTAGTGAATAACACCACGCTGAGACCACCAAACAGTTACCGTTACCTTTTTATTGGTAAGCTTTGCTTTAGGACACTGTTGCAGCGTTTGACCTGGGGTCAGCCATTGCATTTGCCGCTTACGATTATCGTAAAGAATTCATTTTTCATCACATGTCACAATTCGATCCAATATTCCTTCATTTCTGTATCGATTCAACAAGGCAACGCAAGTTTCAACACGCATTTCTTTCTGCAGATCAGTCAAATCATGAGGCACCCATTTTTCATATTTTATTTTATTGATTTGACGCAAATGAGTCAATATTGTTGGCAAAGTAACGTTAAACCATGCCGCTAATTCCTCGGTAGTTTGCCTCGTATCGGCTTCCACCATCTCTTTCAAATCAATGTTATTCACCTGTGTGGGAGGTCTTCCACGTGGTTCGTTCTTCAAATCAAAGTTTCCATCACGAAAGCGTTTAAACCAAAATCGCACAGTGCGTTCATTAGCAACGCAACGTTAATATTTGCGAGCTGTTTCTGCCGCGTTAGTTCCGCGTCGGAACTCGTATTCAAAAATGACATGATTTTTCGAAGTATCCATCTTTATTGTCTAAGCTGAATAAAAAAACAACTGAATGTTGATAATCGAATGTTGCACATGTTGGATAATTAGATTGGATTTGGTACCTGGTTAGCTGGCGCAGCTCTTCAGCAGGGTACCCTGTTCTTCCGTAGGCGCGCGGTTACTTTGAGCACCGTCTAGCACTCTTCATGTGATGATGACACTGGACACCATGCGTAAGATTCGCGGACTAGCGCGTGCGATTATTTAGAAGTACGGACAAGAAGTGACGTGAGTGACACATCCCGGGGTTGCCAGGTATGGTTACCAAATCCAAACATGTGAAAATTAGATTAGGTAAGTTTGTTTGTATTTGTGCTGGCAACTTTACGGAACATGCCGCCGACCTTAAAATAAGCTAGCTTATTTTAAAGTTATGATACATAGATACATGTCAGATACATGATAGATACATAAGAGATACATGATAGATACATGATAGGTACATGATAGATATATGATACTTAAATGATAATACGAAGTATGATGATAAAATTAAAAAAATATTCTATGGGCAAGGGACAGACCTTGACCACAGGTCTTTTGGTATAAGTGAAATAACTCGGTGGAGAGCAAATTTGATTTCGTGGACTGTAATTTGATTTGATGAATATAAGTTAGATTTACGACATTTATGATAAAATCGAAAACACAAGGAAACTACACGAAGTAAACATGATAATGACGAAAATCTATCTAAAAATTGTAAGTCTAGAGGTTCCTTTTGGGACATCAAAGTGTGTTTTCGACGCTCTTCGTTTGTTTGTAAGTCGATATGTGAAACAGGCCAATCCTGCTGTTGGAGTTTTAGCCACGGTGGACCTGTGAACCATAACACTCGGTTCAACTGTGAAGGCAAAACGCCTCGAGAAGCTACGTCTGCAGGGTTATCTGCAGAACGAACGTGTCGCCACTGTGAAGCAGGTACGCGACTTGTGATTTCTGTAACACGATTAGCAACGTAAGTGCGCCATTCGTGAGATGGTGATCGAAGCCATGCGAGTGTGATAGAAGAATCGCTCCAGGCGAAAACATTTTTGAAAGGTAAAATGTTTCCGTAAGTAGCAAGAACCTTTTCAATCAGTTTTGAAACAAGTACTGCACCACATAATTCTAAACGTGGAAGAGATATCCTTTTAAGTGGTGAAACTTTGGTTTTAGCAATAATGAGAAATGTATGAATGCAATCTGATTGATCAGTAACGCGCAAATATACACAGCCAGCGTATGCCTTTTCTGAAGAATCAGAAAAGCCATGAATTTGTATTTCCTTGTATGAAGGAAGAATATGTCGGGGTAAAGAGATATTTTTAATAAGAGAAAACTCAGAAATAAAGTTAGACCATAGCTCACTAATAGATTGAGGTGGTTGTTCATCCCATCCGACTCCTGAAATCCAAAGTAGTTGGATTAAATGTTTCACAAGCAATGTTATGGGAGAAAGAAAACCTAATGGATCGTAAATTTTAGAAATTTCAGATAGCATAATGCGCTTGGTGCATTTATGAGACGGAATGGTAACATGATAAGAAAATGTATCTGTTCTAGGGTTCCATTGGAGTCCTAAAATTTTGACTGAGTGATCATCATCTAGACTAGATAAAATGAGTGCAGAATCTTGATCAAGATCCTCATTGCTGATAGATGATAAGAATTCTGAATTATTGGAAGTCCATTTACGAAGTTCAAATGTCCCTGCTTTACAAAGACCAGTCAACTCACGTTTCAGCTTTAGAGCGTCTTCCAACGTAGCAGCTCCAGTAACAATATCATCTACGAAAACGTCATTTAACAACACTTGCGAAGCGAGAGGAAAAGTTGATGATTCATCTAGAGCTAGTTGACGAAGTGTTCGTAACGCAAGGAAAGGCGCGGACGCAACGCCGAAAGTAACAGTGCATAAGCGATATTCTTGTACAGGATCATCTATTGAATTCCGCCAAAGGATACGTTGGAAATCACGATCTTCATTTCTAATTTGAATATAACGATACATCATTTTGATATCTGATGTAAAAACAACGTTATGAAGCCGATATTTTAAAAGAACTTGAACAATATCTTGTTGTAGTTTAGGTCCAATCAACAGATTATCGTTGAGAGAACGACCAGAACTGGTCTTACACGATGCATCGTAAACGATTCTGACCTTTGTAGTGGTAGAAGATTGTTTAACAATCGGGAAATGTGGTATGTAATAACAATTTGTACTACCAGTATTTCTAACAAGTTCCATATGTCCCAAGTCTATGTACTCTTGGAGACATTTGATATAATCTACTCGTAAAGCAGGATTATTAGAGAGCTTTGACTCAAGTTTATGAAGACGTGAAAGAGCAATTCCACGAGACTCACCAAGTGGAGGTGCATTTTCTTTAAATGGAAGCGACACAGTGTATTTACCTGTCGAATCTCTAGTATGTGTAGTAAGATAAATTGATTCACAAAGCATTTCCTCTTTAGTAAGAGGTTTAGTTTCAGGTACAGATTCAAGCTCCCAAAACTTTTGAATTTGCATGTCTAATTGATATGTGCTAACATTTACACAAACCTGTGATGGAAACATTGGCGATATTCGACCGTTAAGTAAATAACCGAAAATACTATCTATAGCAACAGGTGTGCCTAATGGTCCTTTGACTATGCTATGCAAAAGAATATGATCAGTATAATCTGACCCTAACAATAACTCTACCGGTCGAGAAGAACGCAGCTCAGGATCTGCTAGAGGTAGATTTTTTAGATGAGATATAGTTTCGAAGGTACTAGGTACCGAAGGTACATAACTAGTTATTCTTGGAAGAATAAGGGCTTCGATAAATAATTTTGGTTCAGGTTTGTTGTGTGGAGTTATCTCGCACATAACATAACCTCGCGGTTGATTATCTTTGTCGCCTATACCTGTAACAGTAGCACTCGAAGAAGTGCGAAAACGTTGAAGACCAAGTCGTTGAACACACGACTCGGTAATAAGACTCGCCTGGGACCCTTGATCCACTAAAGCGCGTATTGTATTTAAACAATGAGAGTTCGAATTGATAGGTTTAATATTAACTAACGCCGTAGTAAGGAGAACTGTTGAAAAATTTAAACAATTATTTGATGACTCAGCAACTTCAGCAACCAAGTTATGTGTGACTTTGTCATCAGCTTCGTGAAGCTTAGTGTGATGGCGCTGAGAACAAATCCTACAGCTGTAACGCGATGAACACGAATCAGTTTCATGATTATTAAAAAGGCAATTTGAGCAAACTTTGTGTTCTTTAATGAATTTTTTACGATCTTTTATATCCATGCTATGAAATGATTCACAATTGTTTAATGTATGAGATCCATTACAGAAGTAACAAGTCCTCTTTGGATTTATATTTGTTGAACTATGAAAACTCATACTACGTGCTGGAGGTCTAATTTGCGTATTATAATTAATTTTATTATCAAAGGGCGCACGCGGGGATGAGGGAGGCTTGTTAGAAGTAATCCGTCTTGCCGAAATGGCCTGAGCGGAGCCGCCGACCATGCGAGTTGCAGTAGCGGATTGGCGCACGGTACCGGACGCAGTCGCGTTATCTTGGGCGGCTGACATGACTTCTAAAGCCGCTAACTCCTTTTCGAGAAAATCAAGCAAGTCGCTTACAGGTGGAATCTCGCATGACGTTTTTAATGATAATTCGAAACGGCGGCGAATACTGGGCGTTATTTTACGAAGTAGAATATTTAGAAGTGGAAAGCTCCACTGCTGTACGGGAAAACCCAGGGAATCTAAGGCTGTCAAGTTTTCGTGACAGATATTAATAATATTTTTTAAGCTTTGTTTTAAGTTTTTATCGCTGACTGGCTCAGCGTCGAAAATTTTATCAAAATGCTTAGTGGATATAATTCTTTTATTTTGATAGCGATTTATTAATATAGACAAAGCATTTTGATAGTTTGAATCGGTGACAGGAAAAGACTTTATAAGATTGAATGGTTCGTCACGCAACGACAGTAATAAATAGCGAAAACGCTGAACGTCTGATAACTCCGTGTTATCGTGAACTAAAGACTTAAATAAATCATAAAATGCATTCCACTCAGTGACATTGCCACTGTACGTTTGTAACGAGAGGGTGGGTAACTTTATGTTTGATGAATGCGTATGACACAAAGGTGTTACATTAACTGAATTTTTTCTAGTGTTGATTTTTAGTTCATCCAATGCTATTTGAACCAAATAATACAAATTATCAAATTTATCCCTAATGGCTAGTTGGTCTTCCTGGTTAAATTCACCTTTCTTCGCTAACAATTTTTCTATTTTGCATTGAGCTGAATTAAATTGTTTTTTAATATTATTTAATTCTCTAGATCGAACCCTAAACTCTGCTTCATTGTGAATACAATCAGCCATCCGTTGGAGGCTATTTAAACAAATGTCTCTTTCGAACTGTATTTGGACTAATTCCATATTCAAAAGGAAAAAAAATTGAAGTACAATAGTAACACAGTACTACTATTCTGCACGAAAATACAGAACGTTATACACCTACACGTAGATAACGAGTGTGTAAAAAAATAGCGTGTAACGCGTGGTTGTAAAGGTAGTATAGTAAAAGATTTATATTTTTAAAAGTAAAAGATTTAGATTTATATTTATATTTGTACGAAACACAAATATAGAGAAACTGATTATATGCGATAGTTACACACGGTATTATTCTGTACGAAAATACAGAACTATATAGTTATATACCTACTCGCAGATAACGAGTGTGTACGTATGTCGATATGTTATGCCGGAATAGAAAAAAAATATGTTAAATTGTAATTACGTATTACAGTACGCAATACTGCTTGATTGGTTCGAAAAAACAAATCAAAACGTAATTTACAAACACTTCATTAGTATAAAAAAGTGCACAAATACAAATTATCTTGTTCGAAAAAACAAAGAAAAGTGTAGAATACGGCTTAAGCACGAAGATGCTACTCGTTTAGTTCGAAGAAACTAAAACGAACCGTAAATTGTATAAAACAAATTTTATTTTAAACCGGCATGTGTAACACCACCTTTATGATGCAATCATGGAACCCGTTGCGTCGACGAGTTACAAAAAAATTAATGAAAGTTTTTAATTACGTAATATTAAGTTGAAATATTGATTGAACTACTGAAATAATGTTTAAAAAACACTGTACATACAGATATTTTCTAAAAATAATACGTATTTAATAAGATGTAATGATAAATACGGTCATGTGGGTAGTTGGGTCTTTGAGAAAAAAAAATAAATTACGCAGTGGTTGGTGATTTGGATGTGATATGATTCAATAGATATGATGATATGATGATATGATTCGATGATGAAGAAGGAAAGTGCCAGCACAAATACTCAAAGGCCGTGGTAATGACGATCCGGCTCGAAGCAAATTTATGTTGGATAATTAGATTGGATTTGGTACCTGGTTAGCTGGCGCAGCTCTTCAGCAGGGTACCCTGTTCTTCCGTAGGCGCGCGGTTACTTTGAGCACCGTCTAGCACTCTTCATGTGATGATGACACTGGACACCATGCGTAAGATTCGCGGACTAGCGCGTGCGATTATTTAGAAGTACGGACAAGAAGTGACGTGAGTGACACATCCCGGGGTTGCCAGGTATGGTTACCAAATCCAAACATGTGAAAATTAGATTAGGTAAGTTTGTTTGTATTTGTGCTGGCAACTTTACGGAACAGCACATTTTTTTTAAGAAGAACTACACAGGTACCGTATGAAAAAAGTTTCACTTTAAAATCTTGATGGTTCTATGTCAATTCGAAGTACCTATTACAATAAAACGGCAATTTCATTCTTTAACCCCTATTATTTAATTCATTAACGATCACTATAAAATGTTCATGATAGTGACCGGGACTGAACGTGCTCTAACTCAGAAACCTCCCGATGTTTGCTTAGAATTTACTAAAAAAATATATGGTAAAAAGAAAAATTCAAAAGTTTCATTTTACCATATTATATAGTAACAATATAATTAAAAATAAAGTATTTACATGTTATATTACTGGATCAAATACAATTCAAATAAAGTTCAAATAGAAATATTTATAAATTTGTATCAACGTTTTTATATTCACATTCCGCCGCGAAGCAATGGGTCGTCATCTGAAATAATAAAATTATTTTCAAAAACAAGTTTCAACAACAAGCTAGTAAGTTATCCGAGGGTTTAATTGCTTCGTGTCAACTTGTCTGTCTGTCTATCTCCCGTTTAATGTATTATTACTCTTAGAACTATTAGAACTCAAAAATATCTCAGTAATATAAAAATAAAATTGTGTATCAACTTACATTTCGGGTAATCCGGCATGTAGAGGCCTATTGAAAATTAAACAAAATTAATAATCGAACTTACACATACGATCTACTACTGCATTATCTGATTTCAAGTTTTACTTACCGTCATTATTGTCGTTGTCGCTTGCTGTAAAAAGAAAAACAACATCAAGTTATAGTTACCTATATTATTAGAGCTAAACCTAATTGGCATAATGCTAATAATCATCATCATTATCAGCCTATTAACGGCCCACTACAGGGCCAGGCCTCCCTCCTAGTAGGAGAGGGGATATGGAGCGTAGACCCACCACGCTGCTACAATGCGAGTTGGCGGGCTTAGGGTGATAATATTTCCTTTATAGCGATCACCATCAGATGTTGATGACAGTGACCGGGACCGACGGTTTAACGTGCTCTCCGAGGCACGGGGGTGTAACACCACCAACTTTCCGACTCCGGGCTTGGAATATACTGAGAATTTCATAGAAGACTGAAAAACTCAGAATTATTCCTTGACCCGACCCAGGATTCGAACCCAGGACCTCGTGATCGAAGCCAGATAGGCTATCCACTAGACCAACGAGGCAGAGAGGCATAATGCTAATACAGCGTACAGCTATACATACATGCTATTGATCGATCGTCCTGGGCGAAAAAGAGAGCGATATTATTGAGTGCGCGCTACAGGACGACGCTTATAATATATTATCATTACCTATCCATGAGATGCATTTATCGTTACCTCATAAACGAGCTATTGTGTCTTCGGTCGCATCATAATCATTAGCGTGCACTTCATAAATGCATAAACGCACTGTCTACCCATTCCACATTACAAACCAGTATTGGGAAGGAAATTTTCCTTTTCGCGTAGTTAGTAACTAGAGTGTCTGTGGTTTCTAGTCAAGTTTATTAATCATTTCTAAGTAGTAGACTAGACTTAGAAATTTCCGCATGCTTTCTTGGAGAGCAAGTTATGCCGCCGGTTCATGGCACTATTCAATCTGATTTGTTTTATTTTATTCACTTGATAATATAGAGTGAAACAGAATTACTGAAGCTAAATATAATTATTTAACTTTGAGTGTGATGGGCTCTACATTCTCTTTCCTTTCTTCCTTTATTCCTTTCCTTATTCTTTTCCTCTTTTATAAATACGGAGTTCTGCCCTCCTGTGTCACACTGTGAGTTTCGAATTTGTCTCTATCTCTCCTTATCTATAGAATTTTGTTAGAGAGTCATGGAGACGAATTCGTTGACCACAGTCGAGTTATAAAAACATCCTTAGAGAATAGTCCGAGAGAGAGCCGTTAAAGTAATAATGATGATACGAGTAACTTACGGTCTGAAGGACGAAAGAAAGCTTGATCGATGACGACTGAAAAAAATAAGTAAATATTTATATAATATGACTACTAATATAAATGATTACTACTAATGTTACTACTATCATTTAAATACTAATAGATACTATTATTAAATAATTAATATAAATGTTAAACTTACAGCCCTCTGGATTGTTGGGGAAAGGATCTGTAAAGAGAACAAAATTATCACAATAAAATATTATATAATCCATTTTTAATTTAATAATTTATTTAAACAACTTTATTGCATTAAACATAATAAAATATTATATTCAAAATTATGAATATTATTGATTATTAGCAATTTCATCAGACTCAATATTTTAAAGCATAACCATAAATAGTAAATAATACTTACTGTCTTCATTGTTTTCGATGTTTACTGTAAACAAAAATGTTTATTAAGATACAGAACAAATTAAATTGTTGACTTTTGTTATTAGACGGTATGATGTTGTTAAAGTAATGTTACTTTCATTTATAAACGAAACATAAAAATCGCATTTTTATATGTAGCTTATAGTGTTTCTATTTTTTATTGAATAATGTGCCTAACATTTTTTATAAATAAGTATAATAATTTTATTCAATATTTAATAAAATATTCATTACCAACTCCGATAGGCTCCACATCGCTGTTCGCTGTAAAACAAAACATTACCAATTACCATATAGAATAATTTAAAGTCGTTTTTAGTTGAAAACTACTGAACAGATTTTTATAGAGTACTTATCCACCAAACAATGGGAATAAATCCGGAGAGATTTGCAAGGGGCTGTATAATGATAATTGTTGAAGATTCTCGTATAATATTTTTCTTATTTTCTAAGTCTCGCGTACCAAGATTTCCGAACTTCTTTGAAAAAGCTTGACCGACTTTTAAACAATTGTTGTGTATGTATGATGTTTTTGGTCTATTTTATGGATGGACTTGTAATATTGCAGAGAAACGTTTATTAAGTCGATTAAAATTGTTTTAATCTAGGTTTAATAAGATTTTTTCTAAAAGATAGACTAGAAGAGAATTAAAAAGATTTTTTTCTACGCGTAAAATAAATAATTAATAAGTATTTGATATTGCAATGTATACTTACGATCAGGGGACATGTAGAAACCTTCGTCAATGACGACTGTAAAAGTACAAAATTGCATCATTTAATTTTCTATCTAATCTTTTTTTAATAAAAACATATTTTTTCTCTTTTCATTAATGAGAAAAAAAATTGTATTATAAATTTAAAAAAAATGGTGTTTACCTAAACTTACATTTTAATAAGTGTTTCATATTATGTATTTAAAGCCTTAAAACACTTAAGATATTTCAATAATAAGTAATAAAGACCATAAGGGTAGAGAGGAAGTCATAAAAGTCAGCAGTGGCGTGCCCCAAGCATCGATTCTGGGTCCAACTCTATGCAACATCTCGTATGATGGGGTACTCAGGCTGAAACAGGAAGAGGGGATTCAGTTGGTGGGTTTCGCTGACGACCTGGCACTAGGTGTCGTCGCCAAAACAGAGAAATCTCTTATGACCAAGGCAAACACAGCGCTCCAACGAATTAATAAATGGATGCAGAAGAAAAAACTCTATCTAGCGCCGGAGAAGACAGAAGCCATTATCTTTAGCGGAAGACGAAAACTGGAGAGCATTAAATTTGCAGTTGAAAATACGTCAGTAACTCCAAAGTTAAATACCTTGGGGTCTGGCTCGATAAAAGCCTTAACTACAAACACACAGGCAGTACAGAGGCGAATGGCTATAGGCATATGCGGAGCATATAGGACGATATCAACTGACGCGGTTCTCGTTATTGCAGGCCTTGTCCCTATAGCAAAACTTGTAACTGAACGCGCCCAATCTTTCGCAAATAAGACTCTGACTTGTCATGAAATGCGGGAGAAAAGTCTGACAGAATGGGAAGTTGAATGGTCGGGGGCTGGAACATGGACGAGAGAATTGATAAGAAATATTAAAAACTGGCACAAAAGGAACCACGGGGAGGTGGATCGCTGGATTACACAGGCGCTAAGTGGTCACGAAGTGTTCAACACCTACCTCTTCGCAATAGGTAAAGCGCCTACTGAATACTGCTACTTTTGCGGAGAGGAGGACACTCCGTGACACGCTATTTTTGAGTGTCCGGCCTTTGATTTGAGATCAGCGGCACAAGGAACCAATAGCAAAGTGGACCCAGACAACCTAATTGAGCGTATGCTCTTCGGGAAAGTCGAGTGGAACACATACGGCAAGATGCTCCGGAAAATAATGATGAGGAAAGAGGAAAGGGAAAAGGAAGAGAAATATAACAAAATAACTTAAAGGTAGCCAGCACCATGAAATGCGACGCGGTACCGTGCTGACTCGGCAGTCAAGAGATTCGTCTCGAGAGAAAAAAAAAATAATAATAAGTAATGGACTGTAACTCACATCCTTCTGGATTATTCGGGAAAGCATCTGGAATAAATAAAGTTCATGAGTTTTAGCGTTTGAGTTTTATTCCTATGATAATATGTCGACTTCAAAGACTGCATTCGGCTACGCTTTCTTTTATACCCACACAAGAAAGATTCACATAAATCGTAAACTTGAGCTGATTGAAGTATTGCTCTGCTTTTATTACTTAGAGACTTAAAAAAATCGTTTTACAAATTGTAAAATTATTTTAAAACAGTAGGTATATAACTGATAAGTTTTTGCCGGTTCTTCTCGGCATCACTTTGATTTTTTTTAAATGCTTGTATGAAAAAGTCTACTTAGAATAAGTGAATTTTTATTTTTATGTTTTGTAGGAAGTACTTACTGTCTCCGTCAGTGCCGTCAACTACGTTAACTGTAAAACGAAAATTTCAAGTAAGTAAATAAAGTTTCCTACAAAAAAAAAACTGTTCAAAATCCACAGTTGATGGTACATACCACTATCACCTTGGGAAACAGCACTTGCAATGGCTACCACAGCAAAAACCACCGTGGGAATTACTGAACACTTCATTTTTACGTTAAACCTGAACCACTTTTTAACACAAAGTCTATACAACAGCTCAAAATACTTGCACGTATCCGTTATAGTTGTTTTTATATGGCAAACGTCCTGATACTTTTTTTATCGAATCGATAACGTTATCGTAATATCATATCGATTAAAGGTATGGAAATACTTAGAAGCACTCTTTGAAACCGGTATTTAATTCTTCTGTATTTTTTTGTATAAAATGTACATCTAAGCATAGACATACTCGTAAGGACTCCTGATCTCTATCAACAGGAAATATTTTTGGTACCAAGCGGTACCTTTTTTTACATGGGGAAATCTTCATGGATACCCGTTTTCGATGGGGACAAACACGTTATGTCGGATTCTTACTGACTCATAGCCTGTACACTGGGCAATGGGAACAAGAGCAGGTCCCCTGTAGGATGCAAGCGGTACCTAATCTATGTATTAGGTATACCTATATATCGTTTATACATAATACAGATCGAAGAAATTAAAGAATAAGTTTAAATTGTGTCTAACATATAAATAGATTCATTAGCCTTTGGATAATGTTTGAATATCAAACAAACAAATGGGTCGATAAACCGGGAATATAATTTTTTTAAGTGCGTTGTATAACAATTTTTATTGTTTTAAAATCCATATTGTACCGAAACGCTAAATTGGCGATACGTCTTTGCCGGCAGTGTGGCAACTAACCACAACGAAACCTTCCACCAGCAAATTAATAAACTAATTAATTGACCCGAGAAACCGTCATCAGTTATGTGTAGGAACCTGAACATCACAATCAACCTAGCCGGGAATCGAACCACAAACCTCCATCTTATAAAGGCACCGCGTATAACGCTGTGCCATGGAAGTCGTCTAAAATCAAATGCACTCTGCGTTCACAAAACCGCAGCCGCAATTCGTAGCAGCGTGGTGTGGTATTGGCCGAAGCATATTAGATTCATTGCGAGGATTATATTAAACGGTGTCATTATATTTTAGTCACATATGCCTAAGTAGCTATTAATAATAATTAATGAGTAATTTCCTCAGACATATTTTAGCCAATGACATAATTCCATTGGCTTTGACGGTCGATATCGTCGAGGTTACGGAAAAAGATGGTTGCCTGTAAAGTCGTTTTTCGGACGATAATTTTACATGATAACGTCAATAAAAAAAATAGGTAAAAAAACTTTTTAAGTTAAACGGTTTTATGTTAAACATACATTGCAATGTTTAAGACAAATGTACTGAAAACCAAAAAATAATAAAATAGATACAGTCGTGGCAATTATAAACATATGCATAGACTAGACTAAAATAAAACTGTGGGGCACGTCAATTGTCTACAAATTATAGACTTTATGTGCGATAGAAGAATCGTTTAATTCGTCGTTAGGCAGTTGGCCCGCAGACGGTGAGGAAATTACTTACTATTTTCTTGCTCATGGAAATTCCAATAGTTATACACTCCATGTAAATAAAAGAGATGTTTCAACTAGTTTATCGTTAGACATTCACACTGCTGGCTGGCGAGGAATCGTTTCACTGCTCGTAGTTTGTCTTTAATCGACAAAACATATGATAAAAGTACTACTCGCTCACCACTATGAAACCCTAAAACTCGCTTATAATCGAGCTTGCTAGCTTGTTTCCACATTCTAGCCCTACTTATCACACGTCCATCGTTGTCGGTTGAACAACTGCCTAATTATAGTGAAACATTACAAAACAAACATTTTAATCAACGATTGAAGACAATTGACGTGCCCCACGGATTTATTTTAGTCTAGTCTATGCATATGTTTATAATTCCCGCGACTGTATCTATTTTATTATTTTTTGGTTTTCAGTACATTTGTCTTAAACATTGCAATGTATGTTTAACATAAAACCGTTTAACTTAAAGAGTTTTTTTACCTATTTTTATTTTCTAGTTTTTAGTTTTTATTTCGCATTCTGTTTAATTCATTCAGATACCTAAATGACAGATTCAATTTCTAAATTTAAATCTTATTATTATACGCCATTTAGTGGCTGCGCCCATCTTAAATATTGAGGTTGTATAGTGCACTGTATTCTTCTTGTCAAGCCCTTTTATTTGATACCCATATTGGTGGGATTGATAAAAAATTGTTATCAGCCATTTGCGGCGGCCATCTTAGATTTCAATTTTGCATAGTAAATTGTATTCTACTTGTTGAGACCTTTCATTTGATACCCATGTTGATGGGATTGATAAAACCTAAGTTATCCGCCAATTTGTAGAGGCCGCCATCTTGGATTTTAATGTTATATAGTACATTGTATTCTACTGGTTGAGCACTTTCATTTGATACTCATATTGATGGGATTGATAAAACCTACGTTATCCGCTTGTTGAAGCGGTCGCCATCTTGGATTTAAATTTTTTATAGTATATTGTATTCTGCTTGTTGAGCCTTTTCATTTGATACCCATATTGATGGGATTGATAAAACCTACGTTATCCGCCATTTTGTAGCGGCCGCCATCTTGGATTTCAATTTTTTATAGTATATTGTATTCTGCTTGTTGAGCCCTTTCATTTGATACCCATATTGATGGGATTAATAAAACATAAATTATCCGCCATTTTGTAGCGGCGGCCATCTTGAATTTATAATGATAATGAATAAACATAATTGTATTGTCACCAAAATCCAAAGTGCATACAAAATTTCAGATTAATCGGTTGACAGGAAGAGGGTGAAATTTGAATTACTAAATTTGACCCAAGAATAAATATCTAATAAAACAAACGGGGTGAGCTAAATAAAACCGTTTAATAAAACCGTTTAAAAACAAGCGTTACGTTAAGCGTCACAAGTTGATCGTTTATGCCGATTATGCCTCTCTATGGCTTGATCCGCCCTTTCACTTTCAGGCGGCGAAAGAGCTTTATTCATGCTTTTTCGTGCATGCAGCCGACGATTTATAAACAGACATAACGTCAAAAATGCGTGGTAGTAAATTCCTTTTCAGAACAGAATGCGTTTACTTTTAGGTAACTATTTTTTCCTAGGACTGATCTCAATGGATCAAAGCCTATATTACTAATATTATAAATAATTATAGTGAGCTATTTAGAGGGATGGCGGCTTGTTACTTATTGATGCAACACTTATTTATAGTACATTATTAACCGACGAAAAAAACGGAGGAGGTTCTCAATTCGACATTTTTTTTGTATGTTTGACCAAGCATAACTTTTTACAGAGTTGTCCGATTTTGATAATTCTTTTTTCATTCCAAAGGGCAAGAAGATCCTATTGTCATCATGTTAGGATCTGATGATAATATCCTGGGAAAATTGAAGGACCTCTTCAAGTTTTATAGGGACACTTGCAGCGATTTCGGTTTTTGTGTAAGTACACTTACTTTTTGGCTACAAGTGCCGTAATATACTATGACAGTATAGTACGAGTACGTTTCGTGGCGATAAATCACTAAAAAGTAAGAAATAACATTTACTTTTTCTATTTTTAACAAAAAACAGAAAAAGTAAAAAAAGTAAGAACAGTACCTAGAACCCACAAACTGCTTTACTACGTTAAATAAATGTTCCTTAAACTTGATGGCATCGACTTCATAGATATGCTTAAGTAAATTAAAGCAACTAAATGACACAGTTATATTTTACTTTTTGTGCGTTTTGAGTTGGTTCTATTTTTTTGAGATACAGGTTATTGTTTTCTGCAAGATGGTTATTGTTTTAAATCATTAGCAGGTATTTTGTATACTAGAACTAACGTAGAATCCTTGTCCTAAGTTAGTGCCAATTTTTACATTTCAGATCATTTAATTTCGTTTCCATTCCGTCCCGCCCAGTCTCGTCCCATCCTGTACCATTCCATTTCTTTTTATTTCATTTTGGATACCAAGTATTTATTGCTGTCGTCCACCTATTGTGTGTGTAGTGCCTATAGTTAATTATTGTGATATAAAACAAAAATAAATTATCTATTTACCTATTGTCTAGTCTGAAACAGCAAATCGTGATTTTTACTACGTAGGTTTAGAAAATAAACAATGGAAAAAGCTTGTTAAATTAAAATAATTATGCACTTATGTCTTACAGGTAATAAATTATCTCACGTTCAATCTGAAATAATAATTGTCTCAGTAATTTTCTCCTCTTGCATTTTTTGCAGTTACTTACATAAGTTGAATCTCGCCTGGAATACAACCTTCCACCAACAAGGAGCTTGAGGGGAAGTTACAGGGAAGGGAAGGGCCTGTAACTTCCCCTCAAGCTCCTTGTTGTACTGTAGATATTGACATTTTTGACACCACACGTTTGTGGCGCCGCCCCCCTACCCTCAGGTCTCAAATTATTGCGCACGGGAACTTTGATATTATTTTAGTACCTACATATATTTTGACGGTTAACACGACTTGTCTATAAACAAGTCAAAGTCTTATTCAATTTTCACAGGGTTTCACCTGGAAACCAGCGCCACTGTGCTTGGTTTCGTGGTGTGGTTTCGTGCTGAGGCGGAGACCTTGTATAGTTATATTTTACTGTTCCGTAATTATGTTATGTTGAGTGGACAAATAAATACTTCTTCCATTCTATTCTAATTAGACTCATTTAATAGTATTTTCTATTCGTCAATTTTGAACATATGATATCTGAATGAATCCGTATGAATTAATTATAGATTATATACCTTCGTTACTGTTGTCGTATATAATTAATGTAACTACAATTTTATTTGAGAGCTCTTATTAAAAAGTAGCTTTCCATTATGTTTACCTACGCTGAGATCTTTTAATAAACACAACGGATTTTAATTTTTAAATAACTTTTATTATTTTTATTATGGTCGTTCAGGATTTCCATGCGAACGGAGTCGCGGTCTTCCTTTATTCCAAATAAAATAAAATATGATAATAAATCTCTTTCGAATTTCTCTGTTTTCTCTGATAAGAGCTGTAAATCAAAATCTCTGTAATCTGTTGATATGTTATCAAGATCGTGTCAGACGTTTAACAGGAACTGATAACAATGTGTCACACACTAGCGCACGACCGTGACTTCGCTCGCAAAGGCCCATGAACACGACTTGTTATTTAGAAAAAAATATAGCAAATTAATAAAATAATTTTTCAGTGAAAACCCAATCATGTTCCTCAATTTAACCTTTTTTGGGCAATTTTTTTGATTTTTCGTTCATTAAGAACCTTTTATTTAACTCGAAACATCAATTTAAAATAAAAACTTTCAATGAAAATCACTTTCCGTGCTATTTTCTTCAAATCTTAACTTTTTGTAGTGAAAGAACCATCTACAAGTACGTATTAGAAAACCATATACATCGACGTAGAAAGTATAAAAACATAAATACAGTGGAATTGAGAAACTCCTTGTTTCGAAGTCGTTTAAAAAAGATGACCAAGGGAAATAGGGAAATAATTAAAGATACTCGTATATAGATAAATTCAACAAATATTATTATATTTTATTAAAATAAATTATATACATTTTACAACGGCAATGTTATATATTATTTAAATAATTATCACTTAGTTTCCACGGAGGTAGGGGTCATCATCTGAAAAAAAAAACAACATATAATCGGTCGTCGGTCGTGGCTAGATACCACCCTACTGACAAAGACATACTGCCCAACGATTTAGCGATCCGGTACGATGTCGTGGATTTTATCCTACTCCTAACAAGATAGCCCGCTTCCATCTTAGATTGCATCATCACTTAACATCAAGTGTGATAGTTAAGTGTGCAGTCAAGGGCTAATTTGTACTGAATAAATTAAAAAAATAATTCCGGAGGACTACACCGCGCTGTAACCTCTAAAGGGATTTTGGTTCTTTACTCTTTCTTTCTTCTTTTTTTTAATAAGCAGTCGGTGTCGGTCATTATTAACATGTAATAGTTATCGTCACAGAGTAAACCATTATCATACTAAGATCGCGTAGCGTGTTGGGTCGTAGCCATATTCCCTCTTACAAGGATGGGAAAATAGGATATATAACATCAGTACATGCATGACATTTGTTTGTAATTGATAGTACAAAAATAATTCGTTCTGTATGTAATACTTACATTTCGGGTAATTCGGGATGTAGAGACCTGTTGAAAATTTTACTAAATTAATTATTGAATATACGTGATGTATGACCTAATGAGGATTTTGTTGAATGGTGAGATGGAGTCAGGACAAGCACTTTGTGTGTGTAAATTAAAGAAACATCAGACTAATTAGGGTGAAGTGAGGGGAAACCAGTATGTCTGTTCTTAAAAAAAAGTCAGTATTGAGGTCGTATTGGACTGACAGTCGAACTGGAAGATGGGATGATCGAAGAGATGTTTGCAATTTTTACAAAAATCGACATACCATTTCTCGCAATCCTATATAAGTATTTCAAAAATATCAATAATTAATTAAAATTTTACTTACCAGAATTGTCGTTGTTGCCGCTTGCTATAAAACAAAACAAAATCGAGTTAATTATTTGTTAGAGACTACCCGACTAGACTTTTTTTATTAAAGAAATAAATTAATAAATCACATAATATGGGCGGTGATCATAAATATCTTGTTGGTCCATGGCGGTGATTGGTATCGGACTTTTTAGGATAAAATATTCTTATATGTTGTATCCTTCGATTTTCATTCTTTAGAGAAATTCTAAGTAGAAGCCTAGAGTAGGAAAGTTGGCGGTGTTATACTCCATGACTTCAAGATTTTTTTAATGCCTGCAAGTTGGCCCTTGACTGCTATCACTGATGTTAAGTGATGATGCAATCTAAGATGGAAACGGCCTAACTTGTTAATAATAGTAGGATGAAAATCCACACCCCTATCGGTATCAATACGACATCGTACCGAAACGCTAATTCGCTTGGTGGTACGTCTTTGTTGGTAGGGTGGTAACTAGCCACGGCGAAAGCCTCCCATCAGCCAGACCAAAACAAATTAAGAAAAATCTCAATCTGCCTCGCCGGAATCGAACCCAGGACCTCCGCCATATAAATCCACCGCGCATACCACTGTGCCACGGAGGTCGTCAAAATCTTAAGCCAATATAATCTTAAGAATATCTTAAGCCGTCGGTGCCGGTCATTATCATTGAATTGAATATTATAAATAATGTAGCGATAGACAGAAAGTAAAGCTCGATATATCTCTGCAGGATCGAATCAGAAAAGAGGAGATCCACAGAAGAACCAGTTATCTATTATGTAAACTTTAATCGATGAATGCAATTGTCCCTAGAACGTGTCGTTTGGAAGTCTGGTCTTTTTTCTACAAGCGACGTCCGTCGGCTGATAATGATGATGGTGACACTATGTCACTAATAATAGTGATTAAAAAAATTCATATAAATCGTTCAACTTACGATTAGAGGGACGGTAGAAACCTTCATCAATGACGACTGCAAAAAAAGATAACCCGATGTTATTTATAAATGTAAGTAGGTATTAAAATCCAGACAGCCTTATTGGTCTAGAGGTTAGCCTATGTGGCTTCGGTCTCGAGGTCGTTAGGTTCGAATTTTGGGTTATGTCATGCTGCTATGAAAATTTCAGGATTATTCCGGAGTCGGAAAATTGGTGGTGATAGCCTCCGAGCCTCGGAGAACACGTTAAACTGTCGGTCCCGGTTACTATCATCTGATAGTGATCATTAATAAATGAAACATGATCACCCTAAGACTGCCAACCCCCATCGGAGTCTACGTTCCATAACCCCTCTCCAATAACGAAGGAGGCCTAGCCCCAATGGCAGAATGATAATTAATTATTCATATTATTATATTATTAGATATATTCAGAAAACTATGCCGTTACTATATGAATAAAATTTTTGCCAAAATTAGCACTTATAGACTGTGCTGAGTCAACAAAAGATTCTAGCCACAATTTATGTGTCAAAAGTTGCAATTTTGTGTGTAAATTAAATTTCGTGACATTTATTAGTAAATAATTAATATTTAGTAAATAATTATTATGTTCTAGTAACTTACAGCCCTCGGGGTTGTTGGGGAAAGGATCTGAAAAAAGGTAAAACGTTACATTAATTACTCCTGTTTCTTGCAAAACTTAATATTTTTTTTTAATCTATGAGAAAACTCATCTCTCTTACATTAACTTATATCATAAAAATCTTTCGCTGTAGAAAAAGAAAAGCTTGTTTTTTTCAATGCTAGGATATAATCTACATTCTACAGTTATCGATTTGGTAACTTAAAGTTTTTTAGTGTTCCATAAACTGTAGGTTAATTCAAATCGTTCAGGGATTATTTTCAATTATATCTATTAATTAAAAATAATCATAATCATTAATACTTACTGCCTCCACTATTATCGACCACGTTAACTGTAAACAAACATAAATTGTTCAATTTTAATATAAAAGTACTTTTTCAAAAGACCACCAGATTGAAAAAAATAAATAATGTTAGAAAATAATTATTAAATTGTTAAATAAAATGTTAGCTTTATTAAAAAAAACAAAGTAAATTAATAAAAATATTGTCTTAATGCAATACATGCTTAACTTGCTGTATTCTGTTTACTAATATTTTCAAGATAAACCATTATCCAGTTATTTAATGTTATTGATCTATTCTAACATCACCACAAATTATAAATCAAGTAAATTGATGTATTATCTCAATTATCTATCAATTAACGTTTATTTATAATAACGTTATTATTATATCAATTATCGTTCTATGAAATATAGTTTAGTTTTTGTACAGCTCTCGATGTTTGTAGATTTTTTCTGCACTTAGCAAACTTTACAAAAGCTCATGTAATGCTATCGTTTCATAATCAATTAAGTTAAATAATGGAAGTTAGGATTAATTAATCTATTTATTAATTATAATGTAAATTCAGTAAATAAATTTAAATCTTACCACCGTGCGCGTTGTCGACAACGTTAACTGTAAATAAATATTACACAATTGAATTATATTTTTACATTATTGTAAACATAAAATGATTTATTTAAAAGAGACGAATATCTTAGCATTCAATGAATTCTCCATGCGGGTCCCGGGTCCATCGAGTGGCAGAGAGAAAAACTCCGAACAAAGACAGAGACTTGCGGCTTAAAAGTACTCTTTAAAATTATTCAACGAATAATATAAAAAGGTACTAATTAAATATGCATTTCGTAGATTTCTTTAACTCTCTGCTTTTATAAAATTACGATGGTCTGACCATCATCAGGCTCTGGCTTTATCAGAAATTACAAATTAAAAAAAAGTTTATAGGCATTTTTAGTTACATACCTCCTTGTGAAGCAACCACCGCCACAAGAGCGAAAAGAACAATCTGGAAAAAAGAGATCCTTTATTCATCTAATCGAATTTCATAACATCTCAAGTTCGTTGTCGACTAGTATATCAACAAAGCGACGATGTAGATATTTTTTTATTGAAGCTCTTGACTGCATTCCCATCTGATGGTAAGTGATAATGCAATTTAAGATGGAAGCGGACTAGCATGATAGAATGAAAATGACGTCATAAACGTTATCTTAGAAGCAGTTTTTTTTCAAGGGGTGCAAAACGGACACTGAGCCGCAGTCCAAAATATAATAAAAATAAGTGTTGGTTTTTATACTGTGGCATGGAATTCTAAAAACCCTAGACAATACGACGTCTTAGTCAGACCATTACGAAATTAAAGCAAGCATTAATGGTTGTTTTAAGTTTTGCGCTTTATTAATGACGAGGGCTCTCCTATAGGTTTAATTTACCATATTATAATGTAAAGATAAGATTGTACAGTCAGTTTCAACGAATTTGAACACCAATCGATAGCGTTGTGATAGTACTATCTTCGAATAACATTTTTGTTGACTTTGTAAACATAATGTGATAGCACGCTGGCGGTACCAATCGCAATTTCATAACACTGTAACGTACACGAGATTATGTTATTACAGTTAAGAGGTTACAGGTCGTGATAACAAAACGTCTGGTTGTGGGAATCAAAACAAATATCAGGCGATCGTCTCTAAATTAACATCAAAATTATTTAAAGTTCAACTATTTTAGGGTGTTGATGGTCAGATATAGACAATGAAAGTTCAACTACGAGTATAAATTTGTTTAGGCTATTAGAGGTCAGATATAGACACTGGACAGTGTGATTACGGATCATAATGTCCCGGGTTCAAGTTCTGTCATCATCAGCATATTAACGGCCAACTACAGGGCTAGTCCTCCCTACTTTAGAAGAGGGGATATGGAGCGTAGACTCACCACACTGCTCCAATGTGGGTCGGCAAGCTAAGGGTGACGACCTCAGCTTAGGTTTGACGATCTCCGTGGCGCAGTGGTATGCGTGGTGGATTTATAAGACGGAGGTCCTGGGTTCGATTACCGGTGGGGCAGATTGAGAGTTTTTCTTAATTTGTCTTGGTCTGGCTGGTGGGAGGCTTTCGCTGTGGCTAGTTACCACCCTACCGACAAAGACGTACCGCCAAACGATTTAGCGTTCCGGTACGATGTCGTGTAGAAACCGATAGGAGTGTGGATTTCATTGTACTCCTAACAAGTTAGCCCGCTTCCATCTTAGATTGCATCATCACGTAACATCAAGTGTGATAGCAGTCAAGAGCCAACTTGTAGTCGAAAAAAAAGGGTGATGTTTAATTTATTAACTATCACTATCACATGTTGACGAAAGTGACTGTGTCCGATTGCTTAACGTACTCGCCGAGGCACGGGGGTGTAATACCACCAACTTCCCGTCTCCGAGTTTGGAATGCTCTGAAAATTTCGTACAAGAATGAAAACCTCTGAATTATTTCGTGACCCGACCCAGTCGAACCCAGGACCTCGTGAGCGAAGCCACATAACCACGCTTCAATTTAGATCAGATTCAGGGTATTTTTTAGAAATTCTCAGTAGTAGCCCAGAGTTGGCGGTAAGACGGCTCATCCTCGGAGAGCACCTGCGGCCCGACACGCATTATGGCCGGCATTTCTATTTCTCTATTATTTTAATTATTAATTTAATTTTATTTACTAAACTAATAAATAAATAATACAAAAAAACACATACCGCGAACTTCATGATGAAGGCACTAACGGATACGTCAAAAACCGACAGTGAATTAACATTGAGCTCTTCTAGTGTCATACTTATAAAGAGAGAGATAACCTCGGGTCAATATTTGGCGAGCGTCTCAACAAATAATATTTTTTCCCGTACAAATTCTGCTTACACGACATTACAAATAGTTGGTTAACCCAAAACAATAATTCTGCAGAATTATACTGCAGATATTGTTTTGTTAGCTCATTCTCGGAATAATTATTGTGTTTATTTATATTAATACTACCGGACGCCTGCGGCTTCGCTCGCGAGGAAAATAGGATATTCTCTTCTAAGCACACCAAAAAAAGTACCTACGTAAAACTTTTTAAAAAATTGGTTGTGTTATGTTTTAAATTTATAATAAATATATTAATTTTTAATTTAAAATTAATATATTTAATAATTATATTTAATAGACGGATGTCGAACGCAAAGGCCGATTGTGCTTCTTTGTCTCTCGTTCTGCGCTCTCGCTTGCACTTCAAGCCTTACATGGAACGCCTCAAAGCGAGGTAACGCATGAGTCATGTTTTTTCGTGCGTGCAGCCGGCTCTATCGAATTATAAGACGTTTTCACGTCAAAAGAAAGAATAATTATAGTAAGACTGCCTCGTTGGTCTAGTGGTTAGTTCATGTGGTTTCGATCATGGGCTTTGATCCTGGGTTCGAATCAAGGTTTTGATCACGGAATAATTCTGAGCTTTTCATTGTATTTTTTTTAAATTTTCAGTAATATCCAAGCTCAGAGTCAAGAAATTGGTGGTGAGCTTCGGAGAGCGATTGGTCTCGGTCACTATCATCAACATCTGTTAGTGATCGTTAATATATGAAACATTATCATACTAAGCTCGCCAACCCGCATTGAAGCAGCGTGGTGGGTCTACGCTCTATAATCTATATACCCTCTCTTATAATCAGGGAGACCTTTAGTGGGCCGTTCATAAGCTGATAATGATGATGATCTCAGGATCCCCGTTCTTCCTCCTTAAATGATTGATGTACGTTTATCTTTAAGGGAGGAAAATGAGAGGAGGATAAACTATCCTTGCTATCCTTATCGCCAGTCATTCAGTTTTTCAAGTTTGTGAGGAAGTAGGAGGTATTTTTGTAAGGATATAAATAAAAAAAATATATAAAATGCTAAATTTTTACTGGGTCTAAATTTGGGCAAAGAGGATAAGGAAATTTTAACAATCAATGTAAATACTGAATTATTGTGTTATTATTCTTTTCTTTTATTCTTCTTGTTTAACGGCCGTCACGATACTGATTTTCTGAAACAAAAATATATTAAATTTATTATTGATACTCTAGCTGCATCCCATGTCGAGGCTACCTCTTCTATGACGGGTGCTGCGGTGAAGAATGCTGAACAGGTCAAGACGCGCGTCTTGAATATGAAAATATAAAAGGTAATTTCGTTTATGTGCCTTTTGGTGTAGAGACTTTGGGGCCATGGGGACCAGAGGCATGAGCTCTTTTTCAAGATATTTCAAAAAAAGTTATCAAGATGACCATAGACGCTGGCTACCTTGGTCAACAAATAAGTTTGGCCATTCATAAATGGAAATGCTGTCAGTTTCTTAGGCACTATGCGTCTTTGCAGTAGAGTCGAGGAAGTATTAGATTTGATTTATTAATTCGCAGTACTTTGTAATATATTATTTAAATATAAGTTATGTATTATTTATTGGTTATGTATTATTTAAATATAAGTAGGTATTTATTATTTGCAAGGGAGGCACTGGTATTCGTTGGTTCATAGAGATCCCAGAGTCTCCCTAATTGTACTAAGATGGCCACCGAGGGGGTTTTAGTGGGTAAAAATCCCACATAAGCTAACTTTCCCCTCAAATGTTGGATATCTTTGAGAAGATTTCCCCCCCGTTAACAAAAAAAAGGTATTTATTATTTAATATATTCAAAGTCTGTAGAATGTAAAAAAAATAATAATATTACTGGAACCTGAGGAAAATAGCTAGAAAATCAAGTTCGTAGTTTTCGGACATAAAAGGTGGTAAAACGCATTATAATATGTGTTATTCTTAGATGCTAACCCTTAAAAGAGTCAAACTTTGTTACTCCCACCCACCGATCCGCATCAGAGCCGCGTGGTTGGTTTAATCTCCACATATCTGTTCAAATTATTGATGCGACTAAAGTAAGGGGTTTTTGTTTATTATTGGGACTATTTCGATGGTCAAAAATCTTCTTGAACCTTTTTCATTTTAAGCCACCTAGAAACAACCCGTATCCAAGCCACGGGGCTGGTGACGTCCTTGCCCTGTGCTGTATAAGGACGGAGGTCTGTCTCAGTTTTATTATAAGGTACTTGTTTTACGGGTCTGGCTCTTCAGCCCATAGCCCCGTATAGATGAAGGGCCAGACCTCCGACCTTGTAATAATTATCGTATTACTTACAATAGTACACACCGGGATCGATACCTGTAAAAGGCCAAATAAAATTAATTACCTTGCAGGCAGCCAGATTAACTTGTTATTATAGGAGGTTTCTTGAGAACAGCACAATCGAAAAAATATCGTTATTTTATATATTATTTTGACGTTAAAAATATAAATGAATTTACCTAAGATATTTATGATTCTGATTTTATTGATTAACATTATTGACACATAAGTAGTGCATTTGCAAATGCTTATTAAAAAACTATAAATATTTACCCTGGTTTACTCCTGGTCGGCTGAATCCGGGGTCGACATTGTCAAAGTTGCCTGTAAAATAAATTTTGCAGTTTTTAATTGCTTAGATTAATAAATGTCGCTACGCGCGCTGGAACCTACGGGATTCAAACCCGCTTCTCTGGCTGCTACAGCCCCAGGTGTCGAATGCCGTCAGTCCGCGGATCGATCCGCAATTTTGAACATTATGTTTATTTTGAAATATAAATTGTCCCAAAGTATGGATAATACTATTCAACAAATATCAAGAAAAGGTATCTATTTTATTATTCCAACCAGCGCATTTTGATCCTAATAGGTGTCAAATACTCATTTGAAAACGAAAAGATGTATTTACCCTGGTTTACTCCTGGCTGAGAGAATCCAGGATCAACATTGTCAAAATTACCTGCAAATTTATATTTAGTATTTTCAAAATGGTAATTATTCAGAAAATCGCACTAATTATATTTTAGTTGTTATTTAATGATTATTTGAAACTTATACTAAAGCCAAACTCGATTGAGAATGCTTGTCAACAAACAAATTTAAAATGAAGGTAGAAATCACTAGTCATTTTACATGCAATTTTTTGAATTAACTTGTTAATGACAAATTCATAACAATACATTAGATGAGTAAGCTTAAAACAAATTAATATATGCAATATCTTTTAAATAAGATTTTATAACATAATTTTTAATTTATTAGGCATAAAATGTGTTGCATTTTCTACCTTCATTTTAAATTTGTTTGTTGTCAAGCATTCTCAATCGAGTTTGGCTTTAGTATAATAGTATACACGCTGGTTTATTTCGGATTGATAGATTCTAGAATCAACATTTTGAAAAGTGTTTCAGTGATAAAAATTTATTAATAAAATATTAGAGCATTTTGATATCATTAGGTTTCAAATGTTCATTTTGTTAACGAATAAAATGGGACTTTACCCTGGTTTATTCCAGGCTGATAGAATCCTGTGTCAACATTGTCAAAATTGCCTGTAAAATAAATTTTGCAGTTTCAAATTGAAAATTATTCTGAAAATAGCATTTATATTTTAGTTGTTATCTAATGATTACTTGAAACCTAATAGTATTTACGCTGGATTAATCTGGTAAAATCCAGGATCGATATTTTGAAAAGAACCTGTAAAATGGATTTAGGCGTTTTATAATAATAATGCTTAATTCTAATTAGCGCGTCCCTCCATTATTAGGTCTCGAATAATCATTTGATAACGAATGAAATAGGTATTTACCCTGGTTTATTCCCGGCTGAGAGAATCCAGGGTCAATATTGTCAAAATTGCCTGTAAAATAAATTTTGGAGTTTCAAATTAAAAATTATTCTGAACATAGCATTTATATTTTAGTTGTTATCTAATGATTACTGGAAACCTAATATTATTTACGCTGGATTAATCTGGTAAAATCCAGGACCGATATTTTGAAAAGAACCTGTAAAATGGATTTAGGGGTTTTATAATAATAATGCTTAATTCTAATTAGCGCGTCCCTCTCTTATTAGGTCTCGAATAATCATTTGATAACGAATGAAATAGATATTTACCCTGGTTTATTCCCGGCTGGAAGAATCCAGGATCGACATTGTCAAAATTGCCTGTGGAATAGATTTTGGACTTTAATTTGATTATTATTCTGAACATCGCATTCATATTTTACTTTTTATCAAATGATTATTTAAAACCTAATAATATTTACCCTGATTTACTCCTGGTTGATAAAATCCAGGGTCGACATTTTGAAAGTTGCCTGCAAAATAGATTTTTGGGTTTCACAATGATGAATACTTACCAGCATTTTAATTTAATTTGGTATCAAACGCTTATTTGACACCGAAAAATAATTATTTACTCAAAGTTAAGTTAAGGCAGATCAGCTCCTGGATCGATTATAATTACAAAGTTGCCGGTAAATCAGATTTTGGAATCAAATATATTAAATATTAATGTGTTTGGTAACTAATTTACAGTTTACTATTAAATTAATTTCCAAAAACATTAATTTTGATTTATTCGTCATAGAGTTTTTTTATAAAAAGCATGCAAGGAGTATCTGAACGTTGACAACAGCCATGGGCCTTTGTTATTATATAAATTAATCTACTCCATCTAAAAGTTAATCAGGTTATAAAAATATGTTACCATTTTGAAGACAACATTGGGGCTAATAGAAAGCAACAGCTGATATTTGGACTTACCTCCGCCAGCTGTAGACAAAAAGAAAATTTTAATATATTAAAATAAATTTAAAAAATAAGAAAAATGAGGGAATGGGAAATTTCTTAGGCAAGATAATTTATACTCAAAAATATTATCCAATAACATTATTATTATTAATTTATTTAAGTAAATTAAAGCAACTAAATGATACAGTTATTTTTTACTTTTTAGTGCGTTTTGAGTCGGTTCTACTTTTTGTTAAAAAATTTTATTATTTTTAAAATTAAATCACTTACGTCTGGGAGGCCTGACATTTGGACGCGAGGGCCTGTTGAAACCGGGGTCAATGCCTGAAATAGTTAATTTCATTTATATATACTAATTACAGATATACAGAATAAGTTTTTTTCTACATATTATTGTAGTAAATATGGAAATCAAAAATATATGTATGTAATTTATTGTATCATCATTATCAACAAGGCCAGCCCTCCCTTCTTGTAGGAGACGGGATATGGTGCTTATACCCACCACGCTGCTACAATGCAGTTTGGCGGACTTAAGGTAACATTAACTATAAAATATTGATCGTTATAGTATAAAATCGTTGATGATAGAAACCGGGATTGATGGCTTAACGTGCCGATCATCATTCACCAACTTTCCGACTCCGAGCTTAGGAATTACGGAAAATTTCTCAGAAGAAAGAAAAACTCTGAAAGATTCCAAAACATGACCCTGTATTTGAACCTAGAACCTCGTGATCGAGGCCACATAGGCTAGTCACTAGACCAACTAGTGGATAGGTTACAAACTTAATGTATGCAAACTTACAAAGAAAGACACATTTCCTGTTATAGAAATGTAACTCTATAAGAGTTTGTAAATATAAAGAAATATATAAATACGTTGTGGTAAATTAGTTACCATTTGGAAAAAACTGGAAAATATAACATGAACTACGAGTACATACCCTGATTGTTTCCTGGTTGATAGAAGCCTGAATCTACGAAACCTGTGAAAATTACAAATGTAAAATCTTATTACTTTATTCATATTTTATTTAAAAAAAAAAATAATAACGAAAAAGAATAGAAAAAATAAATTTAGCAAAAAATTGAACCAACTCAATACGCACTAAAAAGTAAAAAATAATTGCGTCATCAAGTTGCTTTAATTTACTTAAGCATATCTCTAAATTCGGCGCCAGCCTAATTTAACGTTTATTTAACATAGTAAAGCAGTTTGTGTGTTCTAGGTAACGTCCCTAAAGTAGAAACCTTGACTGGCACCGACTTCACAGATATGCTTAAGTAAATTAAAACAACTTAATGACGCAATTATTTTTTACTTTTTAGTGCGTTTTGAGTCGGATCAATTTTTTTGCTAAAATTTTTTATTTCTTACTTTTTAGCGATTTATCGCCACGTAACGTACTCGTACTATATAGTATATAATACGGTACTCGTAGCCAAAAAGCTACCGACACTTACACAAAAACCGAAATCGCTGCAAGTGTGCCTACAAAATTTGAAGAGTTCCTTCGATTTTCGCAAGATATCAACATCTGATCCGAATATGATGACTATGGGACCATTTTGGAAGTGTGCCCTTTCTAATAAAAAAAGAGTTATCAAAATCGGACGACTGTAAAAAGTTATGCGTGGTCATACATAAAAAAAAAAACAAAAAATATACGTGTCGAATTGAGAACCTCCTCCGTTTTTTCGTCGATTAAAAAATACAAGCTGTTTAATCCCTTTTTATTCACACAAGGATACTGAAATGTACGTGAAAGCTTCAATCCTTGATTACGCATCGCATTTTGAGAGTAGAAGAGCTTTTTGCGACAGAGCTCATCTAAGGAAGCACCATTACTGTTTTCCAGTTTTTAACACATTTCTGTGTACATCTTCATGTTGTTTGACACAGAACGGCACTTTTGGACATCCTGCTTGGCTCTGTTTCTAGGCGATAGTTTCTATTTACTATCAGGTGAGATCTGACCTTCACATAATCTATTAAATGTATGTTTTATTAAGCGACTCGTCTACCTGTCTGTTTTAAAGTTATGATGAATGTTATGTTTGGGTAGGTATGGAATTTTAACTTCATTAAAGATTTCAAGTTTTTGAACTTTGTAAGTTGTATTCAGGAAAAATTGAAAAGTTCGATAAAAAAAATAACTTGTTTACTCTGCGGTTTTTTGAAAACCAATCAAATTCGTTTTAGTATAATGATGTGAACATGATGTATTCGTAATAGGCACCTGTCCAAAATAAAGCAGAGATGATTGTGTGCATGCGCTGATTTTGTTAAGAATTCCATCGAGTACTAAATGGTCATGTTTCCTCACAAAGCGGACGAGGCGGTACAGCAACAGGTCGGTGGCTTGACGTAATGTACTAATTAATGTAGAAGAAATCTTCGCTCGTTAGCCGTTCCTCCCCGTTCGCTGTTTGATATAAGCTGTATAGCCTGACCAGGAAAATAAGACACCTGAATTGAGAGCGCCACCATGACGTGAGCAGTCTGTGCATAGTTTATTGAATGGAAAAAATTAGTTCCTCTTTTATCCGCAACATGGCGAGGTTTTCTATTTGTCTAGCCAGGCTTCACCAGTTGTGATCTAATTCAAGTAATGATTATTTAATAATAAAACATACCAGGCGATGGATATGCGTTATCTACTACGTTTACTGTAAAAAAGAAAAAATATAGTTAATGAACAGTTAATTATAACAATATTAATTTAATATTTACGTATTAATACGTACCACCATTGACGCTGTTGTCGACAACATTAACTGGAATTCAATAAAATAAATTTCAATAAAATAATGGTCATGTAGGAGGAGGTGAAGGAGGTAAGATGTAAAATAGTTAATTGTGCCACTTTTCAGTAATACGTGCCAATATAAATTGTAATTTATTTTCCATAAGGCGAAATGCAATGCTATACTGCACAACAGCTGCTAAAGTGTAACTTTGGCAAATTACGTGTAGTGCCATACGATACTTTTTGTACGGCCTAAGAAAAATTATATTTATTTAAACATATTTTTGTAAGTAAAAAACTAATATTATAGAACCTCTAGCTAGTGGAAACCGAACTCGTTGGCCCTCGTCTATCTGAGCTTGCACTTTTCACCAGGTGTGATTTCGGTCAAGGGCTAGCCTTTATAAAAATCAGTAAAATAAGAATTAAATCCTACTACTATTATAAAGGCGAAAGTTTGTATGGATGTTTGTTACTCTTTCACGTAAAAACTACTGAATGGATTTGAATGAAACTTTACCGCAATATAGCTTATACATCAGAATAACACATAGGCTACATTTTATACCGAAATTCCCACGGGAACGAGAACTACGCGGGTGAAACCGCAGGCGTCCTCTAGTGTCATTATAAGATTTTTTGGTCTATAAGAATAGATAAAATAATAGCTTTAATTTAAAGCTTTTGATATCAGCTTTAAGCCATCGTATCTTAAATTTTGAATTATTTAACATAACATTTCAAAAGTGCTGATAAACTAAGCCTAATTGAAATAAATGAATATGACTTTCACTTTGACTTTGGAAAAAAATTGTTTATTCATACCGGGAGATGGGGTATTCCGGTCAACTACGTTCACTGAAACAAATGTTATTTAATTAGTTAAATTAATGATCATCATCATCATTATCAGCCTATTAGCGGCCCACTACAGGGCCAGTCCTATCTCCTTGTAGGAGAGGGATATGAAGCGTAAACCCACCACGCTGCTCCAGTGCGGATTGGCGGGTTTAGGGTGATAATGTTTTATGTATTAACGATCACTATCAGATGTTGATGACAGTGACCGGGTCCGACGGCTTAACGTGCTCTCCGAGGCACGGGGATGTATCACAACCAACTTCCCGACTCCGGGCTTGGAATTTACTGAGAATTTCATAGAAGAATGAAAAACTCAGAATTATTCTGTGACCCGACCCAGGATTCGAACCCAGGACCTAGTGATCGAAGCCGGATAGACTAACCACTAGACTAACGAGGCAGTATTAATTATATGACATACTATTTTTAAGTTTTTAATGGTTTATTTTATTATGATAGATAATATTTGAAATAAACAAATAATTAACAGACACACTTATATAAATAAAATACAATAAATAATGGGATGCAGTTCACGTGGTTGTATGGAGGATGTGGTATAGTGATACAATAAACATTCTACCTCCTAAAGCCGACAACACTCTGTTGGCTCTATCACGGACCCTAGAGCGTAGAGACGCGACTTGATCTTTAACTGTTTCAACGAACCCGTTCCGTGCCTCTGTGAACATTTTCTGTTTTAATAAACGGGCTTGAAACTGTTTCATTTAATTAGTATTTACAAAGATAATTAATATATATTAGATAAAAATATGTCGAATACTGGGGGATCGACATTGTATTGAATTGTAATTTTATATAAACAGAAGAAAATCTCTCCACCGGAAAATAAAGAAAAAGCTACTCTACTGTGACTACTTTTATTTTCCGCTCGGCGTGATATAACATTCCTAAGGCTGCTTGAAAAAATATTTTGGCACCCTAACAAGGCCCTTTTTTGCCTGTTGGTGTAACTTGTCCAAAGAACTAAAAATTTAAAAAAGGCACGAAAGGCTTAGTTTCATGAAAATTGGATGTATTGAAAGTTAGAGTTAATAAGCTTGGGTCGGAGAACGCTTTACAGTCGTTCACACTCCTGTATTTCTGCTACGCCCGATATTAAACCCAATATTATACTGTACTTAAATATCAACCTCACAGTGCCGAACCTAGGGGCCCAGACGTGGACGGAGAAGTTATGGCCCCCACCGACTTCGATGTTATGGAGTTATTTTTGTCACTTTATTTAAAGAAAAATGTATTAAGAAAAATTCGTATTTTAGACTAAGTCGTTTTATTATTTTAAAAGCTGGCCCATTATGTAAAGTAGACAAAGTTTAATCATTCCATCACGTACGAATAGGTCACTGTTTATTTAATTGTCGCACAAATATATGCTTAAACAAACTATTAAACAAGTATGTCTAAAAATAAATTACGTACCTTCCTAATCGGTAAAATGAAATAATGTTTTGAAAAACTCAACAATCAAATTTATAATAAATCAAGAGATACTAATATAATAAAAAAATCCAAGGATGTCTGCAAAAAAACTTATACAACGTCAAATTTCACAAAACATGAGTTTTCAGATCACATTACTAGCGGATGCCCGCGACTTGATCCGCGTGTAAGCTCTGTAGTACGAGATTATATATTGAAATATAGATACCTAAAGTATTGGTATATATTAAAGCTTCATTATGAATCACTCTATTCATTCAAATGTTGCGAAGTTTAGAGGCGATAAGCGACTTTGAATTATACTTAAGATATTGCCTAGGCATATTTTTTAAAGTTACCCTACAGAACTGTTGAGATTAAAAGTTATTGTGTCGATTATCAAACGACGAATGTTTTCTTAAAAATTAATTTCGTAAATACTTACCAACTCCAGGATTTTGGTCCACTACATTTACTGAAAACGAAATATTATATTTATTAAATACATAGGCTTAAATTGTTGTAAGTTGGAATTTCACTGTTGAAAACATAATTGAGATAATAATAAACCTTTTATTTTAATTTTACTTACCAAGTTCGGGATTTCGGTCCACTACGTTCACTGAAAATTAAATATTATATTAATGAAATATTAGTATTAGTAAAGATGAATTTATTTGATGAAAATTGTTTGGCAAAAAGCTGAATATAGGGTATGTTGTCTATGAATTAATTTGCTAAGCACGTTCTAACGACATAATGTATTTACCAAATTAGGTATCAATATTAATTATTACAGACAGGTAGACGAATATATGAATATGTATTTATATGCCGCACATATACAGTATCAAAACATTCGAATATTGACGACGTTTTCTTCGTTTAGCGATTTTCCCAAGCTTAGCAGGCTGTAAAGTTGCCCGCATACCATCGCACACACAATAATATTGACTATATTAATTCTTGTAAGTATTCGAACAAAGGTCGCTTAAAATTACTTTTTTATATATATTTAAATAAACAGTTTGGCAAAACAAATATCACTTGGCATTGTTTAAATATAATACATACTCGCACAGTCGAAATGGCGTCACATCAGTTTAAATATAAGTTACGTTCCGACTGGTAAATAAATGTAGTAGATACGTACCTCCTTGCGAAGCGACCATGGCCACCACGCCAAACAGAAATACCTGTAAGGAGAATTTCAGTGTCTAATGGATAGTGTTACTAGAAAAAGTATGAATTAAGAGTGTGTACTCAAATATAGTAAAAAGAGAAGATATTGAATAAAGAAGAATATGTAGTCCATGACAAGGTGGCCAGGCACAGGACGCAGACTTAGTAGGTGCGCAGAAAGGACCAAACTAGGAACATATATCATTATTTCGGGAGAACAGGCATAAAGCTTGCACCGGCCGCATAAATGACTGGTTAGGGCTCTGGGTGTAGCGAATAAAATCGATATTTACGATACGACAATTTTGTTAGTGAAACAGTTTAGTTAGTGAAAGAAGACTTTCATTCATACGGAAATTTATTTCATATTCAATTCAATTTTCATTCACAGGGAATCATTAATTATAAGGTGATTGGAAATGTTGAAATAGAATGGCTAAAGGTAAAGAGTTATCCTTAACCGACGAACATGTATGAAAGGATTACTAAGAACGGAAGAAGAAAGGGAAATATTGTCATACATACAGTTTTTGCAATGTATTGCTTATCTACCTATAAACAAATTGTAAATTATCATAGATTGTCAATATCGTGTATTTGTAGCACATCAATTTAATTGGTTCAAATGGTAGCGTAATAAGTAATTTTTCGTAATCAGCTGATGCAATTTATTAAAGTAATCCTAGATAAGAGGCATTTTGGTGACAATGACGTGGTCTATAGATGTGTTTTCCCCAAAATTTTAAGTCATATTAAATTATGAGTAATTTTTACATTTCTTTTCCAATATCAACACATTGCATTTTAATTTGGTGTCAACTAAAAGATGAAGAGATTTTTGGTTAAAAGAGAGTTAGTTTTTCTAATAGAGTTACTTCGAATAGGTACCTACTGTGGATCATATATTGTTTGTAGGAGATTTCACAGGCATATTTCAGGCACAATATTGACATCCATAGTGAAAACATCTGTGTACTACCAGCTTTTGAATTCGAGCTACAACTCGTACTTATATTTTCTCGAAAATAAAAAAATAGCCCGACACTTCAACCTAGACCTACATAGTCCGAAGCTACAATAATTTAATCACTGAATTATCAAAGGAATCTTCCCCACAAAAATAGTCTTAAATTTTCAAAGGTCCTATACTAAAGCCAATATCGACAGAGAATGCTTGCCAACAAACAAATTAAAAATGAAGGCAGAAATTACTAGTCATTTTACACCTAATTTTTTTAATTAACTTGTTAATGCCGAACAACGACAATAAATTAGATTATTAAGCATTCAATATATTTTAAATCGGATTTTATAAAAAAACAAAACATAATTTTAAATTTATTACACATAAAATGTGTTGCACTTTCTACCTTCATTTTAAATTTGTTTGTTGACAAGCATTCTCAATCGAGTTTAGCTTTAGTATAGTCAAAAATATTTTATAAACAAAAAATATTTATTACATACCACAATAATCGTTTTCATGATGGACCAAAATCACTGACTTTTAAATTCAAACGCCAATTGACGCCGACATATTTGTCTCATCTCCTTATATTATATGCACGGTTTACCTGACTGAGCTAATATTTGGCGAGTAATCATTGCATGTACAAATTATGTTTTTCTTTAATATCTCTGCAAAGCCTGTATTTTTACTTATAGTTTTAAGAATTGAATGAGAACAAAGCAAATATTTGTGTATAGTCAGTATATTAACTTGAAATAACTAAGTTTCCTGTTTTAATAAGAGGAAATCGATTGATTTTAACAAGGCTTCAAGGATGCCGCTTTCACGTGTATTTAAGTCAAGCCTGATCCAGGATCTTATATTTTTTTGAATTACAAGTTAGCCCTTGACTGCAATCATACTTGGTGATAAGTGATGATACAATCTAAGATAGAAGCGGGCTAACTTGTTAGCTGTAAGATAATACACGACATCGTGCCGGAACGCTAAATCGTTTGGCGGTACGTCTTTGTCGGTAGTGTGATAATTAGCCACGGCGAAAGCCTCCTACCAGCAAGACCAAGTCAAATTAAGAAATTACCTTGTCGGGAATCGAACCCAGGACCTCCGTCTTATGAACCCACCGCGTTTACCACTGCGCCACAGAGGCCGTCAACTACATCACATCATCGAAATCTTGTTTAATTACCGCGATCCTGCTTCAAACATCCAGAATATACAATAAGAAACTCTGTGTGCTCCAAGATGAGGTTTGCAATTGTGTAAATAAGGACGCCGAAATGTGGTTAGGTACGTACTATAGGTATTCTGGATTTCTTGCTACAATACCAGGTGAGCACGATTAGTTATAGACTCATTAAGTTAAGTTATGTATCTTTTTTCTTCTTTATTAAAACGGACAATAAGACACTTTAATTTTATTTAGATGTTTGTAGATAAAATTAATGTCATTGACATTGTTATATCCTAAAACGTACGCAAGTAGTAACTTAATCAGCCTCCATGTTTATTTATCTTTGATAATTTTCGCTAAGAAACAACTGCATTGATCTCTTACAAATATTTATTATATACATTGCACTTTAGCTTTTATAGACGTTGCTGTAAAATTTTCCAAATACTATACTTACGTTTTATTTGACAGAGATAATAACAATAAATTATAAAAAATTGAAATTAAGTTTGTACCTTATCGACTGTAGAGAAAAATTATAAAAATTGAAATTAAGTTTCTACCTTATCGACTATAGATGAAAATTATATAAATTAACAAAAATCATATTTTGTAAATTGAAAAATGGAATAATTTTATCAAATAAGTGTATTGTCATCGGTCCTCGATGAATCCACAAAGTTTAAACGAAATCTGGCCGTTTAAAGTTGGTCAAAATCGCGCCCAAAAAAGTCGGTTACAAACATACAAATATACAAACATACATACAAGTGAAGCTAATAAAAAGCGTGTAAAAAAATTAAAACTTTTTAATTATTATTTTTATTGAATTATTAAATTATTAATTAATTAAATTATTATTTTTATTAAATTAAATTTTCAGTAAGTAATTTATTTATTTTTTTTGGAACTTACGCATCAGCCTATTTTGGCCTAGACACGTGGGATTATTGAATCCCTCCTTATTTTGACTATTTACACTCTCATTACCTCTATAGCGGCTGTGGCCGACTTACAATCTGTACCCGCATTTGCCTGTACCCCACCCTTAGCACAGTGACCAAGGAAACCACAGAAACCTGGCCAGAGTACAGTCGGCACGGGAGCGAGCCTTGGAAGTCGCAGAAAAACTGCGACTGCCAGGGCTCGAACCCACGCCTGAGCGACTGTTGTACGGGCAGTTTAGCACTTAAACCGCTCGGCCACACAGTCGCTAGTAATTTATTTATTAGTGAGAATAAAATAATTATAAATACGGGGAATCAGAGTTCAATTTCGGAGAGGGAGCCTGAGAAACGGCTACCAGAACCAAGGAAGGCCGCAGGCGCGCAGATTACCCACGGAGAGTTACATACTGACATACTGACAAACTGACATACAAGTGAAGCTAATAAAAAGCGTGTAAAAAGGAATGTTTTTGCCAACATAATTAATCACAGTCTATTTTAACGGACCCCTATAGAGGCATCCTTCTTTATAGTAAAGGGGGTATGGTGTTTACACTAGAGTTACCAACCGTCCGGTTTTCCCAGGACATGTCTTAGTTTTTGTTATGTCCTGGGCTAGATAGTTTTTGAGCTTACGTTCTGGGTTTTAAGCACCCTGAGCCCACATAATACGATTACTGTATTATTACACAATAATAATTTAACTATGTATAGTTTTGTATAGTTATGTGTGGCGGCGCCACCCGTCAAGTAAACAAGTCGTATCATTGCTCCGTGTTAAATATTTAATTATAAATTTCTATAGTCTCCGTAATTGCCTAAAAATGGTATAAAAATGATAGTCGGTGTATAAACGTGCTATGTTATCGTTTTTACTGCGATACTGCAAACTCTAATCCCTAAAAGCTGGTGATAAAAATTAACGTCTTTTTTTGAATCGATTCTTTTCCTTCATAATTATAAACAATTAGTGGTGTTTATAACTGTGCAACAATTAGACAGTGCTTTATGTGCCTATAATTAGAAAACTATGTAATAGACAGTTAATTCAGTGTATACATTTAAAGTTACGATACATATTTTGGAATACGTATGAATCATTGTTTCAAGTCGCAACAATTCAAAAACTGTCAAAAAATAACGGTCTACATCCGAATGTTACAATAACCAAGTAAACTTCGTTGCTAGCATCATTAAGCTTGTGGCGCAGTGGAGCTAACGCGTTGTTAGAAAAACTTGATCGAGGGATCGATCCTCAGCGACGGCATCGAGTTTTGTTTTTTAATTTTTTTTTTCTTGTTTCTACACAAAACTTCAAAAGTTTAAAATTTAAAAAAAGAATAAGTAGTAAGTGAAGAATGGCGCAGATCAATATATATGGGTCAGAAACGAACCATACAATGGCGCCGGACATCCCCACCGACGTGCAGCCCGATCGCCCCATCGGCTACAGTGCCTGGCGCGACCAGGGTGAAGCCCTCAGCTCCCGCCTGGTGCACCAGCCAACTATCAGAAAACCTTCCACCGCAGGATCCTCCCTTTATGAGCAACACGGACGAGATGATGTTGTACTTTATAGTTTGTAGTTTGTAGTTTAGTACTCGGGGGAACGCAATGTCCAAAAATAAAGTCATGAATGGCGGCGGTGAGATTCGCGATCCATCACGTCTCGTTCCTCATGGGGGCGAAAAGCGGGCTACGGAGAGCCGTTTTGCCACATTGAACGTTCGAGGAGGAATGGCCGAAAAGTTAGATGAAGTATGCCAGATGATGGATGATAGACGTATAGATGTGCTTTGTGTGAATGAAACGAAAATGAAAGGATGTGATACCACTAACCACAACTCCTATACAGCCTACTGGTCTGGCGTTTCCAGGGACAGAAGAGGCTGTCAGGGAGTAGGTATCATCCTTTCTGAAAGAATGACTGAGTGTGTGAAAGAAGTTGAGTATGTGAGCCCAAGACTCATTTGGATCAGGCTAAAAGTAGGATTGACCCGGATTTTTGTTGTAGGTGGATATGCTCCGACGGATCCGGGTCCAAGAAAGACCAAAACTTTGGGAAAAGAAATAAATGAGTTTTGGGATAGCCTGAGTGATACTTTGAATAAATGTGGACAGAATGAGAGAATAATTATGTTAGGAGATTTTAATGGATGGGTTGGTGTGAAGCGTGAAGGGTATGAGAGAGTACTTGGTATGTTTGGTGACAAAAGAGTGAATGGAAATGGGGAAAGTTTGCTTCAATTATATCTGGAATATAATCTTTTTGTGGCAAATACTATGTTTGACCACAAAAAGATTCATATGTATACAAGGGAAGAAGGGAGTGCAAGAAGTATGATTGATTTTGTGGTAGTGGATGAAAGATTGAAGAAAAACATTCTGGATGCTCGAGTACATCGCGGTGTCGAAATCGATACTGACCACTATCTGGTTATTTGCCGAGTTAGTGGTCTTTTTAATCGATGGCGACATCGAGCAAAAGAAAAGACGAGCATTCTAGAACGGATAAAAGTTGAGAGATTGCAAGAGGATGATGTAAGAGAGGAATACGTGAAAAATTTGAATGAGCGTGAAATGAATGCTGTTGAAATGCAAGAGGTTGAAAGTTTTTGGAGTAATTTTAAAGATGGAGTGGTAGGTGCTGCCATTGATGCATGCGGGATGTCTAAAAGGAGAAAAAGTAAAAAAGAAAAGAATCTGTGGATGGACAAAAGTATACAGGCAGTTGTATGCGAGAAAAAGAAAGCTTGGTTAGACTGGTTGGCTACAAAAGCTAACCAAAGAATGAAAAGAGCAACAAATGATGATGTTTTGAAAGCTAGAATGAAATACAAAAGAGTGAAAGTGAGCGTTAAGGAAGCTGTTAGAAAGAAGAGGGAAGAATGTAAAGATATGTATGATAGGAGACTTACCGATGATTTTCAGTCTAATATTAAGTTTTTCTGGAAATCTATACGGCATGCTCGAGGAAGGTCCACTACATCTGATCTGAGTAAAGTCAGAAATTTAGATGGTAGTATAATAAAAGGTGAAGAATGGATGTTGAAGAGATGGAAGCAACATTTTGAAAGTTTATTTGTAAGAGATGAAGCAGGGACAGACATGTCCTCTGTAGAAATTAATGAGAGTGAGATTAATAACCTTGAGATTAGTTTGGAAGAGATTATAAAAGCGTTGAAATGTATGAAATCAGGTAAGGCTGCTGGGTATGATAGAGTATCAGTCGAAATGCTGAAGGCTGGAAGCGGTATTGTTGTAGGTCAGTTGTACTGCCTTTTCAACTTGTGTTGGGTGAAGGGCCAAGTTCCAGGCGACTGGACTAAGGCCGTAATTGTTCCACTATATAAGGGAAAAGGGTCACAGCAAGATTGCAAGAATTACCGAGGGATCAGCCTTCTCAGTGTTGTCGGCAAACTGTATGCAAAGGTGCTGGTTGAAAGGTTGATAAATGAAACTAATGGAAAAATGTGGGATGTGCAAGCAGGATTTAGGAAAGGAATGGGATGTACGGATCAGGTCTTTTCCTTGCGATGTATAGCTGAAAAATTTTTGGCTAAACACCAAAAAGTGTACTGTGCTTTTATTGACTTGGAAAAGGCCTATGACCGTGTGGTGAGGAATGAGCTATGGTCAACATTGTCCACGTATGGGGTGAGCAGCAGTCTGGTCCGAGCACTGAAATCTCTTTATGACAATTCTAGTGCTTGTGTCAGAATAAATGGGGCATACACTGAGTGGTTCCCAGTGGAGAGGGGCGTACGACAGGGATGTGTAGCGTCACCATGGCTGTTCAACTTGTTCATGGACAGTTGCTTGATAGATTTGAAAGAAAGTGTATGTGGTCTAAGAATGAACGAGTTACTCATTAAATGTCTTCTCTACGCAGATGATCAAGTATTACTTGCATCGTCTGCTAATGAGTTACAAGAAATGGTAACTATTATGAATGTAGCTTTGAAAAGGAAAGGAATGAAAGTGAATGTCAGCAAAACGAAAGTAATGATTTTTGAAAGAGATGAACATGTGACAGATTGTAATATTTTGATAAATGGAGAGAAAGTGGAAGAAGTAAAAGAGTTTGTACACCTGGGTAGTAAATTCACGAAAGATGGAACGTGTGAGAGTGATATTGAAAGAAGAGTAAATGCTGGAAACATGGTGAATGGTGCTCTACATGCATTTATGAATAGCCAGAAAGTGTCTCAGAAGGCAAGACTGGCTGTGCATAGAGGTGTGCTAGTGCCCACACTCATGTATGGTAGTGAAAGTTGGGTATGGCAGAAGAAGCATAAAAGTAAAATAAATGCAGTAGAGATGAGAGCGTTGAGGAGTATGAGCGGAATAAAACTGAGTGACAGAGTTAACAATAGTATAATAAGAGAACAGTGTGGTGTAAAAGAAGATGTAGTGACTAAAATAGAGAAAGGGATGCTTAGATGGTTTGGGCATGCAGAGAGAATGGATGAAAGAAGATTAACAAAAGAGATTTATGAGGCGAGAGTGAATGGAAGTGTTGGAAGGGGAAGACCTAGGCGAATGTTTCTGGACCAAATTCAGGACATTTTAAAAAATGGCCAGGTCAAAAGTACCCTAAACCGACGATCTTGTATGAAAGGATTAATGAGTGTGGAAGAAGCTAAGGTAGTATGCAAGGACCGTGGCAAATGGAAGGATGTAGTCTCTGCCTACCCCTATGGGAACGAGGCGTGATGCTATGTATGTATGTATGTATAGTTTTTATCGTACGGGTTGGCAACCCTAAAATACACCTACCACGCTTCTCCAATGAGGGTTGGCACGTAATGTTTACTCTTGTAACGAGAACTATCACTATCAGGTGTTAAAATGACCAGGAAAACCCACTGCGTACCTACACCGCTGCGCCACGAAAGCAATGAAAGTTATAACTTCGAGGCTTTTATGAACTGACGCTTACTTATTTAGATACCTAAATTAGAAGTATCTATACTAAATAATTACTATACAAGTATCATACGGACCATACAGACATTCGATAGAATATCTTAGTTTCTCTGGTACATTTTACAGCTGCCACAAGTTGAAATTAGATGTAATAATTTTATATCACCATCTATTGATACGGGTTTGTACTATATGAATTATTATCGCCATCTATCATAGTAACATTAAAGTCTCACAGCCCCGAGGGGTCCCCTGGCAACCGTCAGGCAAATAATGACAGCTGTCATTATAGCTCCGTCGCTACCCGGGTAGCCGCGGGCTGCCGCGGGCCTCAACGAAGGTTTGATTTTATTAGGCGCTAAAAACTAAGTTTTAGTTTAAAAAAAGAATTGTTTCATATTCTGTGATAAATTTCCAAGACATTGACATTGAAATTGGTATTATTTTGTGTTTATTTTTAATCTTATTGGACAGTGCTCGAAAGTGAAATTATAAGAGTGTTTTTTCGTGATTTGTGCAAATTTATTGAATGTAAGTACAATTTTTATTACAAAACTCATTATTTTGCATACAGTGATTGTTTTCACGTTATTTGTTTTAAGAAATACATCGAAAATTTTAAATAAATCATGAAAACATCTGATACGTATCTTCCCGAATTACGACTTATTTGCGCATGTGAATGATAGTAAATATTACTAAAAATGTATAAAATTTACTTGGAAGTAGTTTACATAAGTATTTACTAACATATTATTGTAAAATATTAGAAAATTATTTATTATTGTGCAACTAAAATTTGACGTTTCTTGAGTTCAAAGCGACCGTTTTGGTCTGTCAATACCAAACAAAACAGTTTCGTTTGGTATTGGTAAAACGAGCTATTTTGGTCTTTATTTGTGAAGCGCTAAGGACGGTTTACCGGTAACCAATAAGAATCCGTTTGTTTGTAAAAGTAGGACATAATGATGTATCGATACATCGCCGTGTGTAAAAGATGTCGATAAATTTGGTTCAATTTATATTTGTATTTTGTATAAATTAATTATAAAAAGCAAATACAAGCTACTTGAAAATTTATGTTTAGTTTTTTTAACAAAAAAAAAAATCAAAAGATCCGCGTGCTCACATGATGACAATAACTTTTCATTTATTTATTTTACAGTATGGCAGAAAACTGGCGAGAGGACAAAAACCCGCCGGCCGATATCCTCATCCTCATTTATGACGATGAGGCTGAGATTAGCGCCGACGAAGACCTGCTCCGTCATGACGGTGTATTAAAAAAATGTAAAATTAAATAACAAGAGAAATGAGTTCTACACTAACATTTCGAAAATACTTTAGGTAGTTAAAAGTAAAAATTAATAAAAATTAGAATCATTTTATTTTTATTTACATTATATAATAATACCTTACAAAAAGGATAACTGTCGATAAAATTACCAAAAGTAAAAGAACACATCCCTAGCTGTTTTTATATTTCGAAGTGTCGGGTGGATCGTGTTTCAAGTGTTTTTATGGTGATCATACCAATTGTTTTTGTTATGTTATTTACAATAAATAGATAGCATAGACACCAGTTCTTTAGACTTTGTTTGTATTTTCATTTATTTTTCGTAATCCAACGCACAACATAGTTGCAAAATGTTGTACCCGTAAAATAAATATATAAAGCTTTGATTATATCAACATTTTGATAGATAAAAGTTAGGAAATATATCAATCAAGTCATTACATTTTACAGAATGGCAAAATATGGCTTAAAAGAAGATTATTTATTAATTTTTTGTAGAGTAACGTATCAGACCGAAATAGAAAACAGCGCGCGAGCGGGAGGGCACTACGCCCGTAACTGACACTGACAGCAGTTGTCAACTGTCAGGCGCCCAGGGGTTAAACTATAAAAAAGCGACTACAGATGGCACTGCAACATTTTGATACTAATGTCAAAATATTTATATTTGATTATGTCATTGACAGTAAATGTCAAAACACAAAATGTCATTACAACTTGTGACAGACGTCCATACGGAAATAAGCAAAACATATCCAAATAATTCGTATTTAGTTCGAGGGACCTATGAATATTATCATTATTTGTGCGATAAATTTGACGATAGAGTAAGTTATATTGCAAAGATCTCATAAAATAAACTGCATAGGCAATAATTATTGGAGGTTATAAAATTCATTTTTTATTTGGTTTTAGGGATGGGGCTGTGGATACAGAACTTTGCAAACGATATGTTCCTGGATGAAGCATAATTATCACAGTGCACAAAATATACCCAGTATTAGAGAGATACAGAAAATCCTAGTGGAATTGGAGGACAAGCCTGGGTCATTTATAGGCTCCAAGCAATGGATTGGCAGTTTTGAGGTTGGTAGGCATTTTTATATGCCATGCATGATGTGCCTTAAAGTGTGCTAACTGGTGGCCCATTTCATGTTCTAAAAACATCAACCTGAGTTATAGTTGTTAAGCCTCATAGACCTGTATTAATATAAAGTATAGTTAGTAGCCTCCATGGTGTAGTGGTATGTGCAGTGGATTTATAAGACAGGTCTCAGGTTTGATTCCTGGCTGGTCTGATTTAATATTCCTGATTGGTCCAGGTTGGGCTGGTGGTTGGCTTTGGTCATGTTAAGCCACCTTGCCACAGTGTTATTCATGGTGGATATACAAGACAGAGGTCCTTGGATCAATCCCCGTTAGTTATCAGGATTTTCTTGTCTGGTCCAGGTATTGCTGGTGGGAGGTCTTGACTGTGGCTAGTTACCCTACTGAGAAAGACATACCACCAAGTGGTTTTACATTCCACTACTGTCTTATGTAGAAATCAAAAGGGGTGTAGATTTCATCTTTATCCTTACAAGTTAGCTGGCTTTAATCTTAGAATGCATCATCACTTACCATCAGGTAAGTTTTGACGACCTCCATGGCGCAGTGGATTTATAAGACGGAGGTCCTGAGTTTGAGTGAGGCTGGGCAGATTGAGATTTTTCTTAATTTGTCTAGGTCTGGCTGGTGGTAGGCTTTCGCCGTGGCTAGTTACCACCCTATTGACAAAGGCGTATCGCCAAGCAATTTAGCGTTGCGGTAAAATGTTGTGTAGAAACCGGAACTCCTAACAAGTTAGCATCTTAGACTGCATTATCACTTAACATCAGGTGTGATAGCAGTCAAGGGCCAACTTGTAGACGATAAAAAAAAAATAAAGGTGTGATTACAGTTAAGGGTAATAAAAATTTCATTAAATATATTTTCTTCTTCTAGGTATGCCTTGTTCTCGACAAGCTGTATGACATTCCAAGTAAAATCATCCATGTAAACAAGGGAGATTCTTTGGAGAACATTTTGGAAAGTTTGTGCAATCATTTTGAGAAGTTTGGCAGCCCTATAATGATGGGAGGTGATGTTGACTGCTCATCTAAAGGGGTGATGGGAGTACATGTTGATGGAATTAACTCTAAGTTACTAATTGTGGTAAGATTTTCTATTAGTAATATATTTACAAGAGCAATTATGTAATCTTAACCATAGTATAGAATATAAATGCTTCCCAAAGGCTTCAGCTTTCTAAAAGAGATAAAAAAATAGGTTTTGTCTTATTACACTTTGGCAAAGTCATAAGCAAGTGATTTTGGCTGTCTAAGTATGTATGTTTGTTTGTGTTTAAGTATGTTTTTTCTTAGTGCCCAAACTATGGAGCAGATTTTAATGAATGATATAATATTTTTTTAGCTGTACCTACAAATGGAATGCGACAAATTATAAACCAGAAATAATACTCATGTTTATAAGGGTCCACAAAATGTGAATTAACACAAATATATTCTAAAAACACAATCACTTACATATAAAGCCAACTTGTATGAAAGGATTAATAAGAGTAGACAAACTAAGGAAGTGTGCAAGGTCTGTGGCAAATGGAAGGATGTCTCTGACTACCTCTATGAGAATGAGGCGTTATGTTATGTATGCTGAGAACAGCTTGCTATTTGTATAAGTTTAGTATATTTTCAATGTGATTTCAGGATCCACATTATGTTGGCAAGGAAGAGTCTAAAGAGTATCTGTGTCGCAAGGGATGGGTCAAATGGCAACCTTTGAACGATTTTCTAAGTACATCATTCTACAACCTGTGTTTACCTCAAGTGAAACCTAAATGTAGCTAAAGATAAGTGGAAATAAATTTATATTTTTTAAAATATCTGGGAATTTATTTTATTAGTCATTTTATTAGTCAAAGCATAGCTCAGCATTATAACCTGGGTCATGCTAGGAAATATTGAGATTTTCTTACTTCCAAAAATTCTTTAATACTTACTCCTGAAAGCACATAAAACTATTTATTGTCTTTACCACGGCCTGCGTGGCGCAGTTGTATGTGTGGTAGATTTATAAGACGGAGGTCTCAGGTTCAATTCCCGATTTTTCTTGATTTGTCTTGGTCTGGCTAGTGGGAGGCTTTTCGCCGTGGCTAGTTACCACCCTACCGACAAAGACGTACCGCCAAGCGATTTAGCGTTCCGGTACGATGTCCTGTAGAAACTGCAAGGGGTGTGAATTTCCATCCTACTCCTAACAAGTTAGTCCGCTTTCATGTTAGATTGCATTATCACATAACATCAGGTGTGATAGCAGTCAAGGGCCAACTTGTAGTCAAAAAAATAAATAAAAAAACCATCTGATAGTGATTGTTACTAAGTCTAAGATTTATACGCCACCTACATTAAATCAGCTTAGTAGAGTATGCTCCTGCAGAAGAGTGAGTTTGAACCCTATTAGGGGCTTCTATAAGGCAAGCAAAGTTTAACCCCTCATGAAGAACTTTTTAACGGTCAATTACAGCACCAGAATTTCCTCCTTGTAGAAGATATATGGAGCTTTAGACCTACCATACCAAGTCAAATGAACTATTGAATCAAGTTTTTGTTATAAAACTCATATCTAGCATTTATTTCATCTTAAGGCAATATAAATAGCAGAAAACCTAATTTGGTTGGCAGGATAAAAAATAATAATAGTTAATTAAATTATTCAGTCAAGTCTTTATTGTATTGAGGAACTTAAATCTAGCATAACTAAGAGAAAAAAATAATAGCGGCAATCCTTGATCGCTAAAAAAAGTCTAAGCAAGTACACATTGGTCTCTACTTTTAGTATTTTATTTTTAGTAGTTTACTCTAATCAGTATTCATAACAAGACAGACTCCCTGCAACACCCAGTGGCTGCAGTGTTCAGTGGTCCAAAGATCTGATTCAAACACCAAACCGACACCCATGGCGTTCCGACGCGTCGACGTGGTGTACACTGGTGTACGTAATGTGTTCTGTAAAAAAAAACATGTTATTTTTATAATCCTTACTTTTTTATGTAGTTATAATAAATCACAAAAAAACATGAAATAGTATCAAAATCTCACATTACTTTCGTGGCGATTTATAATTAGGTACAGTGAAGAAGTCACTATACGCAAACTGCGCAGGTTCTTGGCTACGCCTCCGTTTACGCTTCGTGCTTAGAGCGATGTGGAGTTTTTTTTTATCGACTACAAGTTGGCACTTGACTGCTATCACACCTGATGTTAAGTGATGATGCAGTCTAAGATGGAAGCGGGCTAACTTGATAGGAGTGGGACAAAAATCCACACCCCTTTCGGTTTCTACACGACATCGTACAGGAACGCTAAATCGCTTGGCGATACGTCTTTGTCGGTAGGGTGGTAACTAGTCACGGCGAAAGCCTCCCACCAGCCAAAAAAGAATCTATTAAAGCCCGGTATATGTGGGTATAAATGTAAATAATAAATATTCGTAGAAATTTCTAAATGAATGAAAATAGTTTGGCGTCCCTTTTCTTCTTATCCTTGTAATTAGCATAGACTAGTTTTTTCACTTTAATGTCTAAGTTTTTAAATCACCTGTAATTTGAGCTTGTGTGCTTCAATAGGTATGATGTACATGATAGGCAATTCCGTTATAAGGACTTTGGGATGCGATCTTCTGAGGCAGCCGTCTTCCAGATCCCAACGGGCCCCTTCCAGATACAGCCCACGCACATAACAGCCCTTAAAACATGGTAATTGTTATTAATGGTATTAAATTTTTCAATAAGTTTCAAATACATATATGGCAAGAGCCTGTGATGACGACATATTTATCATGAATGCCGTTCATCAGTAATGTACGGTAGGCAATTGTGGAAATTGCAATTTGTTGCGTTGGAAGGTAGTAGGTAACAAAGGTTCGTCTTTCGAGTCTAATAGGCTGAAGTACGCCCATAGACGTCCTACCCTCTCACGTTTTTCCAGCTCTTGGGTTCAGAGCCGAGCTCTTGCACTCTCCTAAAGAAGCCAAAAATCAATGGACATTAACACTTACGGTAACAGGTCTTTCTTCGATATCATCTGGCGATGTAAACTTGGTAACGCGTGTAAACTGTGTAGAACGATCTAGGGGCCACGTGTACAGTCGGCAGGCCATCTGAATGTGAGCGATGAGGTACGACTCGGGGATGTGGAGCCCTGATAGCCAGATCACGACTGGCTCTTCAATTGTTGCCTAAAATTTTAAAGTTAGAAAATTGTAAAGACAAGTTTGTTTTGATAGCGTAAGCATGACTAGTTCTTTAATTGTTGACTAAATTGGTAACGCTGAGAAACAAGTTTAGATTGTATGGAATCATGAGTATAGCCCCGATAGCCCAAACACCACTAGCCTGACCTGATAGATAGCCCTGATACCTGATGTCTATTTATATACGTGTATAAGACTAGGAAAGGCTAAAATACGCCTGAAAAGACATATTATGTATGAAATCGGAGTTATACTTAGCTCTCTCTTTCGCCCCAACGCAAACAAAAGAGGGAGCGATATTTTTAATAGCGCGCTATTGGGCGACCGTTCGTCTTTTTACCCGACTGCGTCGGAAGGAGGGTAATGTTTTTCAAGCGTATGTATGTATGTATGTATGTATGTATGTATGTATGTATGTATGTATGTATGTCCATTTCTTCGGCACGCGCTACAGCCTAAACGGCTAAACGGATTTTGACATGTGAGATGTCGTTAAATTTGGCTAAATTGTAGAAGTGACATAGGCTATATGAATTTTCAAAATGGTGGCTGTAAATGGGGGAAGAAAGGGGGGACATGTGCATTTTTTTCTTTTATCTTATCAATATGGATATCAAATGAAAGGTCGTAAAAAGACCATTTCAAAAATATAAATATCATATCATATTACTGTTTTAACAAAAAATAACAAAAAGTGTACCAAGTGTACCGTCTCATTTCTATACCACAAATTAAAACTAAAAAGTCTCAAATAAAATTATTATTATAAAAAAAAAAACCTGCTGTACCATAAAATATTTAGAATTTTATATAGATATAGTGATCCTTGTTTTTCTCTTTTAGTTCATAACTTCTAAGCAGTTGGGTTTTTGTTTTTATAATAATAATTTTATTGTCTACATGGTATATCTCTTCCGTGCGCATATTAGGCGTAATGGACTGATAAAGTTGAGTAGGGCAAGTTTTCATGTTGTATTCAGATCTATATTAGCTCACATTTGAGGTGAACTCAAACGCGAGAGGATTGTATTCCCGGATTAAACAAAACTTTCAGCACAGTCTTTACGATTTCTGGAGGTGAAAAGGGAAGTTTTGAGTCGAGTTTAAAAATAAACGACATGCTTTTCATCAGCCTATTATAATTTTATCAGCATATTTTAACAATCTACTTGGAGAACTACTAAACTCAAGAGGGGACTTTGATCAATCTGTTTATCCCGACCAACGCAAAACGACTGACAAAAGCGATTCTTTACAACAAAATGTAAGATGAATGTCTAAAATATTACTATAAATGGAAGGAAAAGTATTAAGGATTTTATAACATTGGATTTGTCCAAAACCGTTAAATTTAAGCTCACGATAGGTCCCTATTTCTACTTTGGTGAATTCTATTTTTTGTCAGCATTACCTTGTTACGTCTTTTTGTTCGGATAAGCATTTTTGATATATTTTAATTTTGCTTTGTCAGTTACCTATAACTTTTTACAAACTTTTATTAGACTTCTTCTCTCTCTGCTCTTCCTTCCTTCCTTCCTTCAGTGACATTGCACTAATGTGGTATTATAGTCAGTTATGATGATGGTAGGACTAGGGACTTCAAATTACCTGTTTGGTTCAGTGGTTATTCTATGTAGCTTCAGATTACGAAGTCCTTGGTTCGAGTGCTCGGTTGAGCTGTGAAATATTGAGCTTTTCCAGTAGCTTACCCAGTCTGTATATTGCTTCGTCCTCGCCATGAAATGGTCAATCCATCCACCAAGACCCTTGCAAGTAGCTGGTGCGAGACTTCGCCACACAGTTGGCAGTTGCCCGTTGAACAGACTGTAGGCCACGTTGTCCAACACCGCGTCCATGCCGATCTCACCGGCCAACGCTTTGCGTAGTTGAGAGAGCGTCACACGTAGCTTACTTACGAGACGGTTGAATCTGTTAGGAACAAAATTTTGATAGTTTCTTTATAAAGTGAAAGCTTGTGTTTGTAGTTATTTGTCGTAGGTATTTAAATGCTGGAAGTTAGTCAGCCGCGGTGTTGGTGTGGAATGTTTGGACCATACTTAGTGGCTTTGGACGGTAGCAGGTTTCAAGGTTTAGATTTTCAATCGTTCTAATGTACGTATTTTTAACCGACGAAAAAAACGGAGGAGGTTCTCAATTCACTTGGGCACACTTCCAAGATGGTCTCATTGTCATCATGTTAGGGTCTGATGATTTTATCCTGGGAAAATGTAAGGAACTCTTCAAATGTTATACGCACACTTGTAGCGATTTCGGTTTTTGTGTAAGTATCGGTAGCTTTTTGGTTACAAGTGCCGTATAATATAAAGTAAGAAAGTATAGTACGAGTACGTTACGTGGCGATAAATCACTAAAAAGTAAGAAATAAAAATATTTAACAAAAATAGAACCGACCCAAAACGCACTAAAAAGTAAAAAATAACTGTGTCATTTAGTTGCTTTAATTTACTTAAGCATATCTATGAAGTTGGTGCCAGCAACGGGATGATATGAGACATGTATTCATTCGCACATTACTACTTCACAACAACCCGGCAATAAAGTTTAATCTTCAACGATGTTTTTTGAAGGTATCAATGTATGTCTATCGACTGAGGACATGGTTCTTGGCCATGACCGTAGACCAAAGATGGAAAGTGTTCGCCAGGATATGCCCAATTTGCTCTGTTTTTTCAAGTAAATTAGTAAACTTTTGGGGAGGCATTCCAGACTCTTGCCATACCTTTTTTTTATCGACTAAAAGTGATATCAAGTGATGATGCAGTCTAAGATGGAAGCGGGCTAACTTGTTAGGAGTGGGACGAAAATCCACACTCCTTTCGGTTTCTACACGACATCGTACCGGAACGCTAAATCGCTTAGCGATACGTCTTTGTCGGTAGGGTGGTAACTAGCCACGGCGAAAGCCTCCCACCAGCCAGACCAAGACAAATTAAGAAAAATCTCAATCTGCCCCGCTGGGAATCGAACCCAGGACCTCCGTCTTATAAATCCACCGCGCATACCACTGCGCCACGGAGGTCGTCAAAAGGAAACCTTTGAGGAAAGATGATGTAAATTGTTTGAATCAACGAAATAGAGACAAAAACTCTCTGTAGACAATTGTAATGCCATGGTGAATTGCTAAGGAGGTACGGTTCAAATGAATAATATTTGAACACGTATTGGTTAATGATTACCTTTCAAGTTCCTGCAACAGCACAACAACGCTAGGTGTGATGTTCATCTCAAACTGCTTCCGCACGCGCCACACTTCGTACAGCGGTGGTAGTTTGGACATGATGTCCACTGCGATCATGTCTATGAAGTCCTCGCGACTCATAGCACCTCCGCCTTCACCTGGTTTGAGTTAATATTTTAGTGCTGTTAGTTATTACACCTCTTTTTACCCCTGCAGACATTACTGAAAGCACCGACGAGCGCGTCGGAACGTCAAAGCGATCCTTCGATATCCCAAATAGGACACAGGCGGCTCCGCTGGGTTTTAGTGGGTGTCCTGGCTGCTTCGAACCTAGTGAGTCCCATATACGTGGGAAATAAATTTCAGATGAAGGCTGCTTGATCCGAAAAACGTATTTCCTATTCTTCAATTAAATTTTCAGTAGCCGCGCGGAGTTCCGAATTTTTTTAACTGAAATGCCTCCTAGAGCAAGTAAAGCGGTTCGATCTCTCTCTCTTTCTCTCCTAAATATTTTTTAAAAATTTTGTATAGCTTACGATGTAACTTATTGTATTTGTTATTAGTGTCTGAAACAAGGTTTAATCTAACACTTACCAATACTTTCCACTGGATGCATTAAAAAAAATAGCATTAGAAAATATAAAAATAGTAACAATATTCCAAAAAAAGCAATGTAAAGATAATTGAAACGCACTAACAGTGCTTGTATTACATTTCACACAAATAATCTGAAATTCATAAAACTCACCGAAAATACTCGCTGGCATGAAAATAAAGGCAGAAAAATAAACCTCGTATTATAGAAAATAAAACAAATGACATAAAAATAATGAGGGCAACACAGATATAAGCCTGATAGCAATTTGTTTAACGAAACCCTTGTACTCCAATTAGTTTGAAACTCGTCTACTGTACAATTAACCGAACTTTTGCTCTATCCATATTCCGTTGGATTGTAAAATGCAAGAATTGATGGTAGTTAGTACTTAGTGGCATAAGAATTAAGGATTGATAATAGTTATGTTTTGCAATCGGCTTTAAATAAAAATTCAAGTTGTAGAAAACAAAAATCAAATCTAGCTCTAGGTCGCTGTAGTAAAATTAAAAAAAAAACAAAAAGAAATTCAAGAGTTCTATTAATCTATACTTAAATTATAAAGCTGAAGAGGTTGTTTGTTTGTTTCAACGCGCTAATCTCAGGAACTACTAGTTCGAATTGAAAAATCCTTTTTTGTTGAATAGACCATTTATCGAGGAAGGTTTTAGGTTACAAACATCACGCTGCAACTATTAGGAGCGAAGAAATAATGGAAAATGTGAAAAAAACGGGGAAAATTATTCATCCTTGAGGGCTTCCGTTGCGTGCCCTGCGAAATCGGTTCAAGATACCAAAAATATATGTATGAAAGAATTATTCCTCTTAAAATGATCTAAAAAAATATCCACGACAGTGTATGTCTATCTTTTAAGATTCACTCACTAGAACCGTTTTTATGGTAATATCGTATAATGTTTAACAAAAATGTAAGTCTTTAGTACACGGGACGGGACGAAGGATATTGGTTGACAAGAAACTATAAAAAAATTAAATTGAGAGGGGGAGCGGGGAATGACCACACTTTATATGAAAGTCTGTCTTTAAAATTAGAAGGGTACCTAAGAGGTTTTCACGCGAACGAAGTCGTAGGCGACTGCTAGTACATGATATAATTTAGACCTTGAATAGCCTCGAATCGCTCTTAGTTGTAGCGTTAGTTTTTTAGTTGTAGTATACGGGTAATATTTTTAAATACGTAGGTTTTCGTCACACCCTAGTAAATTTTATAAAATCCTCAAATGCCTAGATTGTAAATTCTATCTACGTATGAAAGTGCAAACACTTTGGGACGTGTCTTGATAGATCAGTAATGTCTAGGAATATATGAGTATACGGATTAAAAACAATATTCAAAAATCTTAGACTATTGATTGGGTTTTAAAAAAATAATATAGGTACTTGTTTGAGGTTGCAGTTCGATGAGGTGTCCCCACATTTCTCGCACGGCCTGGCTGAAGTAACCGATCTCCGCATTTGGGTGCAGTCCAAACACCTCGGGGGTGTTCGCCAACGGCAATATATCGATGAAGTCTAAACAAAGAAAACCAGAAACTGTAAAATCATATGTAGTTAGATTTTATGTCATTGGCAAATGGCAACACTCTGCAGTGTTTTTTGTAGTAGTTAATAAATACTTCAGAAGAGTTAAAATGTCGGTTTCAAACACTTTTAAATACGGTGTAACTTGTAACTAATGTACGAGTAGAAGCATGTAATAAATTGGTAGTACAGTAGCGCAATAGGTACATAACAGTACAAGGCAGTTGGTAGACACTAGCACAATTTTAGTTACTAACGCTGCATGCAGCATTGCTCTACTACCCGTGAAGCAACAGCCAAATGGCTGACACCTAAGCCTAAGCTCGACGGGCAATTTACTGCGAATGGTTATAAGTCGGAATTTTCTGTACATATAAGAATTTTAGGACTCATTCAGCTGTTTTCCTTGATAAGGTGAGTATGAATGAATGAAATGAATGAAATATTCTTTATTGTACACCAAAGAAAAGAGCTTACAAAATAGAAAATACATTAGAAATAAAAACAATGTACAATTGGCGGTGTTATTGCTAATGAGCGATTTCTTCCAGACAACCAATATTGGAGAGGAAAAGTGCATCCATTAGAGAAAGTTCGGGTGTACGTACACACAAATAAAGGAACTATAGCAACAAATTATCACATAAAAATATACTTACGTAACATACTTATGCTCTACATAAAATACTAAAAAACATATATATACATACATATTTACATACATACCTACATACATAGGTACATACATAACATACATACATACATACACGAATTTACATAAAAATATAAATTAATAAATAAAGGAAAATTATAGACAAAGAACAAATAAAATCTAGACGATATTCAAGGGAGACGGTAAACAAATAGTTAAAATTTAGTATAAATAGATAAATAAATTTGTAATAATAGAGGTTTCATAACGAGGTTATGGGGGATAGAAGTGCACATTCACCAGCCGTTTAAATGAAGCTAACGATTGTGCACGCCGAATTTCGAGAGGCAAGGAATTCCATAGCCGAGCAGCTTTCACAGAGAAGGATTTAGAGTAGAAGGAAGTGTTGTGAGAGGGAATTTTTAGGACTAGGTTGTCTTCGGATCTAAGAGAGCGACAATGAGTGGAATGCAGGAAGTGAAATCGCTCTTTTAGGTATATTGGAGCAGTAGGATTATGAGTATGTGTTGTCTTTACCAATATATTCTTCACGTTCGCCATCAGGTGGTATGACGTAATCAAACGTGGCATCTTTGTAGAAGTGGAAAGGCTGGAACTTGTCAAACAGGAACTCGCCCAAGTATTCGTCCATGTACGTCTTCACAACTCGTCTGTCGAAGTCATCTATGACTCGTCCTCCGTACATTACCTGTGAACAAATTTCTTAAGGTCGGTAAAAATTGAAGATAAAGAAAGAAGTTAGGCATTCTTCACGGAGTTTCCATTTTGCCTACTACTTTGTTCCAGTAAGCAGTTGGAGGCAGAACAAGGACTGTCTCACGAGTTAAGCGTTTATATTTTAACTGCTTAATACACAGCTGTGGGGTACGGCTTCAAACTCGAATCTTGAAATTCTGCAACGGTTCCAATCTAAAATGCTTAGAATGATTACCAATGCTCCATGGTACATCAAAAACGAACGTCTGCATCGTGAACTAAAAGTTAAAACTATAAAGACAGAAGTTGCTTACTCAGTGAAATCGTACCAAAAACGTATTAAAAATCACCCAACTTGCAAGGAACTTAATGTATAAAAAACCTGGTACAACCTTTAGAAGGCTCAAAAGAAGAGCCCCACAAGATGTCTTGTTATAGACAGTATAAAATATTAATTCAGAAGTCAATGGATCTTGCTACAAACACGCCTTAAAATAAATACATAACATCCATCTGAATGTCTCAAGACAGATTGGAGGAATTAATGAGAGTCAAAAAAAACTGCTTAATATTCTTATTTTATACAATGCGCTTTAAATGGCCAGAAACCGCACACGATAGTAAAACTTGTGAATCGGGACCGACAGAAGAGATATTATTTTAAAACTCATTTAGAAGTTAACACTCACTTCGCCAAACAAGTACTTGAGTGTAGACCACGGCACGGGACCCTTTGCGGCGTAGCACCTGTCTAGGTAGCACTGCAAGATTTGCATGCACACGACAAAGTCTGACTCGCTGAAGTCGTATGATATATTCCAACCTATCTTGTCATATTTGCGTCGCTCCTGATAAAAATAAATTTTAGGTAGAAAATAATTAATTGTTTTAGTATCTAGTTCTACCAACCTAGTTGTTTGTTCTATTAATCAACTAAAAGTTAAATGTAAAGAAGTCACTTAAAATAGAGCAACACTTCATAGGGTATGCAAAGAAGACGCCCTTCATTGCCTTGCCCTGAATCTTAAAGGAGATGGCCCACCGCCCATACAATGTTTGCCCTAGAAGAAAATTAAATGTTTATGCGTCTCAGTAAAACTTTTACTTTTGGGTTAGTAATCCTATCTAATTTAATAATAAATAGTATATTTGGCCCAAGATAGAGGGGTTAATTTATTGCATAATCAGTACCATAAACTCTTACTAAAATACCTGCCTAAAAAGTTATTTTAGTAAAAAATATAGGTAATTTAACGAACTGAAAGTGAAATAATTGTTTTATTATGTCATACTTAGTGTTATCTCAACTACCGAAAACAATGTCATGAAGAAAAGTCATTTCTTTATACATTTTGTATGCAACTATCGATATCAACTACGATTCAATAGAAATTAAAAATAATACCTTTTGTTAGGTTTATTTTAAAACCCCTCTAGTTCCAACGTTTCTATTTATATATTTAAAAATCATAATTATAAAGCTATTTTATTTCGTTTATTTTGTTAGGTCTCTAGGTGTTTTTCATATAAAATCACCCTGGGGCAGTTTTGGGACATCTCCTTTCAGCGGCATACTTGATCTACCCAATACTTAACAGCGTTAGAAATCGTTGTAACAGCACATAATACATAATATTAGCTAGGTTCTTCTCCAGATGAGCAGGCAGAGCTCTTTCTTCCCCAAAAGAAAATTCTTGTCTTTCTTGATAAAGACTATCCTGCTAAATATTGAACCACTACTGAAATACTTTATTACCTGTACTACAGCGTGGAAGAATGCGAGCACGTAAACTAGCTTTTTAAATTGCGGATGAATGCACTCGTCGAGTGCATGGGCACGCATCTTGAAATATGTGTTGCGCAGGTTGAGTTTCAAGCCGTTCGGCGGTTCTGTGACCACTAGAAAAGAAATGTTTGATCAAAAAATTTTAACAAAAAATAGAACCGACTCAAAACGAACTAAAAAATTACTGTGTCATTTAGTTGCTTTAATTTACTTAAGCATATCTATGAAGTCGGTGCCAGCAAGTTTAAACATTTATTTAACGTAGTAAAGCAGTTTGTGGGTTCTAGGTAATGGCCTTAAAGTAGAAACCTTGGCTGGCCTATAACATTTGAAGAGTTCCTTCAATTTTCCCGGGATATCATTATCAGATCCTAACATGATGAAAATGGGACCATCTTGGAAGTGTGCTTTTTCTAATAAAAAAAGAATTATCAAAATCGGACAACTCTGTAAAAAGTTCGTCGGTTAAAAAAAATCCATTCACCGAGGGGCTGAAACACGTAGTTGTTGGTGAAATAAATTTAATGACGATGTTTTGGGAAAAAATAGTCTTAAATACATTGTGTTCTAGTTAGTAATATAACTATCGTGCCAGGCTTGATCATCCTCGTCATTATCAGCTAAGAGCTCACTGCTGGACATAGGCTTCTTGTTAGGACTTTTATTTTAAGCCACCTGCATCCAGAGGTTCATTGTAAATAACATAATTTTATTTGTCTAAACTCGACCAAAAATCCCCCCCACCGGTGCTGCGTCGCCATTCTTTAGGACCCTAAAGTCCATGAACTCTTCAGACTATGTATCCTTCAAATTTGCTCTCAAGCTTTGAAACTCGTTCAGCTAATCGTAGGTTAGATATTTCGGTTCTTTTGCGGATCTACTCATTTCTTAGTGTATCACGCAGAATTTATCAATTTTGAGATATTAAAATAATTTAAAGCAAAATATCACAATGCTGCTAAAAACCAATTCGTACCCTTGAGAGATCTTTGAAGTATGCCAATTGGGAAAGTAGGTGTTGGATCTGTGGTGAGCCAGAGCCGATATTCGGGATGAGGCTTTTCCATCAGCTCGAGTTGTTTCTCCAGTTCACGCAAAAACGATACTAGCAAGTGACAGTTTTGCAATATCAGCCATTGTCCGTGAGAGATTGCGCCTTCTAATAAGGCAAGTGCAGCCTAAAATACATATTAAGTTGATGATTTCAATGAAATTTTTGTTATTTTGAATGTTGTTATGATAATTTTGAATACAAGCACTATTCTATTCAACATTATCATGATTTACTATTATATAAATAATCAAAAGTGTGTAATTAATGTCTGTCGGATCTGGGTAAGTTGGCGCTTGATTTCATTGTTTTTTCCCAGAAAATACAAAATAAAGAAAATAGTAACTAATATCATAGTGATTTTACATAATGTGGTAATAATACAACATGTTAGTAAGAGTAGAAGCAGAAGTAAAGTTTATATTTGCGTGCTTTTTAATAAACTTGTCTAAAAAGTAGCATACCCCTTCTTGTCCTTGGCCGAGAGATAGGTATTTGAACTTTCCACCACCAAAACCGCATTTATCGGCCAGTTTCATAAGATCAGCTGTGGGATCAGACCCTGGACTTAGGATGAAGACCACAGGAGTGTAAGGCGTTGTTTGTTCGTATATCATATCGAGACTGTGAGCAATATCGTACAAGTAGGTTAAAGATTATGTATTGATGGGTACATAACCAGGTCAATTTAATTTTTTATTGATAGGTACATAACTAGGTCAATTTCATTTTTTTATTGATAGTTACATAACCAGGTCAATTTATTTTTTTATTGGTAGTTACATAACCAGGTCAATTTCATTTTTTTATTGATAGTTACATAACCAGGTCAATTTCATTTTTTTATTGATAGTTACATAACCAGGTCAATTTAATTTTTTTTTGTGACTCTGCATCATACACAGTATAAACCGTACACAGGGACGTGGCTGGGAGAAATTTCAATTCACTTCAGTTGTTAAAGTCTTCAACGGCAGTTTTTGCTAATAATCGGATAAACAATCACCACTACACTCACGTGCAAATCCTTGAAATTCAGCCAAACCACACAGCTAAAAGAGGTTTATGTATGTGGTAAGAAAAGAAGCAGCTGAAAACATTAAATAAGCCACGTAGATTATGTCATAGGTCTGCGAACTGGCTCAGGTCTCCATTTTGCTTATAAATTACTAGCAGTGTTCCGCGATTTCACCCGGCGTAGATGCCTTTCGTATGCTGTATTTTATACCTATGTGTATCTTTTAATATAGATGCATAAAGCTACTTTTACGCGTGGTTCGTCCCGTACATCTAACAGTCCTTCCACTATTGGACCAACATTTACCACGTATCATTATCCCTCAACTAACTTACCTGATCACAGGAGGTGTAATATAGTCCTCTCCCATAGTGACAGTGATGTAGTCTGTCAAGGCTCGGTAGATGCGGTCCACGCGGAAGCATCGCAGCAGCATCAGCACTTCGAATGGCTGTATTTTATCGCGATACCCGTTAGGAATGTCAGCTGACTCCGGAGTGTCACTATCAAACCACTGTAGAAGGGCTTAAAAATTAAGATCTTAAAGAGTGTGCTGAGAGGCAAACAAACAAGCAAGATGCCGAATTATGGTTTTCTCGTGAATTCTACTTCATCTAAGCAGCGGAAATTTTTTCGACGCAGTGTTCTTATCTATTTTCGAAGTCAACGGTCAAGTGTTTAACATCGAAATGTTACGCGTTTAACGTTGCCCTATGGTTGTATCCACTCCTAAACAGTCTTCGTAACAATAGAAGAAGATAAGGGGAACGAGAACATTGATTATTGGATTCCTTAAAAAATGTTTAATATTAAAAAATAATACATTCAATAATAGCTAATCAGATATTTGAATACCTCTTGCCAAGCGTCCAGGTTTCTACCGATATTGTCAACTAAATCAGCGAAGGAGTCCGGGAAATCAGTACTCAGTTTTACGACGTCTTGCCAACCCTGTTTGATATCCATAACAATGTTAGCAATGATGATTTATAATTAGTGGAAAAAGTAATCAAAATTTCATTATCAGAACCTGCGCAGGTAGCCAAGGAGCGGGGCAAACCCTTGCAGCCTTCTCCAATGAGATATTTCCCTTGATGAAGAAGTCTAGTTGCATCTGAGATACGTTGCCCTCACTTTGTTCCAGCTTTATGTCCATTTGAAAGGAGAACAACAACTTGTGCCTCTCAAATATACCTAAAGAAATAAAAATTTTTGAATAAACATATCGATAAGTGCTATTGAATGAATGGCATAATGGATATTTGACGATTAGCAATTTAATGTATTTTGAGTTAATATTGGAACGGGCTCCATACAACAAGTTTAATTTCACCAAAGTAAATGTGTTTCGCGTAGTGTTAGTGTATCAAATATTAATACAAAGCGTAGACAAGAAAAAAGAGAAATAAATAGACAAAAGAGTGAAGAAGAAGTTAAATAGACATATGATTTATATAAACCAAACGATATTTCTTACTATCTATAATATAAAGTATGCCTCCTTGATTGTCATCAGGACAAGTAGGATACCTACTGTAGAGACGCTAATTTTTCTTAATAACTAACATTCTTTGATTTCATTTTGCAATATCCAAATACTGACCTGTGCATCCGTAGTCATAGACGTTTTTGGTGAGCATATCAATTATGTTTCTCAACCGTTTCGACAGTATCACATTTGGCATAGCTTTACGCAAAGAAAATGAAAACACCTGAAAATCAAATTACAAGGTATAATTTTACCTGCTACTAATTTAAAGCCAAAGCCTTCAAAAGTAGATTAAAGAATGAATGAAAATATTTACGTCTAGATACGACGACAGAGAATATTGGTACATTGAGTTCACACTGGCCATGTCCGATAGAACAAAGAACAAAATGGAGCCACGTTTAGCCACCGGTCGGTAACCATCTCGAAGAATTTCTATGTCTTTAGTGGTAGCTTCTGCCAGCTCTAGTTTTTCCATAACCTGCGACGAAGACAAGAGTTACGTTTTCTCCACGTTGTACGAAAGGCCTTGTCAAACACACGAAAAATCTAACGTGCGGCGAAGCGTTTTTATTTAGATTGAATCTAATCTCATAGAAATGCGAAAACAAACCGAAGCAAATCATATCCGGGGCGAACCAGATATTAAGAAAAATCACAGGCAAGAAGCATGAACGAGATACTATAGGATTAGTTTACATATAGATAATAAGATTTTTTTTTAATATGTTAAAAGTAATTTTAAGATCTTTATTATCAACAAATGATTTTGTGTGAATTCTTTACTCTATCTTCTAAACACTGCGCGAAACTTTCGCCACAAGTTCGATTCTTTGCGTATTGCACAAAATATTGCATCCAATTCTCTTACTTCAGCAGCTTTCGATTTTGTGTTTTCCAAGGTATTGACCAGCTCTACATTGTCCAGCATATTGCCCGTAGATGTGGCTAATTCTCTCAGCAAAGAGTCTTCTAACCCTGAGAGAAGACTCTTGTTAGCACTTGTCTCGATGATGAGACTTTCACGTTGTTCTTCTAGGTCTGATCGTTCTGCACGCACTACAACGCTGAGAAGCTGATCCTCTAAACCCTAAACAAAGAAAGTTTAATTATAATTTAAAAATATAAAGTGTTTGATATTTTATAAGAATTTACTGGATTTTACATAATATCAACAATAATAATAAATTCAATGCTAGTCACTAGCAGTCTTTAAGGATTTCCAAACACGTTGCCTTGAGAAAGCATTGTCTCTTCAAACTGCGTGCCTCGTTTATCACCATTTGGGCTGTGCGACTGGTGTAGCAAGGTCAGTTACTCTGGTTTACATATTTCCTCATTACTGACTTAATCACGCAGATATACTCCGCGCATTGCTGGCTTTATTACCCTCTGAGTGACTCTTTAAAGGCCCATAGTTGGTTAATAAAACATATTGCATATCGATTCCATAGTCTACATTGCGATAAACCAGAGAAAGCCAAAAACGTTTTAAAATGTTTACCTGTACGGTGACGGTATAGTTTATAACCACAGCTTTGGCATATGCTGCTGGATTGAACTGTGGGTTGGCGAGTTTTGTAGTTAGGTACATCCGAAAATGTGGATCATAGTCCACTTCATTGCTACCCAACATGACAAATGTTCGGCCGCTTTCAACTGAAAAAATATTTTTTCATAGAAAACTATTTAAGTATCTCTAGCCTCTAATTTAGTCTCAGAAGTTAATTATCCAATAATTTTGAGAGACTATAGAGATTTACATGGTGCGTGGGTTAAACTGACAGAAAGTTAATATATTTTTTACCTTTAATGTTTTTCTCTAGCACATTATCGACAACTGGATCAATGTACTCATTAACATCTTGAAATAAAACGGGCATTCCATATTTAATAGCCATTTCCAAATGTCGAAGAAATTGTGGATCGTTGAATGATAGTACCTTAAAATGTTTGTATAAGAAAAATTTATTATTTCTAGGAAACCTTTTTGCTTAAATTGGCCTAATAACTGCATCAGATTTTATATTTTTTACCTTAAGGTTGTTCTTTGCTTCCTTCTTTTTAATCCAATTGAGAGCTTGTGTCTGAGGGTCAATACAAAGCGGAAAACGGGATGCTCTTACTGTTAGGATTCCATTCTGCACTGAAAGTTCATCTGGAGGTAATCCTTCTGAATTCCAACTGAAATGAAAGTATAACACATTTCATTTGTAAAATTACTCGCTGTTCTCAATGTATAGAAGATCGAGGTCTAATTTAAATTACCTAGTCCTTAGTAAATTGATACAAAATTAAACTTGATGGCTTACCCGCTGATTTCAACTTCGTTAGTCAAATTCTTTTCGACTGTATACGGTGTAGTAAGAGGAATTCCCTTTTCAATGACATCTCCCATCCAATCCTCGTATAACATCGTTTGCCGGAATGAAAAGGAAAAAGGACCGGAGTAACTCAAAAACGATGCCGATAACAAACAGTTGCCAATAAGACGAGACTGTTCAACGTATAACGCTGCTAAATCTATTGTCCAACGTTTCTGTTCACTGGACAAACCAGACATAAGCTTATCAGCGGCTACCAATCTTCTCATCATAATATCTGTCTCTTCTTGCAGCTCCTGTCTTCTCAACATAGCAGTGTCATATCTATTATTCAGTCCGTCTAGCGTTTTTTGTAAGCGATTGATTTCTCTATTGAGAGATTCCAAATAGTTGCATGCTTCGGTATACTCTTTTTCTAGAGCTTCTACTTTATCTTTTTTGGGTTTTACTTCTTTGTATACTGCACAGTAGCCTAGTACAGCGGTTACGAATTTCAAAAGACCGTATCTTGAAAAACAATAGACATGAAAGAGAATTAATAATAAAAAACATAAATAAAGTTGTCAAATATATTAGAGTTGGTTTAAGATATAATGTTAATTCCATATTATGTAAGAAAATATTTTACCCAGCTTTACTAATTTGCTGCATTGTTTCAAGCTTTTTGCTTTTCTTCATATGCGCTTTCACTGCTTTCACTTGTGCTTGTGTGATGAGGTCGCAATTCATTTCTTGTAAGTTTCTCAAAAAATTTGGGTCTGCCATCATTCCTTTTGCGCCTTTCCAACTGACATCTTTGATTCCTCGAATAATTACAACGCATTCGCAAACCACCTAAAGGTAGGTATAGTTTTTTTTTTAGTAGCAACACCAGTATGAATAATTACTTAGTTTCTATTTATCAATATTTTTTGGATTACTTACCTGTACAGCCTCGGGTGGGGTAGCAAAAGATCTAATTTCTGTAATGTCGTTCTTATCTAAATCAGATAGCGCAAGTCTAGCAGCTTCAAGAGCTGGTAATGCTGCAGACAACGCTTCCTCAGCTTCGCCTTTTTCCACGGCTATTACTTTGCTTTGTTCAGTTATTTCAACACTTTTTATTGCTGCTACAGTTTGCTTTGCAGTCGCTGCTTCCGTTGCTAGAATATTTCGAGATATGTTGTAAACAATTTTATGGCCGTAGATGATGCTTTAGAGTACGAGTTTGCAGTAGACTACGGAAAGCAGTGGCAGATATGTAGGTGCGACACTATTAGTTTCGGTGTATTTCTATGATATGCCTTCTTTAGATAGCTACACATGATTTCATAGAAAAACATAGAAACCATCAGTGTTACGGCGACACGTTACCTTCTGTTACTGTTTACAGTGGTCTACAAACTCGGTATATTTTTTAAATACCTGTAGAAATTTCTTTGAGTAGAATTTCGCATTCTTTTGTTTGTTCGGCAACGATAACCTTTTGTACAGCTAACTTAGCATTTAGATCTTCCAATTGAACATTGGCTTCCTCAATCTTTGCCAGTCCACCAATTAAACGTTCGCACTATAAAATTAGAAATATATTTTACTACCTATTCGCTTGCGGTTTTGCATGCATTACTCGCTCTGGTACTAAATACCAAAAAATCCTTCTATTGTGCTAACTTATACTGTATACTTTTAAAAAACTCGTAAAGCAGCTCGTATGAATATGTTCTAGATATCTACCGTCGATAATATTTTAAACTGTGCTTTGATATCCATGTCAGTCAGTTAATAAGTTACCGTTTGCAACAGTTTTATTTGACATTTACTTAGTTGACCTAAAATACTGTTATAAATTAACTTCTAAACTTACTTGGGCTACAATAAAAGCATCCTTTTCGTTGAGCAACGAGATATAGTTGGTGAGATAATCCATGTAGTGTTTCGGTGTAACGTAATTGTTACGGCGCAACCGCAGCAGGAACTCAATAGAGTAATGCGCTACAGACAAATGGACGTGTACCACGTGTTCTACTATGATCGAGCGGAACTCATCCGGAATTTTTTGTACCTGTAAATATTTAATGTAAGGCATAAGAAATTAGAAATCATGACTATATTTCTGATATTAAATGATTTGTTAGGTCCTTAACTGTCTTTGACTACTAGACTAGTTAGCTACAGTAGAGTCTCGTAAGTTCAAACCTGCGATAATTCGGACCTCTCTATAATTCAAAGTTATCACGAGTTCTCTATAAAATCTCTCTATATTTCGAACTAAATCAATACATTCTTATGCACTTGGTAATTCGAATAAGTAAAATAGAAACACTGCCTCGTTGGTCTAGTGGTTAGCCTATGTGGCTCACGAGGTCCTGGGTTCGATTCCTGGGTCGGGTCACGGAATATTTCTGAGCTTTTTCATTCTTCTATGAAATGTTCAGTACATTCCAAGCTCGGAGTCTGGAAGTTGGTGGTCCTACAACCCCGTGCCTAGGAGAGCACGTTAAGCCGTCGGTCACGGTCACTATCACCAACATCTGATAGTGGTCGTTAATAAATGAAACATTATCACCCTAAGCCCGCCAACCCGCTTTGGAGCAGCGTGGTGGTTGTACGCTCCATATCCCTTCTCCTATTAGGAGGGAGGCCTGGCCCTGTAGTGGGCCGTTAATAGGCTGATAATGATGAAGATGATGAAATAGAAACATGTCTATAACTTATTCTGTTGGTAGGGACATAATTGCTGGGCATAGTTTATTTAGTAAACGTGGTTCGATGTCATACGCTTTCCGCCGGTATCTCTTTCTACAATTAAAAAATATATTTCTGATATGCTGATGTTACTTTTGTTTACAGACAAAATCGATTTAACTGTCAACTGTAACACTTCAATACTATTTATAAATGTGAGTCAAGTGCGGCCGAGTCAACAGAATAAACGTAAACAAAAGACCTGTATGCGGGAGCGGACGAGTGTTACCTCTGTCCCTTTCTGTCGTAAAAAAAGTTTTTTAGAATTTCAAAAACGATTCATTTGTTTTCCGTCGTTTCGATGACTCAACTATAATAGTGAAGTGACAGTTCAACCAGTCTTCCAAAAATAGCAAAAGTATAACGTTTACGTAGCGCAGTAGTATAGGCGGTGGATTTACAAGACTGAGGTCCCGGGTTCGATTCTCGGCGAAGCAGTTTGAGATTTTTCTTAATTAGTCTTGGTGGGAGGCATTCGCCGTGGCTAGTTACCACCCTACCGACAAAGACGTACCGCCAAGCGATTTAGCGTTCCGGTACAATGTCGTGTAGAAACCGAAAGGGGTGTGGAATTCATCATATTCCTAACAAGTTAGTCCGCTTCCATCTTAGGTTGCATCTTCACTTAACATCAGGATAGCAGTCAAGAGCCAACTTGTAGTAAATAATAATAAAAAAAACATAAATCTCCATTAGCTAATAAGTAAACGTACGTCTGCTAGGAAAACGTTTGCCACGGCGAGCAAGGCTTGCTTCGGCCACGGAAACTGCCAGTCAATTGTCGTATTATTAACCAAACCGGGGAAGCTGCGGCATCTGTTCGAAAATAAGTTGTTTTGTTAAGATCTACAATATAATCCTATTCATTGTCATCGTTCTGACATCAGCTACTAGGCGTCTATTGGAGTACATTGGCTTTTATGTAAGGACTTTCAAAAACCACGATCCTGTAACGCTATTCTGTAAGAATGTTTTAAAAACTCGACTGTGTGATTAACGAATTTGTTTCTGTCTCGCGCGATACTATACAATATAATCAGAATCATAATTTTATTTAAAAATTAAGTTAAGTTATTACTAAAAGTATTTTCGTATTTTTTTTTAATAGTGTCTGATATATTCGTAATAGAATTTAAATATTGGATTCGAAATGAATTTGTAAATTAAATTTGTTAAATAAAAAAATGTCACCTCTTATGAGTGTTTTGATATTTAATTAAATTAGATAAATCCGTTCCGATTGATCAAAATACCTAGATGGTTTTTGATACTTTGAAAATAGTATCGCGGAACGCTTGGGTAACCCTTCACATATAATAAGTATTTATGCAAAATATATATAAAAATATCCATCAGTTATCATAGTACTCATAACACAAGCTAACTAAGCTTACTTTGGGGCTATATAGCGATAAAATAGCGAGAAAAAAGACAAAAATAAAAAAAATAAAAACATAGTCACAGGATAGGGCTACTGAGTTGTCTGCGACTCTCTGTGAATCACATGATGTCGTCGGTCCCTAGTTAAGATAGGTAAGGGGTCGAGCAAAACTTCTCTTTCCGATGCCCGGTCGCCATTTCAACATCTTAGGACCCTAAAGTTAATTGGTTCTACAAACTGGATGGGGCACATCCCCATCCATTGCCACTTTTGCTTTATTCGTTGAGCTATGTCAGTGACTCTGGTATTTCTGAAATCTTCTCATTGATCAGATCCCATTTCTGATTCGATCAAGCAGAAAAACGTCCGAGAACAGCAACAGCCTTCTAATGGGATTCTTAGCTAGGGCGCTAGGTAAATATATCAAGGTCTTTATATTTACGAACCTGTTCCTTAATATGTCGCCACTGGGTGACATAGATAACACTACGTGCAGATTGTCAGCACATTTGGTGCAAAAGTAGTGCCATACCGCATCCCTGTAATTAACAATACATTTTAATTCGACCTAAGGCTTAGATAGAGAGGACTTAAAAGAAAAACCTGAATCAGTAAGCCAAGGATGCGCCGCAAGACATGTTGTATAGAGAATAATATATCATCAGCGCCCAATAGCAGTAGAATTAAAATATTACTCTTTCTTCGGCTATAATGCTAGGAAAAAGTGAGATATATTAGACTTAGCAGAGTGATGTCTTTTATCTACACATAAGATGTGACTTTCAGCGCATCCTAGGCTTACTGATTGAAATTTCTATGTAGATCGCTCTCTATTATAAAAATTGCTTAATTCGCTTAACGAAATTCACTCAAGTCTTCATAACCCCTATTATGCTGTTATTTATGATAATATCCAGAAAATTTTATATTCTTCAACACAATATCGTAATATTTGTATTACGATAGTAGAATACAAAAGAGTGTAGGTACAATAACAATTATTAAACAAAACTTTTGCATAGTAAAAGTATGCAAATGAATTGAAAAATAAAATCCAGCAGCACAGCGTTTCAAAAGCATCAAATTTCGCGAATGCCCTTGTTTGTTTGTGCGAGCTTCATTTTAATGAAGTTGCAGAAATAAAGTCTTTTACATTCAAAGAGTGTTTGGCACAAAATTTTTCATAATAACTTGCATAGAGCGGAGCTTAACAAGTATTGAAATATAAAACTGAAATATAAAACCATTCTAGGGCGAATCAGACTTCTGTATAAAGTAAAGGGGTGTGGATTTCATCCTACTCCTAACAAGTTAGACCGCTTCCATCTTAGATTGCATCTTCACTTAACATCAGGTGTGATAGCAGTCTTGGGCCCACTTGTATTATCTGCTACTGAATGAAGATTCTTACTAACTGCCGTTACGGTTTTTGGAAAGTAGAGAACTATAATAATGCTACCAAAAGTATAAAGTGTCATCCAAAAAATTCCTGCAGCTAATTATGTCCAAAGAGAGATTTAAACATTTGTACTTTAGATTAGATATTATAACATATTTAAGGTCTGGAATGTCCTTCCGAGATCAGTATCCTTATTCTGACAACTTGGGTAAATATCTTTAAAACAAGAGTGAATAGACATTGTCTAAGTTAGCGCATCCTACCTTAGAGCACAATAACAATTACCATCAGGTGAGATTGTGATCAAAAAAGATAACGAGGCAATTTTTAACCGACGAAAAAAAAAACGGAGGAGGTTTTCAATTCGACACGTATTTTTTTTTATGTATGACCACGCATACATTTTTACAGAGTTGTCCGATTTTGATAATTCTTTTTTTATTAGAAAGGGCACACTTCCAAGATGGTCCCAATGCTATCATGTTAGGATACTATGTTAAATAAATATTCCGTAAACTTGCTGGCACCGACTTCATAGATATGCTTAAATAAATTATAGCAACTAAATGACACAGTTATTTTTTACTTTTTAGTGTGTTTTGAGTCGGTTCTATTATTTGTTAAAAAATTTTCAAACTTGAGTATTTGATACCTTCAACCTGCATGACTCTAGTGTTCCTGAGTAAAAATCTACACGTACTACTTACTAAGCAAGCTAAATCTTCTCTTACTTGCCAATCCCGTATCCTGCGGCCAAGCTCTCGTTTCGCATGGAATTAATGATGGCATCCTTTTCGTCGTCACCGAACAGCGCGGGTATCATGCCTATCATCAGTATGTTGTTGATGAACTCTAGGAAACCTTCTTCCAAGATCTAAATTATGGAACAAAATAAATTCATATTAGAATTTAAACTATCGCGAGTATTTGACGACCTCCGTAGCGCAGTGGTATGCGCGGTGGATTTATAACACGGAGGTCCTGGGTTCGATTCCCGGCGGGGCAGATTTAGATTTTTCTTAATTCGTCTTGGTCTGGGTGGTGGGAGGCTTTCGCCGTGGCTAGTTACCACCCTACCGACAAAGGCGTACCGCCAAGCGATTTAGCATTCTGGTACGATATCGTGTAGAAACCGAAAGGGGTGTGGATTTCATCCTACTCCTAACAAGTTAGCCCGCTTCCATCTTAGATTGCATCTTCACTTAACATCAGGTGTGATAGCAGTCAAGGGCCTACTTGTAATTGATAAAAAAAAATTCTTCAAGCCGCGTTACATGAACAAGTAAGCTCATGACTAAGGACCCCGTATGCGTTCGAAACTAGTCGGTCATACACTGACAACAGTGACGTGAGTTTTAGTCGTTTTTATTTTAATTTAATAAAATGAATTCATATTGCTTATTAAAATAAATTGATACAAGACAGTTATTTTATATTTATACTGACCCGGCAAACGTTGTTTTGCATTAAAAATAAAAAAAAAGATTTAGATCAAAATTAGATAGTAGCCGACCTGCTGAATACGCATACAAAATTTGGTAAAAATCGGTAAAGCCCTTTCGGAGGAGTACGGTAACTAACATTGTGACAGGGAAATTTTATATATTAGATAGTATATGTAGAGTTATATAGTACTATATAAAAATTCGCATTATATTTTTCTATATTTCAAAACTCTGACAGTGGACAAAGTTTGGCGGGAATGGATACTAGAAACTTCTAATACAATAAAGTTACCTGTGCAGCAGTGAATAAGAAAACCGTTGCTTTTCCATCGACGCCGAGCTGATTATAAAGTTTCTTCATATCATCTTTGAAGGTGTTTTCGTTATAGTTGCGGGTGACTGTTATTTCGAAAACTTCATAGCCTACGACAAGAATACAGAGAAACTAACATTGATAGAGCAAGCAGAGCTTGCGGATCGCCTGAGGATATCTAAGCGATTACCGCCGCTCAAAAACATTTACACGAGGTACTGCTAAAGCGTTTCCGACCTTAATTAATTAATCCGCCCCTAAATATCCCCATATTGAAATTTACAGGATACACCAGAGCGGGAAGTTGATAAATAAAAATCTCTTTCCTTGTATTGCTTCCGACTTCGCCGCTATTGGGCGATGTTTGTAATTACACGACAAATGTCTTCGAGTGCATGTAAGGCCTAAAAAGATGAGCTTTGTCGAACCGATACCTCATTAATATCAGCCTATTACTTGCACAAATTACAATCAGATTTTAATAGGAGTAACCGGTAACGATGGCTCAACGTTATATATAAGGCAAGGCGGTGTAACATCAACATTCCCGATTCAGAGGCTTAGAATTTACTGAAAAACTCAGAATTTTTCTACGACACAAGGATTCGAACTCAGGACCTAATGATCTAAGCCACATAGGCTAACGATTAGACCAACGAGGTAGTCCGTTGAATACCTGCAGCGAAAGCAGCAAGGCGACAAATGGATTTCTTTCCCGATCCGCCGACACCAATGATCATCGCATTGCCACGGTCCATGCGCAGGATCCGCTGCGTGCGGGTCAAATGTTCCAGGCAGTCTTCGAATAGCACTACCGACATTTTGCCGCAGCGCTCATTGAATTCATCCAATATCTTTAAAATAATTCAATTTTTACTTCAACTTCAGAGTGCAATAATAGTTTATCGTGGATTACTACTTAATTTTAGTTCATTCAATTGAACAAAAACTTAGTAGCAGTTAGGAAGTTCTTTTTCTTTTTCAAGATTTGGATTTACACATTGTAATAATAACACTAATCTACTCAGATAATCTAATCTATTCAGCTAATTACCAGAGCTACGTAGCGAGATTACCGCCCTGTGGAATGTTGAGTCGACGACTATGGTTCCTATAGTGGTTTCAGTTAATGGTCTTATTGCGGAAAGCTTAGATTAACACCTTAAGAAGCTTTTGCTTGGCTTGATCAAGTCGGGTTCGGATACAGAAGGCGGTGATTATTAAGACGACGCGTATTGTAACAAAGTTCCTTTATCTGGAGTCCTATCTATTGCTTGGACCCTCAAGTCTTACAGCAAGTGGACTAGACTTTTTTTACAATTTTTTACTAGTATTGCATATAAAATGAGAGAAAAAAATACGTGTAGCTATACTTTGTCAAGGAAGTACTCATTAAAAATACCTCTTGGAATAGGAAGTAAACTGCTTCGTAGTCCAGCAAGTCTTCGTAGTATCTTATCTCTTCCTCATCAAGGGCGTTACGATAGTCGCCGAACAGAAGGGGGTCACGTAGAACATATTCTTCGAGCTAATTAATGAATACAAGAATTCATCAGTTTGTCAAGCATTATCATTATTAGCCTATTTTGACAGGCCACTATCCGTCTATCCTTATAGAAAAGGAGGAGCTTAGACCTACCATGCTGCTTCCATGCGAGTTGGCGGGCTCAGGGTGATAATGTTTCATTCTAACGATCACTATCGGATGTTACTGATAATGGTCGGGATGTGCTTTTGGAAGCAAGTAAGCAAAATAAAAAATATTTAGGAGGATAATAAACTTAAAAAACTTAAATAGGTTACAACATTAGACAAATAACTTTGTATTTGTAGATTTTCTTTTTCATTTTTAATTGGAGCATATTTTTAAAGCTTTACCGTTAGTTCTCGTTCTTGTTCCACTTCTTCCTCTTCTATTTCCACTTCTTGTTCTTCAACTGGGACTTCTTTCCTTGGTTTTGGTTCAGCCGTCCCAAATTCTGGTAATTTTACAAATCACTAGTGTGTTTACAGTTTTATTTTGAAGTAATTCTTTAGCCAGGACATTTTTAGATAATTTTAATTATGTATATATATTAAACTGGATGTTGCTTTGTCTTATAATGATATCAACTATACTTAAATTTTTAACCAAACATTTTTATGTTCAGAAAGTTGCTTACCATCCTCTTCTTCTTCAACCTTTTCTTCCTCTTCTGGAACTACTATTTCCTCTAGGACTACCGGCTTTACTTCCGGGAAGTATTTGACTATGTGTGTTTGTATATGACCCCGCATGAGTTCATTGTCCTGTACAATAAATATGCAGCGACTTTGCAAATTATTACAAAATTGACTAAAGCCGACGACAAATTAAATAAAATCGTTAAAATAAATTCCTCTTGATTAATGTTATATTGGGAATAAAATTAGAGTCTCTAAAAAATCTGGCAGTAAAGTTAGGTCTACTAAATTTTATAGAGACGGTGTTAACAAATTTTAGCGTAATCAAAGTAGAATCAATTTTATTTGTATATTGTCGTGTCCACTCTTAACTTACAATTTTCGCCTTGTTGGACTAAGGAGATGATTTTTTTTATCGACTACAAGTTAACCCTTGACTGCTATCACACCTGATGTTAAGTGATGCAATCTAAGATGGAAGCGGGCTAACTTGTTAGGAGTAGGAGGAAATCCACACTCCGTACCGGAACGCTAAATCGCTTGGCGGTACGTCTTTGTGTAACATATTGTTATACAAAAGGGGTTAATATTATAGTCTTTAAAAACCCTGAAAAAAATTTACCGTTACACTAATAAGTCTATCACAAATGACACGCGTGAATTCGTTTCTCCAACATCGGACGACGCAGCGTTTCTCGCTGAAATAGTTTGGGTGAGTGAGGCACATGCCCGCCGCTACGCGCGAGAGGTCGCGCAGGTTGAAGATGTAGTGGAACTTTGCCGGAGTTGGCGGCAGTTCGACAATGATGATCTGAAATCAAGACATGACGAATGAGGTGAATCAATGCAAGTAGGCACCGCTTCTCCTACAGCTGGTCCAGAAAAATTAAAATTTCATCATTTTGCGAATAAAAAGGTACTAATTTCTCCTTGCACATACTGCTATAAAGTTCTTGTAGATTTATTATTTTCCAGGACAGGTAAAATAAACAACATTAAGTTTCTTTGTCATCATTCACAACCGATGAATGTCTACTGCTGAACATAGGTATCTTTTAGAAACTTTCAAATACCATGGTCTTGAACTTGCATCCACCTCATTTTGTCTTAGTGTGTCCACTAAGCGAGTTGGCGCGAGTTCACCGTTTCAATATCTTGGGATCCCAAATAGAGCTATCTCTTTGACCTGTGTGCCCTGTGCCACTTCAGCTTTGTAAATGGTCGAACTAAGTCTTTGACTTTGGTTCCTCTGCGGATTTACTTATTTCTGATTTGATCCAACGAAAGCGAAATATGAACAGATATAAACTCATATTATCGCTGAATGTTTCTCTGCCATTTTTTACCTACCTTATACAAGTCTAAAGTCATCTGCACAATTTTGTCAACAATGTCTTGTATTTCGTCGGGGAATGTGGAGAAGTGTCCCTTCAGTATGGAGTTGTAGATGTGGTTCAGCGTGGCTTCCGGTGGGAACTGCAGGTTGAACACGGAGAACATGGATATGAACCTTGGATCCACCTAGAATTTTACCAATCAAATTCAAATATATTTATTGCGCATTAAGTACATTAGGATCTTATATAAAGGTACCTGTAGTATACAAGTTTTATTATAATAATAAATAACCTTTAGTTATTTTTATGTCATCGTTCAAGTAAGTGGTTTTTGTTTAAGATTTTTAACATTATTAGCCTTTTAGCGGCCTGGCAACAGTCCTAATAGGAGAGGGAAAAAGATTTTATTCTAAAAAAAGTCAATATTTTCGACCTCGCAAACATTAAAAATTTAACCTTTAAAATATTTATGTCATGCTGTTGTTTAAAAAATTATTAAATCGCAATTATAGAACAAAAATGCTTCTTATTATTGCATCGACTCCTTCAGAATTTTGGCAATTTTATTATTAAATATCCTGCAACTTAAAGTATCTTAAAAACTTTAAATTATGGTTTAAAGGTAATTAAGGGATTCATAGATAAATTAATATATAATTTCACAATATAAGAGAGAGATACTTCGCATAAGATCGCAATAGCCGGCTAATAGTATGAGAATGTTGTTAGGAAGGAAGAAAAAAGAGAGTGTTTACCTAATGAGAGATAGAATAAATGTTTTAATTTTGATAGGATAACAGGTACCAGTTCTTTGAATACATTTTAGAGCTTTACAATTAAATATTATTTAGATTAGGCAATTAATTATCAAAACAGTTTTTCTCTTTTCAACGTAAACAGTATATGGCCTTTGTGAAAGTAACACAAGGCAAAATTACCGTGAACACAGGGAATGGAAACTGCACATTATAATAAAAAAGTGAACCTATATTTTGTAGAGGTAATGCTGCATAAACAACCCATTATGCTTCGTGTTTTACGCGGCACCAACAAAGGTGTATGCAGCTTTGTTTTATGTTTTCTTGTTTGAAATATTTCACAGAGTTTGGAGGTTCAGGACAGGTTTCAGTAACAGGATAGGGTGGCGAGTTTTGAGGTGTTCGAAAAAATTTCATTTCTTACTTTTTAGTATTTATTGCCACGTAACGTACTCGTACTATACTGTTATTGTATATTATACGGCATTTGTAGCCAACAAGCTACCGATACTTACACAAAAACCGAAATCGCTGCAAGTGTGCCTATAAAATTTGAGTTTTTAAATTTTCCTTCAATTTTCCCAGGATATCATCATCAGATCCTAACATGATGACAATGAGACTATATATATATAATATATAATAAAAAAAGAATTATCAAAATCGGACAACTTCTTTTTCATCGGTTAAAAAAGGTAATGTTTACCTATGGTAATGCAAGATCGTAATTGATGGTTAGACTCGTTGGTCTAGTGTTAACCTGTGGCTTCGACCACGAGGCCCTGGATTGAATTCTGGGTTGGGTGGCGGAATAATTCTGAATAGTTCTTTCTTCTTCGTTAATAAATAAAACAGCATTACTTTAATCCTACTAAGCTGTATTGAAGCAGCATGGTGGATCTACGCTCTATATATACTTTTAAACTATACTAAAGCCAAACTCGATTGAGAATGCTTGTCAACAAACAAATTTAAAATGAAGGTAGAAAATGCAACACATTTAATGCCTAATAAATTTAAAATTGTTTTGTTCTTTATAAAATCTAATTTAAAAGATATTGAATATTATAATTCGTTTTAAGCTTACTTATCTAATTTATTTAAAAAAATTAGTTGCGAAATGACTAGTAATTTCTACCTTCATTTTTAATTTGTTTGTTGACAAGCATTCTCAATCGAGTTTGGCTTTAGTATACATGGGAGTAGCTTACCATATATTAATTGTTTTAAGGACTAACTTAAGTTATTATTATTTTAGAAATATCATTTATTTTAGTTTTATCGTTATACTTACATCGTTTCTACCACCGCCAGCCTTGCCCATGGCGGCTAGGAAGCCAATGTCCTTTAGGTTTTTCCAGTTGAGGTCCTTTCCCCGATCGTAGAAACCTTTCCGTTCAAACAGTAGCTTGAGTAACGCTATCGGTTGTTGAGTGCCGTATGTGTCCACCTGATGATTTATATTTACTAAAATATTTTCTATTACTTAATCTACTTTATATTATTAAAAAAAAACATTTATGTGTCGACTTGATTCCGTTTTTTTCGTCCGTTAATAAGCGAAAAAATAATTTGTGTGTGTTTGTTACTCCTTCACGTGGAAACTGTTAACCCGATTTGACTGAAGTTTAGAATGGAGATAGATTAGACCCTGGACTAAAACATAAGCTATAGTCATGCGGGTAAAACTGCGGGACTTTATCACATTTTAGAGAAGACGTACATTGTAGTGTACCGAAAGTGTACATTTATTTAAATTACAGAAATTTTGCTGGCCAGATATAAAATAGGTACAAATAAAAACAATTTATTTCTCTCAAACTCATTATTTATACTTTTTGCGCTAATCTCACATGATTTTCACAGGTAGAGTAGGATAAGTTTTTAGGTTGAAAAAAAAAGGCGTGTGCGTCTCGGGACGCCTGACAGAAGTGATAACTTGAATATAGTTAGCGCTGTGGGTCAGAGTGAGAGGAGGAGCCTACCTATCGCTGCCGTATGCGTGAAATAAAGGGAAGCTAGATAGACTGGCGCTGTACAGTGTTACATCACGAAGCAGATTAACGTGTTCACGAATTAACACTCTAATATCTTCATTTATATAAAAGAAAAAAATATAATTTTACACGAATGAAGTCACTGGTGTCCACTAGAAGTATCTAGTATCTATTGGAAGCATGTAGAAAAAAAATATAATCAAAATTCCACGCGAATAAAGCCGCGAATGTCCACTAGTTTGTAAGGTAATAAATGACAAGTGCACAGTACAGTAGCTACTATTGCGAAATTTCCCAGATCACATTTCATATTCCCAGGTCATGTTTTCCTAGCCAATACGAATTACCAGAATTGCGGCACTGTTTCATAATATCGAAGCTTGCAATTTTCAGCAAATACGAAGGGTTTTTAAATAAACTTCTCAAATGGATATACTATTTTCGAAGCATTTTTTTGCAAGAAGGAATTTAGATTAAAATCAGATGATTAAAATAAAGTAAAATTAGCTTGAATCACATCTTGTGGTAAGTGATGATACAATCTAAAATAAAAGCAGGCAAAATTGTTAAGAGTAGGATAATATCCACACCCCTTCGGTTTGTACACGATATCGTATCGGAACGCTAAATCGCATGGGGGTACGTCTTCGTCGGCAGGGTGGTAGCCCCGAACGAAGCCTCCCACCGGCCAAATGAGTAATTTTTCCTATTTATATTTATATTTTCTGTATATCCAGAACTCGTATAAGGTTTCAATATAACTTTATGCCTTTTAGACGGTATCAAAAGCTTATTGATTAACAAATTTCACTTACAATAGGCATATTCATGTCGTCGATAAAAACCAGCATTTTCTTTCCAACGGGCGGCCCGAACACGTCCTTGGTTCGCTTCTCCACCACCGACTCCAAGTTGCGCTGCACGTCCATAGATGACGTCCGGGATGAGAAGTTCATTTGTTGAATTAACTGTGGAAAATATATAACATCACTTCACCTCTTTATCTTCTTCTCAATCTATACACATAATAAAATTTTTAACAAAAAATAGATATGCGTAAGTACATTAAAGCAAATAAATGACAGTTATTTTTTACTTTTTAGTGCGTTTTGAGTCGGTTCTATTTTTTGTTAAAAATTTTTATTTCTTACTTTTTAGTGATTTATCGCCACGTGACGTACTCGTACTATACTGTTATAGTACATATATTATACAAAAACCGAAATCGCTGCAAATGTGCCTATACAATTTGAAGAGTTCCTTCAATGTTCCCAGGATATCATTATCAGATCCTAACATTTTTTCGTCGGTTAAAAAATAGTAACGAAGTCAAGTTCGGTACATTAAATATTTTTTAAAGTAAAGTAACTGGTATGTATTACATTCTCGATACAGACTTCAAAACTATAAATTTTTTGTGTTGGTCTGGTCGTGTATCACTTTAAAACTACTGGACCGATTTTCGTACGGTTTTCACAGACGAATTAAGCTTCGCTCTGGGCAGGCTTGGTTTCATGGAGATCGGACGTAAAAAAAGTTATTCTATAAAAATGAATTTCACTTAGGACGTAGTCGCGACGATAGTACTGAATTCAAATGAAACTTGGCACGATTAGCATTCACACTATAAGGTAGAATATAGGATACTGTGTATCCCGAAAATCTCTTAAGAGAAGGGTTGAAAGTCCACGCGGACGAAGTAAGACTCATCAATAAAAATAGCATTGAACTCTACAGAATATTACAATTAAATAAATAAATAAATAAGTAAATAAACGTTGATTATTATTTATTATCTTCAACTAAAGTGCGGCCCATGCATTATTAGAATAAACGTTAACAAATGGCCGGTATGTGAAAGCGGACGTGTATTGTCTCTGTCCTTATTTCTCGTAAGCAGAAATGCTGTTAGTTTTTCAAGTATATTTCTTTCGTTTCATTGGCTTAAACATTTTTAATTATTATTAAAGGCCAGCCACAGATGGCGCTTAGATGCGATTTAAGCGCGATATTTCGAATTTTGAATTCAGTTTGGAGAAATTTCTATGATATGAGTAATATAAAAAAAGTAAAATGAAACTATATATGTGGAGGCGCCGGGTATCGATCCCGGTACCTCTCGCATGCTAAGCGAGCGCTCTACCATTTGAGCTACGCCCCCTGATACGTATTCGTTCGAAATACCGTTACGTATTACTTTCAACGCAATAAAAGTGCGTTATAACCAGTTTCTATTGCTCTAATTTCATAATTTTATGCTTACGATACAAATCTTGGTCTTTATTGCATGAATGACATTGAATATAATTATAGTTGCACTTCTAGGCTAAAATTAAATCACACCATGTTATTTTATCATTAATAATAAATCAAACCTATGACCTGCCGACATTTTGGAAACATTTTTTGTTGTAAAAATGTATAGATATTTTTTTTTGTTATTCATAACAAGTGTAGCCCTTGACTGCAATCACACCTGATGGTAGGTGATGATGCAATCTAATATGGAAGCGGATTAATTCGTCAGGAGTAGGATAAAATTCACACCCCTTTAGGTTTCCACACAACATCGTACCGGAACGCTAAATTGTATTTGTTAGTAGGGTAACTAGCCACGGCCGAAGCCTCCCACCAGCCAGACCTCGGCCAATTTCGGAAATTTGAATAAACCCTGTCGGTAGTCGAATTATGAGGACAAAATTATGTTACAATCTGTGGCTTTATGTCGATACGAATTTGCTAAATTATCAAAAATTATAATCGGTTAGTTTGTCGCATAAGCGTTAAATAAAAGATATGATTAATTTTAGCGATATCTCTCTTGATAATGCTGCGCAGCCATATTTTTTATGAGATATTTTTTTATAAGATTTTGTTTACTCTCAGCATAATTTTTAAAATAACCGCTGTTAGGTTAAATTAATAAAATTATTATTATAAAAACAAAAAACCCGACTGCATAGAAGTTATGAACTGAAAAGAGAAAAACAAGGATCACTATCTATATAAAATTCTAAATACTTTATGGAGATGCAAGCGGGGATAAAATACTTTATTTTCAGCGGGGAAAGAAAGATCTACCAAAACTACGTTTGTCCCCGCCTGCAGCACCATAAAGTATTTAGAATTTTATATAGATAGAGTGATCCTTGTTTTTCTCTTTTCAGTTCATAACTTCTATGCAGTCGGGTTTTTTGTTTTTATAATAATAATTTTATTTGAGACTTTTTTGTTTTAGTTTACGGTATAGAAATAACTCGGTACACTTTATGCCATTTTTTGTTGAAACTGCATTATAAACATGATATGATATTTATATTTTTGAAATGGTCTCTTTACAACCTTTCATTTGATACCCATATTGCTAAGATAGAAGAAATATATATACACATCCCCCCTTTTTCCCCCCATTTACAGCCGCCGTTTTGAACATTTATATAGCCTATGTCACTACCACAATTTTTACAAATTCAACGACTCCTCACATGTCAAAATCCGTTCAGTCGTTAAGGCTGTAGCGCGTGCCGAAGAAATGGACATACATACATACATACATACATACATACATACATACATACATACATACATACGCTCGAAAAACATAACCCTCCTTCTGACGCAGTCGGGTAAAAAGGTTAATTCTTCGTACTACAAAGTAATTAAAATTATTTCGTTTCCGTTTTTTCTGTATATAGGTATTAGGTAGCTATTTCTCCAGTAAGTATTAATTACAATACTGATAAGAATTTCTACTCACGTATTTTTCCGGTGGTAGCCCGCGCAAGTAGTTGTTGATGATTGCGGTTTTAGAGGTACCAGTTTCACCGACCAACAGGACAGGTCTCTCAACCTGAAAATATCTAACTTTAAAAATATCAATTAACTTCGCCTCTTTTTTGTAAATATACCAAATATTTACGCCATTGCCGCATTTCCTAACTTTTCGCTATCTCCTTATTTCATTCATACCGTCTGTCTGACTACTTAACTATCCATCTGTAAATCTGCCCTATCGTCAATCCCTCCATCTTTCCTTTCCTTCTTTCTTTTTTATTGATACGTAGCTCAAAAAACTAATCAAAAGAGTTGTCAAAGTATTACGTCAGTCTAAGCTTTTCTACAGCGGTACCAGGATATCAGGGAACTTTGCCTCTCGGTAATAAATGTACCTTAGAAAGAACCACACTCTCATCTTCACTCTTTCTTTCCATCCGTCCATCATTCCATCTGCCGTTCTGTCTGTCAGTCAGTTTCCTTTCCTTTCCTTTTTTCTTTCGATAGATCACAGAATGAAAGATTTTAGGCAATTAAAAAAATATTTAAGCTTTCCATGATTTTGATAAGCCATGTAAGTTTCGAGCTTTATCTACAGTCGGTACCAGGAAAGCAGAGAACCTCTGTGTCGTATCTGAACCTCCAGTATGAACCACTGACTTCTTTCATTCCATCCGTCTATCCTTTCGTCTATCTATCCGCCTTTCGTCTTACTTGTTTATTGATACGTAGACCGAAGGCAAGATTTAATAATAAACGTAGGTACTTACACTTTCCATGATTCTGATAAGCCACGTTAGTTTGAGCGTGTCGACAGTGGGTACCAGGATAGCAGAGAACTTCGCCTCTCTGTCGTGAATATACTCAGGTATGAGCCACTGCCACGCCTCCCAAGTCTGCGTCGTCAGCTCCAGACAGTAGTCGTATAGAGACGGGAAACCCATGGGGAAGTGCTCTGGGTGATAAAACCAAAGACATTTCAATAACACTCCTACATAAAATGTCTCGTCGGACCAGTGGTGATAGTTTTTTTGTAGGACGAATAATCACATCGAATTTTCCACTATTTTTTGTGATTGACTCAACGCCTAAGACATAAGACCGACATTTTGTCGGTGACTACCGAGAAATTAATAGTTCTTAACCCCCCAGCTCGATATTGCAGCTATCTATTTTTTTTGACAAAACCAATTTTGATTGAAATGTTTAAGGCAGTATGCAATGCATTATCAATAGGATGCCTATAAAAAAATTAGGTTTTGTTTTTCAGTCTTGGGCTAATATAGGTAAGATGGGCGTTAAAAATTTAAATGGATACATGTATTTACTCAATCAAGCGAAAGTTTTATTGAACTAAAAATAATATAGAAATACTAGCTACTGGTCAGAATGTAAGAATTTAGTAAAGTCTTGTTGAAGTATTACACATAAAAATATAACAAGACAAATAACAACTCGATCAACAAGCTTACTCGTCGTCGCCTTCTTTTCCGGTGTATCCTCGACGAGCATCATCGGACAGGCTTTCTTGACATAGTTGTCGAAGTCGAACCTGCCGTCGTCAATGATGGCCGCTCCTAGACTATTGTACATCGACTGTAACAATCAGTTTCACATGAACTACCACCTAGCCTATGACTTAAGATCACGATCTCTTAGGTTCCTTCGGCTACATTATACAGAGTCTTTCTTCTTACTAATACTTAAGTAAAAACTTTGAGTTTAGAGTTGCGATTCTGGTGGTGTTGCACCCTGTGCCTTGGATAGGTAGTAGATGGTCATTATCGCCATTATCTAATCGAGATCGTTAAATAATCATCCTAAGCCCGCCTACTTTAGAGTAGAGAGTTGACGACCTCCGTGGTACAGTGGTATGCGCGGTGGATTTATAAGAAGGAGGTCCTGGGTTCGATTCCCGGCGGGGTAGATTGAGATTTTTCTTAATTTGTCTTGCTCTGGCTGGTGGGAGGATTTCGCCGTGGCTAGTTACCATCATACCGACAAAGACGTACTGCCAAGCGATTTAGCGTTTCGGTACTATGTCGTGTAGAAACCGAAAGGGGTGTGGATTTCATCCTATTCCTAACAAATTAGCCCGCCTCCGTCTTAGATTGTCATCATCACTTAACATCAGGTGTGATAGTAGTCAAGGGCTAACTTGTAGTTGATAAAAAAAAAAAGGTAAAAAAACTTATTAAGTTAAACGGTTTTATGTTAAACATACATTGCAATGTTTAAGATAAATGTACTAAAAACCAAAAAAAAAAAAAAAAAATTACATACATACCATCACGCCTCATTCCCGTATGGGTAGGCAGAGACCACGTCCTTCCATTTACCACGATTCTAACATATCCCTCGCTCTTTCCAATTTCATTAAACCTTTCATACAAGTACGTCGGTTTAGGGTATTATTGACCTGGTCTTTAATCAGAATGTACTGAATTTGGTCCAGGAACGTTCGCTTTGGTCTTCCTCTTCCAACACTTCCATTCACTCTCGCCTTATAAATTGCTTTCAAGTCTCCTTTCAATCATTCTTTCTCAATAACCAAACCATCTCAGCATACCTTTCTCGATTTTAGTAAAAAAAAAACAGTAGTTGCGGTTTCATTCGCGCAGTTCTCGTTCCCGTGCGAATTTTGGGATAATATGTATTATTTCAATATGTAAGCTATATTATTGTGAAGTTTCATCTAAATCCATTTAGTAGTTTTTTGCGTGAAAGAGTAACAAACATACACACACAAACACTCACAAACATTCCCCTTTATAATAGTCTAAAAAATATTTTTTTTTATCCACTACAAGTTGGCCCTTAACTGCTATCACACCTGATGTTAAGTGATGATGCAGTCTAAGATGGAAGCGGGCTAACTTGTTAGGAGTAGGATGAAATCCACACCCCTTCGGTTTCTACACGACATCGTACCGGAATGCTAAATCGCTTGGCGGTACGTCTTTGTCGATAGGGTGGTAACTAGCCACGGCGAAAGCCTCCCGCTGGACCAAGACAAATTAAGAAAAATCTCAATCTGTCCCGCCGGGAATCGAACCCAGGACCTCCGTGTTATAAATCCACCGCGCATACCACAGCGCCACGGAGGTCGTCATATTTGGGATAGATAGATTTTCCGAGCAATTTACTAGAGAAAATGAAACGGACTTAATTCCGGTAGTGTCACTACTTGTAGAGATTTCGTTTTATCGTCACCTCAAAACACGGATGGGGTTCGTTAGCCCCGATTTAAATAAACGCATTCAGTATTCCATATTTTTAATTTAAATAATGGACTTCAAAATTTCCGTGGACCTCGGCCCCGCTTTGAATAAAAGATATTTAGAGTTAACATTGTGTATTCCGTTTTAACAAGTTAAAACTAAACATTTTGAAATATGTCTGACATTTTGATATAGCTAGTACGATTAAGACAAAGTAGTGTCATAGAATTCCATTCGTAAGGATGCCAGTTAATAGCCGACCGCAGACGACAACAGGAGGCGACGTAAAGACACTACAGGTTTGTATAGTAAATAAAATATATAAAAATGACATGAATATTGTAGAACAATAAACACATCGCTATACATACCCAAAATAAGCATAGGTAGCTTGTGTTGTGGGTAATATGATAACTGATGAATATTTTTATTTATATGAAACATAAATATTATTAAAATATAACGGCTGAAACTCACGTCACGGTTGTCGGAGTATGCCCGACTAGTTTCGAACCCATACGGGGTCCTTAGTCATGGGCTTGCTTGTTCCGGTAACGCGGCGTCAACTAGTCGGGCATACTCCGAGAACCGTGACGTGAGTTTCAGCCGTTATATTTTAATAATATGGATAACACTCGCTATAGTTTAAATTCTAATATACATAAATACTTATATTGATAAACACCCACACACTGGAAATCATCTATGCTCCTTACACAAACATTTTTTCAAATATAGGACTTGAACCCACAGCCTAAGATGCAGAAGCACGGTCACTATCCACTGCGTCACTAAACAGTCGGTAAATAGTGTATTGCAAAAAACACATGTGACGGTTTTTCAAAGAAAAGAATGAGTATAGCGAGCTTTCTTTAAAAGATAGATACATGCCGTCGTGGATTTTTTTGTAGTCCTAAGAAAGAGGAATAATCCTCTCATATAATTTTGTTATATCTTTAACGGCTTAGACAGCGTTTTTAATGAGAGCTCCCAGGTGATTCGTATAAAATCACAACAATTTATATACTAAAATCTAACCCAGGAAACACCATCTATTGGTAAAATCCGCATGAAAATCTGTTGTTGTTGTCTTTGAGTTTATCGCTGAGAGACAGATAAAATCGGTAAAGCCGTTTCAGAGGACTACGGTAACTAACATTGTGACAGGGATATTTTATATATTAGATAATATTTCTTCTGAGGTAAGGGTGTTTTTCAACATGTATGGGTTCAAACCCAGTCGTACATTTTCCGACAAGTTCATTGAAACTTTTTTCTATTTAATATTATAGCAAACACTCATCTAAATTACAATAAAATAGTATAATGCGATATTTCACAATCAGGACACTTTTAAGTGATGTTTTCCAAAGCTTTTCTACCCTTGAGAAGCTTATATTGAACTGAATCAGTATCAGGGGGCGTAGCTCAAATGGTAGAGCGCTCGTTTAGCATACGAGAAGTACCGGGATCGATACCCGGCGCCTCCAAGTGTAATCACGTTGCTGGTGATTTAAAATTTTTGAACTTTTTCTTTCATCATATTATATTTAGATGTATATTTTATTTGACGACTAATTCATTCAATAAGGATTTGCCATGAGCGTATTTTTAATAACAGGGCCAGAAGGACTATTATTTTGGTAGGGCCACCCGATAAAATAGTCTCAGTCTCTCTCTATCTGTAGTATCATCGTATTAGATAGAGAGAGACAAACAAGTTTGTAACGTACAGTGCCGAGTATCATTAAAGCTCTAACAAAGTAGCTCTGCTGTCGCACTGATATTATAAGGGCAAAAGTTTGCCCGGTCTATCTAGGTACTTTATTGCTAAGCTGTTAAGGTCCTTAATTACATTTTTTATTCGTTACAAATTAGCCTTTAACTGCAATGTGATAGAAGCGGTAACTTGTTATTAGGATTGAAATACACCTTTCGGTTTCTGCACGACATCGGACCGGAACGCTAAATCACTTGGCGGTATATCTTTGTCGGCAGGTTGGTAACTAGCCAAGACCCAAGCCACCACCAGCCTGACCTGGACTAATTAAAGAAAGCTCAGTCAACCCAATGGGGATCTAACTCAAGTCTTATAAATCCACCGCGCATACCGCTACGCCACGGAGTCCACCATAATTGTTTACTTACAATCATAAACACACATTCGACCACTGTTCGATCTATTTCTTCGTTGCTGTCGTCTCTGTTGGGCAGCAAGCCGCTGATCATGTAGCATAACTGCATCACCTGAGAACAAATCCCAGCTTAAACTAATCCCATGAATAGATCAGACGTCACTTCATGGAAATCTATGATGTACTCGGGTAGCAAATGTTGTTGTATTCCAAGGAAATGGAGTGATCATTTTATCCCAACTCAGTTTCAGGTTTCACCAGCTTAGTGATTGTGAGTAAATTGATAACATCCTTTGTCGAATTCGTCCTATATTTAAAAACTAGACGACGCCCGCGGTTTCACCCGAGTCGTTCTCGTTTACGTGGAAATTTCAGGATAAAATGTGGCCTAGATTATCATGAAGTTTAATCAAAATCGATTAAGTATTATTTCGTGAAAGAGTAACAAATATCCATCCATACATACAAATTTTCCCCATTATAATATTAGTAAGGATAAATCGAAAAAAAAAGAACGTTTATTTGGAACAAAAAATTAGTGGACAAACTAGTACTTCGTAGTAACAAATCGTTTTGTCCCAACCTGGTTTCAGGTTTCATCAGTTGACACTAAATTGATGATAACTTCGTTCCATATTTTGGTACAAAAGCGAGTTCTCGTAGCACGTCAGACATGGTTGCCTACGCCGGTGTTCCCGACTTCTACGCCGTGCTACGAAATTCAATAGTGTTTGTGCGTAGGTCCTGTTCACACTATTATGACTGTGCCGTGATTGTTCTACTTATTTTATAAATGAAAGCAAATCTCTATTAAGTATTAAGGTGATGACATAAAAAGGAAGTCATTGACTATCGAATATAATGTGACGATTTTGCCATGCAAAATAAAATGTTGTGACTATAAAAATGACTATTTGAGGCAGCCCGGTACGTACTGCTCGAGCAGCTCGCCCAGCTACTCACCAAATTGAGTGGTGTCTGCGGCACGATGGTCTTCAGCGGCGTCTGCTGCTGCAGCCCGAACAACCCGAACACGATGTAGTTGATGGCACCCGGCACGTAGTGCTCGAATAGTCCACCCAACTGCTCGCGTTCTTCCTCATTTTGACGACCCCGCAGCCATCTTATTGAGAATTGGAATTTCAAAATTAGTCATTTGTAATCGTCAGCATCATCGTTACCAGTTTTGATGACCCACGGCAGGCTTTGAGCCGTAGAAGTTGTGATATAACAGTCTAAATAAATTCTGTTTTGCCGCGAGTGCCTGTTAGGTTAGAGAGGATACCTAAGCGTTGCAAAGCTTATAAACAAAGTAAAAAAAAAAATTAAGGAACATTTATTTAACGTAGTAAAGCAGTTTGTGGGTTCTAGGTAATGTCCTTAAAGTAGAAACCTTGGCTGGCACCGACTCCTAGATATGCTTATGTAAATTAAAGCAACTAAATGATCCAGTTATTTTTACTTTTAAGTGCGTTTTGAGTCAGTTCTATTTTTTGTTCAAATTTTTTATTTATTTTTAGTGATTTATCGCCACGTAACGTACTCGTACTATACTGTCATAGTATATTATACGGCACTTGTAGCGAAAAAGCTACCGATACTTACACAAAAACCGAAATAGCTGCAAGTGTGCCTATAAAATTTGAAGAGTTCCTTCAATTTTCCCAGGATATACTCATCAGATGCTAACATGATGACAATGGGACCACCTTGGAAGTGTGCCCTTTCTAATAAAAAAATAATTATCAAAATCGGACAACTCTGGAAAAAGTTATGCGTGGTTATACATAAAAAAAAATATATACGTGTCGAATTGAGAACCGCACAGAATACACCACATACCTAATATTTATTTTTATTGGATAATGTTAACCACTCTAGGATATTATAATTTTTGGAAATAAACGGAGCCGGCGGGATTCAAACCCTCATCTCTTTGACTATCGCGGTCAGAGTGTTCTACCACTGAACCACGGATACCGCCAGTTCCAGAATTATGCATATCTGATGTCACTTACTTATCCCAGTAGGGCTGATATCCAAGGTTCTTGGGATCCACAAACACCATGCCAGCTCTGGACACGGTGGCGGGTGAGGCATAGTTCAGGTCTCCCACTTCGAACAGCAAGGCGCAGTATGGAGCCAGTCGGATACGCTCCCCGTTCGCAAGAGTCAACAGTTTGTTGTCGTCCATAACAGAGTTCATGTTTTCGATCCAAAGGGCGTCGACATCGCCATCGAAGATTGAGTACCGACGCTCGTCTTTCTCTGCGGGTCTTGAATATTAATCGCATTATGATATGAAGATTATTAATAGACAATTTTATTTTAATTAAGAAAAGTAAGATAGAACTTGAAAGCCGTGAAAATGTAAAACTGCTTGAACAATAATTAATAAATTGAATAAATAACAAACATTTAAAAAATAGCGAATTCGTATGTACTGGGGATTTATTTTTTGTGTCAAATTGGTCTCCTAACTTTTATGTTTTTTTATTAACCGTCTTCCAAAAAGAAAAAGGTTATATGTATGTTTTTTTACCATCAAAACAATGACATTTAAATTAGTTTTACAAGCATTTTTGACTCGTTGACAAATATCTATAAATTTTAAGGTTTTGGATTTTTTCTTTCCTCTCTTAATCTTAATAATTTAACACAGATTTAAAAAGTTTAGCTACTACAAAACAAAAAAAAATTACCTGTTCATTTCCCGGAATATTTTGGAATAGAGCCCGTCAGTCCAATCTCTGGTAACGGGATCCAGAATGCCATACAACTCAATTACGGAGCAAGCCTGGAATGTTATACTCGAATTTACCGCTGGGTGTTTGTCGGCAAGTTGCCAACTATTACCTTAGTTACATTATATTACGTACTTTTAAAATTGCCTTTATTTGAGATTTTTACCACACAAAAACTTTTAAATAGCAAAATATGCACATTGTATGCAAACGCTTTTACGCGTTTTAGACTGGTACTGAAATTGTTTGTGTAAGCGGCGGATTAAAAGATTTTTTGTTTGTCATGAGCATTTTGTAAAAGACGGAAAAAATCTCACGAAAAATTGTAACGACACTTTTTGCTATAGTAAGCTATTGTATCGCTTAGGAAGGAAAAGCCACCTGCATTGCCCTTGACACCTCTCAACTTTTTTTTATTATAAGCTTGAGCTTGACTGATATCACGCCTGATGGTAAGCAAACATTCAGTCTACGGCGGAACGCGCTTACCAAGAAGATACCTATTCACTCTCGACTTAAAGATACCTAAATTGTAGGTGGTAGGGAAAATGGAATGGCAGTGCGTATAAAGAACGAGGAACCAAACCGCTTAGTGCCCGTCCAAGGGATATCAACTACGTAGCGATGTAAATTTCTGCGTATCCTTTACTTACACAAGTTATTGTTACATAGAACCTGAAGGCCTTTACATGTGTTTCTGTCTGACTAAAAAATGACTAATTTTTCGTTAATTCCTAGACATTAAGCGCCAATAAGACCAAAGGTTTCCACATTGTAGATTGTAAGAAAGACGTTAGCTAAGAATTCGAATCTTTGCAGCGCGTATGCCTGAGGAGACAGAAAAGATAGGTAACTGCCTAATTTTGTTCCGTTTCAATATTAAAATTATATACAAAATTAGAGGACGCTTGCGGCTACCCGTCTCGGAATTCCGGAATAAAATTTAGCTTATGTGTTAGTCTGATACGTAAGCTATATTATTGTGAAGTTTCATCAAAATCCACTTAGTAGTTTGTGTGAAGAAGTAACAAACATACACACTCACATACTATAGCTTACCTTCGGATTAACGATAGTGGTTTTGGTGGGCAGGCCAAGGTTAGTTTGCGCCTTCACCAGGGTCTGGTTAATTACTGTTTTTCCACCGCCCGTGGGCCCGACCAACATTGTGCAATGCCTCGTCATCATGGTTTCGTACATTTGGACTATTTTATCTACCTGAAAATACATTTATTTTAATGTACTAGCTGTACCCCGGCTTTATCCGCATAAGTCCCGTTCATGTGGGAGTATCAATAAATTGATTCTAAGTGAACGTTAATGAATAATTTTCCCCGGCTTTTTTCACATTTTCCATTATTTCTTCGGTCCTAATAGTTGCAGCGTGATGTTATATAGCCTAAAGCCTTCCTCAATAAAGGGCTATTCAACACAAAAATAATTCTTCAATTCGAACCAGTAGTTTCTGATATTAGCGCATTCAAACAAACAAATAAACAAGCAAATTCTTCAGCTTTATAATATTAGTATAGATTACCTGGTGAGCAAGCACGATATATCCGTCCTTTTCCAAAACATCAATAACGGCCGCATTAAAATCAGGATAGCCAACTCGCGGACACTCCAGACCAGGGAACAGATCCTTAATGAGACCCAGGAATAGTGGCACATCTTCAAACACAAACTTTGGATGGTTCATATCTCTGGTAACAGATGGAGCTTTGTTCAATTCCGGTAGCTAGGTACCTACATATTTACTAAGAGGCAGACCAAAAAGCTGCCATGATTAAAAGACATAATTCATTATCAGCATATTAGTGTATTAACGACTCATTCCTGGGCCAGGACTCCCTCCTTATAGGAGAGGGGATATGGAGCGTACACCCACCACGCTGCTTCAATGCGGAATGGCGGGTATAGGTTGATAAAGTTTCATTTATTAACGATATTTACCAGATGTTGATGATAGTGACCGGGACCCACGGTTTAACGTGCTCTCCGAGGCACGGGAGTGTAAAACCACCAACTTCCAGACTCTGGACTTGGACTGTCATGAAAATTTCATAGAAGAATGAAAAGTTCAGAATTAATCCGTGACCCGACCCAGGATTTGAACCCAGGACCTCGTGATCGAAGCCAGATAGCTTAACCACTAGACAAACGAGGCAGTCTTACAAGAAATAATTACATAGATCTAAGTTTTTTTAAGTGAGTAAATGTCAGGTGTCTTTGCGTAGGCTAACTCTGGACTTACGTCGCTAATGGGAATAAATAAATAATAGTAAAAATTCTTACTTACCTCAAAGCCCTCATAAGCACCATAATCTCGCTTAGCCCGGGAGAATCTCTTCTCAGTTTCCCTGCCATTCTGAGTACAGCAGTTAACGCTCTCAGACCCCAGTCGTAGTGAGATTGTTTCGACAGTTGCTCACGAGCCACTTTGTACAAAACTGTCATTTTCTTTGCTAATACCTAAAACACAAAGACAACTCTAAGAACAACATTTATTCTTGGCAAAATATCAAGCAAAAGAGGATAAGAAAGAAGGAAGAAAATAACGTTTATTTTCAGAAAACCGTGCCATATGCTACAAGCATAATTGCAGTGTTTGATGCCTCGACTACTTGGGCTTGTCAATACCGATACCAAGTAGATGAAGCATCAACTCTTCAGCGATAAGACCGCCAATTGTACATGGTTTTTGTTTTTTAAAAGTCATTTTCTGTTTGTAAGTTTTTGTTTCATTCATTCAAAAAACACTGTCACGTATGACACAACCCTGATGAAGGTTTCAGCTCATCATTGTGCTGCATCAGCCAAGCAAATGGATGTAATTATTAGGATAACTGTTCTAACAAGCGTACCTTAGCTGTGAGAAAACCATCAGAGAACAGAGATATCTGACAGATCATCTCCAAGTCAGGCAGAATGCAGACGACCGGACGAAAGAGGGCTTTAACGGACTCGGGCAATTCAGTCCGACCCGCGTAACCTGGGTTCATTGTGATGAAGATACCCACTTTACTGTCCATGGCGATCTCTTGGCCTTCAAACTGAGGAATAAATTAGTAACTTAGAATTATCTCATCGTCATTATCATCATCATCATACTAATTCCATTGCCATTCATGCAACCGCTGTGAACTGTTTTTTCTAACGATTTAAAAGTGTGCAAAACGAGCATGCGGCTTGCCTGATGTTAAGCAATTATCGCCGCCCAAGAACGTTTGCAACACCAGAGCTAATGCGTTGCCAGTTTTTGAGGATAGTGTTAATACGCCCCTTAAATACTTCCATATTACTCTATATCTGAGCCTTAAAATAATGAGGTAAATTTTGGTCTGGTAATTTCTGCGCTCCTCCAAGTTGAGAGCACTGTGCTTGGACATGCTAGCACTGCTCTAGTGACGGCAATGATTTCCAGGCACAATCTTCCAGTTCCCTGAAGGAGGCCCTTCTCCTTCAGGGGAATCCAAAAAGCCAAGGCTTCAAGGCCTTACCTTGAAGCAACATTTGACTTTGTAGTTGTCACTATTTTGGACGACGTGCGTGCGCAGTGGTATGCGTGGTAGATTTATAAAACGGAGGTCTTGGGTTCGATTCTCGGCGGGGCAGATTGAGATTTTTCTTAATTTATCTTGGTCTGGCTGTTGGGAGGCTTTCGCCGTGGCTAGTTACCACACTACCGACAAAGGCGTAGGTACCGCCAAGTGATTAAGCGTTCCGGTACGATGTCGTGTAGAAACCGAAAAGGGGTGTGGATTTTCGTCCCACTCCTAACAAGTTAGCCCGCTTCCATCTGACTGACTGAATGCATCATCCCTTAACATCAGGTGTGATAGCAGTCAAGGGCCAACTTGTAGTAGTAGTAGATAAAAAAATTGTCAGATGTTAATGATAGTGACCGTTATCGGTGGCTTAACAAGTCCATATATTTCTCAACTTACGAGGACAGAAGAAATAAAAGCTTAACATATCATAACCAGACTCGGGACACGAATCCTAGTGCTTCACAGATTCATAGTCTCTCTAGTGACTAACGAGGCATTTATAGTAATCACTATCAGACGCTCGCGGTTACACGCGCGCAGTTCTCTTTCCATGGGAATTAGGGGATAAAATGTAGCCTACGTGTTATTCTGATGTGTGTCTATATTATTGTGAAGTTTTATCAAAATCCAGTCAGTAGTTTTGCGTGTAAGAGCGACAAACATCCATCCATACTTACAAACTTTCGCCTATAATATTAGTAAGGATATGTATGTAGGTTGAACTCAGTGTAGCTAAGTCTACTCTAATATGAAATCGCCTTTGGCGGTGTAGATTATCGGCAATAAGGCAATTATCAGAATCAGAATACAATACAGATTATTAGCATATGTAATCTCGTGTACGGAACGTGATTGTTAATCACTATTAAATTCAAGGGTCATATAACATTATGCAGGATACAATGTCACTTAAATAGATGCGCGCTTTTAAGCTCAATTCGATATGTATACAAAGAGTTGTATGAAATAACCTGAGTGCCTAGTGTGAGCTTTCACCAAAACAAATCGAAAACTTCACATTCGTGTAAAGTCAAATTTTATATGGAAATGAAGCAGCGCCCCTGGCAGTATCGAGAGATAACTCAAAAATGGGTGAGTGTCAGTGTAATGTAAAATTTGCGTCTACCGTTCTCGATATCGACGCGGTAAAATCTTATATTAGCCACACTGATCATCAGACCACTATAAGGCTACGCAAGAACATAATAGAATAACTTCGAATCGAATATTATTTTAAGCACGCTGGAATCGTATCTAGTAGGTTACAGTATTTTTTTGTTTATTTTTAAATAAAATATGTTTTATGGTTGTAGCCAATTTTACGATCCTTAAATTAAAAAAACAAAGGCTTTGAAGTTTTCACGTTGTTCCAATGCGGGTTTAGGGGATAAAATATGATTATGTAACAATTGCCATCGGATTTTGATAATAGCTTGCCATTTTCCAGACTCCGAGACTAATTTTTCAAAAATTTCTAAGAAGAAAAAATACCTCGAAATTATTCTAAAGCCTAACTCTTAACTCTTAATATTAATTGTAACATGTCTAACCGTAAATCGCTTCAATTTCATAAGCAAAGCGCTTCTAATACATTGCAACTGGGTGGATATGACCGACAACACCGAGATATCGATACGGTTGAATTCATCGAAGCAGCCCCAGGCTCCGCACTGGCACAAGCCGGCTAAGATTTGGCCGACGGCTCTGAAGTCCATGCCTTCGCCACAGTTGGTCACCACACACAGCAGCCCCAAGGCTTTGGCTAGGTCTTTTGTTGTTTCCGTCTTGCCGGTACCAGCAGGACCTGCAAATAAATTGTGCGATTCAGTACTGCAATGTTTGGCTTATCTTAGGTGATGAATAAATTCAAAGACGTATGAATACCATTGAAAATAAGAAAATGATCATTACCAGCAGGTGCTCCGCCGAGTTGCATAGTAAGCGCTTGTGTGATAGTAAGATATATACGATCTGTGAGTGGCGTGATCACGAGGCGTCCGTTCAAACCCATGTACTCGTATCCGTATTCGAACAACCCTGGAAATATCATATCATAATATCAAACTTAAGAAGCAATGTATTTAAAAGTTTGTCATTTCGTTTGCGACGTCGGTAATTTTTTTTGCTTATCTCTTCATTTGTGATTCGATCACACAGAGATACACCGAGAATGACCGAACATTTTCGAGAGAATGAAGATTTAAATAAAACGAATTTGTTAACTATTTGTAGTTCATTTATCGGTAATTAAAATAGTTTTTCCATTTTATTAAAGCAAAAGATTGCTTCTGTTACCTGTGCACTGTTTAATCCAAAGGTTGTCATCCTTTTTCTGCCAATAAAACCTAAGTTGACTCTCCCACTCGAACTCAGCGGCCTCCGTCACATTGTCTCGAACAAAGCCTTCAATGATATCACGAGCGTGGACATCTATCGTTGTGATCGTTCGGAATTTGAGACGATCGTTGGAAGATAAATCTAAAGTAAATAAAATCTTGTAAGTATACTTAAACTTGGTTATTGTATATATCTATGTGTCATATATCAAGCCATAAACCAGGAGTTGGGGAGAAAGAATACATGCAAAGGACAGAAAATGAGCTTCTTAAGCAGAATCCTGAGGGAGATATGTGGAGAAGAATTTGCTTAAATCTTCAAGGAGTCTATCCTTTTCGTTATGTTAGCATGGATTTCATTTTTATTTAAAACTAGCGACCTGCTCCGGCTTCGCACGGCTGCAATGCTGGTACTAAAGTATACTAAACAACGCACGCTCGCGCCATCCCCAAACGCTCGCTATGTCACTGCATTTTGAATCTTATACCTATATCTCTAAGTAAATAAAATTACATGCTGTAAAGGGCAATAGTGATCTACATTGAATGCACAAAGTATTTAAGAAACTTAATTGGATTAGGGTTAATACAGTGTTGCTTAAAATCGCTTGATAAATAAACCATTCCTCTTGATTGTAAGAAAAACATAAAATGGTTCTTGTGGGTTACCGATAAGATATAGACATATACCATCGCGGACGTTTTTGTTGGCCTTTTTAAGATGTGCAATACTGTACATTATTTTGATATATCTCCTGGAGTTTAGGGTTTATCACATCAGAAACCTCTAAAATTATCAGTTTTTCTCTGCTACATTGTACATGTATTATGCACATAAGCCTTCGTGTTGAACCACTCTATCTGATAAAAAAACCGCAAAATTTGCGTACTAAATAAGGTTGCGTAGTTTTAAAGATCAAAGCATACATCCGGACAAACATAAAAAATCGACTTTGTGTTAATACGATCGAAATATCAATACGTTTCGGGATGTTATACCATTTACCTAACACCATGTATTAATGAGCTTCGATTACTATGATCTACAATTACAATTTGTATTCTATATAAATAATTACCCTAAAAACAGTTTCGACTAGAGGAAGGCCGCTTTTTAACCGACTGCGTCAGAAAGAGGGTAATGTTTTTCGAGCGTAGGTATGTATGTCCATTCTTTTGGCACGCGCTACAGCCTAAGCGGTTGGACGAATTTTAACATAATTATGAGGTTTGTTTAATTCGTCCGAATTGTGTTAGTGACATAGGCTATATAAATTTTCAAAATGGCGGCTGTAAATGGGGAATGTGATTATTTTTTATCTTATGTGGGTATCAAATGAAAGAGCGTAAAAATACCATTTCAAATATTCCAATCATTCTAGATACTTTATGGCGCTGCAGGCGTGGACAAACAATACTTTTGTACCTGCGAGCAGCTTTAAGCAGTCGGGTTTTATGTTTTTATAATAATAATGGTAGATTTTCTTGCGCTTGACTACAATAAGGCCTGAAGGAAAGCAGTGATAAGGTCTAAGGTGGAACGCGCTTACCTAGAAGATGCCTATTCACTCTTACTTTGAAGACACTCACATTGTATGTGGTAGAAAACAGTGATGCTGAAAGTAAACCCATACCTTGTCTAACTTTAACCACGAGTCCATCTAACTGCTCATTCTGTTGCTGCAAGTGTTCCTTCATAGCTCGCTTGTTGCCGTTCCTGATCCTCACGAATGTCTCCTCTGTTTCAGCGGTCCACCAAACACCATTAGCGGCCAGGCACACCATTCCTTGATATTCCAATATCCAGTCCGTTCTAAAACGCAAACGTTTTGTGAATAAATGTTCACGAATTCCTTTTTTAACCAACGAAAAAAAACGGAGGAGGTTCTCAATTCGATAAGTATATATTTTTTTATGTATGACCACGCATAACTTTTTATACAGTTGTCCGATTTTGATAATTCTTTTTTTATTAGAAAGGGCACACTTTCAAGATGGTTCTATTGTCATCATATTAGGATCTAGAAGGAATTATTTAAATGTTATAGGCACACTTGCAGCGATTTCGGTTTTTGTGTAGGTAAGTATCTTTTTGGCTAGAAGTGCCGTATAATATACTATGACAGTATAGTACGAGTACGTTACGTGGCGATAAATCACTAAAAAGTAAGAAATAAAAACTTGTTGATGTTAAGTGATGATGAAATCTAAGGTGGAAGCGGACTAACTTGTTAGGAGTAGGATGAATTCCACACCCCTTTCGGTTTATAAACAACATCGTACCAGGACGCTAAATCGCTTGGCGGTACGTTTTTGTTAATTTTATATGTGGCAACTAGCTACGGCGAAAGCCTCCCACCAGCCAGACCATGACAAATTAAAAAAATCTCAATCTGCTCCGCCGGGAAGTGAACCCAGGACCTCCGTCTATAAATCCACCGCGCATACCACTGCGCAACGGAGGTTTTCATATATTCTTTCTCTACTTGCGGAAGTGCATTATGAGCAATGGTAATTAATTTATTCCGTTATTCTAAACGAAAATTCTATCAAAACAAATATCGGAATGAAACGTCAAAGATGCGAATGTTGTACGAAGAAGCTGAATTGAAAGCTGAAAGCTGTTTTTTCCCTTCCTTATACTATATCCCTTGACTGTAATCACACCTGATGATAAGTGACCAAATAAATCATATCCTAATTAAAAAGTGTACATGAACTTTTTAAGGAATGCGTTTTGTATCACTATAATCTTTCGATTTATTAAAATAAAAAGTAATTTTATAAAATACGAGAAGCGCCGGGTATCGAACCAGCTGCGTCTCGTATGCTACGCAAGCGCTCTACCAACTGAGCTACGCCCTCTGATACTGTTGAGACCAAATAACTGATACTGCATAGTAATAAAGTGAATGTACGTGACCTTTCTAAAGCCTGCGTTTTGTTTTGCAATGATCTTCTGGTAATATTTATAACATAAATTAATGCCGCGACTTCGTCTGTATTGTATTAATTAGTAATAATACCAATTGGATCGGCTTTGAACTTGACACAAGAAGTAGAATAAATAATTTTGTGTAACAATACAGCTAATATAGTAAAAATGAATGATTAAAAAAAAATTTTAACTAAAAATAAAACCGAGTCAAAACGCACTAAAAAGTAAAAAATAATTGTGTCATTTAGTTACTTTAGTTTAATCAAGCATATCTGTGAAGTCGGTGCCAGCAAGTTTAAGGAACATTTATTTAACGTAGTAAAGTAGTTTATGGGTTCTAGGTAATGTTCTTAAAGTAGAAACCTTGGCTGGCACCGACTCCTAAATATGCTTAAATAAACTAAAGCAACTAAATTACTTTTTAGTGCGTTTTGAGTCGGTTCTATTTTTTGTTAAAAAAAATTATTTCCTACTTTTTAGTGATTTATCGCCACGTAATGTACTCGTACTATACTGTCATAGTATATTATATGGCACTTGTAGCCAAAAAGCTACCGGTATTTGTACTAAAACCGAACTTGCTGAAAGTGTGCCTATAAAATTTGAAGAGTTTCTTCAATTTTCCCAGGATATCATCATCAGATCCTAACATGATGACGATGACAATGGGACCACCTCGGAAGTGTGCCCTTTCTAATAAAAAAGAATTATCAAAATCTGACAACTCTGTAAAAAGTTATGCGTGGTCATACATAAAACGGTTAAAAAGAGCAACAGTTGAGTTTCTTGCCGGTTCTTCTCAGCAGGATCTGCCTTCCGAGGTGGTGGTTGAGTCACTTCAAATAGTCTAACTCGAGGTTTCAAAGGTGCTTGCGCAAGCCTACTTGTAATAAATGAATTTGAATTTGCAATTGCTTGAGCCCTCTATTCTCCTATCGGAAAATGATTCTGGAGCTATGACCCACTACGCTGATCTAATGGCAGGCTTAGAGATTAGATAACGACTGGGACGTTAAACTATTAACATGCTCATACTCAAGATAGAATCTGCAATAGCCAGCCGTCCAAAGCTAAATCGCTTGGCGGTATTTTTTTGCCGGTAGGTTGGTAACTAGAAACCTCCTATCTGCCAATATAGCTAAAGAATACCTATGAAAATACACATCATTCAAGGTTTATAGTACCTATACAGTGTTTGTTTATTGATACCTGGGAGTTCTCCAGTTTTTGCCATAGTAGAAAATAGCTTTCTTAGTAATAAACTTGTTGGTGTTGCGCATTTCGATCAGAACTAGATTCATCCAATCTTCTACCCTCCCTTCCGTATATACCACGTACCGCAAGTCCATTATCTGTAAAAATTTAAGTGTACCATGTTTATTATCTCTCTATATATCAAGAGATTCCCATCTATATACTGACTCATCACGATATCTCTGGAACCATAAGGCGTAGCGACTTGAAATTTGGTAGGAATATTCCTTTCGCCGAGTAGAGGTCAGCTAAGAACGGATTTTACGAAATTCCACCCACAAGGGGGGTTGCGGGGGCGTTAATATTATAAAATAGTATCCAGATGTTCCCTCGGGAACAGGAAATACGCGGGTGAATCCGCGAGCGACCGCTAGTAGAAATATAAAATGTTACTAATGACATACTGTTGTCAATATATTGGCACGAGATTTATTTCGAACAAAGTACTAATATCCCCATATCCCCATGTATAAAATGAAGGAAGTTCTTCTTGCTACCTTTTATTCGCGCATTTCACCCCTCTTTCAATTTTAAGATGGGAGAGTTTTCCATATATATTTTATCCTCTATTTCACCCCCTTTTTATTTTTTTAATAAAAATAGTCTATGACCCTTTATTAAAGTTTCTTAAGATATATCTGAATCAAAATTGGTTAAGATGTGAAAATGAAAAAGACATTTTAATTTTGAATTTCATTTGTAAATAAAAAATTAATTAAATGAATTGTTGTTTACTCTCCTAAAAACATATGTATAAATTACAATACTGTTTCTTAAGTATTACTTAATGTGAGTTATTCGAATAACATGAATATACAAAAATCAACTGTCCCTAAGCTAGGTATAATAGAAGCACATATCATAAAACTAACCTCTCCTTCTGCAGATATCATTTTGGCGGCAACTGGCCGATTCGTATGATCCACGTACAAATCCAGAGCACGGATATTGTCAAACATCTAAAAGTATTAAAAAAATGAATCATCATCATTATCAGCCTATACCGCCCCACTACAGGGTCATTTTTTGCCCACTCCCTATTTATAGGAGAGCTGAGACGTAGACCCACCACGCTGCTCGTATGCGGGTTACATGGCTTAATAATGGCTTACAGGTATGATTCATTCATTAATGATCTGAAAATTTCATAGAAGAATGAAGTACTCAGGGTATTCCGTGACCCAGGATTCGAATCCAGGACCTAGTGATTGAAGCGACATAAGCTAGCCACTGGACCTACGAGGCAGTAAAAATAAATACCCTAAAACCTAAATATACTGCGGAGTTATCCTCAGGAAAAAATAATACTTTTGAAATTTAATCAACAACCTTTGAACGGCATGTCTATTATTTATTATTAAAGCATTTTAATTATTCATTAATTTTCGTTTAGATTACTGTTTGAGAACTGGAATGAGTCATCTCATACCAAATTAAAAAAAACTGACGTAATATAAAATGAAAATTGGTATATTGAAAGGACGGACATGAAATATCAGTCGAAAAGACTGACAACTGACAAATTTTGAATTTTGGTTATGTCTTTTTCTGCTCTGCTTGGATACGCCATGCGCAAGAAGTTGTATGTCGTGTAGAGAAAAAGAAATGTCGTCGCCGAATGGCGGCGAAATCTAAAATATCGATCTCTCTTAGTTGCGTTGGGATGAACGAGAGAGTTATATTTTCGACTTTCCTGTTATTAAGGGACAACATATCTTGTTCTCTACACGATATACTCTTCGTACTCATCACCTAGCAGAGATAGATAAAAAGATGGTTGATAATTAGAATGTCCTGACCTTAATCATATGCTCTTGTACGCAACTACACTCACTACTCCCCAAGATGGACAACAGTTCATCAGTGGAAATAAAGAAAAATCTTGGAAAGATTCGCCTTTTGGAATCCAAATAATCATTCAGTGATTTTTGACATCTGAAACATAGGAGATAGTCTTGAGTTAGGTTGTAGTGCTCAGAAAATAATTAAGGCTGACGAGCACTGAACAGCTGTAAGCTGTATTTAAGGCTGTATTGAGCAAAATTAATAGTTATAAACCAGTTCATCATTACCAGCCTATTAATGGCCCACTACAGGGCCAGGCCTCCCTTATATGAGAGGAGATATGGAGCGTAGACCCACCCTGCTGCTCCAATGCGGGTTGGCGGGTTATAAACTAGTTACTTTAGCATAATTGCTAAGTGTATAAAAGAAGGTAGTTGATAAACATTAATGCCTGAAGTAACTCACTTTTGAAGACCCAATCCCAAGTTAACGAATTCTTCCAATCTACCGGCTATTGTGCAGCAATCAACAACAATTAATCGTTTTGCAGTATCCAGCATTATCTAAAAATATAGCGATCAACATTATAATTCTATTATAGCATTTTAAAATAATAAAATTTGTTACCATGGACAATACTAAACGATATTGTCTATGGTAAAGTAAGATAACGTCTATCTACCGTCTCATGTTATAAGAATTGACATGTCGGAATAGTCGCGAGTAGTGCACTTTACTGTTCTTTTCATTGTTACAAAGTATGCATATTTTTAGTTTCTAGAAATGTTTATTGTATAATAGTGTGGTGTTGTAATTAATGATTTATAAGAGCACTAGCGGCCCGGTACGTGCTTCGCAACGTATACAGTGAAATAATAAAAAAATTAGGTAATTGTAACATCAAATTCAATTATTGAAAACCATCTGCTAATTAGTCTGAATAAAGCCTAAAATTTTGGTTTGGATAGGTGAGCCCGTTCTCGAGTTATAAAATAACAACGAAAAGTGGCATTGATTTATATATATATATATATATATATAGATGTGTCGAGTTTTTCTGGCCGCGTCTTTTCTCGTCACGGACTGCTTTTCCAATGCGGCGGTGGGAAACAAAAGAATAAACGATATTGAAGACATCGAAATATTATTTCAAAACTTGGTTTCTACTTGGTTGGGCAACAGTATTTTTGAAATATAACGCCCAAGGCTCTAGTGATGGGTAAAAGGAAACTGAAAACGCCAGCCGGCTGCCGCTCAGTATCTGACACATAATATTTATTGTGATATATGATTTATACCTTTCTAAATGCTTTGTCAATATCATCAAACTTTTTAGCCTCTTCAGGCAACTGTGTCCGAATGTCACCGCCTACAAAAATCCCTTCTAAATAAAGCCATTTCCTCTGAGTTGCTAACCATTCCTCAATGACTTCGGATATTAGAGACAGGCGACGCTCCCACGTTTGTACTACTGTCAAAAATGGTCCTATGAACCTGAAAGTTATCATCTTTATAAATTTGATCTAATCCGCTTTACTGTCGCACAGTTAAAAAAATCCTGTTGTTAGGGTTTGATTAATGAAAAGCCACAGGTTTTGAGGTGAAAACGGCTGTGTTTGGCAAACTTAGCGAATAAAAAGGTAATGAATTAGCGAAATCGGTCCAGCAGTTAAAGCGTCGTGCTTCGTCCAAGAATTTTTTTTATATATAGGTTAAGATTATTGCCGACTCTCTACTCCAGGACTCGGCAAGCGGAGTGTAGGGCGTACTCTAGATGGAGCAAAAGATATCGGGAGGGTAGCTGGCACCAAATGCAAAAAGTCAGTAATAGAGTGGGTTTGCGCTGTTTAGGAGTAAAGGAGGCATATGCATGGTGGCTGATGATGATGAAGATGAAAGTTTATTATCATTTTATCTACTTAACTTCCAGTTAGGATTAGAAATACTCGTTCTTTCGAAATAATTAAGAAAAACTGCGTAAAATACTCACTGTGATGCCGCCATACTTTGCAGTGCCATAGCATCATCATCGACCTTAACAGTGATCTCGTCGCAAGGGTTGAGAGTGTAACCTCGGTCTTCACCTCGGTTGAAGTGCTTGGTCACTGTGAAAGCGATGTTGGCCCACGTCTCCTGAACGTCTCTTACTCCACGTTCTATTGCTAATTCCTATGATATTGAAAATAAAACATTAATTAATTTGATTATAGAATCCAGTGAGTCATCAATGTTCGCCAGCCGAGCACCGGCCCCCGACCAATCAAATTGCGCGTCGCGTTCGAGGCTATGCCTTCAATTGGTCTCTGTGAACTTGCTCTCTGTGAATTTCATTGGTTAGGTTGGGCGGGGTTTAGCGGGCGCTCACTGCATTCTTAACGCTAACGAACTATAGATGATTTAAACTACATAACTGTGGGTCTCATTACAGAATAAGTGATTTACCTTTATAGCATGATTTACTATTTCTTCAGCGACATCTTGGTATTTATGTAATTCCATTGCAAACATATTTTCTAGCGTGAATCTCTCCGGTGACATGTCAAACTCTTGACCTGATAAAGTACATTGGTACATCAGAAAAAGTCAATAGTTCTACGGTTACAAGGCCTCAAGATACTCAATACCGAAAGGTCATGGGTTCTGACCCCACTTACTGTACTATTGTCGTACCCAATTTTACAGTTTTCACTTGTTTGGAGTGCCTAAGAGGTCAAAGCCAATGTAAGCCGATGCTTCGGATTCTACAAGTCTCGGTATTAGAACTTAGATGGTTAGTCCTCTGATTAACTTTCGAGTGATTAAAATACCCTATTTTACACGCTTTTTATTAGCTTCACTTGTAGGTATGTCAGTTTGTCAGTATGTCAGTAAGTCAGTATGTAACTAATAAATTAGATTCGTTAGCTTAAAACTAATTAATATATTCAATATCTTTTAAATAAGATTTTTTAAAAAAAGAAAACATAATTTTAAGTTTATTAGGCATAGAATGTGTTGCATTTTCTACCTTCTTTTAAATTTGTTTGTTGACAAGCATTCTAAATCGAGTTTGGCTTTAGTATAGTTTCGAACCCATACGGGGTCCTTACTCATAGTTTGTTTCACGCCGCGTTGCTCATACAACATACTCCGACAACAGTCGCGTGAGTTTCAGCCGTTAAAATTATAATTATATGGAAAATAAAATTCAAATTTTAATTATATGGAGTGAATAGTCATCGTCTAGGTAAGCGCGTTGCATCATAGACCTCACCACTGCTTTCCATCAGGCGTGATTATAATCAAACGCAAGCCTATGTACCATAATAAAAAAAATACTTACGACACTTTAAATTCTAATATTTAAAAGACATAGCAAATATTCAGTTTGATTACGAAAAGTAATATTGGTGTTACCAGTCTTTGCCATCAACTCCTTCCAGTGCCGTTCGCGCATGGCCTCGTTTTTGAGTGACACCATAAGAGGCACCACGTTTTTGAACTGTTTCATTTTAGTGTCCAGCGTCACACCAGTGGGACTGAGGCGAACAGCTTTCGCTAGTTTTCTAAAATTTAGAAAACATTCGTTTTGAGGTGCATTTCCACCAGATTGTTATGTTACAATATTATATGTATGGATCACTAGAGGACGCTCGCGGTTTAACCCGTGTAGTTCTCATTCCCGTGGAATTTTGGGATACAATTTGACCTGTGTGGTTCTGATATGTAAGCTACGAGTATTATATTATATATTCTTAGCAGCATTTAACATTTGGCTTGAAACCATAGACCATAGAGAGACCGTGTTAGCAGTATTATGTACTCAGCTTACAAATCATAGACAAAAGACTGCAGTCGTCAAACAAAATAGCGCCGAGGGTTACTTATAAGACTGCCGTGCAATGTGGAGCAGTTATTATTTCCAGTTAAGAGTGATAGTCAGTCATTCTGCCCGAGAAGTGCTAGATGTTGCTATTACCGTGAGGCTGTTTCATTTTTGTTAGATTTTACTGATGTCTGTAAATGAATTGTTCTGAATAAAGTTATTTTCTTTGTTCTGTAATGTACTTGGATATTTCTATTTTTACACCACCTCTGCTGTTCCTAACTATATATTATTGTGAAGTTTCAACAAAATCCATTCAGTAGTTTTTGCGTGAAAGAGTAACAAACATCCATCCATCCAGACATGCAAACTTACGCCTTTATAATATTAGGAAGCATAATATATGAGGATCATGAAAGGGAGACATAACGAGAACGTAATAATGCGGTAATTTAGTTAAAGAACTTTTGAGTTATAAGCGATGAATCTATACATTAACATAAAATTGAAGTGACTACTTTGTAATTTTAAATTGCCAGCTTTACAAAATATATACGGTATTACGTTGTATCATAAAAACAATTTTTAATATTTTTGTTTGTTCCGGCTAATCTTTGAATCTGCTTAACTGGTTATGACGGGTCATTTACTCGCAGATAGCTCATATTATAAAGCGTAACTTAAGTTTTTATTTTAGAAAATTGACTATTCAAAATAATCATAAGATTTCATTGAATGAAGATATTTTGACTTTGACTATTTATTTTAATTCCTGACGGGCAAATGCTGGTTGATTATATAGTCCAAATCCAACAACAATGGCGCCTGTCAAACGGGGGATGAATTAAGATATGAGCGCTATTCTTTTCGGAATTATGAACTTCGCAATTGTAGTGAAAGTAAAATTTGCTGACTTCGAATTCTATCCTCAATAGTTAAATTTTTAATTATGGAGAATCGTTGATTTAAAATTTATTTCGAGAGACATTTTTTAAACGACTTCAAAAAAAGGAGTTTCTCAATTCGATCGTATATATTTTTTTGATTAAAAATGTCTATAGAAATATGAAAAATAATATATTCTATAATAATATTAGATAGTTGAATAATAGATTGACACTAATTTCTGTACAAAAGAAATAAAAATGAAGTAGCTACTTGTAATTTCAAAATAAAAACTTTTTACTAAATATAAATAGGTATATTATGAAAGAATATAGGGCGCTGTCCGTTTTGCTTTTGGTTAATTTTTAAACCTACGTAGTAGTAGCATTGTAAAAATTAATTATTTTGCAAGTATGTGTGGATTGGCATAGGCTAATTGGTATCCTAATATTTCCACGGGTAAAAGACCTACGCGGTTGAAACCGCGGGTGTCCGCTATTCTTAGTATAACTTATAATTTTTTAATTTATCATAAATATATATTCACCTATATTCCTTAAAGAACTGCTCAATACCGTCAACCAAAGCCTGTGGGTTCAGGTTAACCCACAAAGTCTTAGCCCAAAGCTCCCTCGCGTTCTTCTGCGCCTTGTAAATCTTATATATCTGCTCCATGGCGTTGAAGTCGTTCTTAGCTCGGTTGAACGTGGAGAAATCAGCGAGAGGATTGTCGAATAGTTGTTCTGCTTGCTGTAGCGTTCTCTTTCTGGATTCCAGTTCGTCAAAGTATTTAGTGTATTCCTGCAAAATGTCATAAATGTCAGCCTCTTTTAATAGAACATTACTGAGCCTTTTTCGTTATATGATATTTTGTTGGCTTCCATGGTGTAGCGTGGTGAATTTATAATAAATACATAAATATTTTAAGACAATAAACACATAGCCCCAAAGTAAGCGTATGTAGCTTGTAACTAACTAACTTGTAACTATTATAACTGATAAATATTTTTATATATATTATACATAAAAACTTATATAGATAAAGTAGAAAATATCCATGCTCATCACACAAACATTTTTTTAGGAGTAGGAATCGAACCCACAGCCTAGGACGCAGAAGCAGGTCACTACCCACTGTGCCACTCGGCCGTCAAATTTATAAAATGGAGGTCGTGAATTTAATTCTAGGTTGGGCCGATTCAATTTTCTTAATTGGGCTGATGTGAGTCTACAGGTCGCGGCTGCTATCACCTTGATGTCAAAGATGTACCGCCAAGCGGTTTAGCGGTCTTGTGCGATGTCGCGCAAAAACCGCAAGGGGTGTGGATTTTATCCTAATCCTAAGATGTTAGCCTCTTCTGCTCTAATTGTTCTCCCTGCCCAACCTGGTCGGATCCTGCAAGAGCAGCTTTGGATACTCATTCTAGAAAGGAGCTTACTGCAGTTTTCGTAAGGCCGTTTGAGGCCTGCAGTTTGAGCAGGTTGTAGAGACAATTTGCTGGTATATATAGGTATATCAGCAAAATCTCTCACACCCATTTCTACTGCATATAAAGTAACCAAATTAGTAACTATTTATAACTAACTTCCAAAAATTAACGCCTGCTTATATTCAATTCAACATTCCTTTAGATTACACACGTTTGTACTACCCCTTTGAAGGCCAAGCCGTCTTTCAAAAATAGGGTAATTATAGAAATAAATTTTAAAAAATGAATTGGAGGCGCCGGGTATCGATCCCGGTACCTCTCGCATGCTAAGCGAGCGCTCTACCATCTGAGCTACGCCCCCTGATGTACTTATTATTGAAACTACCTGTGCATACACACATATTAATTTCAATATTATTTCAATGCCAGTGAAAGTAGGTTTTCATTAAATTATTATACTTATGGAAGCATTGTACGTGACATTTTGAACATTCTATAATCACTATATCACTACATAACTATTATAAAATAAAATCCCGCGCCGTAATTCTGTTTATATAATGCGATTCAAATAAGAATAGGAATGAAACTGGCGCCATTTAGAACCAACTTCATGCTGAAAACAGCGTAAAAGTAACGTTAGCACACCGAAAACTAAAAGTTACGTTAAAATAATAAAATAAAACTTTAGTATTTTAACATAAGTTAAATAATATAATAATATAATAATATAACTAGTTATTAATTGATTGATAAATATGAGCAAATAATCATAAAGTGTCGACCTAAGATTGCTGCGTCGCTCCTATCGACATACAATAAAAAAAATAAAACCTCCTAAAGATTACGTGATGGACAATTTATTTAGAAGCTATAGACATGAGACGGTACTAAGGTTGCCACTATACAATTGCGACCTTAATGATATCGAATTTATTTGGAACATCATCAAAAGGAGAGTGGCAGATAAGAATGTAAGCCAGCTAGAAAGTGAAATTAAAAAATTGACATTAGAAGCAGTTGAAAGCATTACTGTTGTCGATTGGCGGCGAGAAGTCAATCATGTAAAAAGAACAGAGCAAGAGTACTGGACTCGAGAGATATTATAGGATAACAACAATGGCCCTTTTAGCTTCATAATAAATTTTGCTTTTCGTATTTTTTTTCGTACTTCTACAATACGTAATAGTGTGGGTAGTTAAATACTACTATTTGTAACTCCTTTTTTTTTTTTAAGAAAGTGATATTTTATTTCAGTAAAATCTTTTTTACAGATACTCGTACTTATTTACATAATATTTAGATCTCCCTGATAGTGATTACTAAAACTCACAAGAAAGTGAAGCTGAAAATGTATTATAAAAATAAATTTATTTTTTGTTACTATACCCTTACTTTTATGCACATCGTACTACAAAGTCTGAAGTTGTCGACCAATGCGGTCCAAGATGGCGCTAGCTTTTTTCCTATTGTTTATTTCTTATTCTTTATTTCCTACTATTGTTTATTTCCTATTATTTGAATCGCATTATGTGTTCGCGATAAACCCGAAGACTGTTGAACGGATTTTTATGTGGTTTCTCCAAGAAATAGATATGATTCCTGAAGAAGATTTTAGTATATAATATGTTAGTTTTGTGTAAATAGTGTGTCAAACATGACAATAATCATTGTTCTAAGCGTCACGCTGTTTAATTCGTAGGTTCTAGTCCTGTGTTGTACTTCTGTACTAGTCTAGGCTTTTTCCGTCCAGATTAGCAGACTAAAAATGGCTGGTTAGTACACATTCTGCTGATAATATAAGCATGTTAATAGCTTATCGTTCCAGTTGTCATCATTAACATTTGATATCGACTGATACAGAACCTAACATTATTTCTGTAAGCCCGTCAATCCGCATTGGATCAGCGTGGTGGGTCATAGCTCCAGAATCACGTTCCGATAGAAGAGAAGAGTGCGCAAGCAATTGCTATTATTACTAATTATTATAATGCAGGTGAAATCGCGGTTTTAATTTATGTTATATGTTACCTTAAGATTATTGCGAAACAAAACGCAGCCTTTAGAAAGGTCACGTACATTCACTTTGTAATTATAAAATATGAGTTATTTGGTCTTAACTGTATCAGGGGGCGTAGCTCAGATGGTAGAGCGCTCGCTTAGCATGCGAGAGGTACCGGGATCGATACCCGGCGCCTCCAGAAAATACTTTTTATTTTAATAAATCGAAAGATTATTGCGAAATAAAATGCAATACTTAAATAGGTCTGGCACAGATGACGTGCCAAAAAAAGGCATCATGCATTTGTGTGAGTGCCGTCAATTCGAAAAATTTCAAACGCAATTTTGTTATACAGCGTGTTTCAAAAAATTGCAAAATTGGATACCAATAGCTCATTGATACGTCATCATCTTCATTATCAGGCTATTAACGGCCTCTACATGGCCAGGTCTTTCTACTTACTGGAGAGGGGACATGCGAGCGTACACCCGCCATGCTGCTCCAATGGGGGTTGGTGGGCTTAAGATGATAATGTTTTATTTATTAACTATAACTATCAGATTTTCATGACTGCTTTTTATTTAAAATTTCTTACTAATACAGCATAACTGTGAAATTAAAAATTTAAACGCTAAACGAGAAACTTGCTTTTAAATCATTGACATATTAATACTATGGACTTCGGGTCAGCGATAAAAAGTGTCCGAACCAAAAGTAAGCCAAAACGCGAAATGAGTTCCAATCGCAATTCAGTCTCATATTAGCTGACTGACAGAATACACGTCAATAATGCCGTAATGTGTTATAAAAAACTTGTAAGAACTACCCGAGTAAGGTGAGAAAAGAAGACGGTGTACCATATTTTCAGTAAGTAAATATTTACTGATGATTTTAAAGTATTATTTTGCTTAGAAACAAGCTATTTTATTAAAATTTTAATAAACTATAGAAACGAATTGCATAACCAACCAAAATGAACAAAAGTATCTATCTGTCCTTTTCCCATACGCTACCCGCGTATAGGATAGAAGGAGTGCAATATGTTTATCTAATTAACCACATTTAGTTCGGATCTGCCGTGAGCAATAGAATGTTTTAGAACAACGACTGCATAGAGTTATTTTGTTGTTTAACATTTGAATTATTTAATTACTTAATTTTTGAATGAAAATAATTTGATTATTTTCAATTCAAAAATTTTTATTTTTTATGTCAACTTTTATTTTTTATGTCATGAATATTAATCAAATGACTTTTACCATAATGGTATATTAATTTGATAACTATAAGAATTATCTACATGAAATTAGGAACCGTTATTTAAAAAAGTGATCTAACGTCATTGAAGTAAAAAAATATATTTTCAGTTTAATTAAAAAGAGGAAAATATCGAGAACTTAAAATTTCAAAGTAAAGAACTATGTCGAGTGGCATATCATTTTGTACATTAGTGGATTTGGTTTGTAATTAATTATTATTATAACTAATTATTATTTTATACAAGATAATTACAACAATTATTATTTGGTACAAGATTTATCCCAGCATATAGAGGTCAGGGATATGTAAATATAAATTAAAATTTGCTGTAAATATAATATATAAATATAAGATGCCAAAAAAATTTGAAAGCTACCGACTCCACACCATTTTTGTTGTCCTATTTTCACGGGAAGCTGTCATGTCAAAAAAAGGCTGCCATGGTAACCGTCAATCGAAGCTGATTACTTATTGCATGCAATTAGACCGTTGCAAATTAGACTGCATAACAATACGATAAGACATACATTACAATGTTATTTTGTGTATAAAAACATAAATACATCCTAGTGTGTATAAAATATCTTGGGACACTTTTGACGTAAATTTTACATTAGACCCGAAGTCCATAGTATTAATATGTCAATGTTTTAAATAGATAGATTAGTATTCTAAACAATTTTTTATAATGACAGCAAAGCTGTAAAATCTTACTTATGTTGACATTGAAGTTTAAAATATGGCTTATCATTGTGAAATTGAAATTTTATTGTAAACATTTCCAACAGCAAAGCTGTGAAACCTTTACTTTTCATACTGTGTCGATTTGTTAGTCATTGAGATTTTTCTGTCCAAAAAACTTTTACTGGGTTAGTACACTTTCTGTCCTGAGCACGTTAATAGCTTAACGTCCCGGTTATTATCATTAACATCTGATATTAACCGATACAGAGTCATACATCATCTCTCTAAGCCCGCCAATCCGAATTGGATCAGAGTGGTGGGTCTTAGCTCCAGAAACACGTTCCCATAGGAGAAAAGAAGCCGCGAGCAGTTGCTACTATTACTAATTATTATAATGTAAGCGAAATCGCGGTTTTAATTTATGTTATATGTTACCTAAAGATCATTGCGAAACAAAACGCAGCCTTTAGAAAGGTCACGTACATTCACTTTGTAATTATAAAGTATTAGTTATTTGGTCTTAACTGTATCAGGGGGCGTAGCTCAGATGGTAGAGCGCTCGCTTAGCATGCGAGAGGTACCGGGATCGATACCCGGCGCCTCCAAATAACACTTTTTATTTTAATAAATCGAAAGATTATTGCGAAACAAAACGCAGTCTTTCAATAGGTGTGGCACAGCACAGATGACGTACTACATAGAGGCATCTTGAATGTGTGTAAGTGCTGTCAATTCGTAAATTTTCAAACGCAATTTCGTTATACAGCGTGTTACCAAAAATTAAAAAATTTCAAAAAATCACAAACCAAAAAAAAAGAACATTCAATACGTAACAAAGTTTTAAAGTGCCAGGCCATGGATAAAAATGTAACTATTTTGTACATTTTTTCCCTATGATAGCAATGCTGTGAAACCTTTATTTCTGCTGATATTGAAGTTTAAAATATGGATTTTTATCATTACCAAAGGGAAATCTTATTACTAAATAGATAGATATTGTTATTCTAAACATTTCCTAATATGATAGCAAAGCTGTGAAACCTTTACTTTCATTGATATTGAAGTTAAACATAAAACTATAGTAAATTCAGAATATATGACATTTAAAGGAAGAAAATGGCATTGTTAAATTGTGTTTCACAAAGCATACAATAATTTTGGGCCACTCAGGGGTACTTAGGGTTCTCCGATACCTATTATCAGATAGTAATCCAGTGGAGCAAGTTTATAGAAGGGGGTATGATCTGATCAGGTACTTATACCTGAAAGCAAAACGCTTAGTATAAGCAAAAAGTACTGGGATCGATACCCGGCGCTTCCAAAAATTACTTTTGATTTTAATTAATCGAAAGATCATTGTGAAATCAATAGAACACGATACAGTGCCTAATATTATGTTTTTAAGCCCACCAATCCACATTGGATCGGCGTGGTGGGTCGTAGCTCCAGAATCACGTTCCGATAAGAGAAAGGAGGACGCAAGCAATTTTTATTATTACTAATTATTATAATGCAGACGATGTCGCTGTTTTAATTTATGTTATTAATATTATCAAATTATCATTGCGAAACAAAACGCAGTTTTTAGAAAGGTCACGTACACTCACTATTTAATTTAATTATAAAGTATGAGTTATTTGGTCTTAACTGTATCAGGGGGCGTAGCTCAGATGGTAGAGCGCTCGCTTAGCATGCGAGAGGTACCGGGATCGATACCCGGCGCCTCCAGAAAATACTTTTTATATTAATAAATCTAAACATTACTGCGAAACAAAATGCAGTCTTAAAATACGAGAGATCTGGCACAGATGACGTGCTATAAAGAGACATCTTGTATTTGTGTGAGTGATATTTTCAAACGTTATACAGCGTGTTTCAAAAAGTTGGACAATTCACAAAAATACAAATCTAAAAGAGCATATTCAATACGTACGAAAAGAACAATGGTCTGATATTTGTTGATGGAATTCGTAAGCGTCTACAAATGTAAACTATTACAATTTATGTAAAATAATTTATTTTATTTTTTAATCCGTATGCAAGGTCCGAATAAGTCCTTTAAATAAAATAAAAAATCAGTCATTACATTATCATCATTGAGTATGGTAACCACGCAATAATAACACAAAGAAAGATTCAATATGACATTTGTTGGCCAACTAGGGACAGAATATCGAAAAGAAAGTATCGATACTGTACACATAAGTAGTATCAAACCAAATCGATACTTTTTTTGGTTAAACTAACTGTTTTGTGCACCGAACTACTCGTGTTCAATGATTTCAGCTTAATTTCAGTAGAACAAACCTATAAAGTAATAATAATGGCGAACTAATAATACTTATTTTGAAATGTCAATAAATATTTTGATTTATAAACGCGTATTGCATTGGCGGCATTTAATACTTAACTAAAAAAATAAACGAATAATAGTCAAATATAATATCAAGTATCAAAAGTACGCAGTAGGCTATATTTTGAAGGAAAGGAAGGTAATCATGATAAGAACAAGCGTTTTTAGATGTAAGTAATTTAATGTACAATTAGTATGTTTGATATAATTAAAATTACGTTTTAAGTCATTTCCTGAAAACTATCGAGTAAATGTATCGAATGTGCTCGATACTCCAAAGTATCGATGCTTTTTGTCTAAAACGTCAAACATAAATATCTTTAATTCTAGACTTCACACAGTATAAAACCTTAAGAAAAAATTGTTCAGAAATAATTTCTCAATAATTTTATATTTTTTTCATTCATAGACGCAAAAAAAGTCGTCAACAAAAACTTGTTAGGCAAATGACTATTGCTCTTTCAAGTGTAAGCCGAAGATAAAAAAGTAACTATTTGGATTGCGGGTATTTTGTTAATTTTTTTACTTTGAAAGCAATGCTGTGAAACCTGTATTTCCGCTGATAATGAAGTTTAAAATATGGATTTTTATCACTATGAAAGGGAAATCTTATTACTAAATAGATAGATATTGTTATTCCAAACATTTCCTACTATGACAGCAAAGTTATGAAAGCGTTATTTTCATTGCTATTAAAGTTAAAGATAAAACTATAGTAAGTTCAGAATCTTATGTGACATTTAGATGAAAAAAATACATTATTAAATGGTTTTTTTTTAATGACTACAAGTTGGCCCTTGACTGCAATCACACCTGATGTTAAGTGATGATGCAGTCTAAGATGGAAGCGGGCTAACTTGTTAGGAGTAGGATGAAAATCCACACTCCTATCGGTTTCTACACGACATCGTACCGGAACGCTAAATCGCTTGGTGGTACGTGTTTGTCGGTAGGGTGGTAACTAGCCACGGCGAAAGCCTCTCACCAGCTAGACCAAGACAAATTAAGAAAAATCTCAATCTGCCTCGCCGGGAATCGAACCCAGGACCTCCGCCTTATAAATCCACCGCGCATACCACTGCGCCACGGAGGTCGTCAAAGCATATAATAATTTTGGGCTGCTCAGGGGTACTTACCTCACCAGCAAGCATTGCTTTCCCGACATGTTTAGTGCTATTAGCCATTTCGGTCAGCAGTCCTGTGAAGTGCGGTTAGAGGAGGGGGCATGATCTGATCATGATCCGATCAGGTACGATTCAAAGTGAATGTATAGGGAAAAAGTACCGGGATACCCAGCGCCTCTAAAAAGCGCTTTATTTATCTTATTGATCGAAAGATCATTGTGAAACAAAACGCAGCATTTAGAAAGGTCACGTACATTCACTTTGTAATTATAAAGTATCAGTTATTTGGTCTTAACTGTATCAGGGGGCGTAGCTCAGATGGTAGAGCGCTCGCTTAGCATGCGAGAGGTACCGGGATCGATACCCGGCGCCTCCAATAGTTCCTTTTTTATTTTGTTAATGTTTGCTACCACTAACTTGTGATGAAGAAAAAAACAGGCCTAATATTAAAGTCATAACGAAGGATGACGATGACCAAAATTATTATTATGAAGGAAGAGGGCTGACCGTGTTGAACTAGGTCTAGTCTCCAGAGAACAAGAATAATTACCTCCATTAGCAACAGTCCCCTGTCCAAGTCTTCCCCAACGGTGCTAGGTCCCTCCCTGTCAAACTTCTCCACAAAGTCGTCCAACTCTTTGAGAAACTTGGATATCTCAACCACATTCATCTTTGAGAACTTCTCTTTGGTTTGCTCTAAAGTCTTGGCACGGAATATTGAGGTCTGATACAAGGTGCCCCACGAACCTTCCAAATTTTTGGCAAATACCAAATCGTCATCTAGCACCTGAAATAGAAAGTCGAATCAATAATGTTATGTGTTTCCTTAAAAACACCCTTACTAAATCTTAAAAGAAGTCTAGCACTTAGTACTATCTACGAGAATTTGCTTATTTTTGTCATAAACAGTATTGCTGCTGGAGGTCTTTTTCCGTAGGGGGGAAAATTCTCATGGACACCCTTTTTGGGTAGTGCCAGAGCTACCGCCCAAAAAAAGCCCACCTACATTCAAAACGTTGGTATATCTTTTGGTTGGTTCTATCTTTTATAGTACCAACACACAGTATTAACAGGGTTGAAGGGAAATGGGAATATTTGTCAGCCATATGAAGAAATATGGTAGGATGCATTATAGGCATGTGATAGTGATACCTGCGAGGGTACCTCTTTGCCTTATGATTGAAGGACGAAGGACGGCACATTAGGTATAGTTCGTGGCTCTTGCGTGTCCCGTTTAGAGTTGTCCTATTCCGTTGTATACGCAGGTAACATCAGCGTCATTTTTTTATTTTTATTAATTACAAGTTAGCCCTTAACTGCAACCAGACCTGATGACAAGTGATAATTCACACTAACATGAAAGCGGGCTAACTTGTTCACACCCCTTCGGTTTCTACACGACATCGTACCGGAACGCTAAATTGCTTGGCGGTCTTTGTCGGTGGGGTGATAACTAGCCACCAGCCAGACCCGGACCAAACACACACCTAAATCGGCAAAATCGAAATCGACCCTGCCGGGTATCGAACCCAAGACCTCCGACTCATAAATCTACCGTGTATACCACTGCGCCACGGAAGCCATTATTTGCTTAATCCACCAAATATTACTTTAAAAAATGCAGAATCATAACTTACTTCTATACCATGCTGTCGTAACATATGGAAGATCTCTTGCATGTTCTTGAACTTAACTTCCGCTGTGATGGTCAGCTGTTGCACGAGAGTGATCGTCGCCATAACGAGCTTGAAGTCCTCCAGCCCTTTGATGTTCATGTTCATCGTTGCACGAAGGGACTGTAATTAGGTTAGAGTTTATTCGCGTTAAGAATGCAGTGAGCGCCAGCCGAGCTTCGCCCCCTAACCAATCAAATCTTTTCAAATTACAAGATCAAGTTCATAGTGACCAGTTGAAGACATATCTTCGGACGCGACTCGTGATTTAATTAGTTGGGAGGCGGAGCTATAGCGATAAATACGATAAAAAAGTGTAAAATAATTTGCATTACTTCACCCAGTGAGGAATTTACTAACATAAATTCCTCACTGGGTGGATTAATGGATTAAAGGGAGCCGCTGGATGTGGATTACTCTGTACGGCTATTATGTATAAGTTTTAATGACACTTGAAGTGTACGTTTCAAATTTGCCTCAGGCTCTCTCTGTCTATGGTATCTTATTAGATAGAGAGAAGTAGAGACAATTTTGAAACGTACACTGACGACTGTCATTAAAGTTATACGAGTACATAACATTTCTACTAATTGTGGCATTTGAAAGTCTATGTTCTACTGTGCCCCCCTTCACCAACGGTAGATATTGATTGAAATTATTTCTACCCACATATTACCTCAATTTGGTTTTTCAAATCATACATATTCATCCGGGTCTTAGAAGCGATAGATTGACCAAGTGTATTCTTCCAGTCCTGCGCATGCCCTTGTATTTGCTGTATTATGGGACGTAGGTTCACTCTAATGGCACCGACGTCGACAAACTTGACGTGGTTATCTAAATCTGCTATGATGTCCTCGAAGAAGAAGAACTTTTCATCGTATTTCTGTATTTGTTCGTGTTTTTGAATGTATTTTTCACAGGACAAGTTCTTGTCGAACGCCCATAGATGCTGGTATTTGTGCCATCTGCGGAAAATCAACAAAATATAGTTTTTTCGTTAGGTTAACTCACAAAAATTGGTTGTTGGCCTCATACTTGTAATAATTTATGTCTTTCTAGTTGTAAGATGTCCATAAAAGTACATTTTCATATCATTTCAAAATATTTTTTTAATCTTTCCCGTAAATATGCTAATAAAATGTTTTCAACAGTGCCGTAGGCTACTATATTAAAATTCTATGATTTAGATAAAATAATGCAAATGCTTCTCAAACCAGATGTCACCAGTTCCACCATTCTAAACTTAAAATTTTGTCACCAGTCAAATGCTTAAGTATATTCTTACTTCTGAATGTATTCTTACTTCTGAATGTACACATTAATATCCTGGGTGAGTCGATAAATAGTATCTTGTATTAGTAGCGTGACGTCATTGATGGATACAACTCTCAAGATGTCCTCAAAATAGGAGAACACGTAGAATTCATTCCCCGTAGCTTCTGCAATCTTTTGTGGCGGACAGGGAAGACAGGACTTCTTCATCCACCGAGTAAAAATAGTTAATCTGAAAGTGTTTAGATAGCTTAAATTGATGTCTTAAAAGATAAACTGACCATGTTTTTAGTTTCAAGTTAAAATATACATTCACCCTTGCATAAGTTCCCAAGAAACGTTAAGTAGGTATGTAATAAAATTGTGGTATCATAATAAATCCCATATCCGCCCTCTGAGCCTGTAGTGGGCCGTTAAAAGGCTGATAATGAGGATGATTATAATGAATTTGTGAAAAGATCCCATCGTTCTTGTAAACAAAAAAAGTTTTAAAAAGTTTAAAGGTTAATAAAATGGGTTATTCGTAAACACCCCTTATTATAATTCTTGATAATCGATAGTCCTTTTATCTGAGTAGATTAAACAACGATTTGAAGATAGTCGCGAGCGACTAGCTGGTTTAAAAACCCGAAAACCGCGGTGCTGCGGCACTTCAGATTTTTCTTATTGATTTGATATATAAGTAGAGTTAAACTATTATTAAAATATAAACAGCTGAAACTCACGTCACGGTTGTCCGAGTATGCAACGAGGCAGTTTCCCACCACGCCGCGTTGCATGAACAAGCGAGCTCATGACTATGGACCCCGTATGGGTTCGAATCTAGTCGAGCTTACTCCGACAGCAGTGACGTGAGGTTCGGCCGTTTATTTTAATAATATAAAAAATACTCGCGATTGTTTAATTCTAATATGGTTTAAAAGTGTTCAATCTTCAATATAAAAACATTACCTATTAAGAAAATGTTTGATATTATATCCGAGGATATTGCAGACTTCTGCAGCGGTCGGTCGCATGGCTATATCGGGCGGCGCCAGAACTACGTCCACTTGGAATAGAGGAGTCTTTTCGCTCAGTATTGTTTGAAATGATTGCAGATTTTCCAGGGTTAATCTGAAACATGGTTAATATAAATGAAGTAAAGTTATCAAACAACTTTTTTAAAGGCGAAAGTTTGTTAGTGAGTATGTTTGTTACTGTTTCACGAAAAAACTCCTGAATGGATTTTGATGAAACTTCACAGTAATATAGCTTACATATCAGAATAACATATAGGCCCCATTTTATCCCGAAATTCCCACAAGAAGGAGAACTACGCGAGTGAAAACGCGGACACCCGCTAGCTTATTTTTAAAACAAAGTCCAAGTGACATGTTAAAATTTAGGTATATCACGAAAAGCTGGACCTGATTTTTGTGATTGCTGATTTTGTTTGATTTTTGGATTTGTGTAGATCCCCTAAAAGTCGAAAAGCTTTTGTAGAGTTAGTCAATTCATAAAACAATAGACAAAATAAAAAAAAATCATTTCACATCCATTTTGTATTGAAAGCGTTTCGGTTGTATGCCATCAAGTCCACGTTGTTGTCGGGTACATTATTAGTACCTACAGTTTAGTGATGAATTTCTTAATATTTAATGGAATTATCAGTATCGGGTTTATTATGTGGCAGAGACCTCTGAAACTGAGACATTAAAACTCCCTTTTCTTCTCGTGTTCATACTTGTGCACTGCCCCACTAGGTTGGATCTGACTAGAAAAACTTGCAGGTTTAGTCAAGCCAATGTCTTTTAACAAATGATAGAGATATAGTGCTACACACTTATCTGACCCGGCGGCCAAAACTGGAACTAACGTCGCAGCTGTCATTGTTTTAGTTCCTGTCAACTTTGACAGAAACAGCGATCACAGCGACACCTTCACCGAGTCAGATAAGTTTGTAGCACTATACCTCTAGCACCCACTTTTGCTGCATATAAAGTAATCAATTAATTAATTTCTTAAGTCTATATTTTAGAAATTAGAAAAAGCTTACGTTACAAGACATTTGAATATTTTCTTCTCCCAAAACGTGTAGTAAGAGGACATGACCGCAGTACGACCAGTGCTGGTGCCTAAGATCAGATACTCGAGCTTCATCAGGTTGGGCCCAATACGGTCGTAAAGGCGTGACAGCATGGCCACCCGTTCAAGGCGTTCGTTTTCCACTTCCACGAAGAAGCTCTAGGTTATATAAAGATATTCTTTTAGTATTAATAGTTGGCAAACCAAGCCCTATCCTGATCCTGGGTGGTGAAATAAACAGTAACATTTCACAGAACATGCAAGGAACATATCAAAGTGTCGCGCTGTGACCATCAACCTGAGGTATAGGGTGTAAATCCTTCATCATTCATCACCATTATCAGCCAATTAAAGGCCCACTACAGGGCCAGGTCCTCCTTGTAGGAGGGGATATAAAGCGTAAGGCCCATCTCGTCGTGTGTGTCGCCCTTATGTGCCATGGCCGAATGAATGCATGTGATAGATTATTTATATTATGATAAATTATATAAAATAAATGAGTAAAGAAAATGACTAGTATTCTTATGTTTATATTTTATTGTCAAGTTTACATTAGTCTATTAGAATACTTTTGATAAATTTCGACATATCCGTAATGAAACTTACCGCTGTTAGTAATTTATCTCTATTTTAAAATTGTTTTAACATTATTAATAAATTACAAATAAATTAATAACGTTTAATTGTGTTTTACAGTATTAAATAGTTATAGAATATTTTAATTAGACTATTTTGAACAATAGCAACATTTCTGTAATGAAACATAGCCACTTTTAGTAATTTATCTCTATTTTAAATTGTTTTAACATCATTAATGAATTACAATGAAATGAATTACGTTTACTTGTGTTTTACAGTAATAAATTATTATAGAATATTTTACTTAGACTATTTTTGACAAATCACAGCATATCCGTAATGAAACTTAATTACTGTTAGCATTTTTTATCTGTATGCCTATTGCTTATTGGTTTCGTTGTTATTGTTATTAAATAATTCTTAATATATTATTTAAGAAATGTAACGATACAATTAAACCACTTTATTGTAAATAAAAATTGAGAGTACTACATGATGACACCACTGTCGGGAAACGTTATAGTCGTGAAACAATTTATTATGTTATTAATACAAAACTTATTTGTATAATTTATGTGAAACCAAGATTATAATTATAAGATTAATATTGATTTATATAGAGACGTAATGTAGATTCAAATTGTAGATGTATACTTAAAAGTAGGTCGATTTCCGACAGTGGCCATTTTGGCTTGTTTGTTATAAAAGGGTAGCGAGTTACTTTTAGCCCCCAGTTTTTATTGTATTTTTCTATCAGCGAAACAAGTAGTGACAGTGTTGTGCAAAAGCTAAGTATATTTTATAATGTTATTTCTTATTCTTATTTTTAGTATTTGTAATATTATTTTGTGTCCATACTTGTAAATACATATATTCAAATATTGAAATATTTATGTAAAAGAAAAAGAGTAACGGTTGTACTTGGGTTACAATTTGTATTTGGGAGTTTGATTATTTATATTTGTTATTATTATGTAATATTGTAAGAAAAAGATATTTAAAAGAGCATTTGTTGAGTTTCTTGCCGTTGTCTTCTCAATAAGGGCTGCACTTCCGAAACGGTGGTAGAGTCATTGCAATAACAAATAATTTAAATAAAAAAATAATTGAAATTGGTTTTGGTTCTATTTATTTATTCAAATACCTCCTGATTAATAATTTTCACTAAAATGTTATTATCTGAGAAAACATTTAAAATATAAATAAAAAGAAACATATAAATTAGTGTTCATAAAGAAAATATACTTTTATTACAATTTTATAGCTCAAAGGCCTTAATTTATTAATAAATGATGTGCAGAGAGATTAATTATTGTTATACCTTCATTTCATTTCTTATATTAGTCAAAGATTTAAATTTTATTATCAGAAGCGGTGATCGAACAAGAACTAATATATATTTTGTTAATGTTTTCAGAAAATGTGAACATGGTGTTCGTTGGGTTCCATATGGGATCCTTTGTGCTGCAGCTGCGCTTACGTGTTAACGCAGTGATGGTGGCATCATCTGCGATTCTGAGAAAAACGAAAATGATGTCGTTTCAAGCTGTCTAAAACTTCAGTGCAGTGCAGTGTATGTGTGGTGGAACGTCATAAAAACGGCGGCTAAAACAGGTACCATTCGCAGCGACGGCCAAGTAAACGTTTCTGAGCAACAATTATTATTTTTTTGATCAATTGGCCATCGTTGCATACTGTACATATAATTCACATTTATGGTTGGTTTTGATCAGTATTTATATCGTATACTTCACTTACAAGCTAGCAGCACATGAATAATTTTGGATATTAATTAACTACAAATTTTATAACATCTCAGAATGGCCGAACGGTTCTTAAGTATCTAAATGTTACTCGGGGTTAATAATGAGATTAATATTATTATTTAATCATTATTTTTTTTAAAAATCTTCTATTTGTTTTTGTTCCAACGATAATAAATGGAATTGATCTAACAAACTATCGCAGACTGATGGTTATGGTTAAACGATCGAAGATAATCATTTGATTAGTCTATTGCTACTAGTCAAATTTATTATAAATCACTATTACCGAAATTTTCGGATTTTCCATTAAAAAACGTTTATTATTAAAAAAAAAATCCCCTAGTTGAAACTGGGGCCATAGTTACTATTATACATCTTCATTTCGTCTATTTATTAAGCAATACCAAACTTTTTACATTATTCATTAAACAATGCAAAACATGGGTGTCTAGTTTGGTCGTAGCCTTATTTTCAAAGTGCTACTTGATTTGATCTTAGAAACATGAACTTAACACATTTTAGCAAACAATACTTAATTATAACAATTATTTGAACAAAAAAAAAATTACGTGAAGTTTGCATTTCTAAAATAATATTTTATAAAACATAATATAATTTAGTTAGGTGGGTAGACACGGAAAAGTTTAGCTGTGGCCGGTCGAAAGATGACGTAGGCTGTATTAGTTCACTGACAATATACAGATTTGTTTGTTAATAGATGTGATACAGAACATGATGTGATTTTTTTAACAAGTTTACGTTTCAGTTGGTAACAAATTATACGATTGAGGGTTGTTTTGCTTCGAATTATTAATATGGGATTTTAGCAGTTTCTTAAAATGTGTATGCTCCTGTAATCTTTAATATTTTTGAAATATGGCATTGAGCACTTCGAAAAGTAATATTCCGTTTTCCACGACTTCTTTCTTGGTGGACGAAAAATTATGTAATTGACACTTCTTAGGGGTTCCTATTTCAGATATTATTTTTATTATTGCAAAGATTATGCTTTAATATTTTTCGTTTGAAAACAAATTACGGATTAAGATACAAGTATAGTAGTTGTAGATATCTGTTATGTATATTAATTTGGTTCCGTTAGATATTTTCCTGTTGTTAAAATAATAGTGAAATGAAACTTTTATCATCTTGAATTAAAGAGTTTAAATATGGTTTTAAAAGTGAATTATAGTTTAAGATTTGAACTTTATGGGGTAGGCATTGCAAAATACTACGAAAGGCTACATTTAAAGATATTTATTTACATATGATATTTTAAATGTGCGATTTTCATGTAGGTAAACTTGTTATTTGAAGTTAGGCCTTAATATTCTTTACAATCTGACGTACTTATGGTAACATTATTTATTTTAAGTGATTCAAGTCCGTTATTTTTAATTTTTGGATACAAATATCAATTTATGGATTTTATTTACATTGACTTAAAGCAGGTTATATTGAAACTAGTCATTAAGTAAATTCAAATCGATTTAGACGTCCTGGTTTGTCCCTGATTTTTATCTCCATAGTAAAAAAAAAGTTGTATCATCAGCTAAGGAGCCTTTCACAGATTTTATCATTTATACTTACTAACTGGTGTTAGGAGCCGAGTTACTTAATATTTGTGCTTATTATTATTTTTTTGTTGTTATTGTCCACAGGTCACTAAGACCAAATTTAAAGTTTTTTTTTTTTAAGTTTGATGTTGCATCAGTATAGATTATAGATTATTACTAGCTATTTTACTTAAATAGCCTTGGTAGTAATCGTCTGACAGTCAAACAAGAAAAATTCATTAAAATAATTTGTAATTAAATCTCAAATTTCCGTTTCCCCTTTCAATTATTTGTCACCTTTATTCAGTTTGGCCGGTATTGAAACTTCTCATACTCGTTTTTTTTTTAAGCTTTCTAATAAATTCCACATCTTTTGGTTTCTGCCTACATTCAGATATTTAATATAATTATTTATTTATAATTTCAATTTTCTTTTTAAGTTTACTGTACTGTAGAGTACGTATTAATGTATTACAAATTTCATTTAGTCCTATTGGTGTTTTGGTTACTATTGTATTGCAATAATAATTAATCTAATTTATTGGTTTTGTATGACATTTATCTATTTCTATATTATCTACTTACATCGAAGATTCAGTAACAGTGATCTGAAACTTGAGACCCTTGACTTTTTTTTTTTTAATAGTTTATATCCTTAATTAAACTATGCTTCATCGTACTAATTGCAAAAATTTACACTCTTTGCCAATAATATTTTTCTGTCGTGATAAGTGTGTAAAAGTGGGTAATTTTTTTTTGTGAAGCATTGAAATGATCTGCAAAAAAAAAGTAACTAATGGTTCAAGAAATTTAAATAAAATAAGAGTTTATATTTTCAAAACTATAATTTAACGTGAAATTAGTGTACAGGCCATGATAGATTATTTGTTTGTTAAAATACAAAGTGAAGTATCTTTTATGAATATAAGATCAAAACTAATTTATTGGTCGTTATTTACCACGTTTACAATTATGAATTATGTTAATTATTATTACAATGAAATTTTGTATATAAAGAAACAAACATAAAAAGGGAACATTAAGTTCATTTTGAATAACACGGCAAAAAAAAAAAAAATAAGAAAGATTGTGTAGTGTGTGTATTGTAAATGTAAATTGTGTCAACCGCTGGTGGTAAAAAAAAAAATGTTAAGTTATGTGTATGGAAAAATATGAAGTATTTGACTGTGACTGTTGTATAATCTCATAAAAAAAAGTGAATATAAAAATGTATATTGTTTTTCACGCTGGTCGATCTTTGTCCTGACACTTCACTGCTAATTCACGTAGCAGCGGGTGATAGGTGTTTGTGTTAAAGGCCAGAGATCCGAGAGAATGTTCAAGTATAAATTTTCACGCTGGTCGATCTTTGTCCTGACACTTCACTGCTAATTCACGTAGCAGCGGGTGATAGGTGTTTGTGTTAAAGGCCAGAGATCCGAGAGAAATGGAATTATAAATTTTCACGCTGGTCGATCTTTGTCCTGACACTTCACTGCTAATTCACGTAGCAGCGGGTGATAGGTGCTTGTGTTAAAGGCCAGAGATCTCAAAAAAATGTTTTATATGGTTATTGAAAAAAAAAAAAAAATGTTTATGTGGAAAAGTATGAGATTGACTTGACTTTGACTTTGACTGATATTTAAAAATATATATTGATGGGAAATGTGAAAGTGAAAATGAATACACAATTTATGTTTGCTATACACATTATATTTATTTGAAAAGGGTTAACAAAAAGAAAATGTTATGGCTAGGTACTTCGGGGACGAAGTAAATGTCAGTCTGGCCGTGATAGATTATTTATATTATGATAAATTATATAAAATAAATGAGTAAAGAAAATGACTAGTATTCTTATGTTTATATTTTATTGTCAAGTTTACATTAGTCTATTAGAATACTTTTGATAAATTTCGACATATCCGTAATGAAACTTACCGCTGTTAGTAATTTATCTCTATTTTAAAATTGTTTTAACATTATTAATAAATTACAAATAAATTAATAACGTTTAATTGTGTTTTACAGTATTAAATAGTTATAGAATATTTTAATTAGACTATTTTGAACAATAGCAACATTTCTGTAATGAAACATAGCCACTTTTAGTAATTTATCTCTATTTTAAATTGTTTTAACATCATTAATGAATTACAATGAAATGAATTACGTTTACTTGTGTTTTACAGTAATAAATTATTATAGAATATTTTACTTAGACTATTTTTGACAAATCACAGCATATCCGTAATGAAACTTAATTACTGTTAGCATTTTTTATCTGTATGCCTATTGCTTATTGGTTTCGTTGTTATTGTTATTAAATAATTCTTAATATATTATTTAAGAAATGTAACGATACAATTAAACCACTTTATTGTAAATAAAAATTGAGAGTACTACATGATGACACCACTGTCGGGAAACGTTATAGTCGTGAAACAATTTATTATGTTATTAATACAAAACTTATTTGTATAATTTATGTGAAACCAAGATTATAATTATAAGATTAATATTGATTTATATAGAGACGTAATGTAGATTCAAATTGTAGATGTATACTTAAAAGTAGGTCGATTTCCGACAGTGGCCATTTTGGCTTGTTTGTTATAAAAGGGTAGCGAGTTACTTTTAGCCCCCAGTTTTTATTGTATTTTTCTATCAGCGAAACAAGTAGTGACAGTGTTGTGCAAAAGCTAAGTATATTTTATAATGTTATTTCTTATTCTTATTTTTAGTATTTGTAATATTATTTTGTGTCCATACTTGTAAATACATATATTCAAATATTGAAATATTTATGTAAAAGAAAAAGAGTAACGGTTGTACTTGGGTTACAATTTGTATTTGGGAGTTTGATTATTTATATTTGTTATTATTATGTAATATTGTAAGAAAAAGATATTTAAAAGAGCATTTGTTGAGTTTCTTGCCGTTGTCTTCTCAATAAGGGCTGCACTTCCGAAACGGTGGTAGAGTCATTGCAATAACAAATAATTTAAATAAAAAAATAATTGAAATTGGTTTTGGTTCTATTTATTTATTCAAATACCTCCTGATTAATAATTTTCACTAAAATGTTATTATCTGAGAAAACATTTAAAATATAAATAAAAAGAAACATATAAATTAGTGTTCATAAAGAAAATATACTTTTATTACAATTTTATAGCTCAAAGGCCTTAATTTATTAATAAATGATGTGCAGAGAGATTAATTATTGTTATACCTTCATTTCATTTCTTATATTAGTCAAAGATTTAAATTTTATTACATGCAAAAGAGGAGTGGATTATATCCTACTCCAAACAAGTTATCCTGCTTCCATCTTTGTGATTACTTACCTTCAAGTATGATTCAGTAGTAGTAGTACCTATTCAAGGGCTAACTTGTAATGATTAAAAAAAGAGTCATAAGGAGAATCACCGCACTTTGACTTACCTTACAAGGGTAAAGCCAAGTGTCGTCCGGCAATCCAGTTATAGGATCAACGTAGTCCTTCGGCCTCAATAGTGGGAACAGGTCAAACTGTTCCATCTGATCAAGCAAAAACTTGATTTCCTTTTCAACCATTTTCAATTGCTGGTAAACGGCCTTCAGGGAGTTTTCACCTTAAAAGTATCCATACTAATATTATAAAGGCGAAGGTTTGTGAGTGTGTATGTTTCACTTGTACTTCACGACTAAACGGCTAAGGCGATTTTAATAAAATTTGGTATGGAGTTAGCTGACACTCTGAATTAACAAGTAGGCTACATTTTATCCCGAAATTCCCACGGGAACGAGAACTGGGTGAGGTGAAACCACGGGCTTTCTCTAGTAGGATAATAAATATTGCATCGATTGAAGTTTATTTCATTGCAGTGTTGTTTGATTGACAATTCGGCGACTCTACGAATACGAAATTTACCCTCGTATCACCATCATCATTATTAGCGTATTAATGGCCTGCTATAGGGCCTTCCTATACAAGAGGGGATATGAAACGTAGACCCACCACTCCAATGTGAATTGGCGGGCTTAGGGAGATAATGTTTCATTTATAAACGATCACTAGCAGATGTTGATGTTAGTGACGGGTAAATATAATTTTTAATATGCAGAATTTAATTATAAAATGTAAGTGATATTCAGGATATTTTGATTAAAGTTAGGTCTTTTGATAAAAGTACCCTAAACCGATGTACTTGTACGAAAAGTTTAATGAAATTGGAAGAAGCGAGAGATACGCAAGGATTATAGCGAGTGGAAGGACGCGGTCTCTGCCTACTCCTAAGAGAATAGGGCGTGTTGGTATGTTTGTTTGTATAAGTCGACCAAAACGGGGAAAAAATTGTTACAAATAAATAAATTAAGTCAAAATATAAGTGCAAAATCAACGGGTTAAGTGCAAAATCCCTTCTCTTATAATTATGAAAATTCTATAATTTCCATATAAAATTCTATATTCTCTAAAGCTCGGCCGTAAAGAGAATCTTTAATAACTATTAAATTCAAAATTTAAAAACCCCCGACTAAAATCAAATTTACCATTTTTTTTGTGGTAGCTATCTTGGATTTTAAACTTTTCATAGTCTAGTATTCTACTATTCAAGCCCTTTCACGACGTAAAGAGATATTTACATTAAAACAAGATACATATTTTGCAATAAAGTTATCGATTAGAATTAAAAAAGAAATTAAAAAAAAAAAAATTACAAGAAAAACCGCATAAATAGAGAAAGTCTGTCAATGGCATCTGTAAAAAAGAGAGTTAAATCGGTATATCCGTTACATTCCGGCATTCCAGGGTTTCATATGCCACATCCCATTTATAGCATCAGGTCCTCGTCAATTAAAAACATGAAAAGAACCAGTCAAGACAATTTCAACGAGCCCAAACTCGATGGGTTTACTAAAAAGGTAGACCAGGGTTACGTCTCCTACCTTCGAGCCTTATCATCAGACCAGTTCAGTGGTTCCAGAAGACATTAGTGTTTCATATGTCAGATCACACACATGCTTTCAAGCAAACTGCACGTGTAACATTTCTCAATCACACCTAACAAACGACCTGATGACCTTGAAGACCTGAACCGATTTCCACCAAACATAGCTAAGAACACTCTCGACTGATATACCTTTCAAACAAAAAACCGCATTAAAATCGGATCATCCGTTTGATGCCACAGACAGACAAATACACATTTACACAGTTACGTCAAACTTATAACACCCCGTCGTTTTTGCGTCGGGGGTTAAAAAGAGCCTATTCAACATTTAACGTTATTAAATATACCTTTTGTAATGTCTGTTATGTATTCATTAATACCCAATGCCGTCCACGTGATCCTCGTCAAGCCCGGCAGTATATGCCTCTCCATATCAAGTAGATGCTTCTTCATAAGATGAGTTTCTGAAGGGCTGAGAGAAGTAGTGCTTGATTTGTATTTGGCTATGACGTTTGATAGTGACTCCAATTCGTAATAGAGACGAGATTTTTGCATTGAGGCGTCCCGGATGTTGGGTGGTAGATCAAATCCTGAAATTAATTACCACATATTATTTAGTAGTATTTCATTTTGTATTGATGGTATGGCTTTCGTGGCTTATTGTTAGGAGATAGGAGCTGTGAATTTATAAGATGGCTGGCCGGCTGGGCCGGTTGAAATTTTTTTAATTGATTTAGGACTGACTGGTGTGATTGTTGTCATGGGCTAACTAAAAAAAACTAAGATAAATTTTAAAAATCATCGCCAGTTAACTTATTAACTTATTAACTGGCGATGATTTTTAAAATTATTCTTCTAACTTTTTTATTCACTTAGTTTTTTTTAGTTAGCCCATGACTACAATCACATCAGCCAGTCTTGGATCAATTAAAATTATTTCAGCTTTAATGAAAAATTTCGTATCAAAATGCCTATTGTTATAAGAGGAAAATGCTGATATCGATGGACTGGCTTACTCCATCTCCATTGTCTAGCTTTTTTTGTTACCAATTCAATGGAGGGGATTTTCTTCTCCTCTTATTGTTTGTATAGATACGATAGTTCAACTCATCAGCGCAGCGGTATTATGGGGTGCGCGTGTATTGATACAGCTTTAATTTGTGTGGCAGTGTCAGTCGTCGTCCATGCAACACGAGTCACAAAATCACTGCACGTATAAATGTGTTACAATAACCATAGTATGGCTATTTTATTAAAAGAATGAACGTAAACAAAGGGCCGATATTAGAAAGTGTAAGAGTATTATTTCTATCCTTATCTCTCTTAAGCAAAAATGTTGTCAGTTTACAAAAATTATTAATTTGTTTTCCGTCGTTTCGATGTCTAAACTATACCTAATTTCTCTAGCAGTTCAGCTTCATGTATGACATGAAATATGTGTTTGTCGAAATTCGGCTGAAACTCCAGATCGTACTCTTGCATCAGCTTGTGAACTGTCATATCACGCCATGTGACGTCAGTCTGAAAGAAATCAATCATTTGTTCAATAATTATTGCTCGGCAGCACGTAATAATCTAGTTTGAATTTTTGAAGAGATAATTTCTTATGAGATCCTCCCTTCCGCAAACCGTTTCGTTACGTAACGTTGTACGGCTCCAGTCTGTCTGAGATGGTAAAACTAAGTGGCAATAGACAAGACACGTGGTTTAAAAAACTGATGGACGTTTGGCCCAAGATGTTAGCGACCTCACACCGGAAACAGCAGTGTTGGCTGAACTTCCACTAGGTGGACTGATGACATTCAATGTGTTGCAGGGAGTTGCTAGCCATCCATACGCAGCTCAAGATCTTTGTGTTCGTTTTTATGCATACATACATACATAACATCACGCCTTATTCCCGTAGGGGTAGGCAGAGACCATATCTCTCCATTGACCACGATCCTTGCATACTTAGCTTCTTCCACTCTCATTAATCCTTTCATACAAGTTCGTCGGTTTAGGGTACTCTTGACCTGGCCATTATTTATTTCCTATTTATACGTGAATGAAATGGATGCATTTTTCTCACGTATACAGCGCGTGACACAGTGTCCTCCTCTCTGTCTAACCCACATCGCCTGTCTTATTTAACTCACTTCTATCTTGCTTCCCGAGACGCATACGTTTTTATTCTTCCATGTTGTCTACTTGGTCTAAATTACTCCACAATACTCTCCATGCCCCTCAATACTGTGTAACGCAACCTAATTACAACAACTGTAGTTTTTAAATGTAAGCGTACTAAGTTTACGATGCCTAAAAAGGAATTAAGCGTGAAGCGATTTTTGATTATCAATATATTTAATGTCCATATTTACCAGTCCTTCCTTTGCCAGAAGTGATGCGGAGCTTGGAGATTTAACATTTTCATAGTGTTGACCAGGAATTCGCATGAGCATTACTGGAAAACAGAAAATATGAATTACTTAAGTACTTGTTATAATTATAGTAATTTGAGCACCGCCGGTAATGGGATGATGGCTTAGAGGCAAACGAAGAAAATCCTAGACTGTAGTAAAAATACTATAGTCATATAATCCGACGGCCGAGTGGCGCAATGGGTAGTGACCCTGCTTCTGCGTTCTAGGCCGTGGGTTTGATTCACACATGTGGAAAATATTTGCGTGATGAGCATGGATGTTTTCCAGTGTCTGGGTGTTTATATATTATAAGTATTTATGTACAATATATATAAAATTATTCATCAGTTATCATGGTACCCATAACACAAGCTACCTAAGCTTACTTTGGGGCTATATAGCGATGTGTGTAATTGTCCTATAATATTGATTTTATTTATTACAACACATCATCGAATTCAAGAACATATAATATTAAGTTAAAAAGTTAAAGAAATAAGAGAAAAGTTATCCAGTATCAGTACAGTATAAAAGAGTATGCGTGCGGTGTGTGCGTGTGTGTGTGTAAACATTGTATTCTACCTTAATAATTCTGTGTAATCTTTTTTTGGCCTTAGGTTTAGGTTTCAGTTAATTTATTTTCTTAATAACTATGTATAATAACGCTGTATAATAAATAAAATAAAATTAATCATAATACTTACAAGCCTTGTCTCTTCGACGTTTCTGTGCGATTTCCTTGTTAACAACATCAACAGGTCTAATGGACGTGTTGGAGGCCTTCTTCTTAGCAACGTGCGCGCGACCAGCTGCGGTCAGTTGCATTCCACGACCTTTTGTTGGTGCTGGCTCTGAAAATGGAAACATTGATAATTCTTATTTTCGTAATGAATCCATCAAATAGCTGAAGCAGGCATTTTAGTGTTCGGCTAAAATATTATCTCAAACAATTTGTTTTAAATTATGTTACGTTTATATATACATACGCATCACATCAGCCTATGGACGTTTACTACTGGACAAAGGCCACACAAATTTCCTGAAATGTCTAAGCAGCAGCTCCCTGCGACACATTTTATATGGTATACCACCTAAAGGAGTTCCGCCAACACTGCGCTTTCCAGTGCGGGCTCACCAATCTAGCACCTTCAACGACACGTCCATCAGCTGTTTAAACCAAGTGCCCCCATATTAACGCTTAGTTTTGCGACTGGCTGAGTTATATCGGTTAGTTTGGTTCTTCTGTACATTACCTCATTTTTGATTAAATCACTTAGACATGTTTCAAGTAATGTTTTTTTTTATCGACTACAAGTTAGCCCTTGACTGCTATCACACCTGATGTTAAGTGATGATGCAGTCTAAGATGGAAGCGGGCTAACTCGTTAGGAGTAGGATGAAATCCACACCCCTTTCGGTTTCTACACGACATCGTGCCGGAACGCTAAATCGCTTGGCGGTACGTCTTTGTCGGTAGGGTGGTAACTAGCCACGGCGAAAGCCTCCCACCAGCCAGGCCGAGACAAATTAAGAAAAATCTCAATCTGCCCCGCCGGGAATCGAAGCCAGGACCTCCGTCTTATAAATCCACCGCGCATATCACTGCGCCACGGAGGACGTTAAGAGTCGTTCTCATCATCGCCCGCTAAAGGAACACGGAACCTTCTTCTTTATAAATACGCAATCTTAAATAAAGGTGACACTTACTTCAAAATGTATAACTAATATAACTATCACTACTTTACCATTTACTTTTAAGCAATATTTACCATCTTCTTTGATGAACACAACATGCAGAATGTTTCTCTTCATCCTATCATCTACGAAGTCTGACGCGTCTTTGACCCACTCCTTGTATTTGGTCTCCTCAAACTCTTTGATAACTTTTGAGAAAGCTTTGTACTGCAAGAATGCTGTCTTCTTTTGCTCACAGTCGTTTAGTTCGGGTACCTGGTTGAAACTCAACTTTATGTAGTGTAAAATTTAAACCTTTAATAATGCATCATTATTTGGATGTATGTTAACTTCATATACTTTATATTTTTTTTATTCTACAATTACACCTGATGGTAAACGATAATGCTATTAAAGATTTTTTTTGTAGACTGCTATCACACCTGATGTTAAGTGATGATGCAATCTAAGATGGAAGCGGGCTAACTTATTAGGAGTAGGATGAAATCTACACGACATCGTACCGGACCGCTAAATCACTTGGCGGTACCTACGTATTTGTCGGTAGGGTAGTAACTAGCAACAGCAAAGCTTTCCACTAGCCAGACTGAGATAAATTAAGAAAAATCTCAATCTGCCCCACCGGGAATCGAACCCAGGAGCTCCGCCTTATGAATCCACCGCGCATACCATTGCGCCACGGAGGCCGTCAATGTGTGTATTTTGTTTAATGTTATATCAAAATACTGATATTAAAAACGCATTTGAATAAAAAACAGAATTGTTAATAAAAAAACGTTAACTCTAACATATTTTAAGCCAATTTTTTTACGTACAGTAGAAATTGCTGCACAGGTTTGGCTGGTTTAAACTACTACTATTCTATACTACGAGTATAGTTCAAGTACGAGAGAAAACAGATTGCTGTTGGTAAAACAAACATCAAAAGGTCATATATCGTAAAAAATACTTACTTTCTGGAATTTCATAATTGGCTGCTTCATCTTATTGAAAAGTGCTCTTGCCCAGTATATAGCACCGGCGACGGGAGAGTGGTAGCGTAGTAACGGTGGACTTTTGCGATAACGCTGAAACATAATTGTTAATATTGAATACCAACAGCTCATTCTACATTATTATCATTACGAATATTGAATAATTTATTTATAATGTCTTTTTTTTTGTAAAATCTCGCTGAACCATCGAAAAATCCTGAACATACGTTTCACTTTAATACAACAAGAATATCCTTAAAGTGCGAGTTCGTAGCCGATGTATTTAAGTATATGAAAACGACGTGTCGCTCGCCACGATCATCTTATTTCATAGAAATACATAAAAACCAGTATTGTCGCGACGACACGTCGCCTGAAATTGTCTTAGCACGCAGCTACGTACTTGCACACTAAGGATTGTACATCAATCAAATGTGAAGGAAACTAGCAAAACAAATAAATAGTTTACTAAAAATTATTATCATGTTAACGGTATTATATTTTATAATAGATTTAGAAATTATAAGCACATTTCTATTTAGAAGCAAGTTCTTAGGTTCTTTCAAGTTGCCATTACTGATGCACTTATTAAATGATGGTGAATTCATTTCATAGTTTACAAGTACTATTGAAACCAAATCAATAGTTTGAAAATAAAAATGACGTTCAGTTTTCTTGTTTTATACAACTGCCCATCCTAACTAACAACCTAACAAACTCATCTAAATACAACAAATAAATAAGACTTACAGTGAATTTGTCCTCAATAATCGTGATCTCCTTGATAAATTGCCTCATAACAAGATCGAACTTAGTAGACAGTTGGTTCCTGATCGATTCTCTTATATCAAACTCCAAAAACTTTAGCAAAACATCCAATGCCTCTTCTGATGATCTATAAATAAATAATTAATGTTAAACTATAAAACTCAAACTCAGACTTAAAATCATTTATTTTAAATAGGCTTAGTTTACTAGCATTTGTGAAACGTCATATTAAACTATTATTTTAAAGTAATAGTGTTAATGTAAAGTCGGAAAATTAGTATTAAAGCTACGAGGATTCCAAACGCTTTGGCCCAAGAAGCTACAAAAACTCAGTCAAGGTTTTTTACGTCACTAAACACTAAAAAAATTCAACTATTAAACAGTAAACTTTGTAAGATTTCTTTTATTTTGTTATTATCTATCTACCTTAAAAATTAAGTGACGACTGACGATGACTTGAATCATCATCGTCATTGTCATCATCATCTTTAACAGCCTATTTAATGTCATTACAGGACAAAATTTTTCTCAGGTGAGCAGGGATACGGAGCGAAAGGCCACCATGCTGCTCATATACGGATTAGCTTGCTTGAGGTAATACTGTAAGATTGTTTAACGATCCCTATCAGATGGTCGGGACCGACGGCTCAATGTGCTTCTATTTCATAGCTCGATCCAGGAGTCGAACCCAAGACCTCGTGATTCTAGGCCAATCACAGTCTTTGATTACAAAGTTATCTTTTGAAATCCAAGACGTAGAGGTAGTTACTGGATATTAATTCATAAGTACTTCATTGGATAACACCCAGTTATGCAGATAAGAGTAAGAATAAGAATATATTTATTGGAGAAATTACAGATTAGCTTACACCAAGAACTCCTGGCCCCTAAACTAGGTAAGCCCGTATCTTAGGGGCCAGATGATAAGGATATTTTGTTTAATATACTTACCGTAGATTACTAAAGCTCTGGTTGATATAATTCTTCGCCTCCTCTTCTAAATACCTGACCTCAGTCCAGAAGTCGCTCATAATGACATCCCAGTTCTCCTTGTTGTCAAATACGAATACGCTAAAATCTATCGTGCGTATTGGAAATACGAGTTTTTGGACACGCTTACGAACATCGTCAATTTGAGTGGGGTCACTGATGATAGATTTCAGCTCGTTTCCAAATATCCTTTCGAAATCTATGAGTACCTGTAACAAACACCACGTATGTAAACACAAGCATATCATAATGTTACGGACGATCCCTCAGAGAATTTAGTAAGTGCAAGAGATTTTTGATTGGAAACCTCATTTAAATTAAAAGACAGTGCCATGATAAAAAAGGAAAAGCTAAAAGAATGTAGAATGATTCAAATAATTTTGTATGCAGAATGGAAGAAAATTAGTAACATTCTAGAGAATTCATTACAATTCGCCGAAAAATTAAGATGGCAGGATAGGGAGATTTTCCCTACGAGTTAGTGCGAGTTTATGGACGGTGAATCTGAACTCGTCTCCCAGTGCTGTTGAAATGGTGAGGGCTATGAGATGCCCAGGCAGATCATCGTCTGATGGAGTTCCTTCAGGCCTGCGACCACGGATCAACTATTTTTTGGGATTCCACAATTTAATTTGTTTTAACTGTAGAGAAACCAAAACGTAATAGAAATATTCATACAGGTTAAGCCGTTGCATATATTTACAGTACAGAAATTAATTTAAATATAATTGTAAAGGCAGAAAAGGGTAATTCAGTAACCTGCACAATGTCTCCCAAGTCTCTGGCAACAGTGCCGATGTAATCAGTGCGTGTGAACAAAAGAGGCTGATCAAATTCCCAGCGCGCGCCCTTCCCGCTGATCTCAATGTTGCGTCTCGTTTCCTTGTACAGAGTGTGCCACATTTCCATTATCTTTTGACCTGAACGAGCTAGCGTCAGTATTTCCTCGTTTGATTTACTAAAATATTCGTGAACAAATATTACATTATAATAAATATATTGACGGCCTCCGTGGCGCAGTGGTACGAGTATGCGCGGTGGATTTATACGTTTTATAAATCCTAATCCGGTCCTAGGTTCGGTTCCCGGCAGGGCAGATTGAGATTTTTCTTAATTTGTCTTGGTCCGGCTAGTGGGCTTTCGCCATGGCTAGTTGCCACCCTACCGACAAAGACGTACCAACAAGCAATTTAGCATTCCGGTATGATGTCGTGTAGAAACCGATAGGGGTGTGGATTTCATCCTACTCTTAATAAGTTAGCTCGCTTCCATCTTAGATTGCATCCTCACTTAACATCAGGTGTGATAGCAGTCAAGGGCTAACTTGTAGTCGATAAAAAAGCTATATTATCCACATCAGTCTATTTTAAATGGCCCTCTGTAGAGTGCTCTCTCTCTTCGAGGAATTAAAGCTTAGACACACAACAATGCTCCGATATTTGATTGAGTATTAATACGATGATGGTTTGACTTTGATCAGATACAATTGCATCTTGTATATAACAGCAGGATAATACTTGGGATATTGTCTGCTATGCTATATAAGCCTATTATGCTGCTATTATATATCGACGGCTTAACGTTTTCTCCAATCCAATTTACGGGGCTCAAATAGAGATATCTGTAATTGGATGATTTCCTACCTATTTAGGAACAAGTGAACACTACTACTTTTATAAATTAATATTATTATGTAGCAAGATATGTATATTTTAAATGGTTTAACATTTAACAATAGTTTAAAATTGAATAAAACGTCAATTAATATACAATTTGTAGATTCGAAACAAAGTCCAGATTTCACGGTTTACAGTCATCACTATCAGCTTATTAACGGCTCACAACAGGGCCTGGCCTCCCGCTTGTAGAATAGGGGATATGGAGCGTACACCCACAAGGCTGCTCCAATGCGGATTGGCGAGATTAGCGTGATAGTGTTAAGTTTATTAACGATCTATCAGATGTTGATGGTAGTGACCGGGACCGACACCTTAACGTGCTTTCCGAGGCACGGGGGTATAGCACCACCAACTTCCTGATTCCGGGCTCGGAATATACTGAAAATTTCGTAGAAGACTGAAAAACTCAGGATTCGAACCCAGGACCACGTGATCGAAGCCACATAGGCTAACCACTAGACCAACAAGATACGACAAGTAATGTTCATATTTCACTCCTACATCTTTCTACTAAAAATAACACGTAGTAAATCTTACTCAAAAAGCTTGTGTACGTTCAGAAATCTCTCCAATTTATCGCACAAGGCCCACGATATTCTCCCTAACAGTGGGATCATAGTCTCATCCGTGCGATAGCCCTTGGACAGTACCCACATCATGTAAATGCTCTCCACAAGTTCAGGCAGCATGTCAATCACTTGTTGAAGGGGTGAATCATCTTCTAGTGTCTAAACAATTATTTTAACATTATAATCCATACGTTGCTCACACTTACTTATATGACTAGAGGACCGACGGTTTCATCCGCGAAGTTCTTATTTCCGTGGGAATTTTGGGACAAAATGTAGCCTATGTTTTATTATGAATTATTGTGAATATATTTCCATTTAGTATTTTTTGCGTAAAAGAGCAACAAAAATCCATCTATACATACAAACTTCGCTTTTATAATATTAGCAAGGATAATGTGACGTAACATTGTCAGTATTTTTTCAATAAAGTAGGGGTAAACTTTTACCCGACTGTATCAGAAGGAGGGTAATGTTTTTCATTTATTTATGTAAAGCCATTAAGGCTACATAATAGGTAAGTATTATAATATTATTCATTTACATGTAAGACTTTAGGAATCTTGACACACAACTTTCCTGACAATATTTTTATTTTTTGCCAATATTTTACGTGTGCTGGCAAACAGATCTTAATATAGCTCGAATTCATCGGATTACAGATTTTGATTTCATTGGTTTCAAATGATAATCGTTGAAAAAGAACTCTTTAGTATAAAGCTTAAAACATCTTACGGTGAAGAATCGCATCAGTGTTGACAAAAATTTGAGGTTATCGCCGGCCAAGTTGTATTGTTCCATAAGCGTATCTTTAAACTGTTGAAACTCCTGTAATTTTGAAATTATAAACATTTCATTTCTTTTGAGATAAATAGAGCAATTGGGTGGTATACATATCTCACATATGAGAACTATTATCCAAGCTATCGTTACTTTAGTTCTACTGCGGATCTCCTCATTTATGATTCGATCGCGTAGAGATACCCCGAGCGTTGCTGTTTCCATCGCCCATTGAGTGACTTTGAGCCTTCTTATCAAGCCCGCAGTCAGCGACCATGTATCAGATCCATAGGTCATCACTGGCAACACGCACTGTTCAGTCTGTCTTCAGGCACGGAGGAATTTATATATGTACTTGATAATATTATGATGGTAAAGCTCAATCGTTAAATAATACTTACCATATATTGAGGTGAAGACACACGTTTGAGAATTGAGAGTATCTTAACTACCATCGGTTGTTTCAACTGTTCGACGAGCAGAGATATCTCAGCATCTCTCTCACGCCAGTATTTGTATTCAGCGATCGGACCGTTGCCTTCTCGAGTCTGATAAAAAAATGTGTTAGTATCACCAATGATTACAGGCTTGTGATTAGTAAGGTTCACCATACAAATGTTCCCTAAAATTGAGTTACTTTGAAAAATCATAAGCTTTTGAAGTTCTTAATTAAGATCAGCCTATTTTACTTCTCCTACTGGGAAAGTTTTCCGTCTTATAAGAGATAGGATATAGGGCTCGCTGGGTACCACACAGTTTCCATGCAAGTTACTTAGTGGGTCATCAGCTGATTATATTAACTTTTGTTACTGTCATGACTGCAACCAGGTGTTAAGTGTTGATGCAATCAAAGATGGAAGCGAGCTAGCGGGTTGAAAATTCACACCCCTTTCGGTTTCTGTACGACATCGTACCGAAACGTTAAATTGCTTGGCGGAAAAGACGTGAGTCTTTTACGGTAGGGTGGTAACTAGCCACGGCCCTTAGGCTTACCTCTCACCAGCCAAATTCAATCCAGAAACTCTGAAATGATTCGTAAGCACCGGACTAACAGCACCAATAGTTGGAAACTAATTTTAAAGTATTAATTTCTTACTTTGTTCAAACAAGCAGATATCGTAGAGTCGATATGAGTCTGCCACATAACAACTGCCTCCTCAAGTTGTGACGTCAGCTCGGGGTCAACAAACTCCACGTGGTCCTCCTCTCGTTCTTCCAATAGAGCTGGTATGGTCGGCATCGGTAGCTGTATCTCACCCTCCATGTGTTCTATCGTCCTAAAAGTTAAACGATTATTTTTACAGTTCACGGACGAAGTAGATAGCCATGGGTTCGGCAGTGTTTAAGTGGAAAACTATATATAAGTAGAGCAACACTTTGAAGAGCATGTAAGAAATATGCCCCATTAAATGTCGCCCTGTACTCATCATACTAAGGCGTATTATACGCTTTTAATTATACTATAGTTTGCGTGCGAAGCTATCCCGTCAACTGTTCACTGTGAACTTGACCGTGTAAATTGAAAAGATATGATTGGTTAGGCGGCGTGGCTTGGGCCGGCGCTCACTGCATTCTTAACGCCAACGAACTATAGCAACTATGCCCTTCAGACTGAATCACTGCAATGATGCTGAATGGTGGAAACAAACGCACTGGTTCTTCCCGAACCAGCTCTGAAAAAAAAAAAAAAGTGTACATTTGTGACACCTGCCAGATATAACGACTTTAATTCGGCTAGGGCTAGAGGAACTAATGGCGTGCACAAGGTTTAGAACTGGGGTAGGCAGTGTAGGTACTAACTACACAAAATGGAAAATTCATTTTTTTTATTCACTACAAGTTAGCCCTTGACTGCTATCACACCTGATGTCAAGTGATGATGCAATCTAAGATGAAAGCGGACTAACTTGTTAGGAGTACGATGAAATCCACACTCCTATCGGTTTCTACACGACATCGTACCGGAACGCTAAGTCGCTTGGCGGTACGTCTTTGTCAGTAGGGTAGTAACTAGCCACGGCGAAAGCCTCCCACCAGCCAGACCAAGAAAAATTAAGAAAAATCCCAATCTGCCCCACCGGGAATCGAACCCAGGACCTCCGTCTTATGAATCCACCACGCGTACCACTGCGCCACGGAGGTCGTCAAAAACCTTACGCAACGTCCTTACCCAATATTGATTCGTAATGTGTCCCAGGGTAGGCAGTTCATTTATGCATTTGACGGCGCACCCGGAGCGCCATCTAGTATCTAGCCTTCAACTTAGTTTTAGTACCAAAAACGTAGCACCGAGCGCTAGTGAGGTGGCTGTGGGTGACTTTTGGAAGAACAAAGTCAGTCGACCGGTAACTGCTCAGGCGCAAACACGTCGGTAGATTCGGATACGCGCACAACTACGTGCTCGGTGAAACGTGGCTAGGTCATCTTAAATTGTGATTTAAGTGTGAACTATAATTAAGTGATTTGTTTAAACAAAGTACAATTATACTTAGTGATTGTGAAATAAGGTGTTTAATTAACTTCTTTGGCCTATAACCTCACGCCCCACCATGAATACTTCCGCTGATGAGGCTTCAGTGCCTTTATCAGAAGTGGGATCGAATGGGCCTACTTTGATGGAAGATATTCACATTGAATCACCGCAAAAATCGGTGGGACAACCAGGTACGTCAAAAGAAAATCCACCCGAGAACCTGTGGAGCGGAATGGAAGCGTTTTTGACGAAGCTACTGTCGGTGAACACTGCCGCGGTTCAAAGTGCGGCCGTTACATCCGCGGCGAGTGCAGTTAACTCTAATACTCAACTTATTAATTTTGATCCGGATGATCCTGAAACGGACATAGAAGGTTGGTGCAGATTGACCGAAATAATTGTAAATAGTCGAAAGTTAGAAGGCCCTGATTTGTTACTAGCTCTAACGCGGGCACTAAAAGGCCGCCCAGCGTCGTGTTTAACTAGAGTGAATACTACGGAGATAAAGTGGCCTGCTGTAAAAGAATTGCTAACTGCCAGATTTTGTAAACCAAAGCTCATGCAAGATTATTTTGATGAAATCATAAAATTTCAAATAAGCAACAAAGAAACTGCTTCGGAGGCCGCTATACGTCTTTGGAATCTAATTGAGCGTATACCTAAAGTCGATATGACAGAAGAGGTTATCAGGGGTTTTGCTATCTCAATTCTTTGTCAAAGAGACGCCCCGATACGCCGTGAACTTAACTCCAATGTGATCACAACACGTGCCCAACTTTGCCGTATACTTGGAGGAATATCTCTTAAGAGGAAACTAGACGAAAGCGAAAGTAATGATAATATGGATACTAAACGATTACGAACTGGATCATTCGCTGGATCTTGTCACTTCTGTGGGAAACCGGGCTACCTCAGCACTACTTGCCCAGATAGAAGCCGTCCGAGTGAAGCAGAGCAGTCATCGAGGAAAGAGGTTCATTTCTGCGAATGTAAACTGCCGCGGGGTACACTATCCACATCATCGGGTGAGACTATTCCATTTTTGACAGCGGTTCAGCGTGCGCAGTAAAAGCTTTCAAAAAAGCCGTTTCTCTATTTAGAGCTCCTAAGAGAATAATAGCAGACCAGGGTAGGCGTTACATCAGCGCAGACTTCAAGGATTTTTTTTTTTTGTAAAGAACGTCATATTGAATTTCATTTAACTGCTACGGGCTCTGCAAGAGCTAATGGACAAGTTGAAAGAGTTATGCGGACTCTTAAGACTCTTTTAACTATCATCGAAAATGACAGTAGTAAAGTATGGCGTGTTGAGCTGGGTAACGTACAATTAGCATTAAACAGCACGCGATCACCAGTTACTGGATACAAGCCTACCGAGCTTATGTTTGGCATACGAGCACAATCTCTCGGTTTATCTAAAATTTCTCTAACTATTGATGAATCTACTCGCGCTAATTTAGATTCTATAAGGTCAGACGCTTCGTTGAATATAGATAAAAACGCGGAAGTAGATAAAGCTCGTTTTGATCAAGGTAAAGCCGAAGTTAAACGGTATTCGAAGGGTGATTACGTTTTCTTAAAATGTAGCGAGCGTAATCAAACAAAGCTGTCCCCTAAATTTAAGGGCCCGTTTATAGTCGTTAATGTCCTGGATCATGATCGTTACGAATTAAAAAAAGTGTTAGTAGGTCGAATCGACTTATAAGTACTCTCACGAAAGCTTGCGTGCAGTACCCAGGGGATATGAGGGTCTAGTTGAGATGAGCACTAACTTGATGACTGACGAGGAGGCCGAGACGGCGGATGACAGAGATGGAGTAGCACTGGAAATTCCGATTGATGATGATAGTGATACACTCTCGGTCTCAAGTGAAAGTACCATATCTGCTGACTCTGATACTTTGACCGCTTCGTCAGTCAGTCAAGATCACGTTTTTATCGAACATGTGACCGAAATACATGATGGTAAGTAGCTAAAACAACGTCATAGGTAATTACAGTTGGCTGGGCCAGTTGAAGGGGCCTAGAACGCCCGAGCTGCGCCTAATTGGGTTTTATCAGAGCATGGCTGGTCGAAAGGGCCTCGGATGCCCGGTCCACGTCATTGGCCAGTTGAAGGGGCCTAGAACGCCCGAGCTGCGCCTAATTGGGTTTTATCAGAGCATGGCTGGTCGAAAGGGCCTCGGATGCCCGGTCCACGTCATTGGTCTTCGTATCTGGTTCGAAGGGGCCTCGTATGCCCGGTCCAGTTTACTTTGAGTTTAAATCTGGTTCGAAGGGGCCTAGTATGCCCGGTCCAGATCAGGTTGTGTCACAGCTGGTTCGAAAGGGCCTTGTACGCCCGGTCCACGCTGTTAGAGTTTATAGCTGTACGCTGCAAACCTCCCAATGGTTGAAGGGGTTATGCGCAGATGATATTGGGCACTGTACTAGTTGTCAGGAATGGACGAGCTTACGAGAAGTTGATTGTTACAGGTCCCACCGATGAAAACGCCTAACGCACGAGGTCGTGCGAGAGTCAGGGGTGGCCGTGACGGCGCACCCGGAGCGCCATCTAGTATCTAGCCTTCAACTTAGTTTTAGTACCAAAAACGTAGCACCGAGCGCTAGTGAGGTGGCTGTGGGTGACTTTTGGAAGAACAAAGTCAGTCGACCGGTAACTGCTCAGGCGCAAACACGTCGGTAGATTCGGATACGCGCACAACTACGTGCTCGGTGAAACGTGGCTAGGTCATCTTAAATTGTGATTTAAGTGTGAACTATAATTAAGTGATTTGTTTAAACAAAGTACAATTATACTTAGTGATTGTGAAATAAGGTGTTTAATTAAATTCTTTGGCCTATAACCTCACGCCCCACCATGAATACTTCCGCTGATGAGGCTTCAGTGCCTTTACATTTATGAAGTGCACGCCACTGAGAGGAATCTACCTACCACTGCCGTATGCATGACAGAAAGAGAAGCCAGACAGACTGGCGCCGTACACCATTTCGTAACAAAGCGGTTTACCCTCCCATAAGAAGTTATCACTTCAAACTAAAACTTAAAACTAAACTTAAATCATAATTATAGGTGGTTAAGTTTTTATTTTATCTAATTCATAACGTATTTTAAAACTATGTCTCCGCCATTTCTGTATTTGCAATACCCACAATCCATAAGCGGCATCTCAACTTATATGAACTTATAATATCAATGAAGTGACACGAAGGCAGATAATGCGCGAAGTTGTGCGATGTGTAACCGCACTAGATACGTCGGATATTGAACTTGTGTTGGAGTTCTACTGGTGAAAACTTCCGACACGGTTCTATATTATGACGTAGCTGTGTGTTACGGTGAACTCAACTTTTTGAATACCTACCCGTAATTTGCTTGAGGAATAATAATATTATTAGCAGCAATAAACACCCCGCTTCAAAAGCCTATACTCCAGAGACGGAAATCATAGAAAAGAATGCTACTCTACGGCGTTTTTGGCCTATATAAGCGACGGTTTATTAAAGTGCGGACATTATCAATTCCAGTTCTAGCATAAGCAGATATGGTGCCTGACAAATGTCGTAACAGCAAATTCAAATAGTATAACGTAAGATTAATTCATTTTGATTTGATTTAAGGAAGTTTGTAATATAAATATGTTGATGTTTTGATTAATGTTGTTTTGCTGCTTGTACCCTTTGACCCCTTCTGATGTTGCTAATAATATACTAACATTTTTTTAATACATATAATTAAAAGTGGATATCATGAATCGACGCTTGTGTGTCGTGAACTCAACCTAGACGTACTACCGTCATGCTTATTTCGGCCAAGTAGTTTAACCACCTGATGTTGAGTGTGTTGTTATTCTTCTACATATCCTTCTTCATCTTCTTCAAATGGATAGGCCGTTATGCAAGGCAGTAGTACTTTCACGGACGAGCTCCGACTCAAAGAGCATCTACACGTACTTACTATTGTAAGACCAGTGCCGCCTTTAATGCACACGGCGTGAGTTTTCAAACTGCGCTCCTAAAATAATGATGTCATTTCTGCGCCCTTCGAAAATTTGAGCTCTTTATCTGTGCACCGCTGGCTTTTTCCTATTTACTGCATTGTGTAATATTAAGTTGCTTACCATTCAACGATTCCAACAAGATGTTTTATGTCATCAATGACTTCATGCGCCGCTGGTTTCTTTTCGCCTTTAGCGTCAGATATGGGTGTTTCGATATCGCTTGCTGGCTAATTTTAAAAATAAAAAAGAAACATTGTGTAATGAAACAAGTATAATTAGTAGTGAAAAACGGTCTGCATCAATTAGAAATAGACTCATTTGATTGGAAATTAGAATAAATAAAATACATAAACCATTTCTACCAATGGCATTGACTTTTAAACTATTAAATCAATGAGACCTAAACTGTATGTCGTTTCTTGAAAAAAATGTCAGTGTTAAAGCCGATGTGCAACCATTGCAAACCGAATGTAAAAGAAATCGGAATCGAAATTTCCCACTGATATTTTGTCGTATTGCGCTGAAAGTCAAACTGAAGGTGGGATTATCGACGAGATGTTCGTACGATGCATTTTTTTCAAGAATCGGTATACTGGTTTCATTAAAACTGCGAAGATGGTTTTACTTGTTTTCTTTTTTTTTTTAATTTTAATAGTACAAGTGTAGAAGTCGGATGATGTGATAGTAAAGGGTGGCGCAATGAAACACTAGAAATAGTACCTAATGGTTTGTATAAATTTCTATATCTCGCTCGTATAAATTTCGTAGCTTTTCTAATTCGTGGAAAGCTATACGTCGTTATCATATAAATACATAGAATATATGGGCATACGAGGGTTACCAACTAGCATCTTTGGAATCTCGTTAAGTTAAACAAGGCATAAGCCAATGCCTCGTTTTTCTAATATTCGGATTATACTTCTCGGTACTAATAGATTACATACCGGTAACACAGGAGAGATTCGTTTCACAGATTTTGGCACGGCTTGAACGTACGTTTCTGTACGCATATTCTTAATCCTGCAAAAATCATTATTATCAACTTATTTCCCACTATTAGTGTTCTCTCCATTCAAGACAAGATATATGCAGCTCACACCCATCAAACTGCTATAGTTTGGCGGGCAAATGGATGATGTTTATTACTTTTGAAACGATAACTACCAGGTGAATGATGATACCTGAGACTGACGCCTTAAATAGCTCCAAAGCGCTGGATTGTAACATCGCCTACTTTCAACTCCGGGCTGATACTAATTTTTAAAGATTTTTGGAGAAAGAAACGCTCAATATTTAGATAAATCAGACATAGTATTTAGTATAGTACATATTATGTTTAAAATGTCAACAGGATTATTACCTTCGTTCTGCATTTTCTCCTCTTGCAACATTTGACATTCGGCGGTAGTCAGATGGGCGAAGATAATTTATCTAAAATTTAAAAAATTAATGAATTACGTTATGTAATAACTTTAATTTTTAATTGATGAATAAACCAATAAGCAAACGAAAAGTAAAAGGAATGAGTTTTGATCTCATAACCTTTAATGTAAAGCTTTGAAATGAATACATCCTCTTCAATTTTATTTATTTATATTTCATACTAGCGGTCGCCCGCGGTAGGAATATCTGAATACAAATTACTCTATGTCACTCCTCATAAGTCTGGCTATTATTTAAAAAGGTTTTTTGTAATCCGATTGGTTGTTTCAGAGATTATCCGGACAGACAAACAGACAAAAATTGTAAAAAATCTTATTTTGGTGTATATGCCGTAACTATATGTGTGTAGTAAGGAACGGTTATTTGAATATTACAAACAGACACTCCAATTTTATTTAAATGTATGCTCCTGATTGGACTATATTAATGGATACGTATGAAAAGCACTATAAAATCCCGGAAGACTTAGCTATTACGATATCTAGACCGGACATATTTCTTTTTTCCAAACAAATCAAACGTATAATACTTGTCGAGCTTACAGTGCCGTGGGAAACAAACATCCCTAAAGACCATGTATTCAAAGTGAATAAATATTATGACCTTACTAATGAACTAACCAAAAATGGCTATGTGGTTAGTTTATACGCGGTAGAAGTGGGTGCGAGGGGTATACCAGCGAAGTCTCTCTACAACCTGCTAAAAGACCTTGGCCTTACTAGAAGTGCAGTAAGCTCCATATTGGAACGAGTGTCCAAAGCTGCTCTAGTAGGGTCCTTCCGAATATGGTTGGGCAGGGAGAATAACTTGAACAGAGGAGGTGAGTGTTGACGCGCGTCACTAAGGGTACCCTTAAACCATAGAGTAGGATGTATATAGGGTATATAGTCGTCACTCTCTATATAAAACTGGAATAAGGAAAGCAGCGCCTCTGGTGAACGGTGGCGAAACTACTTTTCTGATATATATAACTATAACTATAGAACGTATAGTAAGTAGGTACCTACATATATAGCTCTTCTTATTTTTTCATTTTAGATATTTACAGGATAATAATTTGACACAAGTTTTGTAACCCTTTCATGATATTTACTTTTTAGTAAGTATAATAAAATAATGTCAGCTAAGTGAAAGAGCTTAAAACTTGTGTCAAATTATGTGCAAAATGAAAGTAAGAAACAACCATTCACATAACAACGAATGATCAATGACAAAAATGGCGTTTGTTTCACAAACTTTGAAATGACATTTGACAGATACAATTTGAGATGTTGTAAAATGGAACGTAAATTTAAAATTAATGTAAACGTATATTTAAAAGATAGAAGTATTTATGTAAAATACGTATCCATGTACTTACATGAATTACAATAAAAATCCAAAATAAATTACTTTTGTTTTTTATAGGCAAGTTTGTTTAATAATAATCAATATATAAATCTATATTAATTGCAATGCTGCGTGAAACTAAATGAAAAATATCTGCCACAAAAGATACTACCGCCATCTAGTAAACAGTGGCGGAACTATACCAAGTATATGCTTCTTCAGAAATGTTCTAAGTGATAACACCGTGCCTTAAACCTACACCCGTGTCACAAGTCTCGGGCTCTGTTCGGAGTTTTTCTCTCAGCCACGCGATGGACCCGGCACCCGCACGGTGAATCCATGGAATGCTAAGATATTCGTCTCATGAGTGTTAATAAAATATAATGTGAACCTCTGCCGACGTATCATCCGCCTGGTAATGTTGCCCAGCGTAAGACACTTGTCTCGATATGACAGTCGCTGACGCCTCCACAGATACTGTTGTTATTTCACGGAATTGCCTCTCAAACAACGATACGAACGTCTGTAAAAGTAACACCAAATAACGTCAATTTTCATTATGTAGGTGGCTATGAACCGAAAATAGAAAAACAAGGATCACTGTATCTAAATTAAATTCTAAATACTTTATGGTGCTGCAAGCGGTAAACAATGCTACCTGCGGGCAAAAATATATCAAACAAAACTATTGTTCTCAACTTATTTATTAGTATTTAGAATTTCATATATAGATATAGTGATCCTTGTTTTTTTGTTTTCGGTTCATTACATCTAAGCAGTCGAGTTTGTTTTTACTACAATATTTATTTGTTTATTTATATGTATATAAATAAATAATCTGTCCTTACAGGCTAACCTAATTTTTACAGTGTATCCTGATATTACCTACTACTGTCTACTTATAACTAGTTTATCCTATATAACTATCATCCTATCGTATACAACTAACTATCATTTATTTTATTATGATAACCAGAGAGTTAAATATTATCTGTTCAAAGTTCTATGATTTCTTACCTCTTTCAACTGCGATGCTAAGCTGATGAGCACCTTTCCAGACGTACAACCAACAAGAACGTATTCTGGCATTTTTAAGTTCATTATTTTGGGTGTTTCTAGCAAAGGTATTTCATCCTGGGTTTGCCTTATAAAGTAGAAGTAGCGTCGGTTGCGATGTGTTTTCTGCGGCGTAAAGGCACCGAAGACTGGTATCAACTTTGGATATTGGATTATACGAGGGACTGACCTCTGTAAAACAATTGAATGATCAGGTTAAACGGCGTCCGTGCCCAGCGGTATGCTTTGTGAATTTATAAGATGGTCCTGGGTTTGAATCTCAGCTAGGCTGATTGAGATTTTCTGATCTGATCCAGGTCCGGCTGGTCGAAGGCTGTGGCTGTGTGTGCTAGTACCTTGCCGAAAAAGACGCAGCCTTCCATCTTAGATTGCAGTAAAAAGACGCAGCCTTCCATCTTAGATTGCAGTAAAAAGACGCAGCCTTCCATCTTAGATTGCAGTAAAAAGACGCAGCCTTCCATCTTAGATTGCAGTAAAAAGATGCAGCCTTCCATCTTAGATTGCAGTAAAAAGACGCAGCCTTCCATCTTAGATTGCAGTAAAAAGACGCAGCCTTCCATCTTATATTGCAGTAAAAAGAACTTATAAACTATGTATTTAGATGAGCTTCCATGTTCACATATAAAGGAGTAAAAGAAACAGGTGTACGATGCGCGCGAAACATAAAAAGGTGTTGAATCGAAAAAAAATTTAACAAAAAATAAAACCGACTCAAACTGCACTAAAAAGTAAAAAATAACTATGTCATTTAGTTGTTTTAATTTACTTAAGCATATTTAAGAAGTCGGTGCCAAGTTTGAGGAATATTTATTTAAATAGTGCGTTTTGAGTCGGTTCTATTTTTTGTTATAAATTTTTATTTCTTACTTTTTAGTGATTAATCGCGACCTAACGTACTCGTACTATTCCTTCAATTTTCTTCCTCGTTTTCTCTCACCGACATCTCTTCCGCGCGCCTATTGAATATGAGTAAAAAACTACGCTTTCATAGTTATTACGCGGTCATACATAAAAAAAAATATACGTGTCGAATTGAGAACCTCCTCCGTTTTTTTTTCGTCGGTTAAAAATGCATACAAGCTACACTTCCTATAAAACATTGCTTATCCAGTCAAAAGCCTTATGTGCTATTCATTGCACCTTTAGAGAGAAAGCAACGCTGATCAGCTGTAGAAACGAGGTGGTATAATTTCTTTAGACATATTCTGTCACAGAATATTAAAATAAATACTGATAAAATTCGAATTTTACTTACAACAACAGTATAGAAGTCCAACGTTCCATCCACCTCGGGATCCAAATCTTCAGGAGCTATATAAACATAAGACGTTCTTATTAACTCTTAGGTTAAAAATTGTCTAAGATTAGGAAAAATAAATAAAAAAGATATAGATCACACGATAAAAGAAAATCTTTATTACGTGGTGGAAAGTAGTACAAATCCTCTGGCGGTTCTTCTTCCATTGTCAGGTTGATGGACGTTTTCTTAGTCTCGTCTACATCGGAGACATCAGTAACTGCTGCCGCTACAGTTTCCACATCTTCATCTGCAAGTGTAGTATAGTTTCTTTTAACTGCAGTGTCACAAAATTAACTGACTTTTATTTACTTTTATACAATGTTTTTAGACAGCATTGAGTCATCATTGTTCGCTGGCTTACCTAATAAATCAAATCGCGCGTCGCGTTCAAAGCTATGCCTTCAACTGGTCACTATGAATCACTCACTGCATTCTTAAAGAAACCATAATCATGAATTTTACCCTTACCTTCCTCTCTACCTTCTTCGAGTTCAGCATCTGAAAAGAAAAATATAAAGTTTATTTAGAAGTATAGCTCGGTGTGTTATGATAATAATCATTAGTATGAACTCTGTATATATACCTGCATTTAATAATTAATGTACCTTTGCCTTTTCCACCTTTGCCACCTTTTGCTCCTTTCCCTCCTTTGCCTTTCCCTTTCTTCTGGTCTTCTGGTTCAGCCTCCAGCTCAGTGGTTGATTCGTCCTTTTTGCCCCCTTTTTTCTTCTTTCCTTTCTTTTGCACTACTGTTGCTACTGGGGGAGGAATAATTCCTGAAAGAATTTTTTTATGTATTAGCTATGGCATCGTAATTTCCAGCTAAATGAAATGATTTAATGCGGTTTAGTTGAAGCTACTAGTAAATATAATATAAGCCAATGCTTTTTCATTATGATAAAATTAATCTCTAATATGTATTATATTTCCGGCAACCCGCTTTAGAGTAGCGTGGTGGGTATTAGCTCTATCCAGAGAGGCTTGGCCTTGTAGTGGGCCATTGAAATAGACTGATAATAATGAACGTATTAGAGAGGGGAGACGAATATCTTAGCATTCCATGGATTCATCGTGTGGGTGCTGGGTCCATCGCGTGGCTGAGAGAAAAACTCCGAACAGAGCCCGAGACTTGTGACTCGGGTGTAGGTTTAAGGGTACCCTTAGTGACGCGCGTCAACACTCACCTCCTCTGTTCAAGTTCTGTTTCCCTGCCTAGCCAAATTCGGAAGGACTCTACTAGAGCAGCTTTGGACACTCGTTCCAATATGGAGCTTACTGCACTTCTAGTAAGGCCAAGGTCTTTTATCAGGTTGTAGAGAGACTTCGCTGGTATACCCCTCGCACCCACTTCTACCGCGTATAAACTAACCACATAGCCATTTGTGTTCCACTTCTTTATCCGTAAATATATTAAACATTTTTAGAAGGAAGTAGCATGGACTTAGACCCCATCAAACTCCTCCAATGCGGTTTGGTGGACATAGAGCTTATTAGCTAATGCCTTACTTTAAAAATTCAGTGTTTCATAGCCTGATCCGGGACTCAAATTGAGGACTCATAATGACTACCTCGTTGGTCTAGGACTATCTCGTTGGTCTAGTGGTTAGCCTATGTGGCTGCGATCACGAGGTCCTGGGTTCGATTCCTGGGTCGGGTCACGGAATAATTCTGAACTTTGCATTCTTCTATGAAATTTTTAGTACATTCTAAGCCCGGAGGCTGGAAGTTGGCGGTGTTACACCCCCTTGCCTCGGAGATCACGTTAAGCCGTCGGTCCCGGTCACTATCATCAACATCTGATAGTGATCGTTAATAAATGAAACATTATCACCCTAAGCCCGCCAACTCGCATTGGAGCAGCGTGGTGGGTGTACGCTCCGTATCCCCTCTCCTATAAGGAGGGAGACCTGGCCCTGTAGTGGGCTGTTAATAGGCTGATAATGATGATGATTATGAACGACCACTGGAAAGTCACTTAGACTTTGAGTACCAACGAGCCAAGTAATTGCCAGATTATTATAAACTTACGCCATTCGGTATACTCCTTATCCTCATGAATGAGCTTATCCACGATAATCTTATTGATGTAAAGTAGTCGCTTTTCCAACGACAGCTCGTTGGGCTTCAACGGCGCAGCGATAAACCTCGCCAAACATTGTTTCATGATCGGCTCGTCAAACATGTCATAGAATAGATCCTCGTCGTCCCTGCCGATGTACGCAAGTACTCGGTTTTTGAGCCATTGCACCCGAGGGTCGGTTTTGAGATGTATTTCGATTTCAGCTTCATCTGTTATTGGCCGATGCAGCGATTCATCCGATGTTACGTCTATTTGACTCGTCATCGTTCAAGCTGAAAAAGCCACTACAAAATTAATACCCATTATGCTACAACTTAGCTATAAAAATGTATGTATGTCTAGTATCTAGGATACGCACGAAGAGTTATCTCGTGTCGAGAAAAAGACGTTTCGTCGTCCAAAAGCAGCAAAATTGAAAAAAAGCAAAATTCTCTCTTTCGCCCTTTTAAATTAATTGAAGAACTACAGAGACAAAAGGTAATAGGTATGGATAACTTTTTATCACACGATAAATTACCTCTATGTGCGCATCTTAGGCTGAGAGGATAAACTCCGAAACAACTAAACCAAACTAAATGAAATTATAAAAGCTAATAGAAAACTAAAAATAGTTTGGTCCAAATTAAAGTAAGTAGTCTTTATCTCAATTATTTGACCTCATTTCTGTTTTGATCAAGCACCTATTAAGGGGAAGATCATCACCTATAACAGAGTTAAACTTTTCAGGGCCCAATAGGGAATTATTCTGCTAGTTCTCTTATTAATCAATATACAAAGAAAAAGCATTAAAGTTAAAGCCGATTCGGAGAAGTGTGACTACCTACCACATAAGATTTTAATATATTAGAATTATACTTACTTATAAAACAAATTGCAGCTTAAGCATGATTTATTACTATAATAAATTAGTTACTTTAACACTTAACGAACTTTCGCATTTATTATCATACTGTTTCCATTTTATTTTATTTGCAGCGTTGCGTGTAAAACAACAGAATATTTGTAAATATTAGGTTGTCATAGTAACTGGTTTCTATGACAAATATGACTAGTCTAAGGCGGGAGTATTTAAAAAGGGTTATCGGACCTACTGTTTACTGTTTATAGGATAAAGTTCTTTTAATGCTATAAATTTAAAAATACAAATACTTTTAAATTTAAATTATAAATTTAAAAGTATTAATGTAAATTATAAATTTTAAAAAAATAATTACTCACTATTATAACGCATTTCACAATACTATCCAAAATCAGAATGTACAAGGGTGAAATCGCTGTGCACAACCAGTGGCACAGAATCAATGTTATATTTTTAATTATTATGAAGTTATACTAAACTGATATGTATAAATATGAATTACATAGGTAGATTACGGTCTGGAATAGCACATCTTCTCTCTTCTCTCTTCTCTTTTTAACATGTAGGTAAATAAGACTCATGTGGAAATATTATATTTTATTTCAAACTACTTTTTACTTAACATTTGGCATGCGATTAACTATAACATAAGTTTATTATTCCTATGAGATTTAAATTAATTAATTTATTTTAGTTAGAAAAATACAACATTATAATAAAATATTTTTATTGATAAAATATTTAATTATAATACTTAAATGAAAATAAAAATCAATTAAAATGTTTAATGTAAACATTATATAAACATTTTAATTAATAATCCAGACATTGCGTTATTTTAAAACATACTAAAACAAAAACCGTTTTACGGGACTAATTTTTGGATATCCGTAGTTTTTATCTTCTTCGGTATCAAATTTTTCAATTTTTGAATTGAAATTCGCAACACTCTGTATATTATTTTGATATGGTCCAAGGTTACCCACTGACTTCTGAGGAGCCGAGTATGAGTTCGGTCCATCGTAAAGAAAACGTGGTTTGTCTATTTGCGATGATTTTGGGTGGTTCACTGTAAAGTCCACATCAGCAATGACATCTTGACGACGAACCAGATTTGCGTTTTCACTAGATGATATCTCTTTTGGTTTTCCATAACCGTTAATCTGAAAAGCGTTTAAAATTTTTTGTTTTTCTCTTTCATCTTCCAATTTAAAACCTAACGATGGAATTAGTTCATACGCCGAAAGCCGAGATAAATGCTCATTTTGAGTGATTCCTCTATTTGCCAAATTGTTTCCAATTATGTTTTGAATGTTATTTATATGATTATTTGTATTTAAATCATCTTCGTTGTCCAGTTGTGTGTAGATATAATAAGTTTGATCCTTTTTATACTTTATTAGTTTTTCGTCATCTAGCGGATGTGGCAAAGTACCAACAATATTGTCTTGTAGCTGAGCAGTGATTCCGTTTTTGGGAAGTTCCAGAGCATCAATAAACGCGTTCGCTGCACTGCCTTGATCTGATTCTCTTCTTGAGCCTTTATGATTGGGGTAGGTAGATTGTAATCTATTTTGGTCTACAGCATCAGATTGAATAAACTCATAATCTGCATTAGATTTATCAATAATCTTTTCGTTAAATGAAAGACTATTTTGTAGAGGCTTTGATTGAGTATTAGATGATTTGTAAGTACCTGGGAAGATCGAGTTATATATTTGCTTGCTCACTACTGGCACTGGCAGCTGATAAAGCTGCCCACTGTATATATTCTCAGAATTTATATCTAAATTCTCGTTATTTCCAGCTATCGGAGGAGAAGGTGTTTGAATATTTCTCTGTTTCTGAGTGTCCTGATATAATTGTATCTTTTGTTCACGTTGTTTTTGTGAAAAACTGTTAACAATTTTCGTGTTTGTATTTGTTTTCTGTGATGTCAAACCTGGCTGAGGTAACTTTAAGTTAGCTAATCTGGGTTTTGAGGAAGTATTTATTGCTGAAAATTGTGAAGATGTTAATTGCGATATGTCGTTTGTTATTCGTTGTAAATCTTCCGGTTTCACATTTTGGAACTGTGGTTGTGTGGGTGTAGGCTGTGTGGTTGCTATGTTTTGTTGTACTATGTTGTTATAGTCTTTTGCAGCGTTAATAGAGTCTACCAATAACGAAAACACCAAATCCTGTGAATTAGAAATATTAGAATTTTTATTCCAAATCAATTTGCCAATTGGAACAACACTACCATTATCTTCAACTACTTTATTTGCCAGCAACCAATTGTTACTATTACCAGTACTTAGAATTTCTAAATTAGTGCTTTGATTTTTAAATAACAAATCAGCGATATTTTCTGGAATAGTAATTTTCAAGGAAACAGTTCTTTCTATCGTATTTGGAGGTCGAGTAGATTCTTCATAGTATGGCAAATTTGCAATCTTATTGGTATTTCGATTGTTATCACTGAGAGACTCAATGGGAGGTTCTAATTCAATCGATGGAGCTGCAATAAGCCTAGAACTCTTTGCTAGTGGTAAAGGAGGGTGTAAAGTTAATTTTTCATCACTTTGTAAATCTTTGTCTGTGTATAAATAGTTATCAATTGGATAATCAACCCTATTAATATTCTGTTTGAATTGTTGAAGTTCTTCGGGAGATGCAGAGTCAAATACATTATTTGTATCCTTGACTATATCATTTACTGTTAGGTCTAGTTTTTCTTTTGTCAAAATATCAGAGAAGGCTAATTTATTTTGATTATTATTAACATGAGTTTGTTTGCTAGGGGAAAATGAATGTTCGTTATTATTGATAGCTAAAAATGGTCTAGGGCTACTGGCTGCTGCAACTAATTTATTATTTTCAATAACTGGTGATAAATATTGTCGAGATATTTGCTTTTCATTTTCAGTAGGTGGAATATAAAGCCGAGAAGATGGCTTAAAAGTAGTAGGCAATAAATATAGTAGTGCAGGTCTTGTTGGCGGAGGACCGGGCAGTGAATATCCCGTAAACACTTCAGGTGAAGACGTCGATGATGGAATAATTTCAGAAGTTTCTTTAGATGTTGTAAGAACTTGATCACTTAATTTAATTGTCGGGACATTGTATACATATGAATCTTCAACAGTTTCTGTTTCAATCTTAGGTAATGGTGTTGTAATAGGATTGTTATTATTAGAAATATCTGCTACAATTTTTCCCAAAAAGTTTACTGGTCTATTATATGTGTAAGGAGTTGGCTCTACTATTAATTTAGAATTTTTAGAAGGCCTAACAATCCATGTCTTAAATGTGATCCTGGATTTAGGACTACCATTTTCAGAATCCTTGATAATTCTACGAAATGCTAATGTCTTAGTTATAATTGCTGGCGGTATTTCATTACTTACCGTAGTTTGTTTTGTATCATTTCTTATCCGTCCAATATTTACAAGACGTGCTTGAGTATTTTTATCGGTAGCCAATTTTTCTTGATTAATCTGTCGATTTAATTGTTGCTTAGAAAATTCGATTCCCCATTCTATTTGTTTGTTATTGCTAATTCGACTGCTATTGAATTGGTTCGATGTCTTAGTTGTTCTAACATTATCTTTTTCTTGTGGCTTTGTTGTTTGGGATTTCTGTATGCTTCTTTGATAAACCTGAGTCGGACGAACTGAGTGTGTGTTTTGGCTGTACTTAATTACATCAAGGCTCTTTTGCTGGGATATTTGTCCTGTTTGACCATTGAAAAATAAACCAGAGTTTATACTTTTTGAATTTCCTGTCCGGTTGGGTAGCACGTATGGTTTACTTTGTTTTTGATTCTGAATGTAAGTAAAGTGTTGTGTAGGTGGAGTGACTGTTGAGTATGCATTCTGAAATGTGTTTCTTTGTCCCTGATTTGTTTCAATAAATGGGTTGTTTGAATTCCTATTAAAACTACTCAAGGAAACTCCATTATACAGCTGATTCGATGGTGGTTTATATTCTTGCATCACTATCAAATTATTTTTAGTATACGTGTCATCATAGGGATTTCTCACGGGATGTGTGATCATTTTCTTGATGTCTGACATAAATTGTGATCCTAATTTCAAATTAACAAACTTTTCATCATTTGTTTTAAAAAGCTCTCTGGATTTTTTGCAGTTTACTTTCATCCACCAGTCGCAAACTAATACAGCTTGGTTAAATAATGTTCCATTTGGACATATAAACGATTGGAAGCCATATGTTGACCCAAGGGTGCAAACTCTGAAAACTTGGCAGTTTGTTTCCACATCGGCGTAATATCCTGAAAATTGAGATAAAGAAAATATTCATTATGGCTATTGTAATAATCATCGAGATTATTTTCGCACATTTAAAAAAAAGGTTTTGCTGAGATATGTCTAATTTATTAAAGCACACAAGGCTGAATAAACTGCTACCGGTTTAAAGTGGTAAAATAGACGTTTATGAAACTCTTAAACATAATATTTCAAAGAAAAGACAACAGAAACGCTTAAATATAATTTGAATTGGTTATCGAACTATTATAGATACTGCCACTAGTTAGTAGATATGCCTTTTTGCTTATTATGGGCTAACTAGGCTGGTGGGAGTCTTCGGCCGTGGCTAGTTAATACCTTACCGATAAAGACGTACCGCCAGGCGATTTAGCGTTCCGGTACGATGACGTGTTGAAACCGAAAGGGGGTGTTATATTGCATCATCACTTACCATCAAGTGTGATCGCAGTCAAGAGCTAAAAAAAATTGAATGTTACCTGGTTCTTTGCCAGAGCACGTGAAGGACGTTCTTGGTATAGAGTCCAGAGTAGGGTAGTCATTTCCAGGGTTGCCGGGCACTGCTAGCCGGATGTCCCAACCGTGGCCATTGTCAAACGGTCGGTGACCTCTTCCGTTCTGAGCCGTGCACCAAGGTATCATGCAAGCTGAAATTAAATAAACAATCATAATTATTATTATACATTTTCACTTAGGCCGTTGGTCTCGATTGTATATCCGAAACTGATCGTTAATGAATCAATCATTACCACCCTAAGCCCGCCAACTTGCATTAGAGCAGCGTGGTGGGTCTTAGCTCAATATCGCCTTTTCTACAAGGAGAAATGCCTGGTCCTGTAATAGGCCGTAAGACATAATGGTCATGAATATTTCATAGGTCGATATGAACCTGGGACCTCATAATCGGACACCACATAGATTAGCCACTGGACCAATCGTTTATATTTACGTACAATGTATGCCATTGTAGGGAATTTATATATTCCCATTTCTTTTACAGTAACTATGTCGCAAACAGCTGTGTACGACATTTTCCCATGAGTTTTTACACCGTTAGTAATGAGTGAAGGAAAAACCGCTTCAATAACACCAGTAGATGTATTGACATGTCAACTATCCATTTTGTTAATTAGTTTCAATCAACCATTGTGTGACATTAACCTATGACAAGGGTGGCCATGATATTAGTGGATAAATAGGATAGATTTAGATGACCGGAAGAATGATTTAGTTTTAGTATCATAGGTAATAACATCTTCATCATCATCATTAACATCTGGTGGACGTCCACTTCTGGACATAGGCCTTTTTTAGGGATTTCCAAACACAACGATCCTGAGCCACCTGTAGCCAATAGTTCCCTGCGACACGTTTGATGTTGTCAGTCGACCTAGTCCAAGTAGGTAATATAAATAGTTATTAAGCTATTGTATAGCTTTTATCGCGGGTCTTGAGCGTAGAGACCGAATACAGAAATTCCGTAACGAAAAACCTAACACCCCCTGAGTATCAAAAACATAATATCAAAAGCACAATTTCGGCAACGACGTCATCGGGGAACGTGGCTTAGCGGTAAGGCGCTCTAAGTGTCCGGATTGCCAGGGAGACACGGGTTCGAATCCCGTCGGTTCCGATATTTTTTATTTTTTCAAACGTGATATTTCAAAAAGTATTTTTTTTTAAATTAATGACTTTTTGCAATATCACGCTTAAAAAAAATTGCAAAACCGACGGGATTTGAACCCGCGTCTCTCTGACAACCCGGGAACTTAGAGCGCCTTACGGCTAAGTCACGGTCCCGATGTCGTCGGTAGGTAAACATAAGTTGATAAAAAATGCTATGCAATAGCTTTACCGCGGCAGTCTCCGAGTACCACACGTCTTTTTTATATATATTCAGAGGCAGGCCAATCACCAGATGGAAGGACGATTTAACCGCCTTCGAAAGCATACAGTAGATCAACTTTGGATAGAGTATAGTGGGCGAGGAAGAGAGAGGCAATTGCCGAGTAATGCGATGAAATTTAACTAAAGTCCATTCTTTCTCTATGGACAAGAATGACATTTCTAGTTGTCAAGTAATAATAATTGTCAGAAAAGAATAAATAGATGTGGAAATTGTTGGGTTAATTTTTCTTTATGTAGGTGCACAGGAATGCTATCTTCCTTTTTGCTATCATTTTTATTTCCGTAATGAAAAAATGAAATATAATAATAATTACATAAATGTTTATACAAAATAGTTTGTTACTGGCTAAATATACATTTTAATAACTATAGCTATTATTTTTATTAGGAAGATCATTTTAAAGAACGGTTTTAAAGCTGTCTTTTTTAATAGTCCAATCTAATTATAAATAGTATTTATATTTCTCTTATTGACAAATATGGGACACTCCTACACTCGTATTTATTTATGGTATCGCTACATTATAGTGGAGTTTTTTGTTATCAAAGATTGTCTCGGCGGGAGAGGAAGTATTGACGCTCAATAATTATTGCTAAACTTCCCGAAAAGTTCATATTCTTGTGTATAAAAACGGTAAACAGTTAATACAATACATTAGGGGGGAAATCGTGGAAAATTGAACCGGGCGCGTAAAACAAACATACGCATAGGAAGCATTTTGCTCTCATTCATAGACGCTATTCAAATTCAATTCAATTTTAAATAATTTATTTCAAACAAGCACTTTTGAAACGTACAGTATATTGACTTTACTGGCTCCGAGCCAGCATGAAACTCAGCAGTTGATCTAAAAATTAATGTTACAATATGTATTTTATAATTTACTATTTTGGTTATCCCATCTTGTGTGCAGACAAGCTGATTGCTTCCAATCTAGCGTCAATAAAATCATTAATCCTTGCTTAGTAAATGGTTTTTAGCACATTTTTAAACTTTTTAAACAACACTTCCTATTGTCTAAGTCTTGGACACTAAGATCTCACTGCTTGATTTGGCTTCTATTTATTTCTATAGTTTTTTGACAAAACCTATTTTATATACCTAAATATTGAGAGGATATGCAATGGATTAGAGATAGGTTAGGCCTATCAAAAATTTGCTTCAATTACCTTTAATTATATTTTAAAATTTATTAACTCCCACCCACCATCAGATCTTGACATTATGACTATGGGACCTCCTTGGACGGATACCCTTTCAAACAAAAACAGAATTTTTAAATCGGTCTAGCCGTCTTTGAATAATCGCGCAACATACAACAAAACATTAACCGACTTCAAAACGCACTAAAAAGTCAAAAATAATTGCGTCATTTAGTTGTTTTAATTCACTTAAGCATATCTATAATATGAAGTCAGTGCCATCCAAGCTTAAAGAACGTTTATTTAACGAAGTAGCAAAGCACTTTGTGGGTAACGTCCTTAAAGTAGAAACATTGGTTGGCATCGACTCCTCCGTTTTTTCCTTGGTTAGCAAATTCAGTCGTATTGAGAACCTCCACCTTTTTGGAAGTCGGTTGGAAAGTAAATACGTTGTTGTTTTTGCTTTCAACCACATCAATTTCCCTACAATGTACTGTATCTCGGCCTAATGTAAAATGTATGTCGTCCTCGATCTCATTTTCGTGTGATCTCATTCGCTCACTACGCAGTACGAACCATAAACCGCTGTTATTTTTCTTTTGTAGAATTAAATATTTCATCGATTTGGTAGGTAATTGTTATTTTTTATTCATTACAAGTTACCCCTTGATTGCAATCACACCTGATGGTAAGTGGTGATGTAATCAAAGATAGAAGCAGGTTAATTTGTTAGAAGTAGAATGAAATCCACACCTCTTTCGGTTTCTACACGTCATTGTACCAGAGCGCTAAATCGCTTAGCGGTACCTCTTTGTCAGTAGGGTGGTAAACAACCATGGCGGAAACCTCCCACCTGCCAGGCCTGGACCAATTTAGAAAATATTAATCAGCCCAGCCGGAATTAAACCCGAGACCTTTTTTTACCCGACTGCGTCAGAAGGAGGGTTATGTTTTTCGAGCGTATGTATATATGTATAACTGTAGAAGTTATGAACTGAAAAGAGAAAAACAAGGATCACCTTGTTTGTTTCTTTCCCCGCAGGTTAAAGTATTTTGTCCCTATTTGCAGCACCATAAAGTATTTAGAATTTTATACAGATATAGTGATCCTTGTTTGTCTCTTTTCAGTTCATAACTTCTAAGCAGTCGGGTTTTTTGTTTATATAATAATTATAAATACACCACGTACTGCACCAAGGAGGCCGTCAAAAAAAGTTAGTAAACATCACAAATCGTTTGGTGACAAAGAAAATTCAAACTAATTCACAACCCCCGCACGGATGAGGCGTATGTCCCGAAACATTGTCATCTCGTCGAGAATATTTAAATAGATGTCAACAGTCACGTACGTAACTCAGATGTTCCGGATTCAATCTCATGTAGGAATCGATTGGATCACATAAATCATGCCTCCGGGAGTTTTGAAGGCGAAGGGAAGTTTTGTTTCTATATCAATGTCAGTATATCTATATCTTTTTTCTATGTACATAGGAATGAATAGCTCTTAGCGGTGTAAAACTGGAATCGACTTGATTAATTTTTAAATACAGTAAATATTTTTAATACTAAAAGTAAAAATGGTTACATTCGGTGGCATTTTTTTTTCAGGACATTCAATATAAGTTGGTTTTCTGAATGCAAGATATTTTTTTTCTCCACTTTAAGGTATTTTACACAAGCCAAATAAAATATTATTTACAAAAATTGTTGAAAAATGAATTAGTAATAATTAAAAATCCAATCTTAAAATTTTATTTACAGGAGCTTCTGCATCGAAAAATGTAATTTAGGATAGGGAATATTAAAAAATCTGTAGAAGTACTTGGTCAGCCTAGGAATTTTTTAAATAGTAATCAAATTAGTTTTAGACAATTAGGTAACGATTTCCGTTTTTTCTACTAATTATGGGACAACCTGTATATTTCAACAAAGTATAAGTTTATTTGCGGAAAGCTTCCAAAATTTACTTCCGTTATTTCCAGTAATATGAATATTGAATTAAGCAATTCGCTATTGCACCCTGATTGGTACGGACGTAATTCGATCGTACAAAGTTATTGGCTTCATGCAGGTTGATTGGCGTGGGGATGACTGTAAATACTTTTATAACAGTTATTTTAAATAATAACTATACTAAAACCAATCTCGATTGAGAATACTTGTCAACAAACAAATTTAAAATGAGGGTAGAAAATGCAACACATTTTATGCCTAATAAATTTAAAATTATGTTTTGTTTTTTTATAAAATCTTATTTAAAAGATATTGAATATATTAATTAGTTTTAAGCTTACTAATCTAATTTATTGTCATTAATTCGTCATTAACAAGTTAACTAAAAAAATTAGGTGTAAAATGACTACTGATTTCTACCTTCATTTTTAATTTTATTGTTGACAAGCATTCTCAATCGAGTTTGGCTTTAGTATAGGAATGAGTATAGGATATGTAGGTTGACACAGGTTCGCTGTTGCTCTTTTACATCATAATTTAATTTATGTATTTATTAATATTATATTAGTAGGTTTAGGGTTGTTGTTTTGTTGTTGCTCACTCTTAACAAAAGTTTTTGGTTATTTGGGTGGGGAAGTGAAATTTTTTGATGTTTTTAATAAACAAAATAGTAATCCAACAAACTAAATCGTATCTTAATACCGAAAAAATTACAGTAATTTTTCAAGAATAAAACAAAACAATTAAAAGAAGAATGACGATCAAGATAATGATATTTCACTAATTGTCTCTTCTGTCTTTAAATTTTAATTTATTAGAGATTTATGTTGCTCGTTAAAATGTTTTCAAAGAAATTAAAAATTTATATCAAGGATGTCACTATACTTATCCCATTCATTCATATTTTATGGAGGTTTGCTTTTGATGCCGGGTTGCGGGTAGAATATTAAAACGAGGTGTCATCACTGTGGACGTGCACTTCAAAAACGGTGTGTTGAGTAAAATATGAGGTGAAAAGTGAAGTAACAATATTATTCTGTTTTTTTTTCTCTACAAGTTATCCTTTGACTGCAGTCACACTTGATGGTAAGTGATAATGCAATCTATAATGGAAGCGGGCTAACTTATTACAGTTGTTTCGTTTCTGCACGATAATATACTGGAATCGCTTGGCAGTACATCTTTGCCCGTAGGGTGGTAATCCGATGATAGGTGTTGAAAAATTATGTAAGACAATGCGCACCCTTTTGGAATTTTATTAAAAGCAGAAAATACATAATTTCTTTGTATTTAAAAAGCAAAATCTCTACATCTACCGACAAAGACGTACCGCCAAGCGATTTAGCGTTCCGGTGCGATGTCGTGCAGAAACCGAAAGGGGTGTGGATTTCATTCTCCTCCTAACAAGTTAGCCCGCTTCCATCTTAGACTGCATCATCACTTAACATCAGGTGTGATAGAAGTCATAGGCTAACTAGTAGTCGATAAAATAAAAATCTAAACTTAATTCTAAAACGAGTATCCAAAGCTGCTCTAGCAAGATCCTACTTGTTTTGTTTGGGCAGGAACAATAATAAATAGAACAGGCGAGCACTGACCGGTCACAAAGGGTACCCTTAAGCCAACATACGCGCCGTAATTCTTGGACTCTGTTTAGCGTTTTCTCTCTGCCACACGATGAACCTAGCACCCGCACGGTAAATCCATGAAATGCTAAGATATTCGTGCTACACAAAATAAAAAAATAAACTCACCTAATACAAAAAACTTCCACATTTCGTCACGGCACAATCACGCTCACAAAAAAATAATGACCATTTATTTTTATTTTCTATTTATTATCTATATTTTAATTTTAATTATGACAGATGTCATCTATTTCTATATTAAATCCACCTATGCTTAATATGATACACTTCGGTTTCGCGTCAAAGGCGATAGTGAATCGATTGTTTACTATTGGGGCTTAAGAATTTCCCTTCCACAGAATCTAAGGTATCAATTCATTAGAACATACAAACTTCTTGCGTAGCAGTTGACAAGTAGATACACGATCTTTTGTATGGGACTCATTTCGAACAATAGCTCAATTAATTAACTACTTACATAAGTACATATAGGCTTACCTACACTACATATGATAAAATTCGAATTTTAATCAAGATTAAGATGAAATTTGGTACACAAATAGCCTTAAAAAGGACAGTCGTCATCATCATCATTATCAGCCTATCAACGGCCCACTACAGGGCAGGCCTACCTCCTTAAAGGAGAGGGGATATGGAGCGTACACCCACCACGCTGCTCCAATGCGGGTTGGCGGGCTTAGGGTGATAATGTTTCATTTATTAACGATCACTATGTTGTTGATAGTAACCGGGAGCGACGGCTTAACGTGTTTTCCGAGGCACGGGGGTGTAACGCCTCCAACTTCCAGACTGCGGGCTTGGAATGTACTGAACATTTCATAGAGGAATGCAAAAGCTCAGAATTATTCCGTGACCCGACCCAGGAATCGAACCCAGGACCTCGTGATCGAAGCAACATAGTCTAACCACTAGATTAACGAGGCATCCTGCGAATCTCTCAAAAGGACAGGTAGCTACTTTTAATTGCGAAAAATGGGATGTAAGGGCTTAGAAAAAGGGATGAAATGTTTTATGAAATCGTCTTTTTAAAAGCTAGAAGCTTAAAACGTATTTTTAGGCAGTTAATTAGGTATTAATAATAATAAATATGACATTCACAGTTTAGAAAAATTGGGCTGCCGTAATAACAAATTCCACGGGAACGGTTTCGGGCCAAAGCTAGTACACAAAAACCACTTATTTGTCAATTAAAAATATAAATAGATTTTTACATTAAATGAAGAATATATACAAATAATACATTAAATTGTATTGCACTGAATAGTGATTCGAAGATGAGTTATATTGGCACTATAAATAAATAATAATAAACATACTGTATACTTCTAGTCAGCAAGTTCAAAAACGTGAAAATAGAGATAAAGGTCCTAGGAATATGAGCAAACAAAATAAGATGAAAAAAAAATGATATTTCGTTTTTTGTTAACAACTTAAAAAATATTAACATTTAAGCAATTTTGAAAAAAGCTCGACAAAAAAGAGGAAATTTCCAATAAAAACGTCCCGGAACTCTATCTCCATTATTTATGATTTTAATAAGACGTTGAAAATAGCGCGAGCTTTTTTTTTAAATTGCTTAAATGTTAATATTTTTTAAGTTTTTAACAAAAAACGAAATATAATTTTTTTCATCTTATTTTGTTAATAACAATTGCAATTTTTAACCTGCACCAAAATCCTTCAAAAACATTTTTCTAGAGGTGATTCCGAATCGAATGAGTCATCGCTCATATTTTTAGGACCTTTATCTTTATTTTCACGTTTTTGAACTTGCTGACATGATAGTAAAAACTACAAAAAACATGGTACTTGATACTGCATCTTCAATCTATAAAAATGGAAGGCAAATTCAGGGTATTCTTTTTATTTTTTTTAATACAAATAAGCCCTTGACTGCAATCACACCAGATGGTGAGTGATGAATCTAAGATGGAAGCGGACTAACTTCCTACAAGTAGAGTAATATCCACACCCCTTCGGTTTCTACACGACATTGCACTGGAATGCTAAATCCCTTAACGGTACATTTTTGCCGATAGGGTAAAGCCACCACCGAAGCCTCCTACCAGCCAGAGATGGGCAAATTACAAAAAAATCTGAATTGGCTCAGATGGTGCCCAGAACCTCCGTCTTATAAATTCCCCGCATTCTTATAGAAACCAAAGGGTGTGTGGATTTCATTATCATTAATAGTCTACTACAGCACCTGGCCTCCCTCCTTACAAGAGAAGGGATATATAGAGCGTAGACTCACCACGCCAATGATTTAACTCCTAACAAGTTATTCTGCTTCCTTCTTAGATAGCATCAGCACTAACTCTTGTAATCATATCAACATATGATTACAATAATGAGCTAATGTAATGAATAAATTAATATCATGTTGTTGAATTAATGACATACTGTCTGAGTCTGGAAGTTGTTACACCACCGTGCCTCGGAGTGCACGTTAAGCGTCGGTCCTGGTCACTGTCACCAACATCTGATAGTGATCGTAAATTAAACATTATCAACCTTAGCCCGCCGACCTGCATTGGAGCACCGTGGTGGGTGTACGCTCCACATCCCCTGTCCTATAAGGAGGGAGGCCTGGCCCTATAGTGGGCCGTTAACAGGCTGATAATGATAATGATGATGAATTACTTACTTCAGCTAAAATGCACATAATTTTAGTATGCTTACTTGTAATTTCAATCGATAAGTATAAATAAATATCAAACATAGGTCAGATAATAAAAAAAACGAGTCAAGTATAGAGTACGTTCATAATCCGCGATTGGAATGTAATCGGCGTGAGCTAGAAATCCTCCATTTTGATTGTCATGAGAACGATGTCATGAAAAACTGCCCTGTGTCAATAGTGCGCCAATTATTACACTTTTGTAAGTATTACACGTTACACTTAGTACTGACGAAACCAGGCCGTTGGGCAAACTGTATTAATGAGATAATCGGTGTAACTTTAATTGTTTTGACAGCCTTCGTGGCGCAGTGGATTTATAAGACGACATTGGGTTCGATTTCAGGCTGGCTCGATTACGTTGGTCCAGGTCTGGTTGGTGGGCTTTGGCCGTGGCTAGTTACCACCCTACCGATAAAGTGGTGCCGCCAAGCGATTTTTTTTATATTCTATGTGTAAAAACGAAAGGAGTGTGAATTTCATCTTTCCTGCCTAAGTTAGCCTACTTTCATCTTAGATTGCATTACCTTAACTTGTAACGAATAAAATAAACAAATAAACAAACAGAAAATAAAAGCTTTTATTTATAGAAGTACAAAAATAAAGTCAACGATTACACTGATCAGTTCAACAAACTTTACAATAATTATAAAAAAAATAATTAAATAAAAAAAAAGAGAAATGGCTATGTGGTTAGTTTACACGCGGTAGAAGTGGGTGCGAGAGGTATACCAGCGAAGTCTCTCTATAACCTGCTAAAAGACCTTGGCCTTACTAGAAGTGCAGTAAGCTCCATATTGGAACGAGTACCCAAAGCTGCTTTAGTAGGGTCCTTCCGAATTTGGCTATGCAAGGAGAATAACTTGAACAGAGGAGGTGAGTGTTGACGCGCGTCACTAAGAGATCTCTTTTAAACCTACACCCGTGTCACAAGTCTCTGGCTCAGTTCGGAGTTTTTCTCTGGGAATGGACCCGGCACCCGCACGGTGAATCCATGGAATGCTAAGATATTCGCTTCTCTCAAATATTTTTCATAGCGCTATTTATTGAGGGCTTTTAATATAGAAAAAACAGATACAAATTAAATTACATCATCATTATAATAATTTAAAAGGACCATGTTTTACAAAGTATAGCTAATTACCTACTAAATTAAATCTAAAACGTCCTCGACTCCACTGCAACGAAGCTAGCCTCAGATACTGGCAGCATTTTCTCTTTGAAAGGCCAAACTAATTCGTTGGCCAAGGTATTGAGCTACATGTCAATTATGGTGCTTTTGAGGACAACTAATAGAAACAAAATTAAAAATTGCACCAATCAACTTTAAATAAACTATGAAATCCTAGTTTTTTATACAACTTTGCAGCATTAGTATTGTAATAGGCACAGAAGGCAACGGTATATTTATTTTCTCTCAGCTGTATATTCGATATAAGTTTCAATAGCAATTCTCCGTAACCCTTCCTTCGATGGTTCTCCAGAGTAAACAAATGACCCAGGTCTCCAGTTTCCTTGATGAAGACCCAAGATACCAATTCCTTTCCAATATAGAGACCGTATCCTAAGTTGTTTCTGATAAGTAGCTCGTGGTACCATACTGAGCCCGTGTACTTGTGCGGCCAGGTTTCGCTTATCAATTTTAACGAATCAAGTGATAGGTGCTTGAAGGTGAATTCGGGTGGCAATCTGAAAAGGGTTGAAGAAAGGATTAGGTTAGTAATGATGATCAGACTAAGCTAAATGAAAAAAAAATGTTTATGCGCATCAAATCATCCTTAAAAAGATGTACAGAAGGAGAGAAATTGGTTTTTGAATAATTGAATCAATGTTTTAAAATAAAAGGCCTGCAGGCTTGCAAAGTGTGGCTTATTTATAAGCGAAGGTTTTCCAATGACCATCAGTTAACCCAATGCTTGGTTTGTCAATTACTAAACAAATATCTGTTTTAAATAAGTTACACATGTAACATTACCTGACGTCATAAAGAGGTGCTTCGTTATCTAAAACGAACGTATCTGCTTCTATTACATTGTCTGTTGTCAATAAAATATTCTTCAATGAGTACAGCTTAGCCACGCAATGCATTACATTTTTAGACAACGTCGGAATTTGATCGCATTTCCTCCAGTCTATGATTTGTGTAGTGTTCAAGGCTTCTTGTAATTCTTTGGTATCGTTTTTAGGACACTGGATTAGGACGTCGTAAAATGTATTCTGTTGAAATTTTATTTAAATTCTGTTTAATGTTTATGGACTGCCACGTTGATCTGGTTAGCCTATATGGCTTCGATCACGAGTTCCTCGGTTCGAATGCTGGGTCGGGTCATGGAATAATTCTGAGTTTTTCATTCTTCTATGAAATTTTCAGGACATTCAGAGCCCGGAGTCGGGAAGTTGGTGGTGTTTCACCCCCGTGCCTCGGAGAGCACGTTAAGCCGTCGGTTCCGGTCATTATCATCAACATCTGATAGCGATAGTTAATAAATGAAAAGTTATCATCCGCCCGCCGACCCGCATTGGAGCAGCGTGGTGAGTCTACGCTACATTTCCACTCTCCTATAAGGTCGGAGGCCTGGTCCTCTAACGGCTCGTAAACGAATGATTATGATCATGATGATCATAATATGAAGTAAATTATTATAATTATATAATAAAGTAAACACTATGAATTATGGCATTTTTACGTCGCAATACACCTCAAATCAGTTATGAATTCCATTTTCCAATAAATAAATAATAAATGTATCACAACCGACAAAATAATGTCCAACGCTAACTAGATGGCGCTAGTGTCTATTGACAGTGAAAAAAATCATTTGTAAATTTATGATAATATTGTATCTATGTTTACTACATAAAGCATAAATCAGTTTAAATGACTGTTTTCCAACAAATATATATCAAAATTCCATTATTTTATTAAGCAAAGGCAGATTTTGACTGACGATTTCCCACCGTTCAAAGTCCAGCCACGAACAACTGTCAAATATGGCTTTCTATAGCTTATGAAACGCAGAGGTAGAATTTGATACATAGCACGTGAATGATCTCTCTACATTGTCTATGAATTATTGAACCAGGAAGTGGGTCTTTAACTTGCAAGATTTAATCACAGACACTGGGACAGGTAAAAGTAATTAAATGTTGTAAAATATGTACACACGAGTAAAAACAAAGCAAATACTACGTTACTAAATGAAAATTATTACTCTTACCTTTATATTTAGTGCAACTATCCCATTATTTATATCCCCAAAGGGACAATATAATTTGAAGCCGTAATCAACGCCAGAACGCCAAAGCAATTCTTGTTTTTCCAACAAAACATAACCTATTATACCTCTCGGCCAATCCGATTTGAACACTGCCTTAATTTCACTCCATCTATCCATAGGCATAAGGACTAAGGGGTCTGTAGGTTTCTTAAAATCTACTGACATTGTCGATATAGCTACACTTTTACCTACGTGCTACTAAAGTGTCTATATTATTTTTTTTAATGTTTATTTATTTGATTTACCGATACTGCAGATAATAAATTCTGCAGTAATTGCTTTAGATAAGGAGACTACGGCAACGTCTCGAGTTTTTTATTACTTTTATCTGTCAGACTGCCTCGTTGGTCTAGTGGTTAGCCTATCTGGCTTCAATCACGAGGTCCTGGGTTCGAATCCTGGGTCGGGTCACGGACCAATTCTGAGCATTCTTTTATAAAATCTAACCATTCTTCTATGAAATTCTCAGTAGATACATTCCAAGTCGGGAAGTTAGGGGTGTTACACCCCCGTGCCTCGGAGAGCACGTTAAGCCGTCGGTCCCGGTCATTGTCATCAAAATCTGATAGTGGTCGTTAATAAATGAAACATTATCACCCTAAGCCCGCCAACCCGCATTGGAGCAGCGTGGGGGTCTACACTCCATATCCTCTACCAATAAGGAGGGAGGCCTGGTCCTGTAGTGGGCCGTTAGCAGGCTGATAATGATGACGATGACGCCGATTATCAGTCAGTTACGTATTATTATTACTGTGATTACATTGGTGTCAGAAACACCTCCATAAACATACATGGTAGGTAGGTATAGGGCGCATACATACGCTGTAGTTACGTAATAACATACCCATCAATTTATTTCGTTGTTATTTTTTCATGATCGGATAATATTCTATGTTATCTGTACTTGTTTTTCTAACTCTTAGTATGCGTGATGAAAACATGTTACATGGTAGGCCTTAAACATACGTTTTCAGTGTACCTACTATTTTTACAATAAACATTAATTTGGTAAGCATTTTGATATATTAATAGGTATGCTTAGAGGGTAGATACGAATGAAAAACAGTTATTTTATAATTTTTATTATAGTTTTATTACCCTAAAGTATTTAGAATTGTATGCTGATAATTATATAGTAATCCTTGTTTTATTCTTTTTAGTTCATTACATCTAAACAGTCGGGTTTTTGTTTTTATAATAATAATTTTATATGGCTTATAATTTAGTACGATGTATGTTCACTGTTAATAAATCACCTAAAAGAAAAAAAATACAAAATATAACCAACTACAAAACGCACGAAAATGTAAAAAATAATTGCATCATTTAGTTATAGTTTGGTCAATCCATGATGGCTCGTCGTTTTTTGTTTTTTAAACGCTTACAGTGCAAGTGTGCAATAAACACTGCAAGAATGTGAGTTCTATTACTACGTGACCAGTAGCAATGTGTGCACACTCACACAAAGTGTCAAGTTAGTTAAGTCAGCAAGAATGCCATGTTTGACTAGCAGTATGCTCTACTTCATTTTAACCCATTTTTTTTTTTAATGAATATGTGTTGGTCCTGCACAGCAAAATTATATTATGATATAGGTTAATATATATTATGTCGGAGTATCACCATTCTCCTTGACATTATCTTTACTGGTTCTTAATCTCTTGGGCGTTTTCTAGGGTTACCAAGACTATGTTTTGTGCTTGCTTAAGTCTTTGTCTTCACGAACAGATATATTGCAAGTTCACAATTCAGAATAGTAGTTTATTTACACCCATATTACTTTACTCGCTAATTTAATTTACTTCTTAAGAACACTTTTACATTGGTCCAACTCGACCAAATATCCTCACCGCACTCTAGACACAAACTAACTACCCAACTCCTTTGTTCCCCTCAAGATGGTGTAAATACTCTACTAGGACTTTGGCGCCCGGCTCTTTTATTGGTTGGAGTATTAAAACAAATCGAAGATACTTTCATATCACATCAGATCATGTGGCGAGATATTATACATCATTTGAATGTTATAAATCAAATTGAATTTAACTAATTGAATTTAACTTCGTGTTAAGGTTTTAAATAAGCACCTATCTCATATCTCTCATTAAATGATTAACAATTAGTTCTATTTCGATTACTTCCATAAAAAAACTCGTGACATACCATAAATAATTACTTCCACAGACAGTAACATTTCCATAAACAATGACATCTATCACAATATGACAACAATCTATTCTAAATCTCTATTCTATTTCCTTCGACATATATATTAACCAATTTAACAATATCTTAAAAACACACACACCCACAATCATCTCAGATAGGTTATAGTATAATTATATCTATTTTTCTTTTGTTTAAACAGTTTAATAATTGCGCTCAACTCCACGCTGTCTTGTCTACCATACTCCTAGTGTTTTTGTAAAGCGTGAACCCTAATACCTATTATTATTTTTATTCATTACAGGCTAGCCCTTGATGGTATATCTTAGCTGTAATCACACTTGATGGTAAGCGATGATGCAAACTAAGATGGAAGCGGGCTAACTTGTTAGGAGTACCATGAAATCTACATTCCTTCAGTTTCTACACGATACCGTACTGGAACGCTAAATTACTTGACGCAACGTCTTTGTCAGTAGGATGGTAACTACCAATGCCAATACCAATATAAACAACTGCCTTAATCATACATGCTTCTTGAGTATTTTTGATGATCTGTATTTTTTTACGATTTAATAGGTAGCCCTAAACGTGCCCCTATATGAAGGCTCAATGTCCTTTCTCTCGTAAACAAAAATACTGTCAAATTTTCTTGAATAATTCATTTTTGTTTCTGTCGTCCCAACTACAGATGGCGCATACGTGGTGTTAAACAACTTCTACTTCACTGCTACTCCAATAAAGTTCATGATACAAATGAAATCCCAGCTTTGTATACATTTTGGCGGCAACTGAATTTCCTTCTGAACAAAAAGCCACAGTGTATTTTTTGTCCCTCAAAAGTATATTCGATATTAGTTTCACAACCAATTCTCCGTAACCTTTTCTTCTGTGTTTGTCTACGGTATATAAATGTCCTAAAGCGCCCATTTCTTTGACGTATACCCACGATATCAATTCATTACCGTCATAGAGCCCATAACCTAATTTGGCTTTGGTTAGGAGCTCATAGTACCATTGTGATCCTGGATATTTATGGGGCCAACTGTCATTTATTGCTGCTACAGCATCCAAGGTTAAAAGGTCGAATGAGAAGCCAGGTGGTAATCTGAAACCATAATAAAGTTAACGCGTTAATAATAATTAATAAGAAGTACAGGTCTTTGACTGCCTCGTTAGTCTAGTGGTTAGCTTATGTGGCGTTGATTGCGACGTCCTGGGTTCGTTCGTGGGCACGTTAAGTCTTCGATCCTGGACACTGTCATAAACATCTGTTATTACTAACAGATGTTTATGACAGTGTTCGACGTTGACAGTGTGACGATCGTTGAATGAAACATTATCATCCTCAACCTGCCAACCTGCATTGGAGCAGCATAGTGGATCAACGCTCCATATCCCCTCTCCTATAAGGGGGGACGCCTGGCCCTGTAATAGGCTGATAATAATAATGACGATGACAGGTTTTTGTAACTGAGATCATCTGAGGTTGAAACAGCGCCATAATTATTTTAAAAGGCAAGCACAGATAAATTAGACACACGAGGCATAACATCTATGCCCTAGCTTATAATTGAATATCGGGGAACGGTAGGTACAGAGTTCATAATTCTAGCTTTCTTGCAACGCGTTCCTAGGTTTACACCTTAACACCAAATAGAAACAATAAAATTTGCTAAACGCTTTGTAACTTAAATTCAAAAGGTAAGGTTTTTAGTTTGCAGATCATATTTGTGTGACCTGATGATTACTGAGGCACAGAATGTCACCCAACCCAAAACAACTGCCCAACTTCAGGATGCTACTAAAATCCAACGAGGTAGTAAATCAATACAATCAATATACCTGACATCATACGGAGCTGCATCTTTATCCAAAATGAAAGTTTGTGTCATCGTTACATGTTTTAAGCTAAGGTTCTTCTCTTGATACAGTCTTTGTACACAATCAGTTACATGTCGAGGCGCGTAAGGCACCTCGTGGCATCTCTTCCAGTCAATGACTTTGGTAGTCCTCAAGGCTTCTTCTAATTCTTTAGTATCATCATTAGGGCACTGGATTATAACTTCGTAAAATGTATTCTGTAAAATAAAAAAACATACCTATACTAAAGCCAAACTCGATTGAGAATGCTTGTCAACAAACAAATTAAAACTGAAGGTAGATATCACTAGTCATTTAACATCAATTTTTTTTTAATTAACTAGTTAATGACGAATTCATGACAATAAATTAGATTAGTAAGCATAAAATTAATTAATATATTCAATATATTTTAAATAAGATTTTTTAAAATAACAAAACATAATTTTAAATTTATTAGGCATAAAACGGGTTGCATTTTCTACCTTCATTTTAAATTTGTTTGTTGACAAGCTTTCTCAATCGAGTTTGGCTTTAGTATAGGTACTATCTTTTCATTTGTGTCCACGCCTGATGTTTTTATACGAGCAGAGACTTTACTACTACTTTATTATGTGGGAAATCATTCGCTATAATAGAATAATATATATTTTAAACCTTTCTTATAACTTATGACTAAAGGGGAATCCCACCAGCTAAATTGGTACTTAGTGGTAACAGGAAAACGTGTGGTTTAATTCTTATCTATGTGTCATAAAATAACTGTTTACTACATTGAAAAGTAAATACCATGACTATGATAAATTACATAAAGTAAATAAGCATTGTAAATAGTTCAAGATTTGTGTTATATTCTGCACGAATGACTGATTGCGTAATAATCAGGCATGCCCACAAACCTGCCTTGTAACAACTTGGTGGATTTAAGTTCCTTATTCTCTCTCTCAAAGGAAAGACTTGTTTTGTAGTAAACTATTTAAATAGCCTGATAATGATAGATACGCCAATAATGAAGTTGTAAACAAAATTTTACACTTCCTTTCTATCAAAAATTCTTTGTAAGTTTGTTTAGTTAGTTAGCTAATTTTTTTTAATTAATGGATTTTTTTTACATTTCGTTAAGGAGAATATTTACTGTTTTTTTTATTCATTACAAGTTAACCATTGACTGCAATTACACATGATTCTAAGTGATCATGCAATCTAAGATGGGAAGTGGGCTAACGTGTTAGGAGTAGGATAAAATCCCCCTTTTGGTTTCTACACATGGTGCCAGAACGCAAAAGCGCTAGACCGTACGTGTTTGTCAGTGGGATGGTAGCTACGGCCGAAGCCTCCCAGAAGCCAAAATGTTCTTTGGAAATTAAATAGAAGTTATTCATTTTTAAACGACTCAAAAAAAAGGAGTTTCTCAATTCGACGAATTCGAATTGGTTTAATGTTTACTAAGTCATGATCCGATGATGAGATCTACGAAAACTCGAGGAAACTCTTCAAACTTTATAGGCACATTTGCAGGGATGTCCGTGTGACCCGAGCTTTCTACTTTAAAGACGTTACCTAAACATGGACAAACACCGACTTCATAGATGTGATTAACTAAATTAAAGTAAGTTTTTTTTTTTACTTTTTAGTGCGTTTTGAAGGCGTTTTTATTTTTTGTTAAAATTTTTGAAGATTTATAATATGTCCACATAATTCACTGTTAAATAACTTGAAGTAGATAAAATAACATACCTTAACATTAAGTGCAACGATGCCATTGTTGACATTTCCATAAGGGCAGTACACTTTGAACCCGTAGTCGATTCCAGAACTCAAAATTTGTTCTTGTGTCTCCAGAGCAAGGTATCCAGATACACTTCTAGGCCAGTCAGTTTTAAACGCTATCTTCAGATCGTTCCATCGACCCACTGGCATGTATACCAATGGATCAGTCAACATAGTTGAATTAATTCTTTTTACGAAATTATACGAGTTTATACTTAGTATGAGATTATAGTTTGTATGAGTCTAACGAGTTTGTACTGCCGGCCGCGGTCAATGCCGTGTTATTACTGATTGAAAGACCTTGCTGTGTTGTCGAGTGAATGGACATAGCATTTTGTAGCGAACAATGAACTGCAAATTTAGTTAGTCTCTCTGCTATCTCATTATGTCACATACTATATAATTATTATAGGTACTATACTATATACTATACATATATTATTTGTTATAGGTAGATACTTTGTACGATACCGGCACTTGTAGTAAGCGACTGTTATGACTCTATATTTTTTTGTATTGCTTACTTAATATGCGTAAATACACTGTCTGTTAAATGAATATCATACATATTTAAGAATACTTAGTTAGTGATTGCCTTTTTACCCATATTCAAATAACTTTTTTGCAGGTGGGAGGCCACGGCTGTAGCTAGTGTAAGACGTACCGCTAAGCGATTTAGCGTTTCGATATGATGTCGTCCAGAAACCAAAAGGGGTATGGATTACATCCTGCTTCTAACAAGTTACCCCCTTCCATCTTAGATTGCATCATCATTTACCGTCAAAAGCTAACTTGTATTGAAATTATTAAAAAAATTACATTTAACTTATCTGAGTAACGTAACAATTAAAATCCTTTAAAAAATTCGTTTTATTTTTTAATTGAATGAGAAGTTGGCTATTATCTGCGGTCTCACCTAGCGTTAAGTGACGATGTATTCTAAGATGGTAGGAAGAAGTACTTTTTTTTCAAGCATACCAGCGCTCAGCGATCTTTGCCGGTAGGATGGTAACTAGCCACGGCCAAAACCTACCACCAAACCAGATCCGAGTTAAGGTAAACGTTAAATTTTTGTTAAATTAAGAAAATTAAAAGTGTCATCATCATTGCTCATCATCATCACAGCTGATGGACGACCACTGTTAGACATGTAGATTTCTAAACGCAACGATCCTGAGCAGCCTGTGACAAGCGGCTCCGCGATGCGTTTAATTTCGTTCACCTAGTTGGAGGTCGACCAACACTGCGTTTTCCAGTGCCGTGCCGCCATTCTAGCATTCAACTCTTCGAACCTCGAGCTCTTAAAGGTGTGCTCAAATCAAATTTAACTTTTATATAAAACATTTATTACAAAAAATTACATATAATTGTTGTTATATAAACGATTAAACAGTAGTTTTAACTTCAGCAATTCAGTGTCGATAATAATCGTTTTATTTCTTAGCAACATCTATCCATGTGTCGTAACCAATTCTTTTAAAGTCCAATTTATCGAACAACTTCTGCGCTTGCGCGTTTTTTTCCAACGTATAACCCAGAACATCCTTTCCTCGTTTCAGCTGATCGTTTACTGCATATTTCAGAATGTATTCAGCATAACCCTTCTGTCTATGTTCTTTTACACAGTACAAGTGAGTTAATGTCCCTTCCCAGCCGATAGTGATCCACGCTAAGGGACTGTCATCTATAGAATACAGTACATAAGTTAAGTGGTTTTTAAGCAATGATTCAAACATTTTATAAGACCTTTCGCTATAAAATGTCCATGTTTTATCTATTATATGTAAGTCCTCGGGCTTGAGATCAGCTACGTAGGTATTTGGTGGACTTGTACTGGAAAAAAAAAGTCAGATATTAAGATGTTAACAACGCAAAAAAAGATAAAAATTGAAATTATTTACTTAATAATCATGGCACATTGTCGGACTCGGTCTGTTGTATTAAACCTGTGTGCACCAAGATTTCGGTTATCGTAACCAACGGTTAACATAAGCTAAACGTAAAATTTACTGTTCACGACAACCCGTACGCCGGTTAAGGACGTAAACCGGGCGGTTATCTTAACCGAGCTTACGTTCTTCACCGGCGTACAGGTTGTCGTGAACAGTAATTTTATAGTAAAGTTATGTTAACCGTTGGTTATGATAACCGAAATCTTGGTGCACACAGGCCTTAGACTGCCTCGTTGATCTAGTGGTGAGCCTTTGTGGCTTCGATCCCAAGGTCCTGGGTTCGAATCCTGGGTCGAGTCGTAATTCTAAGTTTCTAATTCTTCTATGTAATTTTCAGGTCATTCCAATGCCGGAGTCGGGAAATTGATGTTGATACAGCCCCGGTCATTATTACATTAACATTATCATCCTAAGCCCGCACACCCTTATTAGACCAGCACGGTGGGTGTATGCTTCATATCCCCTCTCCTATAAGGAAGGAGATCACCTCTACTGATAATGATGAATTATTCATTAATGGTCTATTGTTACCTTATATCAAAAGGCTTAGAAGTTCTATCAATAAAATGTCGGTAAGCCATATTTCCTTCAGTGTTTCCAGCCACGTTAAGCTGTTCCTCCAGATTTCGAAAACATTCAACGACAATTGGACTTGCCGATGCGATATAAAGAGCTTTAGTCCAGTCAATCACTTTAGTCACAGCGAGAGCTTTTTCAATTTTGTCAATACTTTCTAATGGTTGTATCATTATTTCGTATGCTGAACCCTAAAATTTGAAAATTTTAGTTCTGTGTTTTGTTGAGCTAAGGCATTAGATGTGAAACTGTTGTTTTTTTAAGCTGAAATTTAGCCAGCTTATAGCTCGTACCATAGGTAAGTACGGTAGACTGCATTTTCTTAGGCATAATCAACAGACAGAAGAAACATGCGTCTGCAATCGCAAGAGATTAATATGGTAAACCGTTGCTAGAGACACCTTAAAGTTTAACCATTAGTTGTGTTTTTCGAAGGGTTTTAAAGCGTCGATTTTAATTTTAAAGTTGTCGAATTTTGCATTTTAAATTGAGTTGTCGGGCAATAAATATCACTGACAGTAGAAATGTGCACGCATTGCAACCCGTCATTGATTTTGATGCCATAGCGTGACCCTTGCTAGCTGACATACGACAAAAGTCACGAAGTGATGAGACAGCCTCCATGGCATTGTCAGTATAACCGATAGACGACTCGGTTTAAAATACGTGGACTATAAAGAATGCGGACATGATGTACCTACTTACATGTACAGTGGTAGCAGGACAAATATTCAGCTTTTATGAAATGAAAAAAGAACTTGGTAACGATAGGTTATTTGACTCTTAACATCGATTTTACAGCATTGTCTTTATTATTTAATATTTTTATTTACCTTATCATTGAAATAAACAGCAATAAATCCATTGTTAATATCACCGTCTGGAGAGTATACTTTGATATCGCAATAATCAGCTAGACTGGGATATGTTATTTGCGTGTCTAGGAAACAGAACGCCACTGCGTCATCGGGCCATTTGTTGCGATACAAATCTCTGAGCTGAGGCCATTTGTTTCGGGGAATTTCTACTAACGGCTCCATGTTTGTAGATACTGCAACAAATACTGGAAATTTATATGCATATGCCGTATAATTCTTTTAATATCTGGTGACTGATCTGCACTCGGTGTATTTATTTTTTAATTTTATTTGAAAAGATATTTAAATCTTTTTTAATTGAAACGTATGAATTGTAAACCATGTTAACAAATAAACGTAATATAACAGAAAGGAGGAAAACAGACATATAGAATAGGCATCCTATCGCTAAAAAGCAGTCTCTACCAGACAACCTAATAGAAAATAAATAACCGATGTAGGGAAGGATGTACACAAGAAAATAAGAAGGAAGAATTATTCAGGTAAGGTATGGTACATTATGACTTAGTTTATATTAAAATGTTATTAAATCTACGAGATTGTACTTCGAATATGTTGTGTTGCATGACGTAAAAATTATAAAAAAGAAAAACTAACCAATATTTAGATTTTGAACAAAGTACAAAAGAGAAATATTTTTGAATCTTTGATGTGACTTTATAATGTTGCATCGCCATGTATAAACAAGGTTGGGACCCTACCAGGACCACGATATTCAGGAATGAAGGAACAACTGCAAAGAGATGTATATATTATACAAAAATGGTATCCCAAATTATTATTGGAAAATTGCGTCGCCATTAATGATGCAAAGGACAATGTGAACATACGTAAGAAGCTTATAAATAAATAAAAAGCATACAAAAAATGCTAAATCTTTAATAAGTATAATCATTAACTGCAACCATTGAAAATTTCGATAAGATTAGATAATTGAAATAACTTTTAGTTTCATATACTTTGATCCCCAGATTTTCACGATTATTATCACAAGAAGTCGAACCGACATTGATTAACAGATCACATAGCTCTAAGACGATAGTTGCTGAGATCCCAAAGTTCTGGAATGGCGACCGCGCACCGTAAGTCGCAATGTTCGTTGACTCCTCCATTGGGTGGAACAATAACATCAATCTGGTTACAGGAGACGCTGTTTCAAGGAAGTGTTTGAAATCGACAACTTTAAAAATCTTTACAAGAGGCTATCTAGCAATAGACGTCCATCCATGATAATAATTATCTAGATTGCGCGATTAACAACTGTTACTATGTAAAGTCAATAGTGCTCAGAGCTCTTTAAATTAAATCCATTTGTGAGTTGTAGAATTTTAAATGGTGGCGCAGCAACGTCACTGGAGCCAGGGGTTTTGGGCAGCCACGGAATATTTGCTAGAGCAGCATTACTTTAAAGATCATCATCATTATTAGATTAATAATGGTTCACTCAGTACCAAGCCACCCTCCTTGTGGAAAGGACATAATTATAGAGCTTAGACACACCACGCTGGTCCAATTGGTGCTCCAATCCGTTGGTGAGCTTGGGGCAGTTTATTGGTTCCAATTGCCAATTAAATAAAATTTAAATTAAATTAAATTGCCATTTAAATGTTGCCAATGTTAAAAATGCCAATAAATTATTTTGCTACTTATGATACTTCGCTTAATTTCTAGAAAATAAAATAATTAGGATAAAAATAAGACTTAGAATACCAAATACTTAGTATTACAAAATATTGACAAAATACTAGTTTTAATAAAAAAAACTATACATATAAACATCTGCAGTGTTTTTACCCGACTACGTCAGAAGAAGGGTTATGTTCGATCGTTGATCGATTATCGATCGATATGTTGTATCGAGCGTATGTATGTATGTCCATTTCTTCGGCACGCGCTACAGCCTTAACGAATGAACGAATTTTGACATGTGAGGTGTCGTCAAATTTGTAAAAATTGTGGTAGTGACATTGGCGAAATAAATTTTCAAAGCGGCGGCAGTAAATGGGGGAAAAAAGGGGGGATGTGTGTATATGTTTCTTCTATCTTAGCAATATGGGTATCAAATGAAAAGTTGTAAAAAGACCATTTCAAAAATATAAATATCATATCATATTTATATTGCCGTTTTAACAAAAAAATAGCATAAAGTGTACGGAGTCATTTCTATACTCATGGTATAGAAATAACTCTGACTAAAACAAAAAAGTCTTAAATAAAATTATTATTATAAAAACAAAAAACCCGACTGCATAGAAGTTATAAACTAAAAAGAGAAAAACAAATCTATATAAAATTCTAACTACTTTATGGTGCTTCAGGCGGGGACTAACGTCGTTTTGGTAGATCTTTCTTTTCCCGCAGATAATAAAGTATTTTGTTCCTGTTTGCATCTCCATAAAGTATTTAGAATGTTATATAGATATAGTGATCCTTGTTTTTCTCTTTTCAGTTCATAACTTCTATGCAGTCGGGTTTTTTGTTTTTATAATAATAATTTTATTAAATTAGTATTCTTGTCACATCAAACTAAACTACTTGTATTTAGCATTGAAAAGAAGTTGTGTTATTTAAACAACTTACCAACTTTTATTGTAGGTATGTCTATTTATTTATTTCCCTAATAAAATAATATCAATCTTATAAGACTTAATGAAATAAGTAAAGTACCTATTAAATTAATGAACTAGTAATAATGTAGGTCAAAGAAGATAAAAACAGCTGTGTTGCAGCAGATTATGTCAATCACGGCCAAATTACTTTTTAAGTGGGGGGAGGCACACGGCTCTGGAATCTAGCTTTTTTGACACAAAAATATAATTAAAATAAGCCGATTTTGCTAAAAAAATACCAACTATTTATTATATTAGATCTACAAATATAAGAGACTAATTCTACAATATTGGATCTATATTGTTTATTTTAAATACTATTTACTACCACAGACAACAAAGAACTAGTTTAATCTAAGGTTTAATCAGTGTAAGTCGGTAAAACAGTACCTAACTAGTCAGAACCCTAACAAAATCGCCATTACTATTGACCTAGTTTACAATCTACAGGTTGTATATAATTAATACAAAATATTTACACAAAACCGGCTTTTAATTATTGGATAACGAAAATACTCGTAATTTATAAGATTATAATACTTTATGTATTTGACAATTTTAATTGAACTTTTGTAGCGCCATCTATGTGAGGAGCTATGCATCACAAGATCATATTCTGTTTGTTCATCATTATCAGCCTAATGTCAGCTAATTACTACTACTACTACCACCTCTATACTCGACAAACAATGAGAAAGCTATACCTAGCTACGCCCGTGGGCCGTGTATAAGTTACCGTTACAGAGTCAAAGATACAGTCAAATATTACCATCACTCTAACCCACATACTCGCATTGAAAGAAAGCACTGACTGATTCGCACTGACGACCTGTGTGGCGCAGTGGAATGCGCAGTGAAATGCGCAGTGGATTTATAAGATGTAGGTTCTGGGTTCGATTCCGGGCGGGACAGATCGAGATTTTCCTAATTTGTCTTGGTCCGGCTGGAGTGAGGCTTTTGCCGTGGCTAGTTATCACACTACCGCCAAAAAGGTACCGCCAAACGATTTAGCGTTCCGGTATGATGTCGTGTAGAAACCGAATGGGGTCTGGATTTTATACTACTCCTAACAATTTAGCCCGCTTACTTCTTAGATTGCATCATCACTCAACACCAGGTGTGATAGCAGTCAAGGGCCAAATTGTAGTAGAAAAAAAAACCGCTACCGAGTCAAATACTGTCATCACTCCTAACACGCTAACACGAAGGAAGGTGACCAGTCTAAGCTCCTCATGTCCTGTTCAATAAGATGAGAAGCCTGCTCTTATAAGAATTTCAAACGTGCTGATAATGACGATTAAGTGTTTCGGTACACGCGCTCTCTACTGAGGGATAAGCGTGTGTGAAAGATGACATTAATTTAAAACACAGAAGGCAAATATGAGGCAAACATTTGCTCCATCGCGCAGTGATATTAAGATGGTGAAATTGGGACACTCAACATAATAGAGCCTTTACTTGCAAACGAGTGTTTTTGTTGAATATTTGGGTAGCTAAATAAATAGTTATTGACTTGCTCAACAAATTTTATTTCAGATTAAAGTAAAAACCATTTTCTTTGTAATTATTTGCCATTTTAGGGAAAATGGGCGAATGTTCCTGGACGAAATTCATGACATTTTAAAATATGGCCAGGTCAGGAGTACCCTCAACGGACGTACTTGTATGAAAGGTTTAATGACATTTAAAAAAGCGAGAGATATGCTAGGATCGTGGCTAATGGAAGGACGTGGTCACTGCCCCTTATTAACGGCCCACTACAGGGCCAGGTCTCCCGCCTTTTAGAAGAGGGGATGTACTCGTATGTATGTATGTATGTATGTATGTATGTATGTATGTATGTATGTATGTATGTATGTATGTATGTATGTATGTATGTATGTATGTATGTATGTATGTATGTATGTATGTATGTATGTATCCAGCGGTTTTACCGGCGTAGATTCCGTTGCCATGGTAATACCGAAAAATTCGTCCTTAGTGAGCATAAACATTTCAAAATAAGTAAGTAACTAATTTTAGTATACAATGATAAACATCCCGAAACGTACCGATACATTTCGATCTCGTTAACACAATTCTCTGTATAAAAAAATTATTTTAAATTAAAAAAATCCATACTAACAAATCAAAAAGGGTTGACTCCTTGAAGATTTAAACAAATTGTTGTCCACATATCTTCCTCAGGATTCTGCCTAGGAATTTTTTTATAGGCATGTTTTCTCTCTTTCTAACTTCTGGTTGAGGCTTGATAGGGAAGGTATTTACCTAACAAATTATATGTCTCGTAATAGATAACGGCCGAGTGGCGCAGTGGGTAATGACCCTGCTTCTGCGTCCTAGGCTGGCTAGGGTTCGATTCCCACATCTGGAAAATGTATGTGTGATGAGCATGGATATTTTCCAGTGTCTGGGTGTTTATATATATATTATAAGTATTTATGTATAATATATATAAAAATATTCATCAGTTATCATAGTACCCGTAACAAAAGCTACTTACGAGTACGCTTACTTTGGGGCTATATAGCGATGTGTGTAATTGTCCGATAATATTTATTTATTTATATTTATTAGGTAATTCGCTTGTATATGCATATATACAGTACAGATACGGTTGCATGTAACAGCAACTTTATGGTCTCTTCGGGGTTGATACATTACTTGAAGACGTGTCCCAATTAACGAGTAACAAGCTGTGTACGAGTTGTGACCTACTTTACACTGATTTGCTCGTCCGAGTGCGACATTAACCCCTGTGGGCCTGACATTCAAACCTTCTTTGAGGCCCGCGGCTACCCGGGTAGCGACGGAGCTATAATGACAGCTGTCATTATTTGCCTGACGGTTGCCAGGGGACCCCTCGGGGCTGTGAAACTTTAAACACAATCCAGCCGATACTTACAGCTTTTAAATGTTTAATGGAAGATTTTTAATAGTATACTTTTTGCAGTTCACGAAGTCGAGTGAGTATTTTTTTGAAAATTATACGTTTTTTAAAATGAAACCTAACTAGATTGATTAATCGCCCCCGAAAGCCCCTGCATACAAAATTTCATGAAAAACGAGTTGATTCTGAGATTGAAATTATATAATATCTTAAGCCCCTTACCCTCGGCGACTTTTTGTAGTGATGCTGTCGCGAGTTTACTAAACGCACGCCAGCATCACTACTAACGCGTGTTAGTCGCATTTGAAACATGATGCAAACGCGCTACCGTGTTGGACGACATCGGCTGAAGAACGGAGGGAGGGTGTGAATGGAGAACCGAGCATGAGTGCAACATAGACAGGTTGAGATTGCTGTTGTCCATACATGCGTAAAATGGAGTTGTTCGTGCTGTAACTGAATTGCGTTTGCATCGCGACTGAATCTGAAGCCGTGTGCGAGGGCACACAGCTAGCGACCATTTCGCGACTTTTTCGATGCGGACGCGCGACAGCATCGCGACTATATCGCTACAAAAAGTCGCGCTCTTAGGTAAATGGTATAACATCCCGAAAGGTACCGATACATTTCGATCATGTTAATATAATCCATACAAAAATAAATAATAAAATCATTATTATAAAAACAAAAAACCCGACTGCTTATTTTTCTCTTATCAGTTCATAACTTCTAAGCAGTCGGGTTTTTTGTTTTTATAATAATGATTTTATTTGAGACTTTTTAGTTTTAGAAATGAGACAATAATATGAACATGGTATGATATTTATATTTTTGAAATGGTCTTTTTACGACCTTTCAATTGGTACCCATATTGCTAAGATAAGAGAAAAAAATACACACATCCCCCCTTTTTCCCCCATATACAGCCGCCATTTTGAAAATTTATGTAGCTTGTGTCACTACCACAATTTTGAAAAATTCAACGACACCTCACATGTCAAAATCCGTTCAGTGGTTTAGGCTGTAGCGCGTGCCGAAGAAATGGACATACATACATACATACATACATACGCTCGAAGAACATAACCCTACTTCTGACGCAGTCGGGTAAAAAGGGTTGATACCTTGAATATTTACGCAAATTCTTGTCCACATATCTTCCTCAGGATTCTGTCTAGGAAGTTATTTTTTTTTTATTCTAGGCATGTATTCTTTCTCCCTGACTCCTGGTTGATGGTTTGACAGAGTATTTACCTGAATGGTTGTATATATATATATACTTTCACGTTTACTGCATATAAACAATCCACATTAAAACTGATTATTAGTTTTAAGTTAATTAAAAATTATTATGTGGTTAGTTTGTATCGCAACTGCTGCAATTCCAACAATGGTAATAAAATAAATAATTAATTAAATTAAATTAATTATTGTATAGGTATTTTATGTAATTGTTTATGTGGCAATGTATTTGAATGTATGATTTATAAATATTATTCACCACTTAGGACACTACATTCTAGTGTCCTAAGTCTAAGGTTGCCTGGAAGAATTCGTTAATTAGAGATAAGGCCGCCTTTTGCTTCTTCCGTTTATTTGTGCCTTTTTTCTACTTAATGCATTATATGTCTCTGTTATATGTTTGTCTTCGTCCTGGTGTACAAATAAAGAGTTAATAAATAAATTCCTTTTTTCGATCTGTTTAGTGAATTTAATATTTTATGCTCATTCATTTCTAGTCTTTTACACAAAACACATCGCTATGCATCCCCAACGTAAGCGTAGACTACTAATGAATATTTGTATATTATATTAAAAGGGGAAAGTGTATGACTATGTATAAATAAATGAATGAATGAATGAATGAACGAATGAACGAATGAACGAATGAGTGAATGAGTGAATGAATGAATTAATCAATAAATGAATAAATATTATAGGACAATTACATACATCGCTATATAGCCCCAAAGTAAGCTTAGGTAGCTTGTGTTATGGGTACTATGATAACTGATAAATATTTCTTATATATAAATACTTATAATATATAGATAAACACACAGACACTGGAAACCATCCATGCTCATCACACAAATATTTTCCAGACGTGGGAATCGAATCCACGGCCTAGGACGCAGAAGCAGGCTCACTACCCACTGCGCCATTCGGCCGTCAAGTTTGTTGTATGTTTGTCACTTCTTCACGATTAAACGGTTTGAGCGATTATATGTAAATAAAATTGTATAAAGTTAATTGACACCCTAGATTAACCCATAGGCCACATTTTCTCAATCTCAATCTGTCCTACCGGAAATCGAACCCAGGACCTCCGTCTTATTAATCCACCGCGCTTACCACTGCGCCATGGAAGCCGTCAATTATTCCACTCCTAACTAGTTACCACGCTTATATCTTAGACTGCATCATCACTTACCATCAGGTGTGATTGCAGTCAAGGGCCAACTTATAATTAATAAAAAAAGCAGGGTTACTTTCTTACTTTTCAAAATTATAACAAAAAATAGAAACGACGCAAAACGCACAAAAAGTAAAAAATAACTGTGTCATTTAGTTGCTTTAATTTACTTAAGCATATCTATGAAGTCGGTGCCAGCCAAGTTTAAGGAACATTTATTTTACGTAGTAAAGCAGTTTGTGGGTTCTAGGTAACGTCCTTAAAGTAGAAACCTTGGCTAGCACCGACTCCTAGATATGCTTAAGTAAATTAAAGCAACTAAATGACACAGTTATTTTTTACTTTTTAGTGCGTTTTGAGTCGGTTCTATTTTTGTTAAAAAATTTTATTTCTTACTTTTTAGTGATTTATCTCCACGTAACGTAATCGTACTATACTGTCATAGTATATTATACGGCACTAGTAGCCAAAAAGCTACCGATACCGAGACAAAGACCGAAATTGCTGTAAGCGTGCCTCCAAAATTTGAAGAGTTCCTTTATTTTCCCCAGGATATCATCATCAGATCCTAACATGATGACAATGGGACCACTTTGGAAGTATGCCCTTTCTAATAAAAAAAGAATTATAAAAATCGGACATCTCAGTAAAAAGTTATATGCGTGGTCATACATAAAAAAAATAATATACGTGTCGAATTGAGAACCTCCTCCGTTTTTTTTTCGTCGGTTAAAAACAATACTACGTTTTACTTAACAGTGGCTTAGCTCCCAGTAGGGTAAATTACTAAAAGACGTGGCCAATTAGCAAATAACGAGCGATACTCGCCCGGCTTACACTGATCTTTGCATTTAAATACGCCATTACTGCATATATTTCTACCCGAATTTATACCGAACATTACCTCTGAACCTGTAAGCTGACGTTAATCTGTATTAAACGAATGTAATGCAGTACACGTGCATTATAATTAGAGTTTATTAGCTTTTGCTTGCGGCTTCGCTTGCGTCTTCATAGATATGCATATGATATACATTTCATATAAATAGGTTGCCTGTAAGAGATTGCTTCTAGCAATAAGACCGCCTTTGCACGTTTAATCCTTTTTTTCTCGTGTATCTGTTATCTTTATTTTTATGTACTATAAACTGTTTCTTCTTCTTCTATGCTTAAGTAAATTAAAGTAACCAAATTATGTAACGTTCTACACTATTATACCAACTTGTTTTTTTAATGATGTAATTTTTTAACTTTTTAGTTATTTATCAAAAGCGAATATAGGATAGCTTCATTATCATCAGCATTATCAGCCTGTTAACGGCTCAAAGCAGGGCCAGGCCTCCCTCGTTTTAGGAGAGGGGATATGGAGCATAGACCCACCACGCTGCTCCAATGCGGGTTTGCGGACATAGGATGATAATGTTCATTTATTAACGTCACTATCAGATGTTGATGGTAGTGAACGGAACCGACAGATTAACCTGCTCTCCGAAGCGGGCCCGGGGGTTTATCACTGTCACTTTCCGATTCTGGGCTTGGAATAAAATGAAAATTTCATAGAAGAATGAAAAGCTCAGAATTATTCCGTGACCCGACCCAAGATTCGAACCCAGGACCTCGTGATCGAAGCCACATAGGCTAACGACCAACGAGGAAGTCAAGTATACTGCTAAAGTCCAAGAGTGTAACACGAAAACTTTATCAAGTCCAGGCTGAGAATTTTTCGGTAAGCTTATAGTTCGATCGAAGTTCAAACCTATTCCGTTCGAATTTAAACCTAAGTAACGGACAAACGAGACGAGCTTTGCCGGTTTAATAATAAAGCTTTCACCTGTGATTTAAGCTTTGCATTATCGCAATTCGTAGTGCATTTTGTAGGGTGGTATGGAATATGCAAATCTTCACCACACATAAACGTTTCAGGCAGTTTCGGGAATTCCCCTGCTGAGCGGTTTACCGAATCAGGATTATCCGGTGCCGACCCATTAAACTATTAACTGTTGACTTTATGGACTATTTTCAGCGTTTTATTCTTTTTAATTTAAATGAAATAACCTTTATTTATCGCGAAGTAAAGATTTACAGTTTCCGAAACTTTATTTTCTCATAGGCAATTTTTTTGGCTAAAATTTAACGTAGCGAGTTATGGCGAGTGTAGCTGCGGCCCTAGAAGAGCGGTTTAATGATGACGCCAGATATAAGGTCGAGCAGCCGATGGACGTCGCGGTCGCAGGATGTTGGAATAGAGGTAAAAAGGGAATTCTTCCTTACCTTCTTATTTAAAAATTTAAAAATCGTAGGTCTGACCATAATAGTAACCCTATTAGTGAATCGGTTAATGTAGTTAAATTAAATTTGAATTAAAAATACAATAGCTCTGATTGCAGAATCATTCGTCGTCTAGAAATGGCAATCAAAAGTTTTAAGTGTTGCAAATTAATTTTAGAAACTTAATTGCTTTAGAAGTTTCGTGAACAAGTTGCATTTTACATAAATTATGTAAACTTGGTAGAAATATTGTATAACTATAAATGTTGATGTAGAATGATTGCAACTTGATAACACGGGCAAAATTGCAAACTTTGCAACACCGTCGCAATGTTGCTTGTTTATCAATTTTTTACCGGATATACTTTGAGGTATGTGCGAAGGAACTGCACGATCTTGTTCCTCCCTCCCCTTTCTACCACCGAACAGCTTGACGCCGTGAACACTGGCACCCTTACGTGGTTGACATCCAAGCAACTCGTACCAAACGTTTTGCATCCACGTTCCTAATACGCACGGCAAAAGTGTGGAATGCCCTTTTGGCGTCAGTGTTTCCCACCACCTACAATATGAACACCTTCAAGGCAAGAGTGAATAGGCATCTTCTAGGTGAGCGCGTTCCAACTTAGGCCTCATCACTGCTTTCCATCAGGCGTGATTGTAGTCAAGCGCAAGCCTATCGACCATAAAAAAAAACTAGGTTTTATATAATATTACCTAATTTATGTTACTTGTGGTACTTCCACTAACGAAAGTTACTTACTCGTATTTATATCTTTTTTATTCAATATAAGTTACCCCTTGACTGTAATCACACATGATGGCAAGTGATTATGCAATCTAAGATGTAAGCGGACTAACTTGATAAGTATAATAATAATAATAACCACAGTCCGGTTTGTACACGTCATCGTACCGGAACGCTAAATTGCTTGGAGGTACGTCTTTGTTGGTAGGATGGTAACTAGCTCCCAGCTATTATATATAAGAATATTTCGCAGTTAACCTAATTAAAAAGGACGTGTTCAGCACGTACTCGTGTTTGTGCATGTTCGTTTTCTAATTCTTAAAAACTGTACACTAAGTCGTATCTAAACAAAATTGATTTTTTTTTATTTCAGTCATTAGTATGTCAATAGTGTATATTATACCTAGACTCCCAATGTGGTCACACTACATAATCACACCTAGGGTAGGCAGAGACTGTATCCTTCCATATGCCGCGGTCCATGCTACTTCCTTAGCTTTTTTCACCCTTATTATTCCTTTCACACAAGTTCGTCGGTTTACGGGGCTCTGGATCTCCTGGTCATTTTTCAAAATGTCCTGAATTTGGTCCAGGAACATACACCTAGACCTTTCCATCCAAATATTCACCCTTGTATTAGATAATTTTGGGAAATGGAAGAAATCTAACTGCACGGTCCACAGTTTGTTGTTTTCGTCATGTTTATCAAATGTTTGGCCTATAACTTATTATGGTATTTCAATAGTGTTATATACAAGTGTAGTTAAAGTACTAATCCGCACAAATTGATTAGATTAAACAATAGGTAATGCGGTTTGCGGTTGGCATCCCTCTAAAATTGGTTTGCAACTATTTCAATTAATTAAGCTGCTAGATATAATAGCGGCCCCTGCCATGTAAGGGGCGTAACCCAGCGTAGGGGGATGTCATATTTGTTTATGGTCGGCCATATAACGTAAACAATTGCCGCGTTGGTTTAGTGGTTTGCATCTGTGTCATCAATCGCTGCGATGGATTTGAATCCTAGGTCATGAAATAATTTCAGTGATTTTTTCAGTGTATTCTCAGTCTTACACTCCGTACTGTGGAAAACACTTTAAGCTATCGGTCACTATCATTAACTTCTGATAGCGATTAAATGTCAAACATTATCATTCCGAGCCCGTCAATCCGCATTGGAGCAGCGTGGTGAGAAAAAGCTCCCCCTCTCCTACGAGGAGGGAGGCTTGCCCAGTAATAGGCAGTTAATGATTAAGCTGATGATAGGCGTAACCACTGTTTTAATGATGTCGTATTTATGTTATAAATGGTTTAATCAAGCCAAATATTCAAAATGAATTTACACCAGCCTGTCTCGCTGGTGCAGTGGATTAGACGATCCATAGCTTTGAGACGAATATCTTAGCATTCCATGGATTCACCGTGCGGGTGCCGGGTCCATCGTGTGGCTGAGAGAAGAACTCTGAACAGAGCCCGAGACTTATGACACGGGTGTAGGTTTAAGGGCGTACCCTTAGTGACGCGCTTCAAGTTATTCTCCCTGCCCAGCCAAATCCGGAAGGACCATACTAGAGCAGCTTTGGACACTCGTTCCAATACGGAGCTTACTGCACTTCTAGTAAGGCCAAGGTCTTTTAGCAGGTTGTAGAGAGACTTTGCTGGTATACCCCTCGCACCCACTTCTACCGCGTATAAACTAACCACATAGCCATTTTTGGTTAGTTCATTTGTAAGGTTCATATTTATTCACTTTGAATACACGGTCTTTAGGGATGTTTGTTTCCCACGGCACTGTAAGCTCAACAAGTACTATATGTTTGATTTGTTTGGAAAAAAGAAATATGTCCGGTCTAGATGTCGTAATAGCTAAAAAAGCTATTATAAAGCTATCGATCATGAGGTCCTGAGTTCAAGTTATCGATAATGAAATACCTATTTGAGATATGTTTGAGATATTTTCAGAAGCAGCGACAGATTTGGTTAGTTGATTATACTACAACTCCGGGCCTCGAAACGCACGTTTAAGCATCGGTCCCGGTCGTTATCATTAAAATCTGACAGATCTTAGATCTTCCGCTTGCTTCATCACTTATCACCAGGAGAAATTCCAGTCAAGGGCCAACTTGTAGTAAAAAAAACTTTAGGCTATTGGTTCATTTGGGAGTAATGATGACGATGTACTGCCATACGCGAGTATTTTATCATTTTAATTTAGTTCCATCACCCGTTGTTTGATAGTTCAGAACATTTATATTCATTCCCGCGGGATCAGCTTCCACATTCCGGCCAGTATTAAAGATTCCATCATGACGCGCTGAGGTCACCGGGAGCTTAATGTATTCTAAAACATTCATTGCTTTTTATTTATCCGCCATTATGTTAGCGGGGTATTGTTTTTAATGACCTTTATTATAAATTTCATTTTAGACTAAACGTTTAGTATATATGGCTGAGGGTTACATTTTTTTCTGAGAAAGTGAAAGAAGATTAACAAAACAAATTTATGAGGCGAGAGTGAATGGTAATATTGGCCTAGACATACAATGACATAACATCACGCCTTTTCTCTTTTCACACCATTCCTTTAAGGTTCGGCAGAGACTATGACCTTCCACTTGCCACGATCCTTGCATGTCTTTTTCGCTTTTTCCATCTTTATTAAACTTTTTCCTGGATTTGATTCAGGTACGTTCGCTTTCTTTCCAACATTCCAAATCACTCTTTTTTTTAGTGACTTCAAGTTGGCCCTTGACTGCAATCACACCTGATGTTAAGTGATGAAGGAACTTCGTTCCAATAACTACTTCAATCTAAGATGGAAGCGGACTAACTTGTTAGGAGTAGGATGAAAATCCACACCCCTATCGGTTTCTACACGACTTCGTACCGGAGCGCTAAATCGCCTGGCGGTACATCTTTGTCGGTAGGAAGGTTTAAGGAAACTAGCCACGGCGAAAGCCTCCCACCAGCAAACCACTCTGGCCTTATAAATTTATTTTGTTAAACTTCTTAAATCCATTTTCTACATGTCGAGTATCTAAGTATCCCTTTCTCAATTTCAGTGACTACATCTTCTTCTAAACAACACTGTTCTCTTATAATATTACAGTTAATTCTATCACTTAGTTTCGATCCACTCATTTTTATACACTAATACTTTTGATATAAAAATTTAGCGGAAAGTGATTTTTTAACAAAAGTAGCACAAATATTTTTTATAGTGTGACTTATAAAAGAGCAGAGCAAAACACCAGTGACAGATATTGAAGCCGTGAAGAATCTAATTCCATACATTCGAAAAATAGAGTGTCATAACTGATTCAGGGTTAATACAACTATCATAAAGAATTAAATCGCTCCCTTTACCGAGGCCTATTAAAAAGTTACACTCATTTCTCTGAACAAAAACTTTCATTCTTTTTCGTCGTCAAAGCAAGAGCTCGCGCAGACAAAAGACCTTTATTAAAATAAATAAAAACGTTACTTTGAGGTTGCTAGGCTTTAAATTAGGCAGGTAACTAAAGCTTAACTTAACAAAAAAAAGTTGAGAGGTGTCAAGGGACACCCGGATGGAACGAAGTTCCTTTCGATTAATTAGTGAAGGAATTGTAATAAAATTTTAATTTTTTTAAGTAATAATAATATTTGTTGTTGTACACCGAAACACCAGAGGGCGCCACGAGAGCGCGAGACAGCATACAGCGCGGGCGCCCCTCGCCGCTCACGCGCACACACATCAAAGGCGGCGGCAAGATCCTTTGATCAAAAAGTGTCGTGACAACTTTTCGTACGATTTTTTTCCGTCTAGCCCCGCGATAAGGAACTTCGTTCCAATAACTACAAATAAACGGTCAAATCCTCCATTGTCCGTAAGAAGATAACAACGATATAACAACGATGTAACTTTCTGAGCTCACTACACTCACGTACGCAATCATCATCATCATTATCACCCTATTAACGGCCCACTACAGGGCCAGATCTCCCTCCTTATAGGAGAGGGGATATGGAGCGTAGACCCACCACGCTGCTCCAGTGCGGATTGGCGGGCTTAGGGTGATAATGTTTTATTTATTAACGATCACTATTAGATGTTGATGACAGTGACCGGGACCGACGGCTTAACGTGCTCTCCGAGGCACGGGGGTGTAACACCGACAACTTCCTGACTCCGGGCTTAGAATGTATTGAGAATTTCAAAGAAGAATGAAAAACTCAGAATTATTCCGTGACCCGACCCAGGATTCGAACCCAAGACCTCGTGAGTGCCTGCACGTGCGCAAAAGTTAGCGGAATTACAATTAGGGATACTGATGGGGCAGAGCGTTATATGAGAAGGATTTTCATACTTATAAGACTACCTCGTTGGTCTAGTGGTTAGCCTGTATGGCTTCGATCACGAAGTCCTAGGTTCAAATCCTGGATCGAGAACTTCTGGTTGACAATTTGATAGGGTATTTACTTAACACATTGTATACCCATACCAATACCGTGGTTTTTCATAAACCAGTCTACAACTATCAGCGAGTGAATGTCCCTTCAAAATCAGTCCAGTCAGAAACAGATTATTGATGTAATGTTTTAAGAAATAATATGTACTTATTACTGTTGGCAGCATTGTATACTCTGTTTGAAAATACTATAGACAATATAGTGGCCTTATTGTGGTACCGCGTTTAAATTATAGATAATAGACTAGGCGCGGTACTCGTCGAGCAAAAATGGCGGGCGGTAGGCTAAAATATGCCCCTATGGAAAATTGTGGTTATTCACCTTAGTGTCCGAGTCTTGTGCAGTCTTGCTGTTTAACTATCGTAAGAATCTGTGCGCGTAATGTCTGATTAAGTAATTACTGTAATAATGTTTCATTTTGATCATATTTGATGTCTTTGTAAATAAATTGTTATTAAGTTTACCTTTTGGTGTTTTAAGTTGTATTCCCTTCTGGCTGTTTGTTAATATTACCTACTTTTATATATGTATTTCATAAAGGTGTTAATTGTAAATAACAAACAGAGACTTTTGTTTTATTTATTTGTATGTATTGATCGATATTGTTCAATAAAAAGTCTGAAGTCTGCGAAAATCTTGAGGGTATTACAAAAATTACGCTGACGTAAAAAAAGCCGTATAGAAGCAGAGAACATTGCAATTTCGCACTCAACAAAGTTTTAATGATCCAGGTGGAAACTAGTACTATAGCGGGACAAGTGGCAATTTGCTTTTTAAAAATACTGCCGCAATCTTTTTTTATTTCCACAATTACTTCTGTTTTTACTATTGACACTGTGACAGGTTTATTTATTTTTTTTGCAATATATTTTCAACGTTTGTAAGTTATAATGAGCATAAAGAAAAGCCGGTTTATGGAATAATGTTTACCCTTGACTGCTATCACTTCTGATGTTAAGATTGATTGATTGATGCAATCTAAGATGGAAGCGGGCTAAATTGTTAGGACACTTGTTGTGCTACACGACATCGTACTGGAACGCTAAATAGCTTAGCGGTACGTCTTTGGCTGTAGGGTGGTAACTAGCCACAGCGAAAGCCTCCCACCAGCCAAACCAAGTTATAAATCCATCGCTTATAAATCCACCGCTTACTGAATTTAAAGTGGATTCGATTCGCACGCAAAAAATATTTATTTGATGAACGAGCTATGCGTTGGGCTTCCTCAAACGATTGAAATTAGCTGTAAACTTAACATAACAAACGTTATTAAGAAAACCGCGTCTGAAGTATAAAATTAGAAAAACAGTGAAGATAAATCTGGTGCAGAACGCAGAATTCAGAACAAACTCAATACTTTCGTTGGCCAAGATTCGAACCCAGGGCCGTATGATCTTAAGCAAAAAAGGCAGTTTAAATTAAGTACACTTATTTACTTAAAAAGCTAATGAAGTATGCAAGGACCGTGGCAAATGGAAGGATGTAGTCTCTACCTACCCCCATAGGAATGAGACGTGTTGTTATATATGTATGTACGAGTATATATTTACCTACTAAATATTTTTTAACCGACGAAAAAAAACGGAGGAGGTTCTCAATTCGACAATTATATTTTTTTTATGTATGACCACGCTTAACTTTTTACAGAGTTGTCCGATTTTGATAATTCTTTTTTTATTAGAAAGGGCATACTTTCAAGGTGGCCCCATTGTCATCATGTTAGGATCTGATGATGATTTTCCTGGGGAAATTAAAGAAACTCTTCAAATTTTGGAGGCACGCTTACAGCGATTTCGGTCTTTGTCTCGGTATCGGTAGCTTTTTGGCTACTACTGCCATATAATATACTATGACAGTATAGTACGAGTACGGTACGTGGCGATAAATCACTAAAAAGTAAGAAATAAAATTTTTTAACAAAAAATAGAACCGACTCAAAACGCACTAAAAAGTAACAGAGTGGTCCGATTTTGATAATTCTTTTTTTATTACATAGGGAATACTTCCAAGGTGGTCCCATTGTCACCATGTTAGGATCTGATGATGATATCCTGGGGAAATTGAAGGAACTCTTCAAATTTTGGAGGCACGCTTACAGCGATTTCAGTTTTTATCTCGGTATCGGTAGGTTTTTGGCTACTAGTGCCGTATAATATACTATAACAGTATAATACGAGTACGATACGTGGCGATAAATCACCCAAAAGTAAGAAATAAAAATTTTTAAATAAAAATAGAACCGACTCAAAACGCACTAAAAAGTAAAAAATAACTGTGTCATTTAGTTGCTTTAATTTACTTAAGCATATCTAGGAGTCGGTGCCAGCCAAGGTTTCTACTTTAAGGACATTACCTAGAACCCACAAACTGCTTTACTACGTAAAATAAAGGTTCCTTAAACTTGGCTGGCACCGACTTCATAGATATGCTTAAGTAAATTAAAGCAACTAAATGACACAGTTATTTTTTACTTTTTAGTGCGTTTTGAGTCGGTTCTATTTTTATTTAAAAATTTTTATTTACTTAAGCACTTTAAGGACGTTACCTACAACCCACAAACTGCTTTGTTACGTAAACTAAATGTTCCTTAAACTTGGATGGCACCGTCTTCATAGATATGCTTAAGTAAATTAAAGCAACTAAATGACACAGTTATTTTTTACTTTTTAGTGCGTTTTGAGTCGGTTTTATTTTTTGTTAAAAAATTTTATCAATGTAGCGGTTACGATTGAAATGCTTGAAACTGGATTGAAAAATTCGCTTTAACTCGCAATAAATATTCCATCAATCTAGATGAAAAGCTTTACTCGGTCCCTTGTGATGCATTGTACAGCATGAGTGGAATGCTTCCCCGCCGTCTGTCTTTCCTGACACATACTATTTGAATTCAAGGAAAGACAAACGCGTTTCCACCACTCGTATCTTTTAAAACATTATTTACGAGCTTTTTGATAACCTACGTTTTTATGTGTGGAAGTTAACTTCGTAGCTAAACTAAATAAAATCATCATCATCATCATTAACAGTCGATAGAGTCCACTGCTGAACATGGGCCTTTTTAGTGACTTCCAAATACAACGATCCTGAGCCACCTGCCAGTCAGGGTCACCATTCTAGTACCTAGGGTACCCAACGTCCATCATCTTCGAACCACGTGCCCCGCCTGTTGCCACTTCTGTTCTGCGACTCGCTGAGCTATGTAAGTTACTTTGGATCTTCTGCGGATCTCGCCATTTCTGATTCGATCACGCAGAGATACTGAGCGCATTGCTCTTTCCATCGCCCGCTAAGGGACTCCGAGCCTTCTTATGAGGCTCGCAGTTAGCGATCAAGTCTTAGATCCATAGGTCGTTACTGGCAACACACACACTGTTTAAAGACAGAATCTACATGCTGTTCAAAAGATAATTTATATAGTTACCTACTAGGTGTTACTCGCGTTTTTATCTACCGTCGTATTACGGTAATATTGTTACGGATGACCCCTCAGAGGAATTACGAAGTAAAAGAGTTTATAGTTGGAAACCTCATTTGGATTAAAAGTAAATGCAAGTCAAAAAAGGAATAAGTTAAAAAGAATGGAACAATTCAAATTCATTTCGTGTGCAGAACTAAGACTAGATTCAGAGAGTTCAAAGCGAGTTGTCGTTGAGTCAGGACGGTTGAAGGAATGTAGGGAGATGTCCCCTGAGAGTGTGCGTGTAAGGACGATGGATCTGTAGTGGTCCCCCAGTGTGGTTGGGGTGTGTGGCCGTGAGGTGCCGAGGCAGATCATCGTCGCCGCCGTGATGGCTTCCTTCAGGCTTAGAAGCGTGAAACGACGGCATTGCAGCGTGCTGCATCGAATCTTGTATACCTATCTATTTATTGGTTAATAAACGTCTAGTTTTCCCTGTTGTGTGGTTGTTTTTCCAATCCCCGACCCCTAGGTCGTAACAATATTGAGTATACAGTATTCCAACTTCATACAAGCGGACAAAACGCGAGCTATACCTACGTGCCTCGATCTCGGTATGCGCTTGACATGCAAGACATCCTCGTCTATGCCGAAGTACTAAAACTAAATAGAAACACAAAGTAAGCAAATTTAATTAAAATGCTAGACGCGACAGCCCTAGCGAATGTTTACGTGCCGTGCGGCTGTAGGCATTTAAATTCAAAGATATTTCGCCTTACTTTACACAATTATAGAGAAGATATCTGCTTTTCCTTTTTACATTTAAGATTTACGATAGACAAACCATAAACCCAAATGTTTCAAACAGCTATTGTGAACTTGTAAAAGGAAATGATTTACTAGTCAATTTTACGATTGAACCTTTTAGCGTTAGGATTTCCCGAACGCATTCCGAACTGAGTGGTTTGAAATGATTCACAGACAATAAAATCTCTTTTTCCTCAACGCCTAATAACAGAATTGGAGTGAAATACCATGTAACAGTTTTTGAGTTTCAATTAATTTGGCCCAGACGACCCGAAAGTTTCCGAAGCCCATGAAGTTATTAGCTTTATTAAATTAAAAGCGGTTTTCCCATATTATGTTGTGATTGTGCTTTATTATTTTTCCCATTAAAGCTGCTAGTAATGCAAACGACCTTGGACAAGAAGATCCTTACGTTTTGATTATATGACAGGAGCTTGTAATTGCGAGTGTCTCTTTTATTGCGGGATTTCTTTAATACCTTGAGAATTTTTTGACTTATTGAAAAACTTATCGGAAATTTTATTGCTAAATTTGTAACCTACATTTTAAAATTTATTTCACGTCATTTATACGTGTACATTTTGATAAAGACAACAAAAAGCAAATTCGCGAAATCGGTTTAACTGTTCTAAGATTTTCGCTTAGCAATAGGTATCTTTAGTGATTCATTTTTAAACGACTTCAAAAAAAAAAGGCGTTTCTCAATTCGACCGTATATATTTTTTTTTCTTTTTTTTTCTTTTTTTATGTGTGTTCGCGCATAACTTCGTCGTTTATGAACCGATTTTGATAATTCTTTTTTTGTTAGAAAGTAGATTGTCCGGTGGTGGTACCATGACAAGGAAACCAGGATCTGATGATGGGATCCTGGAGAAAACGAGGGGAACTTTCAAAAATTGTAGGGACAACAAGTACGTTTGTTAATTTTTCCGGTAAGTATTTAAAAGCACTACAATTTCATGAAGGTCTGGAGTCGATCTGATGATGGAGCCGATCTTTATATAAGAGAACTCCGTAACGTTTTACAGTAGCTACCTTGTGTTTGGGCTCGATTAATTTGTCTCAATGAGAACTTTACATTTAGATGTGCTGTGACTGTCATTGAGGGTCTGGTGATGAAGACGAAATACAATTAAGGGAGCTCCGTAACGTTTTACAGTAGCTACCTTGTGTTTGGGCTCGATTAATTTGTTTCAATGAGAACTTTACATTTAGATGGGCTGTGACTGTCATTAAGGGTCTGGCGATGAAGACGAGGGACAGCTGAGGGAGCTCTTTAACGGTTTACAGTAGCTACCTTGTGTTTGGGCTCGATTAATTTGTCTCAATGAGAACTTTACATTTAGATGGGCTGTGACTGTCATTGAGGGTCTGGTGATGAAGACGAAATACAATTAAGGGAGCTCCGTAACGTTTTACAGTAGCTACCTTGTGTTTGGGCTCGATTAATTTGTTTCAATGAGAACTTTACATTTAGATGGGCTGTGACTGTCATTAAGGGTCTGGCGATGAAGACGAGGGACAGCTGAGGGAGCTCTTTAACGGTTTACAGTAGCTACCTTGTGTTTGGGCTCGATTAATTTGTCTCAATGAGAACTTTACATTTAGATGGGCTGTGACTGTCATTGAGGGTCTGGTGATGAAGACGAAATACAATTAAGGGAGCTCCGTAACGTTTTACAGTAGCTACCTTGTGTTTGGGCTCGATTAATTTGTTTCAATGAGAACTTTACATTTAGATGGGCTGTGACTGTCATTAAGGGTCTGGCGATGAAGACGAGGGACAGCTGAGGGAGCTCTTTAACGGTTTACAGTAGCTACTTTGTGATTGGGCTCGATTAATTTATGTCTCAATGAGAGTTTGAAAGGTTATAGTTTCCAGTTAGTTTAATGTTTACTATGTCATGATCCAATGATGAGATTTACGAAAACTCGAGGAAACTCTTCAAACTTTATATGCACTTTTGCAGGAACGTCGGAATGTTATAAGTAGCTAGTGAATATTGGTACTTATGGTTTAGTTCGAGTAGGTTCTTGAGTATGTTCGTTGTTGATAAAGCACTAAAAAGTATGAAATAAAAAAATTTTAACAAAAAATAAAAACGCCTTCAAAACGCACTAAAAAGTAAAAAATAACTACGTCATTTACTTACTTTAATTTACTTAATCACATCTATGAAGTCGGTGCCATCCAAGTTTAGGTAAAGACTTTAAAGTAGAAAGCTCGGGTGGCACCGACTTCATATATCTGATTAAGTAAATTAAAGTAAGTAAATGACGTATTTATTTTTTACTTTTTAGTGCGTTTTGAAGGCGTTTTTATTTTTTGTTAAAATTTTTTTATTATATTATAGATTAGTATAAGATGTCAACTGCCTCGTTGGTCTAGTGGTTAGTCTATGTGGCTTCGATCACGGGATCCTGGATTCGATCCCTAGGTCGGGTCATGGAATAAACCTGAGCTTTTTCATTCTTCTATGAAATGTTGTAATGAAAAAAATGTACATTCCAAGCCCGGAGTCTGGAAGTTGGTGGTGTTACACCCCCGTGCCTCGAAGAGTACCTTAAGCCGTCGGACCCGGTCACTATCATCAACATCGGAGCAGCGGGGTGGGTGTACGCATCGTATCTTCTCTCCTGTAAGGGGGGAGGCCTGGCCTTGTAGTGGGCCGTTAATAGGCTGATAATGATGATAAGATGTTAAATGACATGAAGCGTACTTAAATTTTATTTGGGTTTGAGTAATTTTTTAATTACAGATAAGGAGATCTGCGTCTTGCAGTGGCACTATAGGGCTATAGGTTCATCATCAAATATAAAAGATGGTAATGACGATCCAATTTCTCTTCAATTTCAACAAATGCGATCCAATAGTAATCGGATCATAAGATCCTAACAGAAATTCGATCGTTAAGCTGTCTTTCCGGTGGGGTGGAGCGGGAGGCTGGTGTAGGATTACTTCACTTTTATTCAGTTCTCCTTGTCGGAGTTATGCTAAGCTTTATGATCATTTTTCATTTCTCATTTATGAGTTTTGCTATTGGTGCACTTGCCCGAGAAAATAAGGTACAAATATGGCTCGGTGAAATATTTGAAGCAATCAGTGAAGCAAAAATATTACTTCACTGATTACTTTTTTTTATTTTTTTTTATTGAGAAAGAATACAATAAGGAACTTAAGCTAACTTATCCTAATAACTATACAAATCATGCCCACGTGGAATGGTGGCAAGAATACTGGCTGCATTTCCGCGTTGGATAGCCAGGCTAATCCTTTGCGCAAAAAATGAGCCAGCCTTTCGGTAACCAGTTGAGGCAATTAGGCGCGGTGAAATGTTACGGAAGAATTTTTTGGCACTGCGACTCCATGGCCCAAGGGTCTCCACGGCATACTTGTGCCACTTACCGGTTTCAGCCTTTTCTGCTGGGTCTTGATTCTGTCTCCCTGATATGACACGGAGCCAATGTGTCAACGCAAGTAGCGTCCCACATTAGGGCCCGTCCCGCTTCCCAGGGAACCAGCGTCAATCCATCAGGTCTCTTGCCATCATCCCGGCTTATTCCTGACGGCTCGATTAGCGCAGGAACGTTTATGGTGGCAAGAGCCCTTTTTATTATGTCATCGAGAGAGCCATGCCGAAAAAGCCTACCGCCACTCCTTTGGCATGAGAGCCCGTACTGATTACTACATATTTTCTATAATATAAAAAGAATTAATGAATGCTAAGCGCTAATCTCGAGAACAGCTGAACCTATTTCGCTAATTCTTCTTTTGATGTGTTTGCTATTGTTTTGTGAGTGTGCAAGTGTGAATATTTTATTGATATTTGTTACTCAACCGAGGCTTAACGGGTGAGTATCTGAATGAAATATGGAACAGAGATGGATTATCATCTGGCACATAGCTTTTTTAACCGAATACTCTTACATAAACGAGTGTTACTCACACATAAATAGTGTTTCAAAAAAAACAGCAATTGTTTCGGCAATATCATTTCATATTGCTCCATTCTCTCTTTTATTAATTGCTGTGATAAAGTTTAATTAAATTTGTAAAACAACTTACAAATTTAATTGAAATTTTAATTATCAAACAACCACCACCAAATATGTAGTATAATGTTTCACATTATTACCAAACAACCATCAGTGTAGTTGTGACGTCATAATAAATTATTAGAGCGATATTAATTGCCTGTGTAAGATCACCTTATGCTTGGATGATTTGTTTGTAGCTAGAGGACACCAGACATTAGCTATATTATACTGAATGTAATGTCGTTTTGTTTGTGTGGTGCGAGCAGAATGAACCAAGATGAGAGCTAATATTGCAATAAAGATGGCTCCTCCTTAAAAATCATTCTGTTAGACACGTCCATATTTACATCTTTTAAAAAAAGCTCCATAAATTTCATTATCCGATCCAGAACTCGAACCCAGAATCTCGTGATCCGATGCTACATATGCTAGCCACAAGCTCGATTAATCAACAAACATACATACATTTGAAAATAATAGTTCGTCACATAAAATTCCATTGCGTAGTAAAGAACAAAGCGCTCAAACATCCATACGTGGCAAACTATTTAGAGAAGTGTAGAGATAATAATAATTGTGAATACATACATTTCACTATACGAAGCTTTCCAGGAAAGCGTCAAGTGTTGCAAATTAACAATAATCCCGTGATAATTTCAATGAATCCTCCATAGCGGTGCCGATTATCCATTAAATAAATTTTATCCGTGATAAGGCGGGCGGGCGGGCGGCGGCAAGGCGCCGGCGGGCCGCCCCAGTCGCCGTCGAACGTTCGCCGAGTGACGACGTGTCGCTCGCACCGCGTAGCTGCGCTAAATTTACACGCCACTAATTCCTACCACACATAACCATTGACCCACTGACAGTGAATTGTGTTCAAATATCCAGTGTGAGTTCCCAGTACACCAGCCGCCCGAAACTGTCACCAGTAAGTACAAATTTTTCAGACAACTTTGACGCGTCTTAATCAACCGACGTTACGGCCATTTTATAGAATGTCGACCAACCTTGAAACGATCAGTATTTTGGCTATTGTATGATTCTTAAGATTGTTTTTCGGTGTACCAATAGTGAACTTATAGTTTTAATTTATTAATAGTTATATACATTATAGTTGACACTTTGCGATTCAATCATTATTTCAGGGTAATTAAACTACGGAATTGTGTCAAGGATTTAACACCTTGTGGATATCTCACAACTAACAATTCTCAATCTCAAAAAATATCTCACAATAGCTCATTATAATCACATATTCTGACCTATCGCCAGATCGTTTATATTCTCGACAACAAAATAGATCGAATACATTTTTATCGTTTTGTGGCTCGTGTCTGCTATCACCAAATAACTGCGAAGGGGATTTATTTTTAGTCGAGTCGAGATTTCTTAATTAAGAATTAAAGCTAACCCTGGATTAACCTTCGGGTTATGATGTGCTGAGAATATCCAAGATGCTCATTAAAATTATCTTTAGCATTAACAAACTGACTAATTGTGATAAGACTACACCCATCAATTGTGTATCTATCAAGACTGATAGGATTTAAGGCAAACACTACCTTTATCAATGACGTTACCCATTACATACACTATCTTTTGGTTCTTGTATGATTTTCCTGAAAATTTCTATTAATTTCTAACGTAGTAGTACCTGGGTATATACTTCTTATCTTTATTCATTACAAGTTAGCCTTTTACTGCAATCCGACCTGGTGGTAAATGATGATGGAATCTAAGATCGAAGCGAGCTAACTTATTAGGAGTACGATAATATCCACACCCCTTTTGGTTTAGACACAACATCGTACCGGAACGCTAAATCGCTTACTGAATTTTAGTTATAGTATAAAACTTACAAAAATGTTTAATGTTTAATTACAAAAATACGGCCACCGTGCCGCAGTGCTGTGCGCTGTAGATTAAAAGACAGGTGGTCGTAGGTTTGTTTCTCGGCTGGGCCAATTAAGAGATTTTAAATTGGTCCATGTCGGGCTGGTGGAAGGCTTCGTAAGTGGCTATTAACCACCCTACCGACGAAGATATACCGCCAAGAGATTTAGCATTCCGGTACAATGTCGTGTAGAAACTGAAGGGCTGTGAATTTTCATTTTACTACTAACAAATTAGCCAGCTTACATTATCACTTAGCATCAGGTGTGATTGCAGTCAAGGGCTAACTTGTAAAAAATATGTTTGTTTGTTTGTTTCTTTGTTTATGACATCGTTGCTCCCAAGCGGATGGACAGGTTTAGATGCGATTAATTCAAAACCATTACCTTAGGATTGCTGTTGTTTACCTATGAAGGTGTTATAGAGATCGAATAAGCCAAACCAACTGCATTTTTCCATTGTGCTAAAAGGTATGTCTGATGTCATTCATCATTATCAACCTATTAATGGCCCACTACAGGGCCAGGCCTCCCTCATTATAGGGGATCCACCAAGCTGCTCCAATGCGGGTTGACGGGTGATAATGTTCCATTTATTAACGATCACTAACATGATGACATTTACCAGGACTGACAGCTTAACGTGCTCTCCGAGGCACGGGGGTGTAACACCACTAACTTCCTGACTGCGGGCTTGGAATGTGCTGCAAATTTAATACAAGAATGATATACATAAGTTCTTATTCTATTCATTATAGATTGTCCAGAGTTTTCTAAACTATTAGTTTAATTCGTTTTCTTTTTTATGCGTGCTGTTGTTTTTTTTATTTCTACCTCCTTCAAATTGCGATATTTTATTGTCAGTATTGGAGAAAGTACGTCGTGTGTTATCATAATTCTTGGTCCATGTCTCAACTAAGTCGAGTCGGTCGATTATCATTCTCTACTTCGCAATATGCTACCTTTATATTTATTATGCTTGTGGCTGGTGGGAGGGGTGGCTTTTTTATAAACGTATTTTGATGTCATACGCTTTCCACAGTATCTTTGTAGTAATTCAACAATGCGTTTCTGCTTTGCTGACGTTCCTTTTATTTACACACATTTTCTTGGTTTATCTTGACACCTTACAAAATCAAACGGTCTTCCTGAAATAGAACAACTACACCAGCGTCACAGCTCGCTGTGGCTTCGTGCTTGGGCGGAGACTTTATTTGTCCACGAAGCAACTTTTTTAACAACTGTTGTTATATTTTGTTGTCTTGTAATTGTGTTGTTAAATAACCATTCTATTCTATTCAGAATTTAAAACAAGAACTGCTCATTTAAATATATCAAATAGATTAGATAAAACTCATCGCTTATAAAAGCTGGCAAGTCGATTCAAAAATGCAACGCCCACAAACAAAAAAGGTCGGGGCCGAACACAAATCTTATCAGCGATCAAACACGAAAGGTCTCGGTAAACAGAGCCACATAAATCCGCCGGGTTATTGATGCGCTGCGGAAATTGCTTCCCCTAGCACCGGCCACGCTTCCTGCCTTCACACGGATTTCTAGACTTTTGTGTCACTCCTGCATGATTTCGTCATTTTGCTGTACTTCTATCGAAAGTCTACTAATTTATTATATGAGAATTAATTTGATAGAAGGTGGAATTGTTTTCTATAGTAAGAGTTTCGGTAATTCTTATAATAACAAGTAGACCTCTGAGAGTATAGTTTTTAAAATATTTCGCTGTATATGTGTACGCACGCAATGCAACTTCTTTACTCTGTATAGTAAGGTTGAGAAAGGTCGTGAGCAGAGCCACATAACTCCGCCGGGTTATTGATGCGCTGCGGAAATTGCTTCCCCTAGCACCGGCCACGCTTCCTGCCTTAACATGGATTTCTAGACATTGTCACTGCTGCATGATTTAGTCATTTCCCCGTCCTTTTATGAAAATTTCACCAATTTTAATTTTAGTTGACTGCCTATTAAAATATGTTTTGTTAGCTAGAACAACATAAATACAATTGTGTCTATGTCAGAATTAAGAACCATATATAATGCTATTTTACTTAAACCACAAGTACACTATTTTACTTTTTTTTTTTTACATTAAACCACAGATAGATAGAGCTTAGGAAAGGAAGCTTTAACCAATAGGTATGTTACACACGTAGCGAATTCTTTATTGTTTATGGTACGCTTGAGAAACGTCTCGGTAAACAGAGCCACATAAATCCGCCGGGTTATTGATGCGCTGCGGAAATTGCCCTAGGACTAACCACGATTCCTCCATACTGAGAGGTTAAAGGTTAAGTTAGGTTTCTAGATGTTGAAATCGCGCTACATGATCATAAATCAAATTTCAAAGGTCAGATTCATATTTGCAGTGACTCTACCTCCAGCTAGGAAGACAGGACTGCTGTAAATAAGTGACAAGAAAAGAGTTGCTCTTTTTTCACGTTATTTGAGAGTTAACCAATTTTTGTATGAAAATTTATATGAAAGTTTTTTTTACAGTTATATAAATAGAGTTATGTATGCATAGATAAGGGTACGAGTTACAACCGATCCGCTCTTCTCTAAATCATGGCGATTTTCCGCATCTGGAAACCATGTTGACCGTGCTTAGGAACTTTTCGATCTAGTTTACCCCTCACCTTTCTATCATAGGAGTGCTGGGCATCGGCGTAGTCTGTACCAATACATAGCCGATATCCCATGAACGCGTCCAGAATGTTTTGGTTCCTCATTCCTGATTCCAACTGGGAAATTATGGAATGCCCTTCCAACTATCGTTTTCCCTGCCACCTACACTGTGCGTATCTTCAAGTCAACAATAAATAGGCACCTTCTAGGCAAGAAAGTTTTACGTTAGGCTTCATCTTCGCTTTTGGGCGTGATGGCTGCGTAGCGCTGGTCTATATAGAACAAAAATAAAATATATTTTATGCATAACTTTTGAGAATGCCGCGCAATACAAATTAGTATAGCGCATTGTACAAAGCTTTTCCCTTGAGTGCTTTTTCGTTTAAATTGATAATGTACTCGTTTCAACAAAGGTCCAAAATTTTGTTCAATGTTATTTTGAAAACGAGTCCTTCAAAAAAAGAACAAAAGTAAATTTGGAGCGACAATTATTTAATAATTTACTTAAACAGAAAAATTTATCCAAAATATGACAATAAACGACGACGCTAGGCTAGGGCTATGCCGTTTTAGAATTTGATAAAAAGTCCTATTAGCTTACTCATCAAGGGGCCTTTTAAGGTACTTACAAACATAACTGTCCTGAGCCGCCTGTCGTCAGTAGCTCCCTGCAACACATTTAATGTCATCAGGGCATCTAGAGGGAGGTCAAACTTTCGGTGCCGGGTAGCCATTGTAGCTTTGGGCCCCCAACGTCCATGAGTTTTCGAACCACGTGCCCTGCCCTTTGCTACTTCAGTTCTGTGACTCGCTGAGCTATGTCGGGTATTATGGTTCTACTTCGTATCTCCTAATTTCTGATTCGATCACGTAGCATACTCTGAGCATTGCTTTCCATCGCCTGCTCAGTGACTAACTTCCTTATCATGACAAATACCTTTCGTAGCTTCGTAGACCCTAAGCTACGAATGTCTTTATGGCCTTATTTTTATTTTATTTTTTATAAAGGGTAATCTTACCCTATAGGCCTATACAAATAAATAAAATATAAGTGTCTGTTTGTAATTTCTAATTAATAGTTCTTCACTACATGCATAATATTAAGTCATATATAGTACGGTAAACATATACGGTACGTGTTTACATAAAAAAATGATTTTTTTTTATCTGTCTGTTTCTTCCGGTTAAACTCTGCAACTATCAGTGTGATTGTAAAAAATGGTTTTAATATGATGTCCCGACTGACAAGTGACATAAGCTAATTTATATCCTAATATTCAATTTTTTTTATCGATTACAAGTTGGTCCAAGAAGTAAGCGGGCTAACTTGTTAGGAGTAGGATAAAAATCCTTTCGGTTTCACCATAACATCGTACCGGAACGCTTAATCGTTGGCGGTATGTCTTTGTCTGTAGGATGGTAACTAGCCTCGGCGAAAGCTTCCCACCAGCCAGACCAAGACAAATTAAGAAAAATCTCAATCTGCCCCGCCGGGAATCGAACCCAGGACCTCCGTCTTATAAATCCACCGCGCATACCACTGCGCCACGGAGGTCGTGAAAACCGACCGATGAAAAATGATGCGCTTAGAATGAATATAAAATATTGCTACTCAATCACGCCTGGGATATCTAGAATCCTAGAATACAGTCAACAATAACTATAATGATCTATTTATCCTGATATTACCAATAGATCTCTACGGATGAAACCACGGGGCACAGCTAATGACAACATAAAGTCAAATCCGGACACAAAGGTGATTCGTCTGGACTTAAGATCACTTCAGCTTAAGCTTAAGGAATCAAAGCAGTCAGTGTTCTTTGTGTCTCTAGTTTTCTTTGTTTGTAATACGCGAAAGAAAGGAATAAGTTCTTTTGTTCTATTATTCAGCGTCGGAACATTATCTGCTCAGTACATTAACTCGAAACGTCAATGTTCGTCCGTTTGAGCTTTCGCTTTATATTTATTGCTAGATGATGGATTGCCTCCACTCAACGTGAATTATTATACCCACATCTCTGTTAAAGATTTCATTTATAGTCAATCTAGTTCAGGAAGTCCTTTTGGATGTAAGGGCAAGCATTGGAGATGTGCTACAGTGATGTCCTAGGTGTACTGATGAAATAAAAAAAAAATCCGTTACAATTGATACCATATTCTTACTATACTAAAGCCAAACTCGATTGAGAATGCTTGTCAACAAACAAATTAAAAATGAAGGTAGAAATCACTACTCATTTTACACCTATTTTTTTAAATTAACTAGTTAATGACGAATTCATGGCAATAAATTGGATTAGTAAGCTTAAAACTAATTAATATTTTCAATATCTTTTAAATAAGATTTTTTAAAATAACAAAACATAATTTTAAATTTATTAGGCATAAAATGTGTTGCATTTTAAATAAAAATAACGTCAACGAAGAAATTTAAACCTTCGTTTTAATTTGTTTGTTGACAAGCATTCTCAATCGAGTTTGGCTTTAGTATAGGTAATTGCATTTCTGCGGAATGCTTGGAATTTTTGTTGTCTGTCTGTTTGTCTGCACTATTTATATGTTCCCTTACAACTCCTAGACCTCCAATATGATATATCCCTATAGGAAAAAGTCTGAGGAGTGTTCTCAGCTACTTTCAAATTCAAATTCAAATTCAAAATCATTTATTTCAAGTAGGCTAATTATAAGCACCTTTGAAACGTCAAATTAGACTATTTCTAGTGACTCTACCACCGGCTCGGTGATTTCGGTTGATCTCAGGTCCCGGTGGGTGTAAATTGCGTAAAACACCATAACAGTGCCTATTTTGATGGTATTGTTGAAACGGAAATGTTTCTAGACATAAATTGTTTAGAATACGCGCTTCCGGTACAAATTTTCAAGCCCAAAGAAGAATAAAAAATTTTAACAAAAAATAGAACCGACTCAAAACGCACTAAAAATTAAAAATAACTGTGTCATTTAGTTGCTTTAATTTACTTAAGCATATCTATGAAGTCGGTGCCAGCCAAGTACATTTATTTTACGTAATAAAGAAGTTTGTGGGTTCTAGGTAACGTCCTTGAAAGTAGAAACCTTGGCTGGCACCGACTCCTAGATATGCTTAAGTAAATTAAAGCAACTAAATGACACAGTTATTTTTTACTTTTTAGTGCGTTTTGAGTCGGTTCTATTTTTTGTTAAAAATTTTTATTTCTTACTTTTTAGTGATTTATCGCCACGTAACGTACTCGTACTATACTGTCATAGTATAGTATACATACGGCACTAGTAGCCAAAAAGCTACCGATACCGAGACAAAAACCGAAATCGCTGTAAGCGTGCCTCCAAAATTTGAAGAGTTCCTTCAATTTCGCCATCATCATCAGATCTTAACACGAGGACAATGGGACCACCTTGGATGTATACCCTTTCTAATAAAAGAAAAAGAATTATCAAAATCGGACAACACTGTAAAAAGTTATGCGTGGTCATACATAAAAAAATATATATATACGTGTCGAATTGAGAACCTCCTCCGTTTTTTTTCGTCGGTTAAAAAACAAAGTAGAGTATAACATAGGGTTCAATATCGGGCGTAGCAGAAATGCAGGAGGGTTAACTGCTGGAAGCTGTTCTCTGAGCTTATTGGTAAATAAAACATGTGTCAAGAATGTCAAAAATCGATGTAAAATGAATGAGCATTCATGAAAACCTAAAAATATACTTAAAAGCAAGCAAGGAACTAAAAAAAAACTAATGCTTTTCTTGTTTTCTAAAATAGAAACTGTAAAAAATAGTATTACTGTAGTCTAAATGACAAAATTAAAGTCTAAAAATACAAGTATCTATGGTCGGGGGCAATGAAATAACGTTTTCTTGGCCAACGTTTCAAGTGAGTCACTAATTAAGTGTTGATTTTTAACCGACTTCAAAAATAAGACAATTGCCAAGAGAAATAGGTAGAGCCGTAATAATGTAATCTTTAGCTACTCGCAATAATAATAATGAGTTTATTAAGTCATTTTGAATCTTAAGGTACTCGCAATGTTAGTTAATTAAGTAATTTTGGGTAGGTAGTGCTCAAGTAAATATCACTCAATATTTAAGAATAGGTATCCTAGCATCTCCTAAACTCTAAGTTCAGATACTCGATCATGACTCAAATGCGAGCAAAAAACTGCGAGGATCTGTTTAATTGAATGATCCCTATTTTTTGCTTTTCAGTGATGTACATATTTAACAAGTCCGAAAATTTTTCTTGTTATTTTACTAACGTAGATTCTACCCTAGTGATGCCCTGCGGTTTTATCCACGTGGTCCCTGATCCCGTAGAAAAATTGGAATACAAGTATTGGAATTGGAATAAAATTTTAATCCAGGTTATAATCTATCTCCATTACAAAATATCAGCTTAATGGATTCAATATTTGTTTTGACAACCTCCGTGGCGCAGTGGTATGCGCGGTGGATTTATAAGACGGAGGTCCGGGGTTCGATTCCCGGCGGGGCAGATTGAGATTTTTCTTAATTTGTCTTGGTCTGGCTGGTGGGAGGCTTTCGCCGTTGCTAGTTACCACCCTACCGAGAAAGACGTACCGCCAAGCGATTTAGCGTTCCGGTACGATGTCGTGTAGAAACCGAAAGGGGTGTGGGTTTTCCACTCCTAACAAGATAGCCCGCTTCCATCTTAGACTGCATCATCACTTAACATCAGGTATGATAGCAGTCAAGGGCCAACTTGTAGTCGATAAAAAAAAATTGTGGCGTGAATGAATAACATACTTACACACAAAGACTATCGCTTTTATTATATTCGAGGACGGCTGCGGTTCCCGTGGGAATTTCGGGATAAAATGTGGCCTATATGTTAATCTGATATGTAAGCTACATTATTGTGAAGTTTCATTAAAATCCATTTAGTAGTTTTTGCGTGAAAGGGTAACAAACTTTCGCCTTTATAATATTACTTACAAGGATGAGAGTGATGTACTCGCTCGAGTCACTTAGATGTAAATGTTGTATTTAGGAATCATTTCAAAAGGTAATATTCAAAAGTTTCGTATTCAGAACCCGGGTAGCATCCACATTATCTAATCAGTAGAGTTTGACACAGCGTCACGCGCGGCGAAGGGTTGGTTACTAATCGGCTGGAAGATTAACCGCGGGTTGCCTCTGTGGCGGTCTTATAAATCGCATTCGAGGCTAATTGCTTTACATATTTTTATCTGTACTGTAGACCTTGTATTTATTCACACTTTTGTCTGCTTAGAGAAAATGTTACATACTACGTTTTGGAGTAAGTAATTGTTGCAAAATTAATCTAATCAAACTAAACATACTAAAAATAATAATACATTTTAATAGGTATGTATCCCAATAAACGACGGTTTTTTGTTTTGTCGATATTTCGATCCATTTCGATGGATCGTGGCCACTACGAGACTGAAGATAGCCGCGAGATACGATGCTGAAAACGTCACGGCCTAAATCAATCTACCCTCTTCCTACTTCTTTTAGAACTAACTTCACGCTTTTAGTTTGATCGCTGAGTCAAACGCTTATAACGTCGCTTTTGCTGTTGGGTTTTATGCCCCTGCAAAGTTTCACAGCCGGGTTCCGCTCATTAGCCAGTATAAATCCAACCTCCCGATTGAAATTGCTGCATTACCGAATTTCTACGGCCTCACACACAATTCGGGGCATGTAGTGGAAGTTCGTGAAAAGAACTCGTGGTCCGTGAATTGCTTTCCTGCATTTAAATTTAATTCCTGGTTGTAGAATACGTTGCAACATTTCAAACTCCTAAGTTGAGTTTTTCTGAGGCATGGTCATAGGCAACTTCCCAACTCTAGTGCCTACTTAGAAATCATACTCGAAATTTCATAGAAGTTAGAAAATAACGGTATCATATAATTTAGGAATCGAACCCAGGACCTCATAATCTGAAGTCACATAGGCCAACCATTTAAACAATGCGTCTGTAAGTGAGGTATAGAGTATAGACCGTACCTATAGATAGAAGAAATTACTTTTGCTTTCATAACAATTTTCATAATCTAAATTCCGAACGGGCGTCCAATGCGTGTCTTATCAACATTTAATTTGAAGGACTCCAACCAAAATGGTTCTTTTATAGTCCCTTTGAGTCAAATAACTTTGTATTAGCTACTAAAGCAATTCCATTTTAATTGGGTACATTTTTTAGATTCCACAAAAAGGTATTATACCTTTTGTGGAATATTCTAAATTTAAACTCAAATACCTTTTAATGTTCAGTGAACTTTAGCTTTAAGCTTTAGGAGTATTGGAATGTTTTACAAATTTTGTTATTGTGGTGTACAAGTAGGCACAATGACCCGCCAACCCGCATTGGTGTGTAATGGTAGAACTAAGCCTGTATGTTGGCCATTAAAAAGACTGATTATTTAACTACATTTGTAGTAGTTTTACTATTTTCATCAGAAAACGCAACATTAGTAGAACCCCATTTACTTAAGTGTTTAACAATTTTATTATTAGCAAGGGAAAATGCTCAAAATCAAAAGTAAATTCCGCTAAGAGTCCATTAAAGTAGAGAAGGATCTCGATCTTTAATAATTAATTTACGTCAATTAAGTTCGGATTCGTCCAATCAGTGAGTGTTACACAACGTCAGGGACGGTCAGGGTTGTATTACTGATTGGCTTCGAAGATTTACCGAGGTCGGCCGTCTTGTAATAAATTAATTATGAGTGTAATACAAATTGACTGTAATATTTCAATGTAATTGTGCTATAATTTGGCTTCATATTTGACAGACAGATCCTCGCTGATTTACATTTTTAATTTGAAATACTTATAAAATATAATATGACGATACCAACCTCAGAAAATATAGCATTTTAAGACGCCCCAATAGGGATTTTAAAAATTATTATAGGCCACGGAAAATGCGTATTAATATAAGTAGAAAAAGATCTCGATCTTTAAAAATTAATTTAGGCCATTAGAATTCTGATTCGCGCAATCAGTGAATGTAACACAAAGTCAGGGACGGTCAGGTTTGTATTACTGATTGGCTTCCAAGATTTGCAGGGGTCGGTCTTGTAATAAATTACCAACATAGGTAATACAAATTGGCTGTAATATTTCATTGTAATTGAGCTGTAATTTGTTTTTTTTATTTGGCAAGCGGGTCGCGAATTTTCGTTCTTGATCTTTAACACCATAGTTGATTCTTCCCGTATAGAAGAGTATTTAATCTTCATTAACTATCATGGCTCTCAGGGCAAGAATTAATCCACTTATAATATGAATTTTACCGTGTATTATGCAATAAATGATTTATTTATTTATATATTATTTATTAATAAAATATTCTTTATTACACAATATAAAAAAAAACTTACGAAGAGAAAATAATAAAGAGCAATGTACAAATAGCGGTCTTATCGCTAATGAGCGATCTCTTCCGGACAACCAATTATATAGGAGAGGAAAAGTACTTACATTAAAGTATGATTATGTATATAAAATATAAAGGTTGTATAGCTGTATATATGTATATTCTGATGTCAAAGTTGTTTTATTAAAATGTAAAGCTTTTTTTTATATCCGTTGCGTAGTTTTAGCGGGGAGTCAAACATTCATCCACATTTTAGCGGTATGTTATACAGGCACTAAATCCTACAGCATTTTTGTATCGCTTAAATAACTTAAAAGCATTGCTGTACTAGAGCCACTAGGAATTGCTGGGCTTTATTTTTTTTTATTTATTACAAATCAGCCCTTGACTTCAATTACACCTGATGGCAAGTGTTGATGCAATCTAAGATGGAAGCGGGCTAACTTGTTTGGAGTGAGATAATATCCACACCTCTTCGGTTTCTACACGACATCGTAACGGAACGCTAAATGGTTTTGCGGTACGTCTTTGTGGTAACTAGCTACGACCGCCTGCCAGCCCGACGCGGACCAATTTTCAAAATCTCAATCAGCTCAACCGGGAATCAACCCTCGAATCCCAGGACCTCAGTCTTATAAATCCACCGCGTATATCACTGCGCCACAGAGGCAAACAAAATAATATTAGAGGCCGATATTAGGAAAATAACATGTTGTATTAAAACCTCACTCTTCTATATTACCCACATATGTTAAAAGCTTAGGCACTTAATAAACCTGATAATAAAATCAATATCTATATACGGCTCCGTCCGGTTTACGACATCACGTCAATATTAAATTATGTCCACCAAATATAGTGACGTTAATATAACAGTGACGTCACACGCGGGGTGGTAATTTTGAGATGGGTCAGCTAGGGTGGATGGCGACCATTATATAGGGAACTTTTCTAAATAAACCCTCTTTATAAAATTGTTCGCCGAATATTAGATCGACAATCGGTTGGGTGACATTTAATACCTACTGTAAGATGACTCTTTTGGCACCTAAAGAAGATAAAACAAAGAAATAAATGAAAACCATAAGACTAACAGGGCTGAATACAAACACAACTAGACTCTGTACTCCTGCTGGACAGGAAAGACCAAACAATATTTTTTGTTACTCAATTGCGTCATAACAAATGAATGGATCTGGATTAAATTCAGCAAAGATATTGATCATAGGCTTGAGATAGCTCTAGGGACACTTTTTATTTTAATTTCCCTATAATTGGAAGCAACGTTATAAAACCGCGAAACAAATTGTTGAAATTTGAATAAACCGTGCACAAACTCGTCTATATCCAGTGCATAATCATTGTCATTTGATTTTATGAGACGGCTCACGTGGTGCGTGTTAACTATACCAACATTAACTTTTATAGGATCCACTATGGTTTGCTTGTTTATGGATTATGTCGTTTTAAAGAGTGCTAATGATCTACCATGTTGATTTACATACCGTCAAAATGATTTCAAATTATATCATTTCCTCCACGGCAGAGAGACTTGGCCGTCCTTATACAAGGCAATGTGCAGTAACTCCGAGTTACAGAGATGGAAAATGATCTAACGAAGTTTGGCAGACTACAATGTTTTATTGTCACCTTCTTCTTCTTCTTCTTTAGCTGTTCTCTACCATTCTGGTGTAAGCCTCCTTCAGCCTCTTCCATTTCTTTCGACGTTACGTCGAGCAACTCCGTGGAAGATTGGGTTAAAACCCCAATGGGAAACAGAGTCGACAAACAGACGAAAGTACAAGAGGGATTGTTGGAGCAAATTTTTGGTTCAGTAATTTGATGATCTTCAGGGAGGGAGGAATCACCTAGGGTTGTTGGCGGATGAGAACAAGATAGTACCAACGGTAGCACCCACAGTCCGAGTAAGCAGGATTACTTTCCACTCGTCAGGACGTCCTGGCCAGGCGGACGAGTTAAACGTCTAAACCCTTCAACCAATTGTCACCTTACAATGTTTTATTTATTAACGACCACTATCAGACGTTAATGTTAGTGACCGGGGCACACAACCTAACGTAGCCGTCCTATAGGTACGGGGGCGTAACACCACCAACTTCTTGATTCCAGGGTTGGAATGTACTGAAAATTGTGATCGACGCAACATAGGCTAACCACATGACCAACGAAGCAGTCCTTCTTCTTTCTACCTGAAGAGAAATAATCTGAGTTATACTGTGTTTTATGGTATAAAAGAAAGACAGTTTTTTTTTAGGTAGATAGGCTTGCGCTTGACTACAATCACGCCTGATGGAAAGCAGTGATGATGTCTAAGATGAAACGCGCTTACCTAGAAGATGCCAATTCACTCTTGCCTTGAAGATGGTCAGGTTGTAGGTGGTGGGAAACACTGACGCTGGGAGAGCATTCCACACGTTTGCCGTGCGTATTAAGAACGTGGATGCAAAACGTTTAGGACGAGTTGCTTGGACATCCACCACGCCAGGGTGCCAGTGTTCAGTTGAGTTGAAAAATATACATTAACCTATTACTAGTACCCTCAATTCTCATAGATCAATCATAAAAGCTCGTTAATGTATATTTATTGATAACAAATATGAAAGCGAATTCATATTTGATTCAGGTGTTATAAGTACCGGAAATTCGCGATTAAATTGCCAAATATTGACATTTCTGACGAACTGAAAAGCTACGCATACAGTTTTACAAAGGATAAATAAAGGTGCTGGTACAATTGTGTGAGTTTATATAAAGTAGTGAGTATATACACTTTCTCATACAAATGTGTTATTTGTTATGCTAGGCGGTAACATTCATTTTTGCTACGACTGTGAGTATTCAATACCAAAGAAGCGAATGATTCTAAGATTGAATTCATAGCAAAGCAAGGAGTTCTAGAAAAGAATCCTGAGCATCGAGGGGTATTCAATGCACATGAAATAAGAAGTTTGCTGCCGCGCGCAACGTGCCAATTTCATCACACTACAATGAAGAAACAACAAAATTTAACAAACCACAATTCAAGATTGACGGCCGAGTGGCGCAATGGGTAGTGACCCTATCTCTGCGTCCTAGGCTGTGGGTTCAATTCCCACGTCTGGAAAAATGTGATGAGCATGGATATTTTCCAGTGTCTGGGTGTTTATCTATATATTATAAGTATTTATGTATAATATATATAAAATATTAATCAGTTATCATAAGCAGTACCCATAACACAAGCTACCTACGAGTACGCTTACTTTGGGGCTATATAGCGATGTGTGTAATTGTCCTATATTTATTTATTTATTTAAGATTGGGTATCATTTGGCTACTAAGGCTGTAGCTGTTTTATTTGTCCGACGCCCCACCTTTATAATTTCGATACAATTTATTTTATTTATTTATAATAACCAAACCTGGATATATGGACATTAGGAATTCAAGGTGCTAGAATTGCGACCCCGCACCGGAAAGCGCATTATTGGTCGACTTCACACTGACGACATTAAACGTGCCGCAGACTCAGAATCTTTATTATTTTTTAGTTTTTATTGAAAAGTGTTACCCACACTTTATTTAAGAATAAACATAATATCAAAAATTGCGGAACCGACGGGATTCGAACCCGCGTCTCTCATCATCTTTATGTCTTTGAGAAGTAAAAATGTATATCTTAAGACTTGGCAAAGGTTGGTGACAGCTAATAGCAAAGCAATACAGCCTATTCGGACTTGACTATATTAATTCTATTTATTAATGTTAACGTTACTTACCTGCTTGTATGTCAGTCAGATAGTCTGAGTTACCATTGTAGTCCATTGTAGAAGCCACGTTAGGTCAGCTCACAAAGTTTCGCAGTTAGCAAGTTCGTACGCCAATCTTACTTGCACTTTCCAGACAGTTAGTTACCTTGTTCAGACTTGCACCTTGTGAATAGGTATAGCTGCAAGGATAATTGTTCAGAATAATTCAGGTAATAGGTAGAAAGTTAGGAACATATGTATATAGTATCTATGTCGAATATAACTAAGTATTATATTCATCATCACTGTTGTCAGCCGAAGGAGTTCCTCTACTGGTCATAGTTTTCCCCTACTGAACTCAGTTTAAATAAATAAATAAATAAATATTATAGGACAATTACACACATCGCTATATAGCCCCAAAGTAAGCGTACTCGTAAGTAGCTTGTGTTATGGGTGCTATGATAACTTATGAATATTTTTATATATATTATACATAAATACTTATAATATATAGATAAACACCCAGACACTGGAAAACATCCATGCTCATCACACAAACATTTTCCCGACGTGGGAATCGAACCCACAGCCTAGGACGGGTTACTACCCACTGCGCCACTTGGCCGTCAAAGTTTATAAGTGGACTTCCAAACACTTAGGCCTGTGTGCACCAAGATTTCGGTTATCATAACCAACGGTTAACATAACTTTACTATAAATTTACTACTTATAATAAACCCGTACACCGGTTAAGGACGTAAACCGGGCGGTTATCTTAACCGAGCTTACGTCCTTAACCGGTGTACGGGTTGTCGTGAACAGTAAATTTTACGTTTAGCTTATGTTAACCATTGGTTATGATAACCGAAATCTTGGTGCACACAGGCCTTAGAGTCGCCAGCATGTACCGACTGTAACTTGTCGATCTAGTGGGGGGTCGACAAACAAAGCTTTGCAATACGGGGTCGCCATTCTTGCGTCTTGGGGCTATAATACTTGGGATTCATCGGAACTATGGGTCCCGTCCATTACCACTTAAAGTTTTCAACTCGATGAGCTATGAATGCATATTATTTGTTTATATTCATATATCATATTAACTTCTGTTGCATTAATGAATCAAATTTGAAATTCAGTCCACAATTGAAAGAGTTATCGATATTTCTATCGAACATTTTCTAGCTATCAACAAGTTCATACGGCCATAAAAAAATATATATATCTGCCTTGCAAGTATATACATTTATTTAAAATAATAGTCTCTGTACGAGTATTTCTGTGAATTTCTGACGAAATAATTCAATTATCGTTGGGGTCGAGAATGGTTTAGTGATTGCATCTCACTTGAACTTAGAAGGAAGACAGCCTTGCATAGAATAGAACCTTTGTTTACAGCGTATAGAGCTGTACTTGCATTTGATTGCTTATTCGGTGGAGTGATGAAGTTATGGAGTGTGTTTGAGAACTCTGCGATATAACTTCGCGCAGAGTTAATGGAAAGGCAGATTTATCGATACATATATACATATCTGGAAATCCATACGGTATGCTCGAGGAAGGTCCACTACCTCGGATCTGAGTAAAATCAGAAAATCAGATGGTAGTATGATAAAAGGTGAAGAATGCATGTTAAAGAGATGGAAGGAACATTTCGAAAGTTTATTTGAAAGAGATGAAGCAGGGACTGACATATCCCCTGCGGAAAATAATGAGAAAGAGATCAATATCAGTGAGATTAGTATGGAAGAGATTATGAAAGCGTTGAAATGTATGAAATCAGGTAAGGCTGCTGGGTATGACAGAGTGTCAGTCGAAATGCTGAAGGCTGGACGCGGTATTGTTGTAAGTCAGTTGTACTGCCTTTTCAACTTATGTTGGACGAAAGGGCAAGTTCCAGAAGACTGGACTAAGGCCGTTATTGTTCCAATTTATAAGGGAAAAGGGTCACAGCAAGATTGCAAAAATTACCGCGGGATCAGCCTTCTCAGTGTTGTCGGCAAACTGTATGCAAAGGTGTTGACTGAGAGGTTGATAAATAAAACTGATGGGAAAATGTGGGATGTGCAAGCAGGATTTAGGAAAGGAATGGGGTGTACAGATCAGGTCTTTTCCTTACGGTGTATAGCTGAAAAATTTTTAGCTAAACACCAAAAAGTCTATTGTGCTTTCATTGACTTGGAAAAGGCCTATGACCGTGTGGTGAGGAATGAACTATGGTCAACATTGTCCACGTATGGGGTGAGCAGCAGTTTGATCCGAGCACTGAAATCTCTTTATGAAAATTCTAGTGCTTGTGTCAGGATAAATGGGGCATATACTGAGTGGTTCCCAGTGGAGCGAGGGGTACGACAGGGATGTGTAGCGTCGCCATGGCTGTTTAATTTATACATGGACAACTGCTTGACAGATTTGAAAGAAAGTGTATTTGGTTTAAGAATGAACGAGTTACTCATCAAATGTCTTCTCTATGCCGACGATCAAGTATTGCTTGCATCGTCTGCTAATGAGTTACAGAAAATGGTAACTATTATGAATGTAGCTCTGAAAAGGAAAGGAATGAAAGTGAATGTTAGCAAAACGAAAGTAATGGTTTTTGAAAGAGATGAATATGTGACAGATTGTAATATTGTGATAGATGGAGAAAAAGTGGAAGAAGTAAAAGAGTTTGTATACCTGGGTAGTAAATTTACGAAAGATGGAACGTGTGAGAGTGATATTGAAAGAAGAGTAAATGCTGGGAACTTGGTGAATGGTGCTCTGTATGCATTTATGAACAGCCAGAAAGTGTCCCAAAAGGCAAGGCTGGCTGTGCATGGAGGTGTGTTGGTGCCCACACTTATGTATGGTAGTGAAAGTTGGGTATGGCAGAAGAAGCACAAAAGTAAAATAAATGCAGTAGAGATGAGAGCATTGAGGAGTATGTGCGGGTTAAAATTGTGTGACAGAGTTAAAAATAGTGTGATAAGAGAAAAGTGTGGTGTAAAAGAGGATGTAGTGACTAAAATTGAGAAAGGGATGCTTAGATGGTTTGGACATGTAGAGAGAATGGATGAAAGAAGATTAACAAAAGAGATTTACAAGGCGAGGGTGAATGGAAATGTTGGAAGGGGAAGGCCTAGGCGAATGTTCCTGGACCAAATTCAGGACATTTTAAATAATGGCCAGGTCAAGAGTACCCTAAACCGACGAACTTGCATGAAAGGATTAATGAGAGTGGAAGAAGCTAAGGAAGTTTGCAAGGACCGTGGCAAATGGAGGGATGTGGTCTCTGCCTACCCCTATGGGAACAAGGCGTGATGTTTATGTATGTATGTATGTATGTATGTATATACAAATCAAAAAGTTTAAGTGTCCATTCACTTCGCTAAATGTATATAAAAATATAGGTATATGGTTGTTACGTCAAAAAATCTATTTAAAAAAATTGTCTGTCCGTCTGCTTCTTGCGTATAATCTCTAAAACTATATGTCGGATTGTTCTTAATGTAGATGATAGCAAGACTTATGAGGAATGACATAAAGTACGTTTTGTCCTAAAATTTCCCCCGAATAGAAAATCTATACTAAATCATTTACATGTAAAATGCCCTTCGGTATTTGTATTTGCGTGAACTTTCGATGAAATAATGAAGTGTGTGTTCTAATATGGCTCTGTAGTAGGGCTTTGTATAGATCTAATAGGAAGGTAACCTTGCATGGAATAATACCCTTGTTTGCTTTAATATGAATGTATAGGATGTTCGAGAAATGGCTTCTATGATCGCCCCTCACACAAACCTATTCGGAAGACAATCTTACGTGTAATAATACCTTCATAAGCAAAATATAAAATTGTATTTGTATTTTTCACAATATATGGGGTGTAGTAAATATGTCGACTAATCAAGAGTAAACATTTTCAAATGTATATTATCTAATATTTGTATTTGGATGGAATGATCTGTGTACCTTACAGTTATATAATGCAATTAAAAAAATGTATTTTGTATAATGAAGCTATCGAATATGTTTAAGAGAGAGCTTTGTGATCGCATCTCAGAGGGACTCGGTGTGAAGATGGAATTAACACAAAATAATATGTTTGAAAAATATAAAAGTGTATTTGTATTAGTGCTTATATTCGGCGCAATTACGCTAACTTGCGCCTCTCTAAGTATCAACTCTATAAGAACACATTGCACAGATGAGAAAGCAGAATTAGTTTGCGCATCTAACGAAAGATGGAACGTACGAATGGGCGTTGATGTGCATGACTTATGACAAATGTGAAAATACCCTTAGAGAATACACAGTACAATATATATGCAAAATATAAGAGTTTTTGCATTTGTATATCCGGTATAATGAAGCTAATAAGTGTGTCCAAGAGTTAGCTTATTAATTGCACATTATACAGATGAGAAGGTCGTCTAAGGGTTTTTAAACATCTATCAACGTACAAATGGACGTGACTGTTAATTCGCTTGAATTAAATTTACGTCACATGTGTAAAGACCTTACACAATACAATAAATATGCAAAATATAAAAGTATTTGCATTCGTATATCAGGTATAATGAAACTAACAGGTGGGCTATGCAATTATAGCGCTAAGTCTTGAACAACTTAGCGCTATAATTGCATAGCCCATCTGTGCAACGTGCGATTATAGAGCTTACATGAAATCGACATAAGAGTATCTCCTGTCAGATATGAAAACACCCTTACACAATACAATATATATGCAAAATATAAAAGTATTTGCATTCGTATATCCCTTATAATGAAGCTAACAAGTGTGTTCAAGAGTTAACGCTATGATTGCACAGCCCATCTGTGCAACGTGCGATTATAGAGCTTACATGAAATCGACATAAGAGTATCTCCTGTCAGATATGAAAACACCCTTACACAATACAATATATATGCAAAATATAAGTGTATTTGCATTCGTATATCCCTTATAATGAAGCTAACAAGTGAGTTCAAGAGTTAGCGCTATAATTGCACAGCCCATCTGTGCAACGTGCGATTATAGAGCTTACATGAAATCGACATACGAGTATCTCCTGTCAGATATGAAAACACCCTTACACAATACAATATATATGCAAAATATAAAAGTATTTGCATTCGTATATCCCTTATAATGAAGCTAACAAGTGCGTTCAAGAGTTAGCGCTATAATTGCACAGCCCATCTGTGCAACGTGCGATTATAGAGCTTACATGAAATCGACATACGAGTATCTCCTGTCAGATATGAAAACACCCTTACACAATACAATATATATGCAAAATATAAAAGTATTTGTATTCGGTATAATGAAGCTATCGAGAGTGTTCGAGTGGTGATCGCTCGGTCCGACATCCCATCCAATTTCTATAAATAACATCCCACCGCCGCCCGCTCGCTCATTGAGTGATGCATTTCGATTGTACCGCTTCGGTTAGGAATCCAATGTTTATGTTACGCTTATAATCTGTACGCGAATAGTGTTTTAATCATTCGCTTTTTTGTGGTTGCGCTTCGTTAAAAGGAACGTTTGACTCATTTTTCTTATGTTACCCCAAAGAAAAATTCTTTTTATACGTTATACTACTATTATATAGGCGAAAGTTTGTGTGTGTTTGTTACTTTTCACGACTAAACGGCTGCAGCGTTTTAAAAGAAGTTTAAGGAACGTTTATTTACCGAAGAAGCAAAGCACTTTGTGGTAACGTCCTTAAAGTTGAAACCTTGGCTGGCACCCACTTCATATATATGTTTAAGTAAATTAAAGCAACTAAATACGATATTATTTTACACTTTTTAGTGCGTTTTGAAGTCGCTTCAATTCTTTATTAATTTTACTTTATGGTGATTTATTGACACATAACCTAATCTACACACACACTAGTACATTACACTAGTGTAGTCATTTAACCCTGAATTAGGTAAGAATCTCGGAATTCGAGATACCCAGCTGTATGTCTGTAAATACTTGTATATTAACAACCTAAAAGTTGTCTCAAAACCTAGGGTAGGGTATGCGCATATTAAATTTCAAGGTCCAAGGTCACAAAAATCGGTTTTTTGCGCTTTTTTTGTAAATTTCTCATTTCCTACGTGTTTTTTGCTATTTGTATTTATTATCAACATTAATATTAATATTGTAGAATACAAAATTCTCTACAAATTTTCTTAAGAAAATTTTTTTTATACCTATAAGGCACTTGTAGCCAAAAAGCTACCGACTTTTACACAAGCACTGCAATCGCTGCAAGTGTGCCTATGAAATTTGAAGAGTTCCTTCGGTTTTTCAGGATCTCATTATCCGATCCTAGCCTATACTTTTGGAACCCTCTCTAAAAAAAATTTATCAAAATCGGAGTAATCTGTAAAAACTCGAGAGTGGACATACATAAATAAAAATATTCGCGTCGAATTGAGAACCTCCGACAAACGAAGCGTTTTTTAACCACAGGTGGAGTAAATTGTTTGTTTTAAAATTACAAAACTGAATTAGCACTTACTCGATATACACGAGTATTGTGTATCCTGCAACGTACATTTTAATTATCTTGTTAATTAATATCCACAGATTAACAAAAAGAGTACTTAGGTATCGTAAATACGCGTTATCATCTAAACAAACTGCTTACTAGCAAGCTCATGAAAAAACACATTATAATTAGTTTTCCGTCGGAAATGTAAATAAAGTAAATTAGTTGTGAAAAATTTCTCCGCTCCGGAATAAAATGTAACATCATTTCTCCACAATAAAATTCATTAAACTCCCTTTACCGTGAACAATGAAACGCTGAGGGCGCATTTATGAACAAACATTTGGATTTTTATTACAATTTCATAAAGGACACTAATTGTTCTTTACAAAGAAGAATGCAGTTTTTTTCATCATCATCATTATTAGCCTATCAACGGCCACCTACAGGGCCCTCCTTATAGGAGAGGGGATATGGAGCGTACACCCACCACGCTGCTCCATTGCGGGTTGGCGAGCTTAGGGTGATAATGTTTCATTTATTAACGATCACTATCAGATTTTGATGATAGTGACCGGGACCGACGGCTTAACGTGCTCTTTGAGGCACGGGGGTGTGACTGAAGATTTCTCAGAATAAATCCAAAACGCGGCCCAGGATCCGAACCCACCACCTTGTAATCGAAACAAGCACTAGACCCGGCAGTAGACACACAAAACACCTACTACTACGTATATATACTATTTAAATAATAATCATTAAGATTACTACGTAACTACTTAGCAATAAATGAGGGTACTTTTAAAATCAAAGTAAATCTAATTAGGTTACCAATTCCTACAAACTTACTATCTGCTAATCATATCAAGCCGAAAGTTTTCCAATATTCACGACTTCGATGTACTTAGATAGTGGTTTGGTTTCGAACAATGAAATAATGGAATCACTTCGTAGTGGAGAGCAGCTGAGATTTTGGTATCTAGGTTATATATTCTACTAACTGTGCCCGCTGTTTCTCTCGCTTAAATTCCATTCCAGTAAGAATATAAAATTCGTTTATTTCAAGGAACCTAAGTTTACAGCGATTGATTATTTATGTGTTGTCATGTTAAGACTATTCGTAGTGACTCTACCACTGACTCGAAACGTAGGTTCTACTGAGAAAAACCGTCAAGAAACTCAACTATATTGGCACACAACATTATCCAAATGCAATTTCAGACTATAATTTACCACTGGGGTACTTCCTTTTATTTTTCTGGACTTACGCGTTTGTGGCGACGTAACTAAACCGGCTCTATTTTATATACACTCGTATATCGTACATAAGATGTTATTATAGTCCAGGTAAATATTTTATATTGGAACAGCTTCACACCTAGTAACAGGGTACTGGAAAGGATGAATGAAAAGAGGAAACTCATGTCCACTATCATGCAGAGAAAGCTAAGTTTCTTTGGACACCTTCAAAGAGGAGCTCAGTTTACCTCTCCAAGGTTAATTTTGGAAGGAAAGCTACAGGGCAAGAGAGCACCTGGTCGTCAAAGGCGGAAATGGTTGGACGACAGAAAAGAGTGGACCGGACTCATTTACCCGCAACTAAAGAGAGTTGTACATAGAAAAGCTTTTCGCATAATGACCGCCAAACTTCGTTTTGAGGATGGCACCACGTGATGATGATGATGAAATATTTTAATGTTTTTCGTCTGATTGAGAAATTATCATAGAGCCGTTATTTGAATAAAGCCCGCATATTGAAAATGCAGACTCTTACTGAACAAAGCCCTTCCTATCTCCTTTTAGCCACTTACTGCCTTACTCCAGATTTAATCTTTGAACAGCGTATTGCCATTGACTTATGGACCCGAGCCTCACAAGGAGGTTCAGGATAATTCAGCGGGTGTCTAACGATCAAATAGCGGAGTATTTCTACTTGATGGAATGAAAATACAAATACAAAGACATTTACAGAATAACCAGAAGTTACCGACGTATAGGAGTCGCACAGTGCTAATGGCAATCTGACTAGGTGGACAGGTGACATCAAATGGGTTGCAGGGAGCTACAGGATGCGAACAGATCAAAACTGTGGTGGTTGGGAGTGCTTACAAAAGACCTACGTTCAGTAGTCAACGTCCACCGGCTTAAAATGACTTGGCAGTTTGTTAAGGGCCTTAAAAATCATGATGACGCTCCTCATGAGGTTCTTCAAATCCCTATAAGATTTTTATCTAAGAATCCACCCTGAAGATATCAAAAAAAATGCATCACCGTTTAAATAAAGTTTCTTTTTTTTTGTGCAGCACAAGTTAACCCTTGACAGTAATCATATCTGGTGGTAAGTTATGATGTAATCTAAGATGGAAGCGGGCTGACTTGTTAGGAGATGGATAAAATCCACACCCCTTCGGATTCGAACGTTGAGTCGGCCTCGCTGGTAATCGAACCTAGGACCTCCGTCTGTCACTGTGCATATCATTTTGACATTGGCAACTCTGCCGAGCGCAGTTCACGTTACCTGACGGCTGATCGCAATTCAAGAAATGGAAAGAAGTTGTTGTTTAAAATTCTTATACAGGAAATTTCCATCCTCTTTATTCAGAAAATTCTAGATACAGTAGTCCAGGTGCAGTAGTATCGCGATTGAATCAGTGGCCATTAGCGAGGAGTATAGTAACGAGTTGGTATTCACATCGGATAACTGCCGCTCCGCGTTATCGCCTGTTACGGGTATCGATTGCTAGCGGATAACTCACTGCGCGCTTTGGTGGACGGAATCTGTTTGAAACCTGTAAATAACGAACCGTAAAGTTAGAACATCTAGAATATAAGCTGATATAATTCTTAATGTATAGAGGACTTAATGTGGTGTCTAGTGGCTAACCTATGTGACTTCGATCACGAGGTCGGATCATTTTTTTTTTATCGACTACAAGTTGGCCCTTGACTGCTATCACACCTGATGTTAAGTGATGATGCAGTCTAAGATGGAAGCGGGCTAACTTGTTAGGAGTGGGACGAAAATCCACACCCCTTTCGGTTTCTACACGACATCGTACCGGAACGCTAAATCGCTTGGTGATACGTCTTTGTCGGTAGGGTGGTAACTAGCCACGGTGAAAGCCTCCCACCAGACCAAGACAAAATAAGAAAAATCTCAATCTGCCCCGCCGGGAATCGAACCCAGGACCTCCGTCTTATAAATCCACCGCGCATACCACTGCGCCATGGAGGTCGTCAAATATTCATCATGAAATAGTTAAAGATTTTTCATTTTTCTATAAAATTTTCCAAGCTCGGAGGCGGGAAGGTGATGTTACACCCCCGTTTTTCGGAGAACATGTTAAGCCGTCGGTCCCGGTCACTATCATCAACATCTGATAGTGATCGTTAATAAATGAAACATTATCACCCTAAGCCTTCCAACCCGCATCGGAGCAGCATGGTGGATCTAAGCTCCATGTCTCCTTCCGGTAGTGGCTCAATAGACTAAAATGATGATGATAGTAAATTCAAATTCAAAATCATTTATTTCAAGTAGGCTGTTATACAAGCACTTTTGAAACGTCAAGTCTGTCAGTACGTAGTGACTCTACCACCGGTTCGGAAGTCAGATAAAGGACTAGGAAAAGCAGTCTATTTGAACTTTTAAGAAAAAGCTAATATAACATCAGTTGATCTGAAAGCAAAAATTTTAAACATGTCGGTCATAAAACTAGATTTAAATTCATTTTGTTACAAACTAAATTCAATTTCCCCGACTACTTATTATCATTTCTCGCGGAGAGATCGGAGTAACGTTGCTAAAAGAACTCAATTTTCAGTATTTACTAAGTTGAGTTTTCATCCCTAGGTCCGGGGCTCTGATCGTAATGCGGACGTGCTTATCTTTGAAATGACGGTAGATATTTTGAAATGGAGCATTTATATTTCAGCAAGCTTTTGTTCCCGGCTTTGCTTGTGTATTGCGGGTAATACACACACACGTATAAACTACCTATCATACTAACGTTATATTTGGAAAGTATGATAGTCTAAACTACTGTAAGATTCGTAGGAAGGCTAAAACAGGTATTCCTAATATGAGTCTCAAAGCACTCCTTAAGACCTTTCCTTATGCACTTTAACTGTTTATATATTAACTCCAAAGATCGTATTATTATTTTTCTTAGTCCGTTTCCGGTATGTGGAATTTAAAATAATTGTTGCCAACTTCGATTCCTCTCTACTAACCTCTCTCATATCCCTATTACTTACCTATAAGTAGAAACACGCTTTGATAAAATGATCAAAGTCTGGCCATCATAAGCTATTAAGTCATTATATTATACTAGCGGATGCCAGTACGTCCGCGTGGAAATAAATAAATAAGATTACCTACGCCTAATATTAAATATAGCCTAATTTACTCCATAAAACATATTATGTTGTAGGTATAAGCCCTCAAAGATGAATAATTTCCCTGTTTTTTCCGCATTTTTCACTGATTCTTCGCTCCTATTCGTTGAAGCGTGATGTTATATAGCCTAAAAACCTTCCTCGAGAAATAGACTATCCAATACAAAAAGATTTCTTAATTAGAACCAGTAGTTCCTGAGATTAGGGCGTTCAAACAAACCATTTAGCTATATAATAATGGTATAGATTCGGCAAAGTATGTCCTTTATCTAGAGAAATAAGAAAATTGTGATTTGGTAATGTAATAAGTACGAAAATCCTTCTCATATTACGCTCTGGCCCACTAGTATCCCTAATTGTAATTCCGCTAACTATTGCGTACGTGAGTGTAGTGATCTCAGAAAGTTACATCGTTGTAATATCGTTGTTATCTTGTTACGGACAATGGAGGACTTGATCGTGCTTAGAAAAGTTTTGCTGTTTTATTTTGGCTATCGTACCCATAAACGCATACCTATTCTGCTGCTTATTTTTTTTACTTATTACTTATTTATTTAAAATAAGGAAGCAATGTTATTATTTTTTAGTTTACGAAAAACTAAGCAGGTAAAAATTAAATCATAAATTCGTAATTATGTACCAATAGAGGACGCTACGGTTTCACTCGCGTAGTTCTCGTCCCCGTGGGAATTTTGGGATAAATTGTGGTCTATGTGTTGTTACTCCAGGGTGTCAGGTAAATTTTTATTAAAATCGCTCCAGCCTTTTAGTCGTGAAGTAACATACATACACACTCATAAACTATCCCCTTTTTTAAATTAGTACGATCTGCAAATTGGTTTGATGGCGGACCCAAAAAAAGAAAAATTTGCCTGGCACAGGTACGATCGTATTTTTTGGTATCATCCTTATAATTTATGAAGTAAGTCGAAATTTGTTTTTTTAGGATTTTAGAGGTATGTACCTATCTATGTTTATTTACACCACCTGCAGTCTCTTGTTTTGCTTTTCCTAAGCCTAAGGTTGCCTGGAAGAAATCGCTACAAAGCGATAAGGCCGCTTTTGTATTCTACTTCTTCTGTCTTTTTATTTCTCATTTGCGAGGTACAAATAAATAATATAAATGAATAAATACAGGTTTTATCGCATTGCGGTCAAAATGAATTTAAAATATTCGATATTTAGTTTAATAAAATATCTTTTATTAAAATTAAGGTTTAATTTGACTTTTATCAAAAAGTATACAATCGCCCACATACGTAATTAAAAGTCTAGAACAGATTTTAATGTCCCAAATTTTAATAACGTCGGTTTTGTAATGAAAATTTACGATCTTAGCCAGAAAATGGGAGACTCCGCATAATGTTTAGTTTCATTTTGTCATAAAAATTGTTAAATTCACACAGATAAAAATTTAAAGAAATATTTTATCGTCTAATAACATTTTTATTAAAATTAAAAACAACAGATAATCAACAAACAAGAAACAAAGAGTCATTTTATAATATTACAAATACAATAATTAATCCCTACTCGTTCTGTATTTCACAAATCTAGCCTGTATTCACAAATCTAGCCTGACCAGAAATACCTATACAACATCTGAATTAAAAGCGCTAGAAATACATTATAACAGTCAACGCATAGTAAAGGAATTACTTAAATTTTTTTCGAAACATGACTAGATTTTTTATTTTTCTGGTCAAACAATATATACATGTATGGCTAAAAGTAAAATCTACCGAAAGCCTAGACCTGACCAGATTAAATGACCCTGGCATAAAAACATTATTGAATCGGTCGTCGATGTCAAAACAGAGAAAAACGTTTTAAAGCAATATCCAACTTTTCCACCCTCCGCTCTCGCTACGGCGTGAAAGTATTTTATGAAATTCTCAAGTGGAAAATATCTCCCAAATTTTAAGCTCGCAAAGTATTTCTTGATATGTTCTTGACAGTTACAGCGTAGGTGGTCTTCAGTTGCAACCAGTTTTGGTCCAACTTTAGACAGGTGTTATAAATGCGCTGTCGCCAACTGCTTTAAACGCTTAGACGAGTTTTCTCAAGATCAGTTTCATAGAATATGGAGAATAGAATAGAAACCATCTTATAGTTTGATTTAGATATAAATGTGTCCTGCTTTCAGCGACAAAAGTATAAGTATAGATGCGATATAAATACCTATAGTTCAAAATCTGTTCTGTAGTCTGACCTTTTTTATCGGTTACAAGTCCGCCCTTGACTGCTATCACACATGATGTTAAGTAATGCTAATCTAAGATGGAAACGGGCTAACTTATTAGGTATAGGATGCCACCCCTTTCGGTTTCTACACGACATCGTACCGGAATGCTAAATCGCTTGACGGTATGTCTTTGTCGATAGGTCATAGAAAAATCTTAGTCTGCTCCGCCGGAAATCGAACCGGATATAGAATAAGACGGAGGTCCTGACCTCTGTTTTATAAACCTACCGCGCATACCACTGCGCCACGGAGGCTTTCAAAATAATACCTATTTTATAAAAATGTTTTTATAACGCAACCATGTGAGTATTGAATTCATCTCCTCTCCCTTTTTAAATGATTACGACAGATAGGGAGAGATACAGCTGAATTCTAAACGACATTTGGTAGCGGTATTTCATAATGTGGTTAGTGGTATGATAATTATGATGAGCAGAGTTACGGGTTGACCAGATTACCAGATCGCCGCATGTACAAGTTATACAATGTAGTATTTAAATATTTGACTATGGTGGCTAGCTTGTTCCACCCGAAGGACTTCTCAAAAGCCGCTCTGGTTCTATCTCAGCAGGGAAGCAGACAGCTAGTCAAAGGAGTGAATAAGATTGTTCTAGACATATTGGGAATTGTATTATAATTGTAGGATATCATAATCAGATCCTAACATGATGACAATGGGACTACCTTGGAAGTATGCCCTTTCTATTAAAAAAAAAGAATTATCAAAATCGGATAACTCTGTATTTGCGTGGTCATACATAATTATGTCGAATTGAGAACCTCCTCCGTTGTTTTTCGTCGGTTAAAAATTGATGGCGGTTCTTGGAAAACCCTTGCAATTGTTTTCGATAAACAATGTAATTAAATTGCACGCCTTTATTATAAAGCTGCAGCCTTTCATAATTATGAATATATTCTAGCTCTAGTTTAATATGTATACAATTTCTAATTAACCACGCGTTGTTTTGATATCGGCCCAAGTGCCATAATCGCCGAGCTTCGGTGAAATTAATTCGTAATTTTACCTGTTTAGTCTCTTCAATTTAAATTTTCAATTAGTTCATGTTAAATATGTTAAAAGAGACTAGGGCCTAACTCACACAGCCAATGCGTCGCGATGTGACGTTTTTTTCCTAGTAGCATATCCTTACTAATAGTAGGTAAAAGGCGAAAGTATCTATGTATGGATGGGTGGATGTTTGTTACTCTCTGGTATAGAACGCAGTTTTAGATATAGAAATAGAATACCGTCTGGTATATAGAACGCAGTGTTAGATATAGAGATAGACTACTGTCTGGTATAGAACGCAGTTTTAGATATAGCGATAGACTACTATCTGGTATAGAACGCAGTGTTAGATATTACGATAGATTATAGTCTGGTATCGCTCACATGTTTCTTTTTATCTTGATATTCCCTCGGAACGGGATTCGAGCGGGTAAACCCGTGGTGCACAACTAGTATTATATTTGTATTATACGAGTACTTAATTATATTAACAAAATTAATTAAAAGCGCTCACTGCAGACTGAACAAAATAGATAGGTGCGCGTCGCCAAAATTCAATTTGTACGGTATTGGTTTTCAGTATTTTTTGGCAAAAATACTGACAATATTGGAAAAAGGGGTGAAACACGTTACGTCTGATTTTGGGACACGGACAAACGATACGTAAATCGAGATAGAACTATAGTTCGAGTGAATTCCTTTACAATTTACGTTCGACATGAATAATTGATCACCGTACAACCGTACTCCTATATTTTATATCAAAAAATAAAAATAAATGTTAGCGGTCAAATCCGATTTTATGGATTAACTAGTTTTGCCTTGACCGTACCAATTTTGGATAAATCAGTATAGCCTAGACCCGGTCCCTACAAGAGATTGGACAAACAAGAATAGCCTAGGCCAAAGCGGTCCCTACGCGCGATTGGACAAGCACGTATAGCCTAGGCCAAACCGGTCCCTAGACGCGATTGGACAAACCAGTATAGCCTAGGCCAAACCAACCCCTACATGCGATTGTATAAGCCAGTATAGCCTAGGCCAAACAGGATTTGCATAAAGAATTCTAGGTATTCCGTGGTGACTAAGGCAAAACTACCTAATTTATCATTTTTGGACCTATTTTTTATTTTTTTATCGATTACAAGTGGGCCTTTGACTGCTATCACACCTGAATTTCAACGCAGTGTATTGGCAAAGTTGTGGTACAACTTGCGAGATTTTAAAATTTGTTTCTTTGAAAGGTTCTAGCCTCGGACAAAGTTACTTTCGTATTTACAAATAGAAGTGTCTAACAGAGGGAATCGAAAATATATTTACTATTCTAAAACAATATTTACTTACCCGAGTTCGCGGCTTTGTCGTGATTTCTAAAATGAATAAGTCAGACGAAATTATTATTTTCATAAACTTTCTGAGGAATGCTTTATTAAAAGTTTATTCGACGAAAGGTTTACAACGATGTTGTTAAATCTTTCTTTTAACTTTGTTATATTAGGTATTTGATCTTTCTTAAAGGGAAAGGGAATACCTATCTGCTGCATTTTATTTAGATGATATACTACGAGTACGTGTACGTGTTAGGTTAAGAAGTCAAGCCGTCAACCAAGCGTTAGGGAGAGAGAATATATGCCCTAGAAAAAAAATAAACTAGGTAGTATCCTGAGGGAGATATGTAAACAAGAATTTGCTTAAATCTTCAAGGTGTCAACCCTTTTTACCCGACTGCGTCAGAAGGAGGGTAATGTTATTCGAGCGTATGTATGTATGTATGTATGTATGTATGTATGTATTTCCATTTCTTCAGCACGCGCTACAGCCTAAACGGCTGAACGGATTTTGACATGTGAGGTGTCGTTGAATTCGGCTAAATTGTAGAAGTGACATAGGCTATATAATTTTTTTAAATGGCGGCTGTAAATGGGGGAAAAGAGGGGGGACGTGTGCATTTTTTCTTTTATCTTAGCATGATCAAATGAAAGGTCGTAAAAAGACCATTTCAAAAATATAAATATCATATCATGTTCATATTACTGTTTTAACAAAAAAGGACAAAAAGTGTACCAAGTGTACCGTCTCATTGCTGTACCACAAATTAAAACTAAAAAGTCTCAAATAAAGTTATTATTATAAAAACAAAAAACCCAACTGCTTAGAAGTTATGAACTAAAAAGAGAAAAACAAGGATCACTATATCTATATAAAATTCTAAATACTTTGTGGTGCTGCAGGCGGGGACAAACGTAGTTTTGGCAGGTCTTTCTTTCCCAGGTAGTAAACTATTTTGTCCACACCTGCAGCACCATAAAGTATATAGAATTTTATGTAGATATAGTGATCCTTGTTTTTCTCTTTTTAGTTCATAACTTCTAAGCAGTTGGGTTTTTTGTTTTTATAATAATCGATTATGTTAGTATGGAATTTTTTAATTGAAAATATTTATTCTATAAGTACACAGAATTGTGTTAACAAGGTCGTAATGTATCGGTGCGTTTCGGGATGTTACACCATTTACCTAAGACATTGTATATATTCGTACAGTTTATATATATCGGCCCACTTGAGAGGCAGGCCTCCGTATAGGTGTGAGAATATTGAGCTTAGCTCCAGGCTGATTCAACGTTGATGTTAATCTTGTTAGGATCACTATCGGAAGCTTATGACAATGATCTGGATCGCTAACTTAACGTGATCTCCAGGCATATGGGTGTAATACTACATTTCTAACTCTGCGCTCAGAATTTTTAACCGACAAAAAAACGGAAGAGTTTCTCAATTCGACACGTATATATTTTTTTTATGTATGACCACGCATAACTTTTTACAGAGTTGTCCGATTTTGATAATTCCTTTTAAATATATATTTGAAATTTTTTTATTATAAAGGGAACACTTCAAAGATGGTCCCATTGTCATCATGTTAGGATCTTATGATAATATCTTGGGAAAATTAAAGGAACTTTTCAAATTTTATAGGCACACCTGCAGCGATTTCGTAAGTATCGGTAGCTTTTTGCCTGCAAGTGTCGTATAATATACTATGACAGTAAAGGTGGATTGGCGGGCTAGTAACTATGGCTTTGATAATCCTGATGATCAGCAGCGACGGAATAAACAATATAGAAGTTAAGTAAGCAGGTTGCGGGCTAAAAATTACAATAGGTTGCGATTTCTACTCAATCGTACTGCAGGATATAGCAATTTCTTTACATTTAATTCACTATGGAATAATTTGCCGAGGGACTTTAGATAGAATCATTAATTTTCTTCAAAATAGTTATAATTTATTAATCGTTTCATTTTGTTTTTGTTACACTTTCTATCTGTGCAATAAAAAATTTTTATTCTTCTATTTCTGTCATGCGCAGGTTCGGATTTATTCGCCTTATCTAATTTGCTTGGAAAAGCAGGTCTTCTTTGGGTAGCTCATCGCCAAATATACATCGGCCCTTACAAGTATTGAGTCATAGTATTGAGAAATGCAATGTCCTCGGAGACAGAATTTTAGTACCGATGACATTTTTCAAATTATTTAAATATAAACGGCTGAAACTCACTTCACTATTGTCACAATACTACATTTCGTCAGATGTGAAGTGATGTGAATGATGTTGAAACACGCAGCTCTCAATTAGAGAATTTGAATACCGATAACACTTGATTTGCATCTAACAATGTCAGTATACTGCTGGTTCGACGAGGCTATGTAAGTGATCCAATTTACTTACATAGCAGACTAGACAAGACTCTGGAAGATGTGCACCGGCCCTAATAAGTATGTATTGAGAAATGCAGCCTCATGAAAGACGAATTGATATTTAGAATTTTTAACCGACAAATAAACGGTGGAGGTTCTCAATTCGACACTTATATATTTTTTTTATGTATGACCACGCATAACTTTTTACAGAGTTGTCCGATTTTGATAATTCCTTTTAAATATATATTTGAAATTTTTTTATTATAAAGGGAACACTTCAAAGATGGTCCCATTGTCATCATGTTAGGATCTTATGATAATATCTTGGGAAAATTAAAGGAACTTTTCAAATTTTATAGGCACACCTGCAGCGATTTCGTAAGTATCGGTAGCTTTTTGCCTGCAAGTGTCGTATAATATACTATGACAGTAAAGTACGAGTATGTTACGTGGCGATAAATAACTAAAAAATAGAAATAAAATTTTTTAACAAAAAATAGAACCGACTCAAAACGAACTAAAAAGTAAAAAATTTTTAACAAAAAATAGAACCGACTCAAATCGCACTAAAAAGTAAAAAATAACTGTGTCATTTAGTTGCTTTAATTTACTTAAGCATATCTATGAAGTCGGTGCCAGCCGAATTTAAGAAACATTTATTTTACGTAGTAAAGCAGTTTGTGGGTTCTAGGTAACATTCTTGAAAGTAGAAACCTTGGCTGGCACCGACTCCTAGACATGCTTAAGTAAATTAAAGCAACTAAATGCCACAGTTATTTTTTACTTTTTAGTGCGATTTGAGTCGGTTCTATTTTTTGTTAAAAATTTTTATTTCTTACTTTTTAGTGATTTATCGCCACGTAGCGTACTCGTACTATACTGTCATAGTATATTATATGGCACTAGTAGCCAAAAAGCTACCGATACCGAGTCAAAAACCGAAATCGCTGTAAGCGTGCCTCCAAAATTTGAAGAGTTCTTTCAATTTCCCCAGGATATCATCAGCGGATCCTAACATGCGGACAATGGGACCACCTTGGATGTATGCCCTTTCTAATAAAAAAAAGAATTATCAAAATCGGACAACACTGTAAAAAGTTATGCGTGGTCATACATAAAAAAAAAAAAAAAATATACGTGTCGAATTGAGAACCTCCTCCGTTTTTTTTCGTCGGTTAAAAATAACTGTGTCATTGAGTTGCTTTAATTTACTTAAGCATGTCTAGGAGTCTTGAAATAAAGAAAAGCTCAAACAGACAGACAAATTTAAAAAATGGGTATTTGACGCGTTCATCACATTTAGTTAAAAGCTGTTAATTTACAACCAAAAATAGACACAATACCTTACCGACAATGACCTACCGCGATGCGTTCCGGTACGATGTCGTGTAGAAACCAGAAGGAGTGTAAATTTCATCCTATTCAAAAAGATCCCTAACAAATTAACCTTAGGTTTCATCAACAGTTACATCCGGTGTGCTTGCAGTCGAAAGCTAACTTGTAATGGATACAAAAACCTTATAGATTGATTTTCTTAAAAATATAGCTAATTACTGCTTGTTTGCGTAGATACCACAGTTATAGCTTCTCGAAAGTTCACCGTTCAATTATTCAATACAGTTGCTCTTATAATTACCGTTGTATTGTACTAATTGCAGCGGCTCCTAGCCGTTAGTACGTAGCATTAATATTGTAAGTCAAATGCGGAGCTATTTCTGCTTGCTCCATACAGTTTGTATGCAATTTTAATCATTTCATTTATTATTCAAGTAACAGACGCTTGAGTTCTGAGTAATATGGGAATTTTTCTCTGCACTTCGTTTGTGTAGTATTTTTCTTCGTCGTAAATGCGGATTTTCTCGGATAACTATTTTTATTTACATTCAAATTCAATTATTTTTATTAGGTTTACTTAAATTTCGATTCGATTTCGATTTCACCTTCAGTTTGACTGTGAATCCACAACGACAAAATGTCGAAGAATTAAATCGATCGAACGATTGACTCAGTCAAATGCCTTTAAAGAATCGCCCTCCTGTTTTATTTATTTGTAGTACCGGGAACAAACCAGCATGTCTTTTATAAATAAGTATAATGATCATTAACTTGTGTTTTCCGGTTTCATCGGCATAGATTTCTCTCTAAGAGCACCAATAATTCCATTCTGAGTTAGCGACATCAAACTGGCATAAATTACTAACTATGAGTTTATTTACATTTTCTTTGTGGTTGTTTGTGGTGACTCTACCACCGGTAGAGCTGTATATCAGTTGAAATAACAGTCAAGTATTACCTTGTTGATTAATAAAAAAAGCATTTTTATCGAAATACAAGACGCCTTTATAGTTTTCAGGCAGTCGCATTAATTCAGGGTACCGCCATATATTTACATAGAACTACAAGACTCGTCAATCTATCCGAGCCGCTTTACCTTTTATCGTTGAATCAAACTTTCATATTTCCATTTGTGCACGTGAGCGTTGGGCGGGTAAAGTCTGTCTCAAAAAGAAAATACATTTTTCGTACATTCGACGACCTCCGTGGCGCAGTGGTATGCGCGGTGGATTTATAAGACGGAGGTCCTGGGTTCGATTCCCGGCGGGGCAGATTGAGATTTTTCTTAATTTGTCTTGGTCTGGCTGGTGGGAGGCTTTCGCCGTGGCTAGTTACCACCCTACCGACAAAGACGTATCGCCAAGCGATTTAGCGTTCCGATACGATGTCGGGTAGAAACCGAAAGGGGTGTGGATTTTCGTCCCACTCCTAACAAGTTAGCCCGCTTCCATCTTAGACTGCATCATCACTTAACATCAGGTGTGATAGCAGTCAAGGGCCAACTTGTAGTCTATAAAAAAAAAAAAAACATATTAAATATTTCTTGTGACGCCTCGCTTGCTGTGACAAAAAAAGGATAACTACTGTACGACTGTTTCATTACAATATAAGGTGTGAATGGATATTTACTAAAGATCACAGACAAAAAGCGCTAGCTGGTGCTGCTGATATTAATAGACTTAGACCCACCAAGCTGCTCCAATGCGCTCCTCAAAGGTGGATTGGCGGGCTAGTAACTATGGCTTTGATAATCCTGATGATCAGCAGCGACGGAATAAACAATATAGAAGTTAAGTAAGCAGGTTGCGGGCTAAAAATTACAATAGGTTGCGATTTCTACTCAATCGTACTGCAGGATATAGCAATTTCTTTACATTTAATTCACTATGGAATAATTTGCCGAGGGACTTTAGATAGAATCATTAATTTTCTTCAAAATAGTTATAATTTATTAATCGTTTCATTTTGTTTTTGTTACACTTTCTATCTGTGCAATAAAAAATTTTTATTCTTCTATTTCTGTCATGCGCAGGTTCGGATTTATTCGCCTTATCTAATTTGCTTGGAAAAGCAGGTCTTCTTTGGGTAGCTCATCGCCAAATATACATCGGCCCTTACAAGTATTGAGTCATAGTATTGAGAAATGCAATGTCCTCGGAGACAGAATTTTAGTACCGATGACATTTTTCAAATTATTTAAATATAAACGGCTGAAACTCACTTCACTATTGTCACAATACTACATTTCGTCAGATGTGAAGTGATGTGAATGATGTTGAAACACGCAGCTCTCAATTAGAGAATTTGAATACCGATAACACTTGATTTGCATCTAACAATGTCAGTATACTGCTGGTTCGACGAGGCTATGTAAGTGATCCAATTTACTTACATAGCAGACTAGACAAGACTCTGGAAGATGTGCACCGGCCCTAATAAGTATGTATTGAGAAATGCAGCGTCATGAGAAACGAATTGGTATACCGATGATTCCAGATTTGCATACTACAATATCAGTATACTGCTTCAGATTTGCATACTGCAATATCAGTATACTGCTGGTTCAACGAGGCTGTGTAAGTGTAACTGTAAGATGTGCACCGGCTCTAATAAGTATGTATTAAGAGATGCAGAGTCATCATAAACTGAATTTGAATACCGGTGACAACGGATTTGCATAAAACAATACCAGTATACTGGTTCAGATTTGCATACTACAATATCAGTATACTGCTGGTTCAACGAGTTTGTGCTGTGTAAGCGAATTGGACCACAAGAAGAAATATAGCTTTGCCTTTTGCAAAATGTTGCCATTTGAATTGTTTGCTCGCCGACTAGAACGGACGTCTTAATTGAATTTACTTTACTTTGAAAGCTTTCTTTAATTAGCTCTTTTGGTGATTAAAATGAATCGAAACCCTTTTGTGAACTGAAGACACATTAAATAAAGTAATTTTTAATCGCTTATTTTGTTAAATTTATTATTATATTAGTGGATGCGACTTCGTCTGCGAGAAATTTAAGGTTATGTAAACAAGATGCATTGTTTTTGGGTTATGTATCAATATTCTTAGTGCCAAATCATTAAAAAATAAAAGAAATTTTGAGGACGACCAAAGGTGTAAAATATTCTTCGACCTATTCTCAGACCATACAAATAATTAGATCTTGGGAGAACTACAGATCCAAGAAAGACTTTCGTCAACAGTACTGTCACGAGTTTTGAAGTTCTTTGGCCACATCAGGGTTCAGTTGAGCGTCTGGTGACGCAGGGTCAAGTAGAAGGAACAAGGTCCAGAGAGAGGTCTCCAATTCAATGGACAGACCTTGTGTAGACGACGACTCAAAAAACCGTAACGAAGTGTACAGCGCTACCTACCGTCAAAAATGGATAAACATTGTAGTTGCCACGACCGCTTTACCAAGAGTGCATGACTAAGAAAAAAATATTCTCTACCAAGACTGATTTAGCAAAATCACTTGAAAAATTCGCAATGGTGGCGACAAGAACTAAATTTCGCAACCCTTTGTTTTCTACCCCATAATTCTGATAACATGATCACACAAACTGTATTATTATAATCATAATCTATTGTCTTAAACTAACAGATCTATTTACTAGCAAACATAATACCGATTACGATTGATTTGCATACAACAACAATGCCATTGGATCGAATCTCTCTACCGTGAAAATACCTAAACGGTAGAACAATTAATACCCCAGGCCTACCTCTCTTTCCTTTACCTCTTTCCCTATAAGTACCTTTTACCTAATACCTTATCTCTACAATTAACACCTCTAGTCTACGCCTTACCTCCCTTTCCATTTACTGCAGGGCTAGGCCTCCCCCCTTCTGTCAACAATGAATACCTTTTCCATTAAATTACCTAAACAATTAATTCCTCTTGACTACATTTTTTTTAACCGACGAAAAAATACTGAAAAGGTTCTCAATTCGACACGTATATTTTTGTTTTTTTTTTTATATATATGACCACGCATAACTTTTTACAGAGTTGTCCGATTTCGATAATTCTTTTTTTATTAGAAAGGGCACACTTCCAAGGTGGTCCCATTTTCATCATGTTAGGATCTGATGATGATATCCTGGGAAAATTGAAGGAACTCTTCAAATTTTGGAGGCACGCTTACAGCGATTTCGGTCTTTGTCTTGGTATCGGTAGCTTTTTGGCTACTAGTACCGTATAATATACTATGACAGTATAGTACGAGTATGTTAGGTGGCAATAAATTACTAAAAAAGAAATAAAACTAAAAATAACAAAAAATAAAACCGACTCAAAACGCACTAAAAAGTAAAAAAAAACTGTGTCATTTAGTTGCTTTAATTTGCTTAAGCATATCTAGGAGTCGGTGCCAGTCAAGGTTTCTACTTCAAGGACGTTACCTAGAACCCACAAGCTTTACTACGTAAAATAAATGTTCCTTAAACTGGGCCGGCATCGATATCATAGATATTCTTAAATAAATAAAAGCAACTAAATGACATAGTTATTTTTTACTTTTTAGTGCGTTTTGAGTCGGTTCTATTTTTGTTAAATTTTTTTTCCTTTAATGCTCAATAATGCGAAAAACGGTAATGTCGCTGTTATCCCCTATGGAGCCTTTTTTTGACGCTGGGAGATGCATTTACGCATCCTGGTCGTAGACTGCACATAACATGAACTGCGCAGCCTGGGTATGTGGGACTCGCTGACTGAAGCAGCCAAAATACCCACTAAAACCCAGTGGAGCTGCCTGCGCCCTACTTGCGACGTTAAAGGATCAGGGAATCATATCAGGCAATCAATATTTAACGAGCCTACGGCAATTACTCATTCAGAAAAAAAATGATCTGACCAGAAATGGCTTAGCTACTGAAATTATGGTTTCAGGCACAACACCAATTTCCCAACTGCGGGCTGAGATTTTTTATGCAGAATTTCTTGAAAGAAAAAGCTTTCTCCCAAAACGACCCGGGAGTCCAACATAGGACCTCGTGATCCGAAGCTATACTGCCTATAACTGCAGCTGCTCAAATTGCTTGGGTATTTTATTGTACCCAGAATAAAATACCCAAGTAGTACATACAACAAATGAGGCGAGTTCTCGTCCTGTAAATTCATTGTTGGCAAATTGAATTGTGTACTGTACTGAAACTGAACTGTTGATTAAATTTATTCCTCTTGTTCTTTTTCTACGTTCAACTGAGTCCGGTTTTTTCTTGTTTCTCTCTCACATTGCTGTTTCATCTAAAGAAGTTTAATAGATAATATGATTTTATAAGTATAGATAGATTTTCTATTTTCTAAAGAGGGTTTAGCTTTAGATGTAGCAGTATAAATTGTCTGTGTGTGCATAAAAGGAAACGTCGTACTATAAAAAGACATTTTTAAACTATTTCAATTGATATATGAGGGTCGCAAACTCCATCAAAACTAGCTTAACAAAGATAACAAGTAATTTATTAAAATGTTTCTGGTATCGCAAGGCGTAAGTTTGCATGTATTGATGGATGGATTTTTGGTAGGTACTCTTACAGGTAAAAACTACTACGGGTGAAACCGCGAGCGTACTATAGTAATATTAAAGTTCCTGTTTTTAGGATTCGTAGCTGACAATAGGCGATGAAATAAAAACGACCTGGTCGCTCTCCACTTATTTTTTTTTCATATAAATAAATAGCTACAAACCAATAGTTAAGCTACGACACGTCACTTGCAGTTCTCATCTGCGATCGACTACGAATATACATCCTTATTGTAGGAGCCTACAATTTTGGAATTTGGAATATTGCGTCGAGCGAGTATAATTTAATTTTTTTTAAATTAACGTTTAGTTTTTTTCTTAATCTGTTGTTGATCTTTAATTTATTAACAAACTAGAGGACACTCACAAACTTTTTTCTTTATGACAGTAGTATGATAAACTTCTACAACCTATATGCTTAGCAACTTTATTAAGTTTTGGTTAATAAAACGATCGAGTGCCAATATAGAGCGTTTGTGATTGAGATGACGGCTGAGAGCCTCTCAAATGCCAGACCCATTTTCTATTAGTGGCTTGAGAACTTTCAGTACCCAATATTGTAGGATTACTATATAGTCTACATCACACTAATATGGTAGATTACTATAACTGCCTTAGTCTATGTGGCTTCGATCACGAGGTCCTGGGTTCGAATCCTAGGTCGGGCGCGGAATAATTCTGAGTTTTTCATTATTGTATGTACGTTTCAGTACATTCCAAGCCCGGTGTTTGGAAGTTGGTGGTGTTACACCCTCGTACCTGGGAAAGCATGTTAGGCCGTCGGTCTCGGTCGCTATTATAAACATCTGATAGTGATCGGTAATGACTAAATCATAACCCAAGCCCGCCGACCCGCACTAGAGCAGTTCATCCCCTCTCCTACTAGGAGGAAAGCCTGTCCCTGTAACGGGCCGTTAATAGGTTCATAATGATGATGATGATGATGATGTCTTGTTGGTCTAGTGGTTAATCCTCGTATGTGGTTTTGTATTATGAGGTTCTGATTTGCACAATAAAAACAAATAAGGTTTTCTTAAGCTATTGTATAGCTTTTATCGCGGGCCTTGAGCGTGGAGACCGAATACAGAGTGTCAAAAACATAATATCAAAAGCACAATTTCGGCAACGACGTCATCGGGGCACGTGGCTTAGCGGTAAGGCGCTCTAAGTGCCCGGATTGCCAGAGAGACACGGGTTCGAATCCCGTCAGTTCCGAAATTTTTTTTTCAAGCGTGATATTTCAAAAAGTTATTTTTAAAAAAAATTAATGACTTTTTGCAATATCACGCTTAAAAAAAATGCGTAACCAACGGGATTCGAACCCGCGTCTCTCTGACAATCCGGGCACTAAGTGTGCCTTACCGCTAGGCCACGGTCCCGATGACGTCGGTAGGTAAACATAAGTTGATAAAAAATGCTATGCAATAGCTTTACCGCGGCAGTCTCCGAGTGCCACACGTCTTTATTTTTTTTGTAAATAAAAACATCATAATTAAAATAAAGTCTCAAATGTTTGATAAAAATTTTAAAATGGAACTAAGATCAGCGATCTTGTCTGTGGCATGAGTTCATTATTATGTTATTTTTTGCTGTTATTATTTTCAATGTTTAATTGATTCAATACTGATTGGTATCTGCAACCCCATCCAATCTTTTCTCATTTACTAAGTGAAAAAGCTTTATTATTTTTCTTTATTCTGTTGTTTCACGCAGTTAATTGAAGGGTCTCATTTATAAAGTTATGTTATTAATTTTTCAATGAATTCTGATTTGTGTCAGTTCTTCAGAAGTCGATTGAAGCCCCGATTTTATATTGTAATAAAACTTTACTTAACTTTCCATTTTATTTTTATTCAAATAAATTTTCCATATAATTAAAATAGAAACGGCTGAAACTCACGTCACTATTGTCTAGGTATGACCAACTAGGAACCGAAACTTGGAGCACGACACAGCTATACTAAAGCCAAACTGGATTGAGAATGCTTGTCAACAAACAAATTTAAAATGAAGGTAGAAAATGCAACACATTTTATGCCTCATAAATTTAAAATTATGTTTTGTTTTTTTTTATAAAATCTCATTTAAAAGATATTGAATATATTTATTAGTTTTAAGATTACTCATCTAATTTATTGTCATGAATTCGTCATTAACAAGTTAACTAAAAAATTAGGTGTAAAATGACTAGTGATTTCTACCTTAATTTTTAATTTGTTTGTTGACAAGCATTCTCAATCGAATTTGGCTTTAGTATAGTTTGGTTTGCATTAAAGCCGACGAGACAAGTGGTGAAGATGATGCGCCGGGGAGCGAAACGGCACCTACGCACACTCACCTCAACAGCAGTTCCCTTCTCAACAGTGGTTCGCAGTTTGCTTCACACCGCGTTGCATGAACAAGTGAGCTTATGACTAAGGACCCGTATGGGTTCGAAACTAGTCGGGCTCGGGCTAACCCATTTGTGTATGGACAATTTTTCATGATAAATAATAATAAATTATATCTTATCAACAAAGAGTTACTGCCAAGCGATTTCTTTTTGAGTTATTTAGTATTAGTACAAATAAACTCCACTTCTTGCGACTAAAGTACATAAGACTGAAGTCAATTTACTTAGCTATTTTCACAACGCCTACACGTTCTGTGCGCACACTATTAGCAAATAAATTCAACGTAAAAGGAGACATTTCGTTTTGCTTTTGTGTTCTTACCTTCAATGTTTTGTCTCCTGCCTCCTATATTGTTGTATCCGTTGTGATTTTTCCTTTCCTCGTAATAAAAGATAAAAGACATATTTACTTTATGTGTATTTTGTTATGATTTATAGGGAAAAAATATTACATCACGACTTTTTGGCTAACTTTTTCAGCTGCCAAGTTTACCCGTTCTTGGAATACAACAGTATTAGTTATTTGTGATAGTGAACGCCGACAGCAGGCTACGAGACAATTTATGTAAACGTGTTTATGATGGACGTCGTTTATACAAATATTAGCGCCATGATACTTTTCTGCCGTCAAGTAACATTGGTGTGCTTTCGAAAGAATCGAATTGCCAATGCATTTGCACCTTCGACGACTTCTTGAGAAGCTTTCGCTTGGTTGTTGGATTTAAGGGTCGGTTATAGAATTTTTGAGACGGCGCGTATTGTGAGGAGGTTGCCACTAGAGGAGCAGCGGTATCTTGAGCCCCCGAACCTCGCAGCAGGATTTTTCATAAATTTTTAATAGTATTTTTTTATAATTTTCATAAATATTATTTTAGATTTAAAATAATTAATGATAGATTGATGAATTATGACCATACCACATTATGACCACATCTGTTTTATAAATAAAAATAGATAGTTTGATATATTCTGTTGGTTAAACGTACTTAGATTTTTTTTAATATATATACTCACAACATGATCTGGGACTTAGATTCACCATGCTGCTCCAATCCGATTTGGTGGGCTGAGGGTAGTAAAATAAGTTTGCCTCTGTAACAATTAATATTAAAAGTTATCAAGATAAGTAATAATAATGACAGGCACCTGCTTTATAAATATAGATAATTTAATATATTTTGCCGGTTCAAGCGCACTTAGAGCAGGACACGGGGTGAGCGCTTCGAACCCAGTGAGATTATTGTTCGTTTTCCGCGCTGCTGCCTCCAGGTCAGGCTAATGTCCCCGGCGGCACTCGATCGGAACAAACGATTAGGTAATTGGGTTACACGATGTCGATTCTGAATCGATAATTTGTATCGTTTGGTTTTGTTTTTTATTAAATGGATTTAGAGATACACAAAAGGTTCTTTATAAAATAATCTGAAGAATAAATGATTTAAAAGGAGAAAGGTTGCCTGGGAAAAATCGCTACCGAGCGATAAGGCTGCCTTTTATACCTCTACTTCCTTCATCATAATATTTCTGTTTGTTTTTATTTTTTGTCATATGGTATAAATAGATAAATAAAGAACATAACAATTTAGGATTTCCATCAAAATTAAACTTGTCGCTTTTACAATATCTCCTTCGTGCCTTCACCATCCACGTGACACTGGCGAGATAAGCTGTGCCCAGTTGGCACAAATGAAAGCCATAAAGAAGAATTGAATTGAATTGAAATAAAGAACATAATGATGATGATTTTAAGTCACGTTCTTATTTATTATTTTTTAAAACCCAGGCTGCTTCAAAGCGGCTTGGCGGGCTCACAGTTAAGTGTAATAAAAAAGGGAGCTTTGTCGTAAGAAAGCCTTTTCTTTGAAGTAATAAAGGGTCATAGTATACTTAGACAAAGTTGCTGGGCGCCTACCATGTGATACAATTAAAAAATATTATAAATACCAGAAAATATAGTAGAGCTTTATGTGAGAAAGATTGTCCAGGGAAGTACTATCACCATGCTTATTTTTGGCTGGTGGGATGCTTCGGCTGTGGCTTGACGGCCTCCGTAGCGCAGTGGTATGCGTGGATTTATAAGACTGAGGTCCTGGGTCCGATTCCCGGCGGGGCAGATTAAGATTTTTATTAATTTGCCTTGGTCTGGCTAGTGGGAGGCTTTCGCCGTGGCTAGTTACCCTACCCTACCTACCGACCAAGATGTACCACCAAGCGACTTAGCGTTCCGGTACGATGTCGGGTAGAAACCGAAAGGAGTGTGGATTTCATCCTACTCTTAACAAGTTAACCCGCTTCCATTTAGATTGCATCTTCACTTAACATCAGGTGTGATAGCAGAAAAGGGCCAACTCTTAGTAGATACAAAAATAGTTAATACCCTACCGACAAAGACGTACCGCCAAGCGATGGAGTCATCTAAATAGATGAATGATTTTGAGTGATTCACCTCCCCTTACAACTTTGGCACAACCCTCGCCTTCTGTCGTTTCCACTGACTTGTTTCCCATTAATATCCATAGAGGTATCCGCTATCCGATATGGAGGGAAACCTGACCCTGTAGTGGGCCGTTCATAGGCCGATAATGATGAAAGGTATATCTATAATGTCAACGACACAGAACACAAACGTACCTATTATTCACAAAATAACAAAGGGAATATTACAACAAAGGAATATAAGATAAGATAGCATTTGCTCTCAAAAACCTGTCTCAGACACACATTGTTCAAAACACAGATTATTATTACAACAAAATATTACGAAATAATATCTTTGCCATTTCAATTTTGTTGAATGTATATTTAATAAGGAAAACGTACAGTTTGGTTAGGAGAATTTTCCTCAATTAACCGACATAGATATAGAAGAATGTTTCAATCGTTTTCTTTTGAGCGTTGTTTTATGTATACTGCACAATAGATAATAATCAAAATCATCATCATCATCATCATTATCAGAAAAAAAAATACCATCGTACCTGTCTATGTGTTATCAACTAATCTAATACTAGCACGGTGTCCTGATGGGCACTGCAAAATGCTGAGTGAAGACCATTTTGTGATAACATCACTTTTCACAACCTGCCCTACCTATTTTAGACTATTTTATTTACGACCTATTTTATTATATTATATTTTATGTGGTGTTTTTTCCAAAATATATTTTTTTCTTTCGGTTTGAGGGACTGATAGTCACATGGACTTAACTTTTATTTTCCTGTTTATTGCCACCATCTTTAAACCTGAGCTGACTTCATAGTGGTGTTACCATTGAAAAGTCACAGATACCTAAGCATAAATACGTAATTATGTTTACGTCGACGACATAAGTTTTTCAGTTATTTTGAAATAAAAACTACGGTACCGAATCGATTTTTTTAATTTAACGGGAACAATCTTAATACCCTTTCAAATAAAAGAATAATTTTCAAAATTGGTTGAAAAATGGCGGAGTTATGAAACTATAGACATAAAAAATACGCTAGAAATCGAGAAGCTCCTCCATGTGATAAAGTCTTTTAAAAAAAATTCCAAAATTTTTATTGCAACTGTTAAAGATCTTCGAAATGTTTTCTCCAAATTGAGCCGTCAAAACCGTTTAAGCTGCGGACCGAGCTCCGGGACCGCATGTCCGGTGACAGCGTCGCCTGAAGTGACAGGCGTCAGTGCGCCGGACGTTTGGAGCAAACATTACCTATTTCCTTTTACATTCTACATCAAAATAGTAAGCTTGTGTAAATGTTTACGGCACCTAATAGTGACGTCATCGCGTCGTATAATCGTGTTACATTCTTATTTTATACTAGAGGACGCCCGTGGTTTCACCCGCGCAGTTCTCGTTCCCGTGGGAATTTTGGTATAAAATGTGCCCCAAGATTCTGATATGTATTATTATTGTGAAGTTTCATCAAAATGCTTTTAGTAGTTTTTTGCGTGAAGAGTAACAGACATCCATCCTTCCATAAATATAAACTTTCGCCTATATGATTTACATTTTTTTTTCGTAGTAACGTAAGCGAAAAACGTAATATGCCGGGTGTTTTAGCCTCTACTTTCAGTAGCCAAACTCTAATAATGAATTGATGTTAATCAGTTTTGTTACGCAACGAAATACATTTTTTTAAATTTTGGATTTTATTGTGTAAGACTACCATATTTAGTCATGCTACAACCATATTTTATCTGTCATTCCGTGTCGCGTACTTTGGTGTTGTCTATGGTTTGTATGTTTGTGTCCATAGATTAAAGACTACTAGATGGAGTCATAACGCGGCTGTAGGTTCAAGAGCGTGACAGACTTATTTCATTCGGCCTTTATTAGAAAGTGACACAAGATTATTTTTTGTCCCTTTCAGCGTGTTCGTTTTTATTGTTTGTCAAGAGTGGAGTTTGTGACAGACAAGGGACATATCTGAGCAATTATTAGCTTTTTATTAAATTTGCTGATAAATAATATAACTTTGCGGTTACGATATTAATTTAAACGTTATCATGCTATGGTGGGTTGTAATATTTTCGGCTGCAACAGTTGCAGCGAACAGAAAATCGAAGGAATTACGTTTCATACGTAAGCAGGCATAAACTTCATTAATTGATGATTTAAAGCTTAGATATGTTATTTTTTAGCAAATTTCATGTATTATGCGTTTACTAAACTATCTTATATAAAGTAATATTTCGTATTTTACGATATTTTAAAACATAACGTTTTATGATGTACTTTAAATGTTGACATGTCATGTCAGTAATGCTGATTTGCTGTCTCACGAGTGGACACGCTATGGGCTCTATCTAGTTGTCTTTAATCTATGGTTTGTGTCAGTCGGCCGCCGCCATGTTTTGCTACATTCAGACAGCAAACGACTCGTCGTGCCTTAAGGTGCGTAATTCGTGTGAATATTGAAAAACAATTCTAACTTACATCATTTTATTTAGATTCATCTTGTGTAATAAATATTGAAATGTATTACAGTAGGTATTATTAGTGATACCATATTGTAAATTTATGCATAATGATTCAAGCGATTAATTTGTGAACTGTATTGCAATAAGTTGTTGAATTTGTGGTTTTGGCCCGATGATTTTAATTTATTTAAACCTTTCTGAGATGCCTTTCACATCTATAACTGCCGCTATCGATAAAAAGAAAAAAAGATCTAGATTAGTGGTTACAAATTAAACATTTAATCGCTGTAAAGTGTAACAAGCGGCTCTAAATGCGTAATAAATATATGTTAACCTAACCATAAAACTAACTCGTATATAACAAGTTATTTTAAGCTCTTTGAATTTTACTATAGTATTACGTTATTAGTTATTAAATATTTAATAAGGGACTAGAATATTTTACTACAATAATATAACGTACAAGAAAACGTCAAATCAGTCCTTCCTTGAAACAGGGTAATGTTGAGGGGTCAATGAGACCGGCGAACACGAGATTAATGTCTTACTCGCCCAAGGGTGAAAGGACAGGAATTGCCGCATTCCGTATGTAAACAGCCCATTTGCCCCCGCATTCGGCTAACGATACTTTTAATTACGAGTAGTGATGTCAGCTTCAGTATATAATACAGATTTCAGAATGGAACAAACATGTACCGACAACAATGTACCACCAAGCGATTTTTTTATCGATTACAAGTGGGCCCTTGACTGCTATCACACCTAATGTTATGTGATGATGTAATCTGAGATTGGAATTTTAGACAAAATAATGAGATTAAGAGGTTAGATTTGTTCACCTACTAGTGCATAAGTGACAAAATATAAATCACTCAAGGATCAGGCGTGACTGAAATGTTCTTGAAAGCGGCATGCCGTATCATTTTTTAACCGACGAAAAAAAACGGAGGAGGTTCTCAATTCGACACGTATATTTGTTTTTTTTTTTTTTTTTTTTTTATGTATGACCACGCATACCTACCTTTTTACAGTGTTGTCCGATTTTGATAATTCTTTTTTTATTAGAAAGGGCATACATCCAAGGTGGTCCCATTGTCCTCATGTTAGGATCTGCTGATGATATCCTGCGGAAATTGAAGGAACTCTTCAAATTTTGGAGGCACGCTTACAGCGATTTCAGTTTTAGACTCGGTATCGGTAGTTTTTTGGCTACTAGTGCCATATAATATACTATGACAGTATAGTACGAGTACGATACGTGGCGATAAATCACTAAAAAAAAAGAAATAAAAATTTTTAACAAAAAATAGAACCGACTCAAAACGCACTAAAAAGTAAAAAATAACTGTGTCATTTAGTTGCTTTAATTTACTTAAGCATATCTAGGAGTCGGTGCCAGCCAAGGTTTCTACTTTCAAGGACGTTACCTAGAACCCACAAACTGCTTTACTACGTAAAATAAATGTTCCTTAAACTTGGCTGGCACTGACTTCATAGATATGCTTAAGTAAATTAAAGCAACTAAATGACACAGTTATTTTTTACTTTTTAGTGCGTTTTGAGTCGGTTCTATTTTTTGTTAAAAATTTTTATTTAAATATTACCTCATGCTCTATTGTAAATCACGCGCATGAATGTAGCCACAAAGTGAATACTGGATATTAAGAGGTAAGCGATGGCAGGAAATGTCCCTTTACATAAAATTGAATTATGTTCAACTGTCGGTACCAAGCGATTCATGTAAATTATTTTATTCCTTTAGTACAAGTTGCATCTCGACGACGATGACGGTTTTCGAATTATAAACAAGAATAAAATTATTAGAAATAATTAACTGAAAATAGAAAAACAACATCACTATATTTAAATTAAATTCTAAATACTTTATGATGCTGCAAGCAAGAAACAAACAGTTTTAATAGATGCACCTTTGCCCGTAAGTAGCAAATTATTGTTTGTCCCCGCCTACATACATAAGCTGGAAAAACATTACCCTCCTTCTGACGCAGTCCGGTAACAACTAAATATAGGATCAAATGCAAACACAATTGGAAATTTTGACGTGTTCCTAACATGTCTTGTATCGCTCTAATTTAGCCGATAGCTTTACACAACAGCTATTCCTATGACAGATACACGACAGCAAATTGTACGGCGTGTTCCTGAAATCTTACTTTGCCATTGTATAGGCGATGATTTCCCACTTTGTGTTTGACCTGTACATCGATTCTTGTCAAGTTGCGACGTACAAACATCTCGTCGATTATCCCACTGTCGACTGTCAGTCCAATATGACAAAATGTCAACAATTCCGATTTCTGTCACAAGACAAAGCTTAGCAATCGTTTTTAGTTTCAATCATCATCATACTGTCAACAGCCAATGGACGTCCACAATTCAAAAACAAATCCTGCGGCCAGCGCGTCCCTTCAACACGTTTAACGTCAGCAATCCACCTAGTGAGGATTCGATCAACACTGCGTTTTCCGTTGCGGGGTCGCCATTCTAGCACTTTGGGCTCCCAATTTCCTTCAGCTCTTCTAACCACGTGCTCCGCCCGTTGCCACTTCTGTCCTACCACTCGCTAAGCTTTGTCGGTTACTTTGCAGCTTCAATACTGACATGGAATTTGGAGAATTGCTCTACTGTTTGTTCCGTGGGCTTACTATCCAAAACTTGTACTACGGGTGCAAATTCGAAAACGGAATATATAACGTCATTGAAACACTTAAATGGCGATCGTTAGTCGCTAGTCGTTAGTCGAATACAACTAGGATCTGCACGCGAGCTAACATGTTTAGTATGGTAATTGCATTGATGCATTTGATTATGCACGTTTAAACTAAGCGTGTTACTGGAACGTGTAACTCTATCCTTCTCTGTCTTTACTGTCGTCTACCTAATTTTCTTCTTCTTTTCTCTGCGTCACAGTTTTAGCAGAATGCTCATAATCATGATATTAAAGTTGGTGGCATATTTTACATTCTGTCTCTATTTCTTTTACAGAATCTCTTTAAACTGGAAGATTACGAGTGGCACAGTATAAACTACTAAATAAGTCTACCGCGCGCTGTTATACCTTTTACTTTTTTGTAATTTAATAAATTGTTTGATGTAACTGTTTAAAAAAATTTGAATCTACCAAACTCTACTAGAGTTTGCAGGTAGGAGGCCTCGGCCGTGGCTAGTTACCACCCTACAGACAAAGATGTACAGCCAGCGATTTAGTGTTCTGGTACGATGTCGTGTAGAAACTTATTCTGCCCAGCCGGGTTTTGAACCCAAGACCTCTTATAGATCCACTGCGTTATAGAAGCCGGGAAAACTAACAGTAAAAAAACTCCATGTCCTCTCTTTTATAATGTCTTTTATAAGTGACCGTTCGAATAGGATTCTAATGATAATTATCAATACAAAAGAAGGCGTAGTAGAGGGTAGAATCTTGTTAACACCTAATTATAAGATATCATCGCGTAATATGGAAACCATGTTGTTTCCTTGTCGCAGCGTAAACTTGTAAAATGTGTTACGCAAGCTTCACACTCCATTTACATAATTGCTGAAACTGCCGTGTTGGGTATTAAAGTGTGAGTAAGCGAGTTTATTTTTATTACACGATACTCGTAAAACTCGTACTAATAATAAAAACGCGAAAAGTATGTTTTTGTTACGCTTTTATTTTTTAATCTCCAAAACGATGATTTTGAAAGTTTTCATACTTTTTGCCTAGTAGAAGAAACATGTACCGCCAAGCAATTTAACGTTCCGGAACAATGTTGTATAGAAACTGAAAGGGGTATGAATTTCATCCCACTCCAAACAAATTAGCCCGCTTCCAACTTAGATTGCATCAGCACTTAGGTACCATCCAGTATGATTGCAGTCATGGGCTAACTTGTAATAAATAATAAAAAAATAACTTACATTACCAAGTAGAAATAGGTGACAACATGATTATTGATCATTTTATAAGGATACAGTAGAGATCATGTCCAAAAACAAGGGTTTTTGTCACTAGGAATTCAAGCTATTGTCTAATATATACCTACTCTCTATCTATTATTTCTTATATTTATATAATTTTAACATCATGTAATTCATTTATATTTTATGATGTATTTATATATTATTATAATGTCCAGACGTCACCTCATCTAACGGGCTTCATGGAAGACCAGCGCGGTGTCCTGAGTGGCACTGCAAAATGCTGAGTGAGGTCCTATTTGGGATCACATCACTTTCACAACCTGCATTTTATTGTATTTTATTTGTATTAGTGGTGTTTTTCCTAAATAAACATTTTTGTTTCTTTCGTCCGGCAAAATATTAGATATGTTAGAGATTGAGCCTGTAAATGTACAGATTTTATAAATTAATAAAGTTACTAGCTAAGCTAACTATTTTAATAATACTACAACCGTGCAATATTTATGCAAGTATTTATAGAACATAATAAGTAAAGCCTTTGATTGTTTGTAAAAACATCACTTATAAGTTAACAGTAACCTTATAGGCTTAGGCTTTGTTGCCTGGCAATCGGAAACAAAAAAGAGCAGAACGAGTCGGTATTCCACGCAGGCGAAACCGCGAGCGTCCGCTATTTAAGCGATAAAACAATGACTTGTTTTCGTTGTATTTGAGCCGTAATTCGCGGCGTAACACCTCCAGCGACACTTTGCTTAATTATGTACAAAACAAACCGGAAGTCTGGCATTCCGCCGCGTGTTGGAATACGTCTGTTCGCATTGTGTACTGTTCATTATATTCGGTAGAACGGATGCGAAATTAACATGATTGTTTCATCCAATTAATTAATTATAATTTCATAATAATCTGTATTTGTAAAACACAATAATTTATTCTACTTTGACGGTTTCCATGGCGCAGTGGAATGCGTGGTTGATTTATAGAGCGGATGTACTGGGCCCGAATGCCAACTGGATCCATTTTTGAATAAACTAATTCACTGACAAGGTAGCTGCCAGCTCTTTGGTCACCCGTAGACCCAATAAGCCTTTTTGAAATATCTTTAAAACGAGCCCCATGGCCCCTAAGTCTACTTACACCAAAAGGTACAAAAATTATATTTATTTAGTTTCGTTAAAAAAAGTGGCTTCCCTGTGTAAAATATTAAAGTGCAAATCAATCTACTGCTTATGTTATTTCTAATTTTAAAAAAATCAAAATTAATATTAGTCTATATACCTACAGATTCCGTAAGCCATCAACGACGAAAACTGTCGCGAAACTTTCCTTAATTACGCCATGAGGAATAAGGAAAACTGCTAAGGCCAACGGTTCAACAGTAGCATAATTTAGTTTTAGCTTTAGATAATAAGCTTTAGTTAAAAAATAGTTGTTATTTTAAGTTAACATGTATTAAGTTAGGTTATAAGGTTGTTGTCTCACAGTAGCTTGCGAAAGCGATCCTGTGGCGCTCTTCCGATTGACGCAGTCGGGTCCGCTGGGTTTTAGTGGGTATTCCGGATCTCTGGTGAGTCCCACATACCCTTCCTGCGCGGAGGGGATGCGTAAATACATTTCCCAGCGTTAAAAAAAGGTATAGTAACAGTAGGTATATATAACAATCATAAAAAAGCTTACTAATTGTTATAAAGAAGACCTTCGCGCCCCAACATACGATCCTTAAGGTACTTCTCGAACATCGCTAACAACTACCAGTATTTAAACTTCGCTAACCGCGATCCGCTGGGAGTTGAAGTTTGCAGACGACTCCGCGTCCGCAACAACATGCTCGTTCACTTCGAATTACTACCGACCCGCTTTAAATACCGCATAATCAGATGTACATTGTACTCTAGCCAAACAGATTCTACTAAAATAACGAGAGGGTACGAATATATATCTTGTACAGTTAGATTTAAAGTAGGCACGATTTGTAATGCGGATTCCATCGTTCATTCTACTGATTCTAATAGAAAAATAGGCTTTTAGGCTTTAAGGCTTTAGGCTATACGAGTTTAACATCACGCTGTAACCAAAAAGAGCAAAGAATAAGCGGAAAATGTTAAAAAATAACTAATTGGAAAATGATTTTTTATAAAATTACAGACAGATATTGATCTGTCAATTGTTTTAAAAAAATATTCGAATTAGCTATAATCACTACAAAGTCTTAGATACTCGGTTTTACTCTTATAGATTCCGTGTCTTTGGGAGGATAGACATATCTGTTTTTAGTAAATACATCGCGAAATGAGTAACTGCGCTATAATTTTAGAGATCTTTTGATGTGTCAGTCAATGGTTATTATATATACCTAACTATATATGTGTAGATTTAAAGAAACCTCTGTTTATTTTCCTTTAGCCTACATCACAGTGTCATTGCTCTTCCCAGTGTTTGTTTGAAATATAAATGTACAAGTTTTCAAGGAAATACTCGGCTAACGCCAGGAAATCTCCCGAGATGCACACTCAGAACTTGGCAATTTCAGCGAACAATCTTGAATGTGATCTCATACGTCACAGATAATATTACTCTGTGATAATATCACGCGCTTGTGTTGCTCTCTACATATACGGAGCTTTTGTCACATCTATACATATCTTCGGAATTATTTGAGATATTTTTATTTGGACTTAAAAGGAATAAATGCCTAGGTATAATAACGATTTATCGCCTTACTTATTTATTTAACATTTTTATTTATTTAGTATATTTAATAATTAATTATTTTTGTTTACCGATTTTAAAAAGATAGCCTCCGTGGCTCGGTGGTATGTGCGATGGATTTATAAAACGGAGGTTCTGGGTTCGATTTAGATTTTTTGAATTGGTCCGGATTTGGCTATGGGAGAACTTGGGCCCAGCTAGCTACCACCCTACCGACAAAGACGTGAGAAAGAAAAAATATCTGGTTTTTCGACTGATACATTTTGGCATAATTAACTAGTTATACTTTGAGGAGAAAACACAAGAAATGCTGACTAACGTGTAAAAATCTAAGTTGCTGCTGCTAAAATAATAGTACCCATTATAACAAGCTCACTATCGTCAACATCTGATAGTTATCGTTAATAACTAAAACATTATCACCCTAAGCCCGCCAATCCGCATCAGAGCAGCATGGTGGGTCTTCGCTCCATATCCCTCTCCTATAAGGAGGGAGGCCTGGTCCTGTAGTGGGCCGTTAATAGGCTGATAATGATGATGATATTATAACAAATAGTCATAATACATACATACATAAACATCACGCCTTGTTCCCATAGGTGTAGGCAGAGACCACATCCCTTCATTTGCCACGGTCCTTGCATACTTCCTTAGCTTCTTCCACACTCATTAATTCTTTTATACAAGTTCGTCGGTTTAGGATACTCTTGACCTAGCCATTATTTAAAATGTCCTGAATTTGGTCCAGGAACATTCACCTAGGCCTTCCCCTTCCAACATTTCCATTCATCCTCGCCTTGTAAATCTCTTTTGTTAATCTTCTTTCATCCATTCTCTCTACATATCAAAACCATCTAAGCATCCAAGTCACTACATCCTCTTTTACACCACACTTTTCTCTGATCACACTATTTTTAACTCTGTCACACAGTTTTAACCCGCATATACTCCTCAATGCTCTCATCTCTATCTCTAGTCGTAATAGGTACCATTAATTTCTAAAATGGAGGTTTTCCTTATGAACAAACTGTTTTAAAACATACTGCTAAAAGTGAGTAAAAAGTCTAGTACAGGTTTAAGTACCAGCCACAAAAAAGGATGTTGAAGCATTAAAGATTTCTCCTGAGATGCAAATACTTACGAAACTCTACAGAATCGGTGAATGATAATGCTGCGATAGCTGTCTAAGCACCCGCGATAAATCTCAGCGACAATGAAAATAAGCCTTTGTGTTTCTCTCAACAACTTTCCAAAGAGACATAAATATCTCACGGTTTCTATTTTATTTCGGGAAGATCAAACATTTTTACATTGGAGCTGGTAAAGTGGTTGCCCGATCAGAATACTTTGATTTTGGTTCTCTACTACGCTCGCATAAGAGCGAGATTTTCTTCCAAAGTTACCAAGATCTAACCTCCATAGTTGCCTAACGTACTTACAGTCTTACAACCTATGGTAGGTGTATGACGGAGGTCCGCCATCTAGATTATAGGTAGGTAATATTACTTTTTCCAATTACTCAAATATTGATCTTTTTATTCTCACAAATGCAATAGTTTTTAAAATAAAATGTCAATTTATTCATTATTTTTCCATAACTGCTAATAATGCTTGTTGATAAATCACTCGGTGAATTAGACTCTACTCCTGTATAGTGACACGTATAGTCATCCATATTGTCAATCCACCGTTACCGTGTATCAATCTCACACGTTCCATCTTTCGTGAATTTATTACCGAGGTATACAAACTCTTTTACTTCTTCCACTTTCTCTCCATCTATCAAAATATTACAATCTGTCACATATACATCTCTTTCAAAAATCATTACTTTCATTTTGCTAACATTCACTTTCATTCCATTCCTTTTCAAAGCTACATTCATAATAGTTACCATTTCTTGTAACTCATTAGCAGACGATGCAAGTAATACTTGATCATATGCGTAGAGAAGACATTTAATGAGTAACTCGTTCATTCTTAGACCACATACACTTTCTTTCAAATCTATTAAGCAGCTGTCTATGAACAAGTTGAACAGCCATGGCAACGCTACACACCCCTGTCGTACGGTCACGTTTCTTGTAATTTTTACAATCACTTCCGGTTGACGAATAGAAACCGGAAGTAGTTGTCGCACTGCTCAGGACCAATTCCTCATTATTATTATGCTATAAAAATTATCAAAATCGGTCTTCTAGTTTTTACACGGACGGACACACGAACACTCCAACAAACACAACAAATACAATAGCATTTAATATATTGGTTATAAATGCTACTTTCAATATGATAGCAAAGTAATAAATACTTGCCTACATGTGGCACAACTAGTTGGCTACTCATAAAACTAAAACATATCGTCCATAAGCGTGTACATTGGCTAAAACTCATTTCAAAGGGTAGCGGACCGGCAACTTTTCTACCATAATCCATCACGAAGCCAAACACCTACCACTAGCCATACGAAATAAAGATAATACGAAAATACTTCAAACCAAATTAGCCTTAATTTTTTACACGTAAGGTCGAAAATTGTGCGCACAATTTTACTTACTTTTGTACAATGGTTGACTATTAGAGCGTCAAGTGCCAACCACAGAGGGATTAATTCGACAGGGCGCCTCAGGAATAACTGCCAGATAGGAGTTGAATACCTAATAACTTTATTTTAGCTTTGACGCTTTTTGCATCGATAACAAAATGGCCGAGAAGCAATTTAATCTAAGTGTTAGTGGAGTGAAATTTAATCTTATAACTGCTTTTTAAATCATAGATCCATTGCTAGTGATTATTTTATCGATAGTCAGTTTTATCTAGTACCTAAGTAATTACGTTTATTTTTTTTGTAAAATCATATTCCATAGGTCTCCCAAACCTTTACTTTATACTAGTGCTCATAGGTATATTAAGTACAAAATCTAATCCTTTGTTTAAAATTTGAATCAGCTAAGTTGAGTATTATAGAGGACGCTCGCTATTTCACCCGCGTATTTCCCATTCCCGTGGGAATTTCGGGATAAAACGTAATCTATATGTTATTCCAGGCTATAAACTATCTGTGTGCCAAATTTCATCACAATCCCTTCATTAGTTTTTGCATGAAAGGATAAAATTTCCACAAAGGATGATGTGAACAATCAGAAACTTTCCTGTTTATAATATTAGTAAGTTAAACTTATTATGATATTGAATATTACGTAAAATCTTCAGCGCCTTCAGCTACAGTATCATGTATCGGCAACCTGCATCGTGTTTGAAAATGCATTAGCTTCTATAAATCCGGGCAGTTTGCTTACAAAATACTCAAGTATTAATTTGAAATTGTGCAGTATACGGCAATCTTAATTAAGAAACTTGAATAACTTTCTAAGCGTTAATAAAAACGGAATTCTATACACTCGCTATTGAAATACATACATGTATTCATAAGGAATACGATAGAATGTCGTTAAGACCAGTCACTGTAATATATTCACGGTTTCTTGGTAACTTCCGAGCTAAGCTGAATAGAGATAAGGGGATGTGTCAGCATTTCTATACAAAGTGGCGCCAGCGGTTGTAACAAATAGAAACTCTTAACATAATATCAAGCAACAGTGTTAGCTAACTCAGTTTTTATAACGTCGGGTTCAGTGATCTTAAATACGGTGAAGCTTTTCCTCAACTAAATAGATTTCGTATATTTTAACGCCATTGCCTAAATTTTTTGACCATCTATCGCATGTCGCATTACAGCCAGCCGCGGAGTAAGAGAAAGTGAAATGCGCTTGGCAGAGCAACCAAGGCCAATATGGCGGCGCCTATCGCTCGCATTGGCTGTCTGCTGTTTGTTTTAAAAAAAATTATGCACGATGCATAAAAAAAGTTTTATGCATCGTGATTTCATAAAAATATTACTATTTCGCAATGTTCACTTTTATTTCAAGCGTATAAGTACAAGCAGTTTTGAAAAATCAAGTCGATAGGGACTCTACCACTGGTTCGAAAAACAGATTCTGGTAAGAAGAGCCAGCAATATTTCTTGGTAGGTATGCGACTAAGAAATGTATGTTTTGCTACGTATTTAAAGTAGAAGAATATCGCATATAAAAGAGTAACACTTCGCAGTGATTGTCAGCGATACATCTTAGAAATGCACTGTGTATGCCTATTATTTCACTCAGATTAATTACAACATGAACGAATAATACCTAAACATATGCACACACAAACTTTTGCCTTTAGGTATAATATTACAGCTAGAAACTGGTCTACGCTAAGAGAGGTTTAAGTCTCTATTAAAACATTATGTACCTACGTGGCTCGAGTACACTTTGAAGAGTCGTTATTAAAGGAATTTTGCACGGAGGAGACTTTTAAAGCAGTTTTAAAACATTATCGACTTTGGCATCGCCTGCGAAATTTGCATCTTCAACGGTGCCAGCGAGAAAGTGGGTCGTAAACTCATTGGGGATTCCTGCCGAGCGGGGCACGAGGTTATCCGTGAGGTGAGGTTGTGGCTTAATCCTACTACGGTTGACTAAAGCACTAACACTTCAAAACAAAGCTTATTGTGCTGGACTTTTGATAACATGATTTTAATGTGAAAATATATTTTGCACTACAGCCGGTCTGCTGTCAAGATCCAATATGGCAACGCAAAGTTCTATTTACATCGTGGTTTCCACGCGTTTTTTATTTATTTCTTTATTTCTTAACACTTTGTTTTTACACCGCAATCAAGCATAGAATTAACTAAAAACATCCTAAATCATAAAAGAAAAACTTTTAATCCATTACCTGATCTAGGATTCCAACCCAAGATTTCTTGCTAACCACCCAAAAAGGCAATCCCATAACGTTGTTGAACTCTTGCGGTTTTTTTTTTTTTAAAAAAACTTTAGTTCCTCTTTGGAAATATCAGAAAAAGCCATCAGAGAGACGAATATCTTAGCATTCCATGGATTCACCGTGCGGGTGCCGGGTCCATCGCGTGGCTGAGAGAAAAACTCCGAACAGAGCCCGAGACTTGTGACTCGGGTGTAGGTTTAAGGGTACCCTTTGTGACGCGCGTCAACACTCACCTCCTCTGTTCAAGTTATTCTCCCTGCCCAACCATATTCGGAAGGACCCTACTAGTGCAGCTTTGGACACTCGTTCCAATATGGAGCTTACTGCGCTTCTAGCAAGGCCAAGGTCTTTTAGCAGGTTGTAGAGAGACTTCGCTGGTATACCCCTCGCACCCACTTCTACCGCGTATAAACTAACCACATAGCCATTTTTGGTTAGTTCATTAGTAAGGTCATAGTATTTATTCACTTTGAATACATGGTCTTTAGGGATGTTTGTTTCCCACGGCACTGTAAGCTCGACAAGTACTATACGTTTAATTTGTTTGGAAAAAAGAAAAATGTCCGGTCTAGATGTCGTAATAGCTAAGTCTTCCAGGATTTTATAGTGCTTATCATACGTGTCCATTAATATAGTCCAATCAGGAGCAGAGCCCAGAATTGAATAAGGCTTGCTGGTGGAATTTGTACTTGAGCCTGCTTTAACGAAGTTAGTTTGTCTTTTATTCGTCGTCAACCCTTTTTGAGCCCTAGCTACTGAAAGGCTTATAGCTTCACGTATGATTTCTAGTACTCTGTCGTGGCGGCGTGAGTAGAGACCCCTGTCCAGGAGCACCTTGCATCCTACCAATAAGTGCCTTGCAGTGCCCACTGCCTCACCACAGGTATAGCAATATTTTTCCGAGGCTTTTCCCCATCTTACTAGGTTACTCTGATCTGGGAGAGTCAGTTGAAAGGCATTAAGATAAAATTTCAATAAGGCAGGAGACCAATCATACAGCAAGGCGCGCCACTTCAGAGCCAGAGGGATGCAGAACTCGCCTAAGTTTAACCACTCGTTTTGCATTTCTAGGTTCAAGGCATGCACTTTGTAGTTGTCGTCCTCATCTTGTTTAAGAAAAGATTTTATTATTTCTTGGTCTTCCTTTTTACGTCTTGCACCCAACCCGGTTCTATTTACCTGAGCCCCTGCCATAAATTGTTTGTAAAATTGAAGCCTAGAGTCAAGTTTTCCGGCACCCTCGTCTTTAGGAAGTGATGCAACTAGTTCGTCCTGGGACTTAACTAGAATGTGCGTTCTGGTAACCCTGAGGTGTTTATAGAGTTCCGATGGCCTTTTTAGTTTTAACCCAAAATTATTGTAATCTCTGAATAGAGTTGATGGGTCAGCCGAGAGTGCTAGACCAAACCAAGACTTCAATGTTTTTATGACATTTGCATCTAGTTTTGCCAGATGGGTTCTGCCAATATCATAAACGAGGAATGGCCAAGTCAGACGTGAAGTGAGATAGTTGTCATAGACCCACGCTTTTTTTATATTGTTAATGGGCTGTTGGTCTACCTTATTGAGGTCATTTATGAAGTTATCGACGACTACCTCAAGGGATGGTGTGCGTCCTTTGTAATCAATCTTTCTACCGAGGAACTTAAAAGGCAATGCTTCAGCAATGGTGGTTACACTTTGGCCACTAATAGAGAGACCCGGATCATAAGATGTAAATTTAGTATTTCGTCTCCCCAGACATAGACAGTGACATTTGCTTGGCTTTACCCTCAGCCCACCAGTCCATGAGCAGAACTCATCCACTAAATTCAATAGCTCCTGACAGTGTTTTGGGTTTCGTGTCAGTAAAGCAAGGTCATCTGCAAAAGCTAAGATGGACTCTGTATATTTATTGTTGATTTTAAACCGATAGCCCCATTTCTTTTCTTGAACAATTAATTTATCTATTAGAATATTGATGACTACATTAAAAGCTATTGGGGATAAGCAGCAACCTTGAAACAGCCCCACATTGTAATGTAGGGGTTTTGAGTACTCATTGTTTACTGCTATGGTGAATTTCAATTTTGAATAATAAGAAGTGATTAAATCAATAACTAGATCAGGAAAATTGTACCACCTCAAGGCGAAAGTCAATAGATCATGCTGGACAGAACCAAACGCATTTTCTAGGTCTATCCAGCAGATCGTAATTTGCCTTTCATATTTTCTAGCATCCACCACTCCAGAACTCGTAGTGTCAAACTTTATCCAGATCCCTTGGGCTTGACAACCAAATACTGGAGCTTGCATAAAAAAGATACAAGCAATTGTCGCTGAATTCGATAATGTTGGCACTGCTGTCCTATCGAGCCTTTTAAACCTCGTATATTGGAATATTACTGGACAATGGGTGGGAATGGATCGAAAAACAAATGTCACCGTTACCCACTCGTATATCTAGTCCCGAGCCCTCAGTCTCGAGTCGTGACCCAAATAACCAAACTTCCATTTACATTAGCGAGAACGCTGTTTTATCATATTGAGTTGCTTTTTTATCATTATACACAATGTTCTACGTTATCAAAGAATACAAACCCAACAAATTTTTTAAGGCATCATTTTCTAATTTATTTATTAAATGGCCCCTTAGGGACAGATTAAGGCTGTGCCAACCGAAAGCAGTTACAATTTCAAAGGAACAAGAAAAGAATAATAGAAACAATCTTGTTAAAATATAATTACACCGATTATAAAAACTCGAAAGTTTGTGTGCATTTTTAGTGTGGTTTTAAGTTTGTGTGTGTGTATAAAAGAAAACAAGAGATAAATCCTTATACAAAATGGGGAGTAGTCAGGATCATGTCAGGATTACTAAACTTATAATGTCCAAGGGAAGGAAACAAAAACGAAACTCAATTTATCCAGTTGCCAAATGCCAACAACTTCAACAAAAAACATCACAAAGCCTACTTATACTGAAAATTCAACGAACATCGTTAAGTTTTTAGTAGGTAGAACCTCACTGCAGCCAAAATAACGCTACTACCCTTATAAAACCTTAACCCCCACTAAGTGGAGAAGAAAACACTCTGAATAAAATGAACTTCTAAAACAAAAAATAACGTAATCTGTGTTCTAATTTTTACAATTTCTTTTTTAAATTTTCAACGACGCTTATAAAAAATTATAAATAAGACTATTAATTTTTTTAAAAAGAATTCAATCCGCCTGCTGCAGGGCTCGGGAGCCAAAGTAACCAGTGGTCAGGGCTCCAGAATGAGATACCTCCTCCAGAATACGCACCGTTCCAAGAATTACCGCCTTCTGTATCCAACCCTTGATCCAACAACTAAGCGTAAGCTTCTTAAGAAGTTAGTCGCACCTTTCGCAATCTTTTTGCGAAAAGGTGCGACTAACTTTTGACTGAAATGACTATCGGAACAATAGATTCCACATTGCAGGGTCCTCATGAGCAGGTCCCAATATTTCCATACTTTTTTCCTTTTCAGCTTTTAGCAGACTATCTTGCATGTGGAACAGTAATATCAACAATCACTACACAGCGCATTGATCGATCAATTATCACTATATCAGGTCTATTAGCTACAATATACCTATCAGTAATAATCGTTCGATCCCAATAGAGCAACGCACTGCTATTCAAGAACTGACCATAAATATTATTAAAAAGGCAAGTATATGTCCTCTCATGTCTACAAGATCACTTGTTCCCCAGAATCAATGCACACCGTGTTCGATTTATCATACGCAGACGTAAAACCTCCGGGCTCGAGCCTACATTCACGTCACGATAAAAAATGTGTTTACGTCGTCAATACGCGGAGTTGGCGATTTATGAGCGTGGATAAGATATATGAGGAGCATTCGATAGGTGACACTGACGGATAAAGTGCGGATGTTTTTGAAAGAGAGTTTATTGCTTTTTGGAAAAATTATTTACCCATTTATATTTTTTCTAATGTCTACTGAAATTGTTGTTGTAGAAACAAATTATGACTTCATTGCGAGTAGTAGCGATATTTTTATAACTCGACATTGTGAGCCTTGAATTCGCTGTCTCTCTCAGAACGAGTTAGGGACCAAGATAATAACGAGAACAGAACAGAACGGTGAAAGATGTAGTGACTAAAATTGAGAAAGTGATGCTTAAACGGTTTTGGTTTGGAGAATGGATGAAAGAAGATTTATAAGGCGACAGGAATTGGAAGGGGAAGGCCTAGACAAGTATTCCTGGACTAGATGCAGGACATTTTTTTGAAGTATGGCCAGTTCTAGAGTACTCGAAACCGACGGCCTTGTATGAAAGGATTAATGAGAGTGGAAGAAGCTAAGTAAGTATGCTATCCGTGGCAAGTGGAAGGATGTAGTCTCTGCCTACTCTATGGAAATGAGGTGTGATGTTGTGTATATGTTTTCATACATTATGTATGTATGAAAACATACAAATAACGAAACACAGATTAACGCGTTTTAAACAATCGTTGCCTTCTCCATCTACGTCACACTGGCAAGAAAAGCTGTTCTTATTTGGCACAAATGAAAGCCATAAAGAAGAATTGAATTGAAAAATATCGTTATGGAATAATGCTTAAAATTTGTCTTGAAGTTAATAATAGTAAGTTGTCGTAGCAAAACTTCTTTTAATTGTAATAGACCCTGTCTCATTGTCTGGAGGGACTTTTACGAAGCAATAACATTATCAGATCAAACTACAATAACAATAGACAAGTAATAGAATATCTGTTACCGAAGGCACAACTTTGTAAGAAAAGAAATCAAACATCCATTCGGTATTGTAACGTTCCTTTAGTAACGAGTAACGACTCGTGACAATTCGATACGAAGTTGCTAATCCCAAAGCTAGGTTTTACTCGTAAGTTGAGTGCCTTTGCACAGATAACGAAATTTTGTTCATTTATAATAGAAAGCGAATAAAGCTTGTACATAATTTGTTTACTGATATTATTTTCTAAAATGTTTGTACTACCTATTTCTTTTGCTTTTAATTTCAAATTTCATTTATATTTGGAACTGGGTGGCTTCTATCATTATCACCCTAAGCCCGCCAACTTACATTGGAGCAGCGTGGTGGGTCTCCTTTAAGGATGGAGGCCTGGCCCTGTAGTGAGCCGTTAATATGCTGATAAATGATGATGATCGCCTCTATGTATTTTCATCAAAATAAATTTTTCATTATGTTTGTGTTTTCATTTATTTTTTAACCTTTCAACATTTAAACATTAAACTTCGTTAAATTAAGTAGTGGCTTTTGTAATTGTTTATTCTAATCATTATATTCTATACTAACATTATAAGGCGGAAAAGTTTGTTTGTTCGAACGCGCCAATCTCAGGTACTACTGGTACTAATTGAAAAATTATTTTTGTATCCATTTATCGAGGAAGGCTTTAGGCCCCATAATATCATGCTGCAATCAATAGAAGCGAAGAAACAGTAAAAGAAAGGGGTAAAATTATTCTTCTTTGAGGGCTAATATAACACACACATGACCTCCGTGGCGCAGTGGTATGCGCGGTGGATTTATAAGACGGAGGTCCTGGGTTCGATTTCCGGCGAGGCAGATTGAGATTTTTCTTGATTTGTCTGATCTGGCTTTCACCGTGGCTAGTTACCACCCTACCGACAAAGACGTATCGCCAATCAATTAAGCGTTCCGGTACGATGTCGTGTAGAAACCGAAACGGGTGTGAATTTTCGTTCCACTCCTAACAAGTTAGCCCGTTTCCATCGTAGACTGCATCATCACTTAACATACGGTGTGATAGCAGTCAAAGGCCAACTTGTAGTCGATAAAAAATACACACACGCAATTCCAACATTCGTATTTAGTCATTAGTTACCGTATATAATATTGCCAAGGTTTTCAAAATACTTCATAACATTCATAAGACTCGAAGTTATTCTTAAAACTATTTCAACCAACATTACGAAGACTTGAAACTGAAACTATTTCTTGATATATACTCAGTCACTTCAAGTACGAGTAGCTCATTTCCTACTTTGAGATACTTGAAATGTTCTTACGTGATAGTATGTAGTGACGAAGATGGATTGCTAATTGCAAAAAGAAATGGTAATACATAATATTCAGAATGGTCATCATAATTATGGAAAAATATAATCGTAATGTATGACCACGCATAACTTTTTACAGAGTTGTCCGATTTTGATAGTTCTTTTTTTATTAGAAAGGGCATACATCCAAGGTGGTCCCATTGTCATAATGTTAGGATCTGATGATGATATCCTGGGGAAATTGAAGAAACTCTTCAAATTTTATAGGCACACTTGCAGCGATTTCGGTTTTTGTGTAAGTATCGGTAGCTTTTTTGCTACTAGTGCCGTATAATATACTATGACAGTATAGTACAAGTAGGTTACGTATCGATAAATCGGTAAAAAGTAAGAAATGAATTTTATTAACAAAAAATAGAACCGACTCAAAACTCACTAAAAAGTAAAAAATAACTATGTCATTTAGTTGCTTTAATTTAATTAAGCATATCTAGGAGTCGGTGCCAGCCAAGGTTTCTACTTTAAAGACAATACCTACCTAGAACCCACCGACTGACACCGACTTCATAGATATGCTTAAGTAAATTATAGCAACTAAATGACACAGTTATTTTTTACTTTTTAGTGAGTTTTGAGTCGGTTCTATTTTTTGTTAAAAATTTTTATTCATTCTTGTATGAAATTTTCAGTACGTAGAAACATTCCAATACCGGAGTCGGGAAGTTAGTCGTGTTGTCCATTCGAGCCTATTAACGTCCCACAACAGGGCCAGGCCTCCCTCCTTATAGGAGAGGGAATATGAAGCGAAGACGCTGCTCCAATGCGGGTTGGCGGGCTTAGGGTGATAATGTTTCATACATTAACGATCACTATCTGATGTTGATGATAGTGACCGGGACCGACGGGACCAACGGTTTATCATGCTCCGAGGCACAGAGGTGTAACGCCACTAACTTCTCAACTCCGGGCTTGAAATATATTGAAAATTTCATAGTAAAAGGAAAAAGTCAGAATAATTATTCCGTGATCTGACCCGACCGTGCTTTTGCAATACTACGAAAGAATAAATATTAGGGAAAAATAAATAAAATAATAAAACTAGGGTGACCCGACCCAGGATTCGAATCCAGAACATCGTGCTCGAAGCCACATAGGCTAACCACTGGACCAACGAGGCAGTCAGACTATTAGTGACATTTAGTATTACCAAAGCTTGATCACAAGTGATACTTAGAATTGCTAAGACGAGACTTCAAAAGGCAACATTTACAAGCGATACACCGGCATTTTAAAATCCGAACAAATATTGTCACTTTTTAGTATTGCAAAAGCTAGACTGCAAGTGGCTCCGTTTTCATTCGTGAACTCCCTTTCAACAGTAAAGTTCCAACGCCCGTAAAACAAAGATAGAACGTGTGTTTACGGCTTAAACATGTCCAAGAGTACAGCCGTACAAAGTACAATACTGTGGCTAAGCTATTACACCGACGTGTTTGAACTAGTCTAGCTATCTACTACGTGTAGGGTTGCCAACATTGATAGGTGTACTTACATTTTTTATTTTTTTCAAGTTTTGTTTAATATAGACGACTTGACTTCAATCACGCCTGATCGTAAGCGATGATGCAGCTTACGTTGGTACGCGCTTGCCTAGAAGATGTCTATTCACTCTTGAATTAAAGATACCCATATTGTAAGTGGTAGGAAAAATGGAAGCTGGAAGGGCATTCCAAATGTTAGCAATGCGTATGAGAAACGAGGTACCAAACCGCCAACTGGATCCTTGACTGCTATCACACCTGGTAATAATTGATAATACTATCTAAGTACGACGCGGGCTAACTTTGTAGGGGAAAATATCAACACTTCTTCGGTTTCTATCGGATTTTGACATCGTACCGGAACGTTAGATCGCTTTTAGTCCGTCTTTGTCCGTAGGATGGTAACTAACCACTGCTAAAACCTCCCACCAGCGATTTTCATTCACTGGCGATTTTCATCCTACTTCTAACAAATTAGCCCACTTCCATTGTGTCAACACTTACCATCAGGTGTGATTGCAGTCAAGGGCTAACTTGTATTAAATAAAAAAAAGTCAGTTTGGGTGTAGTTCTAAGTTGTAGAGAGAAGCGTTTGATAAGCGTCTTGGTATGATCCTGGCATAGACGCATTCTTTAATAGAAAGAAAGAAAGAAAAATATTTATTTAGGAAAAACACCACTAATACAAATAAAATAGAATAAAATGCTGGATGTGAAAGTGATGTGATCCCAAATAGGTCCTCACTAAACTTTTTTCAGTGCCCTTCAGGACAGCGCGCTGGTCTTTCGTGAAGCCCGTCAGATGAGGTGACGTCTGGACATTATAATAATATATAAATACATCATAAAATATAAATGAGTTACATTATGTTAAAATTATATAAATATAAGAAATAGAGGGTATATATTAGGAGAAGTAAACATGAACAATACACAAATGAGAAAAGAATAGACAAATATGAATTAGGAACAAAAGTTGTACAATAGTTGTACTTTATGATAAGGTACTTGTGGCAACCCTAACTTCATCGTAATAGTAAAATTGTGTTTTGCAATTTTCACATTTATGCACTTTGTTACACGTACTTTTATTGTTTGTAGTTGTGATCTGAGATTTTTGTGTACAAAACTTTGGTACAGAAATGTACTCTTTATGACTTCTCTCTAAGAGCTATTTTACCTGGGACCTATATTTTAACCAGTCTACGTTGCAAAGAGAAAGATTTATAATGGACTACATGCTACGTCTTCTAATTTATGGGTTATTACTGCTTAGCAAAGTTAATTAACTAAGTTGTTATGCTAACAATTAATTAGTATTCATTGATATGAGGCAGTTACGACTGCATGGTTGGTTAAGTGGTTAGCTTTTGTGGCTTCCATCTCAATCATCCCGGTCACTATCATCGACATCTAATAGTGATCATTAACGAATAAAGACCTTATTTGACTGGACTATTTATGTGCATTTTTTTCAGCATTTCTGTCAATACCATAAGAATATGAATGAGGATAAGTAACTATCATCTTTATAAGCATTGTAGGAGATCTCTAGCAAGTGTAGAAAAATATTTTTTCCGACATTACTAGAGAACAATAAAAGTTAAAAGAGAAAAGTACGTTTAACTCTTTTTTCCTTCCCTTTAAAAGTTAACGGTGTGTAATCGTGTAGGTACATCAAGAATTCAAAATCTTGTAAAAATAAAGTTTTTTCAAAAACTGAGGAGCCTCTATATTTTTTTTACTATCTAAGTTAAAAAACAGTTTAACATCTTTCGGCTTATAAGACTTAAATAATATCTTACACTGCTTAAAGTTTTTATACATACCCAGACGCAAATAGGTCAGAACTTTTAGTTTTCTTGAATTAAAAGAGCCAAGAGCCAACTTTATCCAGTTTGATCCACGGGAGCTTGAAAGTTTTTAGTTTATTGTCTTTGTGAATGTATTTTTAAAATAAAACCATTTTTACTTGCTTTTATATAACAATTAAGACCCCACGTCTTTGCGACCACACAAAAAAGCGAAAGACTTGGTTTTAGACCTAAGATAAGACGTCTAGAGAAAATTCAATATCGTGTAGAAACCGAAAGGGATGTAGACTTCATCCTCCTCTTAACAAGTTAGCCCGTTTCTGTCTTTCCCGCAATCTTTAATTGCGTTATCACTCACCATCAGATGGGGTTGCAGTCAAAGGCTAAAGGAGGAGTAGGATGAAATCCACACCCCTTTTAGTATCTACCCGACATCGTACCGGAACGCTAAGAAGCTTAACTAGCCACTGCCGAAGCCTCCCACAAGCCAGACCTAGACCAATTTTCAAAAATCCCACCCACCCAGAACCCCAGTCTCATATATGCCACTACGTCACAGACGCTTTAACTTAAAGAATAGAATATCTATACTTACGAGTATATTTTTCACAGACATACAAAAGTAGTTAGGTTTTATAATTGTTAAAACATTCATAATAAATTATTTCAAGCAATACGAATCTTGTGCCTTATAATAGTATCTATAATATTCTAAGAAGAAAAAAAAATAATTATGGAACCGAAAACTAAAAAGCTGCTAAAAACTTTTTGTCCCCATACAATTTGCAAGCAACGTTGTTCTCGCCGGAGCCTACTCTGTGCTCCTCTGAAATCGTCGGCTTTATTAAAAATTCAGTCGCTACGCCTCCATTCTGAGTGTACTTGGCAACCGTCGGTCCTACGCCGAGAGCCGGCCTGATATTTATCACATAAACACTGTTTTTGCATATTTTCTGTAAAATGCTTTAAATTCTTGTTGTCCTCAACAACTCCCAAACGGTGTGGCCGATGCCCGATATGATGAAATATCCTTATAGGAAAAAGTCTGTTCTTAGCTTTTTTTTTGTCGACTACAAGTTAGCTCTTGACTGCTATCACACCTGATGTTAAGTGATGATGCAATCTAAGATGGATGCGGGCTAATTTGTTAGGAGTAGGATGAAATCCACACCCCTTTCGGTTTCTACACGACATCGTACCGGAACGCTAAGTCGCTTGGCGGTACGTCTTTGCCGGTAGGGTGGTAACTAGCCACGGCGAAAGCCACCAGCCAAACTACTACACGCTGGCTAATTTCTAAATTGCGAAAAACACCCTCCACACACACCAACAATGCATACTTTTGATGGTATTGTTGAAACGAAAATATATATAGCCATAAAATGGTTTAGAATATAAACTTCCGGTTCAAATTGTCAAACCGAAAGAAGAAAAAACCAAGTAAAGTATAACATTGGGTGCAATATCGGGCGTAGCAGAAATGTAGAAGTGTGAACTACTGGAAGCCGTTCTCCGACCCGAGCTTATTAGATTTAAGTTAATTAGTTTACCACCTAAGTGTTTATTAAAATTTCATAAGGATCAGAAGGCCGTGAAAGCATTACAAATAAAATAATAATAGTATGATTATTGATTGACGAAATAAACTATTTTTTCACACAACACAGAACAACTTCTTAGAAAACACCATATTTTTTTTTTATCATATATAATATATAAAAAAAAATATGGTGTTTCAATTGTTTTTTTATTTATATTATTGAGAAAGAATACTATAAGGAACGTAAGCTAACTTATCCTAAACTAAAGCCAAAATTTACTGAGAAAGCTTGTCAACAAACAAATTAAAAATGAAGGTAGAAAAAATTTTTAATTTTTTTAATTAACTTGTTAATGACGAATGCATGTAAATAAATTAGATAAGTAAGCTTAAAACCAATTAATATATTCAATATCTTTTAAATACGGTTTTATAAAAAACAAAACATAATTTTAAATTTATTAGGCATAAAATGTGTTGCATTTTTTACCTTCATTTTAAAGGAGATTGGCGAGAGTGGCCTTATAATTTTAAAGAATCGTTCAGATACCAGATTGTGCTAATTAAAACTGCAACTTTATATGATACCTGTATAAAAAAATTGGGATTTGTTAAAGATGGGGATCAGAAGAACAAAAATAATTATAATTGACTGAAAATTAGTCGTCTGCAGTAACCGGAACCGGTTCTCTGGTAGAAGGTAGCACAAGACAGCAGCTCCAGTGTTACCAATTTAGTGGATTTCTTAGTAAATCTGGTAGTTTTAAGTCAAAACTTTATTTTAGAAGAGATGTTTATTTATATAATAAACCAATAAAAAAAATATCACATAAGTTTTGTAATTATTGTAAAACGCATAACTATGTATTAGTTTTAAAAGTGTATCTATTATAACAGTTACCTACTAGTTATAAAAAATATATGTAAAATACATATCTATTTACAATTATTATTCTCATTATATATTTTATTACTGTGCAAATTGAACATTTTGATTTTTAGGTATGACCTATTTATTCAAATAATTATTATAGAATCGACTTTATTTTTTCGTTCTATATACATATATAGCTTGGCAAAAAGTCGTGAAACGGTACTAAAAAATATGATAACTAGCAACACTCCTTTTGCGGGTTGTCAACCATGTCAAGTCCGTAGATGTGTCATTTCTTGAAATCGATAAACGTTGTTCGTGTTATTTTCAATGTTATTGTGTTATTGTGCTCAAAATGGACAGAACCGCAATCCGAAGCTCGGCTAGAGAGATCATTTACAAAGTATTTAAAAGATTTTTGGCAGAACTCTAATCCACAAAAATTTTATCCGATTTGAACGAAGTTTACAACAGGACTGCTGAAATGACTGGTAAAATGTGGTTTAAATAAAGTAATCGTATAGTATATATGTGGCTTAATTACAATACCCTCTCATAGTATGCTTGTTTGCATGTAAATGTAGATTCCGGAATTAAAGGTTATGTTTATAAAATGCATTTGCCAAATAGCGCGTTTGTATAATTTTGATACTTTTTTGTGGATATTGCATAAATCACAGAAAAAAAATGTGCGGATTATATGATTTCGCTTATATAACAATGGTAGGTAATAAACCTGTATATACTTAAGTAAATATCTTTTTTTAGGTAAATTCGTCAGTTTAAGACGAATTGCTCTGGAAGGACAGAGAAATAAAGGTGTTTTCTCCACACCAGAGAAACATAGAACTAGGCGACCTACAAAAGAATTGGACGATTGGACACGTAATGAAAATAGAGAGTGATTATTACCAAAGGGGACAATCTCTGTGTAGTGATATTGACAAAATAATTATAAACCTGCAAGATGAAAGCAATAGTGACACATCCGAAGATAGCCAGCGGTTGATAGCAGCAGATAGATAGCAGTAGCAACTGGAGTTGGCTCGCGCCAAGACGTGGCTGAAGGCTTGTCTGGCGTGGAATATTTAGACGAAAAGAATATTTTTTCATTCTGACTAAATATTTATAGTTGTATGAATACCAATTTTCTAATTAAAATACATTACCATCCTTTTAGAAGTTTCATTAATTATTTTTCAATCCTAACCAATATTATTTTGAAAGTGTGTCAGTGAAATCACGTTATTAAAAATTGTATTTAAATCAAAGTATCAAAACCGATATTGTCGTACTATATAGAGTGCCGACATGAACGGTTGTGACGCGACCATTATTTTCACGACTTTCTTGTCCAGCTATAATATGATATTTTGGGTTCATGTGGTGCTAGGCTATTGATTAATTAAGTGACATTTAAAAAGGAACTTGTCTGTTATGTATACTTATTTTGACTTAATAAACTTTATTTTTTGACAGACAAATGTTGGCAGGAGTATTGGGTATTGTCAGTGTGTTTAAAACTAAAAAAAATTAAAATCCCTTGATATGCCCTACAGCTTTAATATTATTTATTCTGTAAGAAGTTCAACATTAAAATATTGTTTCAGTAAACATCTGTCGATGAGATAGGTATGTGTTACTTGTTGTTTACTAGCACAAACAGAGGTATCTCCAATAGAAGATCAGGTATTCCTGTGCCCTCTACAAGCCAGGAAGTTAATATATCTCCAAATTAACAAACAGAGGAAGTTGTAGAAGTTTTGACTGATTGTTCTACTACTAAAGGCCCACTAGTAGAATCTTCTGGACAAATTGTGATGCCTACATTCAACAACAAAATAAATGAGCTTGCATGATGTCAATATTGTTTTATTTATCTACTCTTGTAATTTTTTTTATAATTTTCAGTGGATCTATACAATTAGTCTTATATCTATGTAGATCTCTTTTTTATACGAAATAAGCTTGCGCTTGATCCCAACCTCTATTGATGGTATGTGTAGATATTGTGGTCTAAGATGAAACGCACTCGCTTAGAAAATGCCTATTCACTCTTGTTATAAAGATACCCAAGTTGTAACAATATTTTCATTTTCTTCTCTGCAATGAATTGGTAGTTTGTAACTTCAGAAAAACGAAACGCTAGGAAACTTGTATTTAAGGGATTTACTGTCTCCTTTTTATTTAATTATTGTTAGTTTATAACTACTGTACTTTACAATCAACCTTTTGGCTGAGATTTTTACTTAGGCTTATTAATATATTTAGTAATTTTTCTGTAACTATCTTCCATCTCACATTTAACATGCAGAAGTTATGCATAGTAAACTGTTACCTACCTATAACAAAATGCCAGCATAGCGATATATGGGCGAAATAAAAACTGTGGTATACCTACTTTAATCTTGTACCGCATGTTCACTTAAATATCTAGCTAATATTTAAGAGTGTATGTTGAACATATTCCTACGTATTTAATATCCTGATACAATTAAACAGTAACTTCTTCTAGCAGTTCATTTTTGATTAGTAAATATTTGAGGTTATAAGATAAAAGCTCTCATATCTTTTTTCTCCTAACTTTTCTAACCTATTTACCATTTGCTTTTTTCTTAGTTATGTTATGTTTTACAACTGCTAATAAGTTTCTACTTTGAACGCTACCGTTTTCTTCGGGTCCAAAGGTACATACAATCTCGCCATTCTCCTTTGTTTGTTGTCAAGCATCTCAATCGAGTTTGGCTTTAGTATAATAACTATAGAAATCATGTCCACGTGGAATCGTGGAAAGAATACTGGCTGAAAATGGCTGGCCTCAACAGAAGGGCTGGCTCGTTTTTTGCGTAAAGTATTAGCCTATATATGTATATAACACCATAAATTGCTTCAATGAACCTCCGAAAAAAACGCTAAAAGTCCTATTATAATTTCTAGACCAATAAATTATCAGAAAAAGAGATTATAGGTCATTCGCGTTAAGAATGCAGTGAGTCATCATTGTTCGCCGGTCTAACACCTTTTTTTTTTTTTTTAACCAATCAAATCGCGTTCGAAGCTATGCCTTCAACTGGTCACTATAAACTTGACCTTGTAATTTGAAAAGACTTAATTGTGTAGGGGACAGGGTTAGGCCGGCGCTCAATGCATTCTTAATGCGAACGAAGTATAGTGAAATTTTAAACATTGGCATAAATAGTCATGTAACTGAAGATATCGGCTCCTACAGTTTTCCGTTTCCATTATAAACTACATTGAAAAGAACGAAGATCGACATCGTTCAAGCATAGAAATTGAATGAATAACTCAAAATACTGCCTATTACCTTTATTTTGCTCCGCGAAACGACTCGGCAATAAAAATGTTACTTATTTTTTTATTCACAAAAATCTGACTTCATTACAATATTATTTTGTTTGGGAGAAAACCTTACAAAGTTGCCGTAAAGAATAATAAATAGATTGAATATACAAGCTTAGTTACGTAGGTGCTGTTTTATAAATTATCTGTTTTGGCAGTTTCTTGCCAACTTTATGGTTTTTAATAAACGTTGTATGATAATTTCATAAAGTTACAGTAATATGCATTATATTAGGAAAACATTGTCTAAGAATTACATCCTTATTCTTTCTTCTTTTTAAACGACGAAAAAAAACGGAGGAGGTTCTCAATTTGACACGTATTTTTTTTTATGTACGATGCATAACTTTTTTGTACAATGCATAAGTTTTCCGATATGATAATTATTTTTTTATTAGAAAGGGCACACTTCTAATGTGGTCCCATAGTCATCATGTTAGGATCTGATGATGATATCCTGGGAAAATTGAAGGAACTCTTCAAATTTTATAGGCACACTTGCAGCGATTTCGGTTTTTATGTAAGTATCGGTAGCTTTTTGGCTACTAGTGCCGTATAATATACTATGCCGTATAATCTAGTACGAGTACGTTACGTGGCGATAAATCACTAAAAAGTAAGAAATAAAATTTTTTAACAAAAAATAGAACCGACTCAAAACACACTAAAAAATAAAAAATAACTGTGTCATTTAGTTGCTTTAATTTACTTAAGCATATTTAAGAGTCGGTGCCAGCCTAGGTTTCTATTTTAAGGACATTGAACGCACCAATCATACCTTGAACCCACCAACTGCTTTAGTTCGTTAAACAAATGTTCCTTAAACTTGCTGGCACTGACTTCATAGATATGCTTAAGTAAATTAAAGCAACTAAATGACACAGTTATTTTTTACTTTTTCGTGCGTTTTGAGTCGGTTCTATTTTTTGTTAAAAAAAAATTTATACCGCAATTTTTACGGGAAGTGGAACTACGCGGGTTCAGGAAACTGCGAGCGTCCTCTTGTTATCGAAATAAGCATAAAATGAAATTGTGCCCTAAAAGAAACACATCCAATTGAGCTTATAGTGGGGCAAGAGCTAGAGAGTGCAGCCAAGTGCTAACTTGTGCTAAATAAAAAAAATTGATATTCAACGTAAGAAATCGATTTATTTGAATCCTTTTCCTTACCTACCTACTTAACTCCTAGTATTATTTGGACATCTAAATCGGTCTAATTTTACCAAAATCGCTTTTATGCCATTTTTGCTAAAAGTGCGTTACCAAAACATCTAAGACATTTGTGAGATCAACCACAAATATTTACCTGTGCAGATAAAATAGATATAGATGGATTTCTGGCGAAAATCTCCATACACGTGGACGATTTTTCGTTTGAAAGAATAGATAGGTACGAATATATTATACTGTAGTAGTACAAGTATATTATGACAAGAATGGGAACAGTTTTTTGGCGCCGCGAGCTTATCATGTAAATTGTTGGAAGTTGTCCAGTTTTGTAGGGCCGGTGAAAATACAGTCTAATAAGTGAGTATATACCTACTCAGTCTCTAATAAATTATATTGGTATACCCTACTTTTTAAAGTTTTTAATTTTAAAGCAATCATACTACTAGTATAAAGGCTAAAATTTGTGAGTGTGTATTTTTGTTGCTTCTTCACGACTAAAGGGCTGGATCGATTTTAATAAAATTTGGTATGGAGTTACCTTACACCCTGGATAAACACATAGGCTACTTTTTATCCCAAAACTTTTACGGGAACGGGAACTACGCGGGTAAAACTGCAGGCAAGGTTTAGTTAAATTATAATTTAAAACGTAGCTACCAAGTTTTATTTGTCAGTTTGTCCCAATTAATCTTCGGTCTGTCCCCAAAAAATAGTCGCTAAGACTGACCGGAGTAGATATGACAATAGTCCAAGAAGTAAGGTTTTAAACCTATTCTGTCGGTATACGATGAATATATGGTGTAGCTCATATAGAGCGACTTTGAAGTCTACAAAAATGGCTGTAAAAAAACATGTCGCGACTTCATAATCTCAATCTCAATACTATTATAAATGCTAAAGTTTGTGTCTGTGTGTATGTTTTTGTTACTCCCTCACGCCGACTATTCAACTATTAATTTTTCAGATTCATTTATCAGATTTAGCCAAAATTTCGAGATAGATTATATCCTGGATTGAAACGTATAACATTTTATATATGACCAGTTACCACCCTACCGACAAAGACGTGCCGCCAAGCGATTTATCGTTCCGGTACGATGTGTAGAAGCCGAAAGGGGTGTGGATTTTCATCCTACTCCTAACAAGCTAGACCGCTTCCATCTTAGACTCCATCTTCACTTAACATCAGGTGCGATAGCAGTCAAGGGCCAACTTGTAGTCGATAAAAAAATGATGTTCCCACGGATACGTGCTTACATGATCACAGATAGTAAACCAGTAGGTAAAGCTTTGTTAGATGCGAATAAAATTACCCGTGTACCCGCTTTACTGAAGGATTTAATCTTATATATATGCAACTAAATAACAATTTTTAAGTTCCTTGTCCTGTACACCCTCACCCTCTCTTCAATTAATTGTTGCTTCTCAACTAGGTTGCCTGGAAGAGATAGCCTGTTGGCGATAAGGCCGCCTATTGGTCTACTGTAAATTCTTGTGTCTATTGTATCTTATTTTGTATTTTTCCTGTCTTGGTGTGTGCAATAAAGTATGTTTTCATTTCATTTCATTTCATCTCAATGCCCTAAATCTCAACTGTTAACAAACAGCCAGAAGGGAATACAACTTAAAACACCAAAAGACAAACTTAATAACAATTTATTTACAAAGACATCAAATATGATCAAAATGAAACATTATTACAGTATTTACTTAATTAAACATTACGCGCACAGATTCTTACAATAGTCAAACAGTATGACTGCACAAGACTTGGACACTAAGGTGAATAACCACAATTTTCCATAGGGGCATATTTTATAGCCTACCGCCCACCATTTTTGCTCGACGAGTACCGCGCTTAGTCTATTATCTATAGTTTAAACGCGGTACCACAATACAACAAATAAAGCCACCGTATTGTCTATAGTCTTTTCAAATAGAGTATACAATGCTGCCAACACAACGAAAAGCGTCGTTGAGTTTTAAGCTCTATTAATGACTTTTTAACGCCATTACTTATCTACAATCCCCATAAACGAGCTGAACATCGATTTGTACGTAATAACAGTCGCCTACCGCGGGTATGCCGAGATTATAATCAATTTACGTTTCCATGATCCCGCCTCTTGTACAAGAATCCTTGCGACGCTGAATTACGTTTCGGTTCAATTTCCTCTTTAAATGCGATACGATGTGACTTTCGATTTTCACGAAAAACATATACCTTTTACTAAGATACTGTAAGGTTGTTAGATGGAAGTGATAATTAAAATTATTACAAGTGAGTCCTTGACTGATCACTTACCAGCAGGAGTAATTGCAGTCAAGAGCTAATTTGTAATAAATAAAAAAAATATAAAAATCATTTCATTGGTTGTCGGGAAGAGATCGCTCATTAGCGATAAGACCGCCAATTGTACATTGTTTTTATTTTTAAGTTGTCTTCTATTTGTAAGTTCTTTTATTTGGTGTACAATAAAGAATATTTCATTCATTCATATCACAGAACTTTCCTTTTGAAAGAATTAACTAACTATTGTTTCAAAACTAAAGTCGTTAAAGTCCCGAGATGTCTAATTATGTCTACACGATCCAAGCAATTTGTGCGTCGTCTCGCATAGCTCAAGCCATGCTTTGGCTGGATAATAAATCCTGAATTCAATTTCCATAGTAATCACTTGATAGAGCCTCGGGGCTAGTAATTAAAGCTCCCCTTAGTTTCAATCTTTGTGGCGTTTTCATTATGATCAAGTTGTTTTCACTCACTATAAGACTTTTTGTATATTTTCTTTTCATTTCTTCTCGCCGGCACACTCTTGACAGAGCGGTCGTGGTGACATCGGGAGTGGTGGCAAGCTCCACAACCCGTCGTCATTGCTCCCGTACTGCATCACTTCTAGTGCATTCGTGGACACTTCTATTTACAGCGATCCTCATTAGATTGGTCCAGCGCATTGTTGACCTGCCGCACGTTCTTGTGCCTTCGACCCTTCCCTGTACCACCAGGCACTCCATGGATTTCTCCTTGGCGAGTAATATGCCCAAAGATTACATTCCGGAAGGGGTGTGGATTTCGTCCTACTCCTAACAAGTTAGTCCGCTTCCATCTTAGATTGCATCATCACTCAACATAAGGTGTGATAGAAGTCAAGGGCCAACTTGTAGTTGATAAAAAAAAAATTCCACTAATGCCATTATTTGAATCTAGATGGATGGATAATGGACTCTTAATTTTTTTAGAAATAAAACTTGACAGACTAAGAAGGGAAGTTAGTTTGGTATCGACAAACCATCGTCTTTACGCAGAGGAATACTTTGTAGGACTTGCAAGGTAAGGAGTTAAGGGTGTGGCCACTATTCTGTCTGTATTCTTCTTAACGCCTTGAACAGTTAACGGTGGTGGATTTTTAACTTCACACCAGGAGTGTCTTTTGTACCATCAAAAGAAAAAGTTAAATAGTATTTCACGTTATCAAACAGAACAAATAAAAACAACAATACAATCCGCAGAAGTTGAGTAATAAAACGAATGTAGCAATAAAACCGGCGGCCATCTGCAAACATTCATCACTGCCAGCGTTCAATGAAGTGTCGCAGACAACTCGCATTAGAGGGCGTCCTGAAATGAGAAACTGTACAATCTTATACAAGTGCTCCTGATTTGTTGTAAACTGGAAAATTTTGCTCATCTTATTTGGTTTTACGATGGGTGAGTAAGAGATAATTACTCTCGGAAAACCGACGGCTTTTTGCAAAGATTTCTGACAAATCCGAAATATTGCTTGTTCTCTTTTACTCCCTAAGATAACAAAAAACTGACTGATGATACACTTTGCAAGGTTTGCAATAAATACGCCCTACAAAGATAACTATATAAGGTGAGGCTGAATTATCTGAATTGACACTGGAGCAATGCATATATATTAAAAAACTAGTACAAAACCTCCCGCTAGGCTGGACTAGCCAAAGCAAGAATTGACAAAAAAAATGAGAGGTGTCAAGGGACACTCGGATGGAACGAAGTTATAAATATATTGCTGGCAGCATTGTGAACCATAGACTATAGAGGTGCCGATTTTCTGTGTTGTTGTGGCAGACTGTAGCAAAAGGTGGTTACGGGCTGTATAAAAGAAGCCTTAATGGTGAAGTGATCATTATTTTGGTGTGTTCACTTTGTGTGCATCTCTCTCAACTCATGCTGCCAGTTAATTTTGTCAAAAGTTAAAGTGTAATAAAATGTAAATAAGCGCTCGTTAAGTAAATTATGTGATTACCGTAAGATTGTTTCATTTTGATTTGATTTAAGGAAGTTTTGTAATAAAAACGTGTTGATGTTTTGATTAATGTTCTTTTTCTGCTCTGCTCTTTCTGAAGGGGTCAAAAGGCACATTTGACCCCTTCTGTTGCTAAAAATATATATTCTCTCGACTTCGTAAAAACGCCAGCGTATAGGTTAGAACACGCACGGCTTGCTAAATACATGCGTTCTGATATTTTAATATTAAAATATAATTTGCTTTTGCTTTGCAGCACAGAGCAGCAGCGCAAAGCAACAGCGCAAAGCAGGTGGCTTTTCCTTCCCAAGCGATACAATTGAAAATTGGATGAACTTACCTAAGTGAAATCCAATTGTAATTTTATGAGTGTTGATCTGAAATATAAATTGTTTAACAGAGTAGTTCCCTTTTCGCTATTCGATGGCATCGCGAATTTATTTAGAGCATAGATAAAAACAGAAAATAATAACTATGCGCTAGTGGTACGACTATTACATCTTGTCTGTGGCAACCCTAAACGTCACTGATTTAGAGCAAATCCTGGATATCAACCAACTTTGGTGAATTGAGCTAGGTACCCATTATGCACTGGGATAGCTTTCCGCGAAAGCAGGGTAGGGAGGGTATTTATATTTCAGATCAACACTCATAAAATTACAATTGGATTTCACTTAGGTAAGTTCATCCAATTTTCAATTTTATTTCATGTTGATCTGAAATATAAATTGTTTAACAGAGTAGTTGTTCAGAGTCAGATGCATAATGGGTTGTTTTAAGATATTATGTCAATATTATAATAATATAAATTCTTTGTAACTGAAAATTTTGTTTATTTATTTATAATCAATCAATCAATCATCCTTGAATGTATAAAAACTTGGTAATGTTACAATTATAAATATGCATATGTTTAAAGAAAAAAAATACAATTCCAATCTATTTTATAACATAATGTATAATAAACAATCATTGTGTAAGGTTAAAAACTGATTGAACAAAATCATCATTAACATTTTCTTGAATGGGTATGTTATAAAACTTAGCAAATGTTAGTGAGCTATCAGACCAGCCAGCTGTTTTCCTAATAGTGTCCAAGGACACACCAGCCCTATTAGCAAATGAGGTAGCAGAGTGACGAGTACTATGAGAAGTGAATTTACTTGTATTAATACCGCTATCAGAGAGGGTGCATTTGATCCATCTGCTTATTGTTTGTTTTGATGCACGACGGTAAGGTTTTTTGAAAGTGATAAAAAGGTATGGTTCCTCATTTCTAATGGCTGCTGTGTTCTGGATATAGGCCTGTAGTGTACTAGCAGGACACACTTTAGGCTCTTGAGTATAAAATGGGAGATACAAAGTAGTAGATTTTTTAGTGCTAACAGATGTTTTCACTAAATCACTTAAAGTTATAGTGATTTTAACATTAGACACTGATATACCGTCAAGCTTAATTAAAGATATAGTTTGTACCCTCTGGGCAGTTGCTAATGCAAGAAGTGTGGCTAGCTTTTTAGAGAGCATTTCTAAGGTTAAGGCAGAGTTTTGTGGAAGTTGGGCAATATGATGCAATACAATACTCGGGTTCCAAATTTCTGTATACCGTGGCATGGTTGGTTTCAATCTGAATACTCCCTTAAGGAACCTTTTTATTCTATCATCTGTACCCAGTTTTTCACCCATAAGAAGGGATAGTGCTGATCTATGGCAGTTAAGGGTGTTATAGCCTGCACCGCATTCATATTTTTCTGTTAAAAATTTAATAACAAATAGGACAGATGTTAGAAGTGATCCCTGGTTATGTTTGTGGCAAAAATTCCACCAACTTTTATAAGTAGTATTGTATTGTTTCATAGTACCTGTCGATATAGAAGCTAGCATGATATTCAATGAGCTTTCTGGCAAACCTCGCCGTCTGAATGCTTGCCGCAGAATATGCTCGCTGCCAGGGTAAGGTGGCTGCTCAATGGATGCACTGTCCTAAGAGGGGATATTAGAAGATCAGTATTGGGTTGAAATATAATTGGTTTAGTTATCATTAATTTCATGGCGAGAGGATACCAGGGTTGTGACTCCCAAACTGGATAGACCATGATGCCTTTTGATTTATCAACTTTTATCTTCTTTAGACATTTGGTGATTAAGGCAAAAGGTGGGAAAGCATAGAAAAAATATGGTTCCCAGTTAATCGTGAAGGCGTCTATATTAAATGCATATGGATCTCTTTTCCATGAGATATATATGTCACACTTTTTATTGATTCTAGAAGCAAAAAGATCAATGTTAGGTTCTCCAAAGTGGTGTTTTATTAAAGAATAAGCTTCATTGCTCAATTCCCATTCAGTATCCATATTTGTGTTGCGAGACTCCTCGTCAGCATGGATGTTATCCTTGGACTTTATGTAGGATGCATATATGTTAATATGTCTTTCTTCACACCAAGTCCAAATATCTCTAGAGATGTCATTTAAATGAGGGAATTGGACACTGCCCATTTTATTGATACATGCAATGGCAGTTGTGTTATCAATTCTAAGTAATATATCACAATTATTTTGTGTCTTAGCAAAACATTTTAACCCAAATGAAGCAGCTAGTAATTCTAACTGATTTATATGCAGTTTTTGTTCTGAGTGTGACCACAACCCTCCATCACTCTCACCATTACAGTGTATGCCCCACCCAGTTAGAGATGCATCTGAAAATATCTCCATTTTAAATTGTCTATCAGAAATATTTTTATTTATTATTCCTATACTAGAAGACCACCAATTTAAATCAGCAAATATATTACAATGTAATGTCATTATTGCATCATAATTGTCATGGTGTTGTAATAATGCTAAATATTTTTCACGTTCCATTATTTTTGTATGTACCATGCCATATGGTATGGCTGGGCAAGCGGCAACTAAAGTGCCAAGTAATTTAGCAAATTCTCTGATTTTACAATATTTCAAATTTTTAAACTTTGCTATTAAGGCTTTAATAGTGTTTTGTTTCTCTTCTGGTAGCTCTAGGGTCATATTATGAGAATTAATTGTGAATCCAAGGAATTTACAGTACATACTTGGCACTAAGCTGCTTTTTTCATAGTTTATAATTAAACCTAAACATTGAAATAATTTCAGTGTTGCATCCCTATTTGCTATACATTCATCAAATGTGCCACCAATACATAAACAATCATCCAGATATATGGTTGACAAAAAACCTTGTTGTCTGAGGAGGCTGACAACCGGTTTCAATAATTTTGTAAAAACGCTAGGGGCTGTACAGAGGCCATAGGGTAGGGCTGTAAATTGATATAAGGTCTCTTCAAATTCAAAGCGTAAATATTTTTTGCTTTCTGTGGCCACTGGTACTAAAAAATATGATTCTTTTAAATCTATGGAGCACATGTAATAGTTCTGATCTACAATTTTGATGGCTGTCCTTATATCTTCCATCTTAAAATGTTCAACTTTAATAAATTTGTTAAGAGGTTTTAGATTAAGGATGAATCTAAACTTCCCATTAGGCTTTGGTCTTAGGAAAATTTTGGAAATAAATTGATCATTACTATGAGTACATGTTTCTACAGCCCCTAGTTGTAGTAAACTTTTTACCGCTTGGCGCATATTATTAAGCTGTGTAACAGGTAGATTATTCTTGGGCATAGTGGTTTGCATAGGTTTTCCCTCAAAGGGGATATGGTAGCCTTTTACCCACTGTAGAAGAACGGGATCATCAGTGATGCATTCCCAACATGAGTAATAATGGGCAATGTTGCCTGCATGTACCTGGTTATTCAGCATTTGTATCTCCGTGGAGCAGCCCTCTCGGGGCGTGTCCGGGTGTAGCTGCGGCTGACTTGTCGAGGTGGCGGCTGTGTTGCACGGTTCCGTGGTCCACCTCGAGGTGCTGCCGCTACTGTCTGCTGGCCTGGTTGGGTCTGAGGTGGACCATAATGGTTTCCCGATGTTCTGTGTTTCGTTGTATGCTTTTGTGGCGGTTTGTGTATGGGTTTTTTAATTTGACTTGAAGACTTCTTCAAATCTAAGCTATTTTTAATTTTGTTTGCTAGGTCAGCACCATATAAATTTTCGTCTCTCTTCACCTTTTCTACTATGGTATTAAAGTTTTTGTCCAGTAAGGGGGAAATGAGAACGCGCCGAGTTTTTGTATTTTGAAAATTGATGTCGGTCAGTAATTTTGAAGAGTCAGCTAGCAGTGAGAGTAATTCTATGTTGTTGATTTCCTTTTTTCCTATTAATTTTGTCATGACCTGACCTATAATAGCAGAGGCCAATCCTAGTTGTTGTTGGGTCATCTCAATAGATTTGTCCCTTTGTTTGGAGCTCTCTGTCATAACAGCCTTTACTTCCTCATTGAGTATAGGTGCTGCTAGGAGCTGGCAATTTTCTGGAAATTTATATTTTTTCATTATGTTCTCTCTTTCTTCTTTTGTAAGGCCATTGGTTAGGATGTGATTCCAGCGTTTTGTAATGTCGGATTGAATTTCCCCCTCAAATTTAGTATTGTCCTCGTATTCTGTGCCCAGCGCGTCACGCAAGTCAGCCGTTATGCTTTCGGGTTCGACGACATCTTCATATACACATTCTGAAATTATTTGTCATGTTGTAATTGTTGTGAGGTTATATTGACAAAAATGGAACATCGCGTGTTCATATTTTGATAGTAGGTATCTCGTACATATTGTTGGTATCTCGTACCGAATTGAAGCTATAGTATCTCGTACTACGTTCAATTTTCGTGCTCAAGAGTATCACGTACAGGCACGGTTGTTGTGTGGTAGGTATGAAATAAAATTATTGTTAAAGATGAAAATCTGTAAATTGGGTTAAGAACATAAATTTACCTTGTATTTCCGAATGATCTGAGATGTGCGAATCTGGCGACGGGTTTCGAAGAAGAGATCTGGACCTTGACGGGCTCCGACTAAGCTTCCTTTGAAGCCGGTCGAGGCGTCGTTTGTATTTTTCAATTTTCCGTTCTAGACTTCTGCCACCCATATTTTGTATAGAGCGTGACGCAGTTTACGATTTTGAGCCACTTTTTACACTTATTAGCACCAATAAGGCAAATTTATTATAAATTACAAAGAATTGCACGATGCCGAGCGAAAGCGCGAAAAAGAAGTGACGTTTAGGGTTGCCACAGACAAGATGTAATAGTCGTACCACTAGCGCATAGTTATTATTTTCTGTTTTTATCTATGCTCTAAATAAATTCGCGATGCCATCGAATAGCGAAAAGGGAACTACTCTGTTAAACAATTTATATTTCAGATCAACATGAAATAAAATAGCTTACTATATCAAAAAGCGTCGTTACAACTTTTCGTGAGAATTTTTTCCGTCTAGCCCCCTTTCACAACGTGCGATAAGGAACTTGGTTCCAATAATCTTATAGTATATCTATATAACATACTAGTATAAATGACGTTTTAATCTCCTTTTGTCAAATGGAAGAATTACAAAATCCATTAAGAAAATATTTGGAGCAAAGTCGATTATGTTTTCCTGCGTAAGCACAAAGCACTTTTGTCGTAAGACGGAAATGTATTCAAGTACACTCAACCAACAAAATGGTCGCTATCCGTTACCTCAAAGGGCTTTGGGGAACCCTTTTTGATTGTATTGTGCCCATTATATAAGTTAATACATTACGATACATTATTATACTTAATTTACATTCTTATAATATCGTAGATATTCCGTAGTTCATTATTTGATTTGATTTTTTTTCATTACAAGTTAGCCCTTGACTGCCCACCTGATGGTAAATGATCATGTAATCTAAGATGGAAACGGGCTAACTTGTTAGGAGTAGAATGAAATGCACAACCGGTTTTGATACGAAAGCGTACCAGGACGTTAAATCACTAGGCGGTACGCCTTTGTCGGTAGGGTGGTAACTAGCCACAAAGAATAAGTTTCGTTTTCTTACACACAAATAAATATTATAAATCATAACATGTATAATATTTACTTATAGAGTGAATACTGACTTTCTTACTATCATTTCCTAAGACAATCTACTTTCCGGAACAGTTATAGAGTCACTACTAACAGACTTGATTTTTCAAAAGTACTTCTGAAGGAACTGCTCAAAGAATTTGATTTTATTTTGCTCCGAATTTTGCTCATGTTACATTGCGAATGTTCATTTATTATTTTTTTCTCTAAATAATTTGATTTTTATTCGTTGTCAAGTATACAAAAAAATGCTTTGCTCTCTAGAGACAGAAAAATAATTAAAACTCGAATGAAGATGCAGCCTTTTACAGACCAAGCGAGAAACATCTATTCAAATAATAATTTTTTTTTTACAATTTTGATATAATAAATGTTTAGGTATCACTATTTGATGCGATATTATTTAATGTAATATTTAGACAGTACAGGGACAGTTTAAGAATTTAAATAAATAAATTTAAATAAAATAATAACAAAATGCATATAAAACGATATATAAAAAGAAAGAGAGTTCGAGATATTCCCTTTCAAGGTTGTGGTTCAGTGAAGGTATATTTTCTTTATTCCTCGTCTCAATTAAGGGACATCAAAGGCAGAGATGAGCTCGCTCGGACTTCTTTATATTATACGGCTTTAATAATAATATCCCATTATTTTCATTTCCATTCACCTTTGGATCCCTTATTTTTATGTAATTTAGTCTTACCTTTAATACCTTTTTTGTATAAAGCTCAAAGAACCAAAACTAGTCAAAGAGCCTGTGATGCCCACATTTTCATCATTTAATAAAAGCCTCCAGTTTGTCAGGTTATGCTCCTCCTCTTACTTTTTTTATTACAACTTAGACCTTGAATTCAATCACAAATTTTGCTAAGTAATGAGTACCTAGTACGAATTCTACAATTTTTGTTTTAACGCTATATCGTACCGGAACGCTTAACCGTTTGAATTTTAATTGGTAGGGTACTAACTAGTCAAGGCCGAAGCCTCCTACCAGCCAAACCTGGACCAATTTAGGAAATCTCAATCAGCCCAGCCGGGAATCGAACTCGGGAACTCCGTCTCATAAACCCACTGCTTATACAACTGCGCCACGGAGGCCGTCAAAAGATTGGACCATGATTGCTTTGGGAGGTAACAGGGAACAAAGATTAAAACCCTTCTTCCAGGCACTTCCGAGAGATCCAAGTTTGATACTCCATAGGCCAACTGTACGTACGGACGAACGGATGCTAAACAAATTAAAAGTTTAGAAGCGGCTTTCCAACATCTGTCTACGGAGAACACTCGAGTACTTTGGTCACATTGCCAGGAAAACCGCGGATAGTATTGAAAAGCTTGTGGTCACTGGCAAGACCGAGTGAAAGAGACTTCGCGGACGCTGCCCGAGACGATGGACGGACCACTTAAGGAGGTAGTAGACGCGCCCATCTCAAATGCTATTTGCGCGGCTGCAAATAGAAAGAAATGGCGAAACACCATAAAGAAGGCTTTGTCGTTGGGGTGCCACGATCCTCAAAGCTGAGGAAGCGACTCGAGAAGAAGGCCGACTGTTTCTTACCCTTAGTAGTAGCACGGGCTAAAACTCCTACTCGTATAAAGAAATCTATGCGAGTAAAACCTCTAGGCAAAGCTACTAAAAATATTACAAGTATATCCTCCTCCTTAGCACAAAATCGCCAAAGAGCTCGTCAAATGACTTGTATTTTCCAATAAAATATTACAATGACAAATCACTTTCTGGTAGAGCAACGCGTAGTAGCATGAGTTGCTGATTCTTACTACTGATACTGATGTTTAGTAGCCTTGTGATGATACAAAACGTATCTTGAATCCGTGCCAAACGATTGTATTCATATTTGTCGACACTTACTAACGTAGCGCCTGTATTACTGATACTGTGACCGCACTATCTTACTCTAGAACGCCTTTACCACAATAATTATTGCGTCAATTACCGCGTATTGTAGTGTGATGTATACTTGAGTATTTAGGTATCGCAGTGAACTGATAAATAGACAAGTATATAACCTCAAAAACAAGTATATTTTTTTATCGACTACAAGTTGGCCCTTGACTGCTATCACACCTGATGTTAAGTGATGATGCAATCTAAGATGGAAGCGGGCTAACTTGTTAGGATTAGGATGAAATCCACACACCTTTCGGTTTCTACACGACACCGTACCGGAACGCTAAATCGCTTGGCGGTACGTCTTTGTCGGCAGGGTGGTAACTAGCCACGGCGAAAGCCTCCCACCAGCCAGACCAAGACAAATTAAGAAAAGTCTCAATCTGCTCCGCCGGGAATCGAACCCAGGAATATAATATATATATAATCATTATCAGCCTAGTAACAGCCCACTATAGGCCAGGCTTCCCTCCTTGTGGGAGAGAGGATATAAAGCGTACACCCACCACGTTATTTCAATGCGGGTTGGCGAGCGATCAGATGATGTTGACAGTGACTGGTACCGATGGCTTAACATGTTTTCCTAGGCACAGGGGTATATCATCACCAGCTTCCCGACTCCGACTATACTAAACCCAAACTCGTTTGAGAATACTTCTCAACAAACAAATTAAAAATGAACGTAGAGATCACTAGTCATTTTACATCTAATTTTTTTAATTAACTTGTTAATGACAATTACATGACATTAGATTATTAAGCTTAAAACTAATTAATACTATCGACCGCCCGCGACTTCGCCCGCGTGAGACTTGGTGTAAACTCGAACTCTCGTTTGACCCCTTAAGGAGGTGAGAATTAGAAAAAACGTTTTTAAGCGCTCGCCTACGTCAATATTATAGATAGCTATATGAAAACTTTTTTAGCGCGACGCACGCGACTCGCGAGGCGTATCTAAGATGGCGAATGCGGTTTTTTTGGGTAGCAACTACGAGTCATTAGAATTTACCGAAATTCTCCGTAATCCGAATTTTACAGATATATGCTGTCGACTCGAAATCAATATTTTTTTCATCTAAGGCTTTTAAGAATTTAATTCCGATGTCCAACAGTAAAAATGGCTTATTGTCAAATATTTATATAATAATAGGATATTTTTAGTATATTTCCAATTTGTGTTCTTTCTATGTTCATCTGATAGACTGACCATAGGCTGATAATCAGCCTATTTAAGGCCCACTACATGGCCAGGCCTCCCTCGTTATAGGAGAGGGGATATGGAGCGTACTTTCTGGGTTAGGATCAGGCATTCTCCTTTATTGGGCATAAAATGTGTTGCATTTTCTACCTTCATTTTAAATTTGTTAATATGTTTTCCACATTGATTTTGGCTTTAGTATAGATGTGTTCACACTGACGGATGCACGGAAATTTCAACAAGCACAACAAGTGCAGCGGCATTTAACAAACGATAATCACTAGAGTAGAGAGTATAGTTGCACAAAGCCTAAACAATTCAGAAATTAGTCTTACCTATAAACCATAGAGCAATCGAGACAGAGTATCTACATAATCTACGCAAATAGCTCTTTGATATCTTGATTGATCGTCGTGTGATTCGGCCATCATTCGCTCGTGCGCCAAAACTGAAAATATAATGAATCAGATTGAAATCGTATCATTGTTTGTTTACCATTACTCACCAAAAGGTTGATACGCAATAAGGAAAATTAATTCTGATATTATTTGCGTGGTCTAAAATGCGTTATTAAACGCCAATATTTATCAGTGCATTAACAGCCCACTATATGGCCAGGTTTCCCTCCATGTAGGAGAGGTTATATGGAGCGTTGACCCATCACGCTGTTCCAATGCAAGTTGGCGGGTTTAGGGTGATAATTTTTTACACATTAACGACCACTTTCAGATGTTGATGATAGTGACCGGGATCGACGGCTTAACGTGCTCTCCTAGGGGTATAACACCACCAACTTCTTGACTTCGGGCTTGGACTGGACTGAAAATTTCATAAAAAAATAAAAAACTCGATTATTTCGGCGACCCGACTCAGGTTCGATCGCAGGACCACGTAACCGAAGTCGCATAGGCTAATCACTAGACCAAAGAAGCAGTTGAGAGGCATTACTAATTTTGTTTAAAAAGCTGGCATTTAACAACGTGGGGCAAAAAGTAACGTATGTTAATCGACTTTCCTAAAGGAGGAGGTTCTCATTTCGTCTTTATGTTAATTTTTCCGTTAAGTAATTTAAAACACAACAATTTAATAAAGATTTGGAGTCGATCTGATGATGGAGCCGAAATACAGATGAGGGAACAGCTCAACGTTTTACTGCAGTTACCTTGTGTTTGGGCCTGATTAATTCGCTTCGATGAGAACTTTACATTTAGATGGGCTATGACCGTAATTTCGGTCTGGTAATGAAGACGAAGGACAGTCGAACTACTTACTACTCGAAGACAGCTAGACCGATTTGATTAAAAGGAAAGGTTTATTTTTATTAAGTATCAACCTCCATTCCACAAGATAATTAAGCTTATATTAATCATCGACTCCGTTTAATTTACGAGTTTGGGCACGGGATATTAAATCGGCGATGGGGTGTCAACGCGTCGTAAATAATACGAGTAAGTGCTGACAGTTTCAGACACTTCGTTGAGGTTCAAGTGGGCATAAAATTCGCACCTAAAAGTTGAACCGTTAAAAATCATAAATATGTTTCGTAATCATACTCCTAAAGGCGAAAGTTTATGAGTACATGTTTGTAACTTTTTCACGACTAAACGGCTGGAGCGATTTTTATAAAATTTGGTATGGAGATAGGTGACACCAAGGATTAACACATAAGCTACATTTTATCTTGAAATTTTTATGGGAATGGCATCTTTCGGGTGAAAAGGCGACCTCTCGTGCTTAATCTAATTTATAAAATTTCCCTGTCACAATGTTAGTTACCGTACTCCTCCGAAACGGCTTTACCGATTTTTACCAAATTCAGCAGGTCGAAGAATCGGCTACTATCTAATTGTCATAAATTTTTTTTTTAAATTTTTAATGCAAAACAACGTTTGCTGGGTCAGCTAGTCTTAAGTATAAAATTCTAGGGTCACATTGTAAGTTACCATACTCCTTCGAAACTGCTCGACTAATTTTTATGGAATTTTATATGTATCGACTTTCAGTAAATCTGAGAATCGGCTACTATCTATTTTTTATACCTCTAAGTGATAAGGGTTGTCCACCCCTAACATTGTATTTTAATTTTTTGTATAATGTGGCATTAAAAAATACATACACCCCTACCCGATCAACCCTTATATATAAAAAAATGTTTCCTAGAAATAATATACATGGCAAAAGAACGTTTGCCGGGTACAGCTGGTAATATTACAATGTTTGTATGTATGGATGTTTGTCACTCTTTCACGCAAAAACTACTAAACGGATTCTGACGAAACTTCACAATAATATAGCTTACATGTCAGACTATTTTATCCTGAAATTCCCTCGCGAACGAAAACTACGCGGGTGAAACCGCTGGCGTCCTCTAGTGTAAAATATTTAAGCCTCAGCCGTGACTAGTTACCACCCTACCGCCAAAGACTTACCGCCAAGCGATTTAACGTTCTGGTACAATAGTATAGGGGTATAGAATTCAGTCTATTCGTAACAAATTAGCCCGCTTCCACCTTAGATTGCATCATCAGTTATCATCAAGTATAATTGCAGTCTAGGGCTAAGTTGTAATGATGAAAAAACCTTTCTTTTTACATCAGAGGTTAAAATTACCAGACAAAATCACGAATGTTTCAATGCACTTTATACTAAACGAATCCCTCTCTCGGGCTTAAAAAGTCTCTGTGGAAAATACTTTCAAAGTGGAATAGGTAATTTGGTCCAAGATTATCCCCCAACCGCGTTCACTAATGGACCAAGGATGGGTAGCACGTGCAAATGAACTTGGCTATTCGGTTAAAATTTCAGCATACACTTCCCGACCGAATAATAAAAGGAATACCTAGTTGCAACTGACACGTTTGTGAATGCAATAAGTTTGCGCGTACACTAGCGACAGGAAGACGGAAGTTGCTAGGTGTTATTTCAATCTGCGAAGCAAGACAAGAAGTAGCATGGTATTATTAAAATATAAACGACTGAAACTCACGTCACTGTTGTCGGAGTATGTCCGACTTGTTTCGAACGCATACGGGATCCTTAGTCATGGGCTTGATTGTTCATGAAATACGGCGTGAAGCAAATTGCGAGCCGCGCATTTGTTTATCGCCGATCATTTTAGCGCAAAGCCATTTGAGACTGTAAAAGGAAATTGCACATCATAGAATACACGTACTTTGTTGATTTTTTAAAGATCCCTCGGGCAATATATTTTGATAAAAAGTATCATATTGTCAAAGTGCCCCAGGATAGACCTGCCATTAGCATCGATAGATTCACTATCAGTCGATCATTATGAAATTTGTCTCTTAGAAAGAAAGTGATGAACTAAATTAGGGGTACATACTTTTAAATCGTAAATTCGTTCTTAAATTTTGTGTACAATGTAGTTTATTTTTGGGTAAAAGAACATTTTTATCGTAAGTATATTTCCTTCATTCAATCATTAGAGAAGCCCGGCGTTTCACCCCGCGTAGTTCTGGTTCCTGTTGGAGTTTCTCAAAATGTGGTCTATGTGTTAGTCCAGGATGTCCGCTAACTCTACATCATATTTTATTAAAATCGCTCCAGCCGTTTAGTCGTGAAGAAGTAACAAACATACACTCACAAACTTTCGCCTTTAATATAGTAGTATGATTTACTGTAGGTACGTTAACAAAAAATCGCAAGTGTGTTGTGGCACTGCTGTGCACTGACCTATATCCAAGCTGTCGACGCAGGTTGCCACAAAGTATTGTATTCATTTCTTCCAGACTGTTCTGTGAGAGCTGTCAATTGTGCACTGTACCTACAGCTCATTATGTGAAACAAGTTTTCTTTTCATTTCTTACAACAGTTTTGAAAAAACAACATGGAATATGATCACAGTTTAAAAGTCGATTTTTAACGAGTTTAACTCACACCTTAAGCCCAAGTCAAAAGACACAGTTAATAGACGTACCTAGACATAGAGAAGGAGATCAATTGCGGTCAAATCGAAAATAATATTACTGCGTCCCATAGCAACTAAAGAGAAAAAGATTTTTTTTTTATTTTACCGGCTATTCGCCGACAATATTTCTCTCTTACAAACGAACATTGATCCCAGAACATCTCAGATCGATGTACAATCGCTTCACGCAAAAACAATTTAGTAGAAACAAACAAAATTTAGTTGCAAAATTTCATACAAGCGAGTAAATGATGCTTAAATAAAAATGTCACGTATTAATATTTCATCTAACCTTATCCCAAATTACAAGCTATAAAAAACCAATTTCGTAACTGTGAAATTGTATAACATCGAAAAGTTGGAGTATTTTATATCAATTCTCACGTTTTTCGTTTATTAGTCGAAACTGGAAAACTTTTTTCACTTTTTCGCCTTTTAATTGACGAGAACAAATACAATCGTATTTTACTAACGTTTCATAGTATAAGAGCTTGTGGTGGATAGACCTTTGTCAATTTATAAAAGATGAAATTTTGTCAGGTACCTCCTACCACCAACCTACTATAGATAAGTGCACTTTGAAGATTGAACAAAGATTTCTATGGCATTTTTTTAATCATTACAAGTTAGTCCTTGACTGCAATTACTCCTGATGGTAAGTGATGATGCAATCTAATATGGAAGCGGACTTACTTGTTAGGAGTAAGATGAACCTCACACCCCTTCGATTTCCACACGATATCGTACCGGAACGCTAAAATTCTTGGCGGTATGTCTTTGTCGGTAGGGTAGGAACTAGCTACAAGCCAGCCAGACCAAGACCAATTTTGAAAATTTTAATCGGCCCAACAGGAAATCGAATCCAGAACCTGGGTCTTTTAAATCCGCTGCTCACCACTACGACACGGAGGCCGTCTAATGATGGCCATAACCTTAAAGTTTAAACAAAGATTTTATAGAGTTTGGGGCAAATTATTTGAGTACCTACTGACACTACTATGACCTGTAAAAAGATTGAAACAAAAGAATTTTATTTACTTATTTAATAAAATCTGACCGCCACAGTCTCTCGATCCATTAACCAATAGAATAAATAAAGGGAGGAAATCTAATATACGAAAGGGGTGGAAACCAATAAAAGCAATTCTGAATCAGCCACTGGGTAGTTATTACACCGCGTCAAGGGTCATATTTTATTTTCGTTGGCGAGAGATGATATTTTTGTGATTTAATGATCAAAATATGAAACTAGATAAATAACCAACGCTCCATCATAATCATTAACAGCCGGTGGACTCCTCTGCTAGATATAAGCCTTTTTAAGGACTTCCAAACACTGCAGGCCACATACGGCTCAAGGTAGTGTCTGTGGCCAACATCAAACCAACACAACACAAGGTCAGAGCTCCCCACTGTGTAGAATATCTACTAACTTCCAAATCCCAGGTCGAAATATTCATATCTATCATTCATATCATCATCACTATCAGCCTACTAATGGCCCACTACCGGGCCAGGCTTCCCTCCTTGTAGGAGAGAGGATATGGAGCGCAGACTCACCACGCTGCTCCAATGCAGGTTGCCGGGCTTAGGGTGATAATGATTTGTTCATTAACAATCACTGTCAAATGTTACTGCTAATGACCGAGACTAACGGCTTAGTGTGGTCTCCGAGCACGGGTGTGTATCAACACAAACTTCCTGACTCCGTGAACGTACTGGAAATACCCGACCCAGGACCCGAACCCAGGACCCCGTGATTGAAGCGGTAATACGCTAACGACTAGACCAGCGAGGCTGTCTATCGAAATATTATTAACCTGCATTTCTCAGTAAAAATTCTAAGCCCCATGTTTGTGTGGTGTAGAGTTAAAGGTGTTAAAAGCACTTTAAACCATCGCTAGGGTTAAAGTAGTCAAGGATTAAAGTCAGTCCTTGAGTGATTTTAAATCGATTGTTAACGTGTAACTTTGAGTGTAACATTACCCTAATCCCGCCAACCCGCATGAGAGCTGCACAGTGCCCAAGTTCGCCTCCCAATATATTTCTCTTTTTTAGTTTTTATTGAAAAGTGTTACCCACACTTTAGGGATTGTTTACATTTAAGAATAAACATAATATCGAAAATTGCGGAACCGACCGATTTCGGCACCGACGTCATCGGGATCGTGGCCTAGCGGTAAGGTGCTCTAAGTCCCCGAATTGCCAGAGAGACGCGGGTTTGAATCCCGTCGGTTCCGCAATTTTTGATATTATGTTTATTCTTAAATATATTTCCTCTTATAGACTGAAGATAATGAATGATTACTAAAAACACATCCGTACCATCACGCTGCATTCCCATAGGGGTAGGCAGAGACCACCTGCTTCCACTTGCCACGATCCTTGCATGTCTTTAATCGTTCCTGAACCAAATCCAGGACATTTTGATTAAAGGTCAGGTCAAAAGTACCCTACACCGACTTACTTTTATGAAAGGTTTAATTAAATTGGAAGAAGCGAGCCAAATATTAATAAAAAATCTTTAATCTTATTGATTTCAAGTAAATCAATTTGAGATTTACATTTATTGAGAATTCTTTTGTTTTCCAATAACGATATAAATTAAGAACTATACATAATTACTTGCCTAAATTAAAGTAAAACGGAATATGTTTAGCATACAATTAGACGCTGTTGTCATAGTGAGATGAGCGTATGACATTAATGAATAAATTAACCTGCTTTCAAATTGCCCGTGCATTTCGAGAATCTAATAATTATGTCAAACACGTAATCAGCCGTACAATACCATTAATTAGCTCATAATCATAAATACGTGGATTTCATGATTAGATTGTAGCTAATATTCTAATATTTGTGTTGATTTTTTGTTATTTGTGAATTATTTTCCTTCCTAGTATATTTATTCACTTTTTTACACACTAATTATATAGGTAATCTATATCGATGACTTTTTCATACCAAAAATCATAATACATTAAAAATATATTATAGAAACAGACTAAACCTACTTAGGTACGAATGGGGCAAAATTTAGTCGTTTAGTTAGGTTAAATAGATTTTAACTATTTTGTTTATTAAATATAATTTTCTTTCTTAAGTTGGTTTAGTCTATTCCTTTATTGTATTTTTATTGAATTATATTTCATTTACTTCTCATATTTATTGTTTTGTACACCCTCTGTCTAATTATTGGTAGTAACTTCTTTTCTAGGTTGCCTGGATGAAATTGTCTATTGGTGATAAAGCCGCCTTTTGTGCGTCTTTAAATTCTCGTATCTAATTATTTTTTATCTTAGTTTTAAAGTAAATTTTCATTTCATTACATTATTTTGATCGATTTTTGGAACTTACAAAAAGCGTCTCTCGCCCGACAGAAGTGAAACACGTCTAGCACCGAGTTGCAATTTCATAAAGAGCCTACCTCACTCTGCCGTATGCGTGAGTGAAAGGGAAGCCAGACGGAGTGGTGCCGAACAACGTTACATAACAAATTTTGACGAAGTTTTTGAAATAAAATAAAATTATTTTTTTTGAGTATTTTTCTTTAATTTCTTGATGTCTATAAGAGTATATATAAAGTACTATATAAAGTCTGAGCATTACATATGTACCTATAGCAAGAGTAATAACATAACATAATAGTGATTGTATCTCAGGCTTGTATGTAGAATGGATCACGGAGCTCAGTGTACACAGGTGAGGTTTGCACAAGTAATTAATTACAACAGCTGCCTTTGTTTGATTGGAGGGCGGAATTAGGCTTTTGTTAATATCGTTAATATTCTTCGATGGATTCGTATTAATTGCTTCGTTAGTCTAAATTAAGTCTCCAAAAATTTGTCTCGTTCCGCTTCTCCTGTTTTCATATCACTTAATTTTTTTATAACAATTCAGTTAGGTTCTTATTTAAGTTGCCTGGAAGAATTGCTGTCACTGCTGACATAGCTGTCACAGTAAAAAATATCTAAATAAAAACACCTATCTGTTTAGAAACGAAATTCTCGAAAAAATTCTCCACTTTTAACCTTCAATATCACAAAAAGTAAAGGTTTCACAACATTGCTTTCGTAGTGAAAAATGTTTGGAATAAAAATCTAGCTATTTGAAAACAAAATTCCCATTTAACGTTAAAAATTCAATATCAGGCAAAGTAACGGTTTACAGCACTGCTGTCACAGTAAAAAATGTTTGTGACAACAACGCCTATCTGTTTAAAAACAAAATTCTCGGAAAAATTCTGCACTTTTATCCTTCAATACCACCGAAAGTAAAGGTTTCACAGCAATGCTGCCTTAGTGAAAAATATTCAAAATAATACCCTCAATCGAAATAAAATAACTTCGTTGGCTGGCATTTTGAAATTTTGGTATTTTTTGTATGAGCCGTGGTGATGTCCTTTGTTACAAATAGACATTAAACTGGACAATGAAACACTTATCTATGTATAGAGCTCCTCAAAATTAATTTTTCGTGAACGAAAAATTTATGTTTAACTGTTTGTTAAAAATTAATTAATTGATTAAATTTTTTTTAGTATTTAAGCACTTAAATATGCTTTCTAAACAACAAAAATCATCATCATTATGTCTAGTAACCATAGACCTATTTTAGACATAGGCCTTTTTTAGGGACTTTCAAACACAACGATTCTGAGCCGCTTCCTGCAACACGTTAATGTCCTAACGTAGAGGGGGGTCGACCAACACTGCGTTTTCCGGTGCGAGGTTGCCTTTTTAGCGCCTTTTTTAACAACAAAAAATAACATAGTAATATGTGCAAATTACTGATTAATTTGTAAGCGGTGCATACATAAATATTATGTACAGCTAAATTTATATAAACGTTTCTGAAAAATTGGTCTCTCGCAAAGTCTTCTCTGTTTAATCTACCCACTGTTGCTATTTAACCCGTTACGTCCAAGCATTGTGACAGATGTAAGCTATAATACCCTTAAAGATAATTAAAAATACTACTATAAAATATTAATAATCACTTTCTTTTGTTACAGGTGACAACTTCCACAGCAAACCAAAACATGTCCGTGTTATGATATAAAAAAAAACAAAATATTAAAATAAATATATAAATATAGTGCTAAGTTTCAGTGTTACGTGTGTTAGTTTTTAATTTACTACGAAATAAAATTTCCTGGAAAATTACCAAAACAACAAAAAACAAAGGCGCGCAACCGATAGTCGTAAATCAAAAAATGTGCTGCTAATAAAAGTTCAACATCCGTATATATAAAATTTTGTGTGTCCGGTGTTTGCGGTCGCGATGTCTTCAAGGACGGGCCAGAGGGGCACGTCCGTTGCTACCAGCCAGAGGAAACACCGGTCCCGTTCTACGCCCAGGTATGATCTGGAGAAGAAGCCGAAGAAGAAAGACTTGAAGACGACGGGCACCACCAGCTTGGTGTCCATCCCCAACAGTATAAAGCTTACTATGCTCAACAGTGGGCTTATATCCTTTGGTGAGTTATATTCTTAAAATTCATTTTTGTTTCTAATCGACTTTACAAAAGGAGGTTCTCATTTTGACATGCAAATCCAAAAAGAATATTCGTTTGAAAACCATATTGTATTTTGTCTTGCATGCCAGCCTGCCAGCCTCTGCCATATTATAGAAAGAAAATAACGTTATTTTTAACTGCACCTGTTAATTACTCTTCTGACACTTAAAATATCTCGTAGGGTTTAGCCAGCGTTTGCAATGTAAGCGCAAAAAATGCGGTAATTTACGACATCACATCAGAAATCTCTAAAATTATCAGTGTTTATTTACTATATTATACATGTATTATACACATAAACCTTCCTCTTGAATTCCTCTATCTGATAAAAAAACCGCACGAAAATCGGTTGTGTAGTTTTAAAGATTTAAGCATAGCTAGTGACAGACAGAAGATAGGACAACACGTCATAACAAAAACCGAAACTAGGAAGCCACAAACAGACACAAAGAGATGTCAAACATTTATAACACCCCTCATTTATACAACGAACCTTTCGACGACCCCCGTGGCGCAGTGGTATGTGCGGTGGATTTATAAGACGGAGGTCCTGGGTTCGATTCCCGGCGGGGCAGATTGAGATTTTTCTTAATTTGTCTTGGTCTGGCTGGTGGGATTCTTTCGCAATGGCTAGTTACCACCCTACCGACAAAGACGTATCGCCAAGCGATTTAGCGTTTCGGTACGATGTCGTGTAGAAACCGAAAAGGGGTGTGGATTTTCGTCCCACTCCTAACAAGTTAGCCCGCTTCCATCTTAGACTGCATCATCACTTAACATCAGGTGTGATAGCAGTCAAAGGCCAACTTGTAGTCAATAAAAAAAAACGAAGCTTAATAAAATCGACAAATCAAAGCTTTTTGTGCCACGAAACCTACATCCCGTGTTGATCTTTACATCTCAACCTCACCATCGTTTCCCCTGTTTCCTAATGCATAACACGAAAGGTTAAATCTAATCAGTATGCGCCGAGAGCAAGGATCCTGAATATCAACTTCGATACACGAGCCCGCACCGAGATGGCGGCCGCCTCGCTTCCAGCAAATTTTCCACTTTGTTACTCTGCAACTGAATATACGAGTATTCAGTCACTTACTTTAAAGGAATGCATCTGGAATACACTTACGTTAGAGTCTATATTCAAATCTTAAATGCTTGGAATGTTTTATGCAAATGTGCTATTCTAAAAGCTTTTATGGTTGAAAGCAGATTGGGTCATACGCCATATGAGCACATGAATTAAGAAAGAGAAAAATTTATGTTTCTTTACATACATACATACTCGTACATACCGGTACATTTAGCGTTCCGAAATGATGTCGTGTATGCCGAAGGGGTGTGGATTTCATCCTCCTCCTAACAAGTTAGCCCGCTTCCATCTTAGATTGCATCATTATTTAACATCAGGTGTGATAGCAGTCAAGGGTAAACTTGTAATAATAATAAAAAAATTTTAACAAAAAATAAAAACGCCTTCAAAACGCACTAAAAAGTAAAAAATAACTATGTCATTTACTTAGTTTAATTTACTTAATCACATCTATGAAGTCGGTGCCATCCAAGTTTAGGTAAAGACTTTAAAATAGAAAGCTCGGGTGGCACCGACTTCATATATGTGATTAAGTAAATTAAACTAAGTAAATGACATAGTTATTTTTTACTTTTTAGTGCGTTTTGAAGGCGTTTTTATTTTTTGTTAAAATTTTTTTATTTCATACTTTTTAGTGCTTTATCAACAACGAACATACTAATAAACCTACTCAAACTAAACCTTAAGTACTAATATTCACTAGCTACTTATAATATTCCGACGTCCCTGCAAAAGTGCATATAAAATTTAAATAGTTTCCTCGAGTTTTCGTAGATAACCTTTCAAACTTCACATTGAGACATATTAATCGAGCCCAATCACATAGTAGCTACTGTAAACCGTTAAAGAGCTCCCTCAACTGTCCTTCTTCTTCATCGCCAGACCCTCAATGACAGTCACAGCCCATCTAAATATAAAGTTCTCATTGAGACAAATTAATCGAGCCCAAACACAAGGTAGCTACTGTAAACCGTTAAAGAGCTCCCTCAACTGTCCTTCTTCTTCATCGCCAGACCCTTAATGACAGTCACAGCCCATCTAAATATAAAGTTCTCATTAAGACAAATTAATCGAGCCCAAACACAAGGCAGCTACTGCAAAACGTTACGGAGCTCCCTTAACTGTACGTCGTCTTCATCACCAGACCCTCAATGACAGTCACAGCCCCTCTAAATGTAAAGTTCTCATTGAGACAAATTAATCGAGCCCAAACACAAGGTAGCTACTGTAAAACGTTACGGAGCTCCCTTAATTGTACTTCGTCTTCATCACCAGATCCTCAATGACAGTCACAGCCCATCTAAATGTAAAGTTCTCATTGAGACAAATTAATCGAGCCCAAACACAAGGTAGCTACTGTAAAACGTTACGGAGCTCCCTTAATTGTACTTCGTCTTCATCACCAGATCCTCAATGACAGTCACAGCCCATCTAAATGTAAAGTTCTCATTGTGACAAATTAATCGAGCCCAAACACAAGGTAGCTACTGTAAAACGTTACGGAGTTCTCTTATATATAGATCGGCTCCATCATCAGATCGACTCCAAACCTTCATCAAATTGTAGTGCTTTTAAATACTTACCGGAAAAATTAACAAACGTACTTATTGTCCCTACAATTTTTGAAAGTTCCCCTCGTTTTCTCCAGGATCCCATCATCAAATCCTGGTTTCCTTGTCATGGTACCACCAGCGGACTATCTACTTTCCAACAAAAAAAGAATTATCAAAATCGGTTCATAAACGACGAAGTTATGCTCGAACACACATTAAAAAAAAATATATATATATATATACGGTCGAATTGAGAAACTCCTTTTTTTTTTGAAGTCGTTTAAAAAATACCCATCACGCCCCATTTCCATAGTGGTAGGCAGACTACATCCTTTCCTCTTGCCACGGTCCTTGCATACTTCCTTACCTTCTTCAACTCTTATTAATCCTTTGATACAAGTTCGTCGATTTAGGGTACTCTCGACCTGGCCATACCTTAAAATGCCCTGATTTGGTCCAGGTATAAAGATCTGTTGCCAAAAGATAAAAGCAATACACCTTTATCTGATATATTAACTGCGATCTATCAGTAAAAGAAAACACTAAATTAATGTCTGATGCTTCGTAAAAAAATATGCAGTTTTTATTATCACATCTAATAAATTCCTCCTCACAAAGTATTTACTAACTGATTTATTACACCAAACTTCGCTTGAGTTTCTGCGTTGCTAGAGGATTGACGTGCATAGCTAGTACCTATGAATCACGTTAACGATATGTTTTCCATTATCAATTTTACAAGCATCTGCTGACGGATGACGCACTCGATGTTATACAAACAGTTTCCCGTTCCGTATCAGCGACTGACGTGGAACCATCAACAATATCTATCACTTATCAGTATTTATTGAAAACTAGAAAATCTCTTGGTCCTTGACTGTAACTTATTAGCAGGCGTCCGCTATTGTCCGCGTAGAAATCCTGAAATTTGACATTCTTTATTAAATAATTTAAGAATCTGATAGAGTTATAGTCGATCGATCAGTGCGCCGTACAATGATTGTTGATATTACTGTCCCAAATGAAAATAATCTCATATACGCGGAAAAAGAAAAAATATCAAAATACTTGGATCTTGCCTACGAGATTATTGCCACGTGGAATGTTATTGTTCTGATAGTTAGGTATATCAGTCTATGCTATTTTTGAGATAAGCTTCGACCAACATCTTAAGAAGCTTTCGCTTAACTGTTGAATCAAGAGTCAGATGGCAGAAGTCCTAGTCCTTGAAACGGCGTGTGTTGTGAGGAGGTTCCTCTGGGTCTGGAGCCCTGACCACCAGTTAATCGAGCTCTCAATTGCTCCGCATGCGATCCGAGAAACAGATTTATTTCTATATTATATATAATTTTGTATGATAAGTAACATTGTGAATTTAAAAAGAAAATATAAATGAGAGTGCTTTTTATGTACAGGAAATTCTTTGTCTAGATTCACTCTCTTATTAATGAAAACGCATTAAAATCTAATGCATAATTTAAAAATTTTATAGAGACGGTGCGGGCAACTTTATTTTGTAAGTGATAAAATACACCAACGATGTCCAAGGCTATATTGTATTATTACATGAAATTAGGAGGTAACTGACCTTTTTGTTAGATAGCTAGTCCTTAAATTACCAGGCATCAATGGTACTACCCCATGGGTTCAAATTGGAACGTTCTATATATGCAGTTGAAGTAAAACGGTCAGCAACCTTCAGTGATAAATAACTATTGGAATCTAGACATTTTTATGATTACCTTGGACAATATAAGACATGCTTTATATCAGAGTAGAAGTTAGTTGAGATCCTTTTTAAAAACCTGTTTGATAAAAAAGAAAGAAAAGGATCTCATGTGTTTTGTTTACAAGACAAAAACGTTTGCGCAGAAATTTTAGTAGAGTCAGATAAAGCCTTGCTTTACTCGCTAAAATTTTTAATTATTGTGTGTAGGATAAGAGTATAATCGAATTAGCTTCCGTCAAAACAAGATGACAAATTGACAGTACATTCTAAGCCCAAAAAAATTGACACAAAAGTGTCCGAAGAGGCATTCGTGGGCATATTTCCTTGTTTTTTTCAACACCGTACCTCCCAGCTGTCAGATGAATGTATAGTTTGAAAACAAAAGCCTCCAACTCTTTGCGGACCCCTTTTGGGGGTTGTAAACAAAATCCTCAGCCGAATGACTGTCAAAAAATGCTTTGCGACGGAATTTGATTCGAAAACAAATACGTATACGTACGCCGCTGGAATTGTAGCCTGAATTATTCGCATTCAGGACGAATGTAGAAAAATAAGAACCTTTTTTTACAAACGGAATATTTTAGTGCTCTGCGAACTGGAATTTGTATCATTTTTTTACTTTCATAATGGAAATTTTATTTTAGCGTACAGAATTTTAGCAAAGGTCATGGTTAGAGAATTCGAGCCTGGGTTTTTCCATTCCTGGTATCCCGAGGTAAATAACTGCTTTTGAATATTAAAGAAAAATGGCAATGGGATTTAAAACTAGTTTTTTTTCAGACTTCTGCATTTTACTAATACAGTTTTGAACTTAATGCATACGCTAATAACAAATCTAAATTAATTTACAGTAAACATCATTATGCATTTTTATAACGTTAAAATTAGATTCCTCAAATCATATTTTGAATAGAATAATATACAAGATATTTAAGAAGAATATTTAAGAATAAACATAATATCAAAAATTGCGGAACCGACGGGTTTCGAACCCGCGTCTCTCTGGCAAACCAGGCACTTAGAGCGCCTTACCGCTGGGCCAATAAAACTAAAAAAGATTAAGAATACAATCGAATACAATAATACTTTTACATAACTGTACTACTACAGTTATGTAAAAGTACATAACTCATTGGTCTAGTCATCTAGTGGTTAGCCTATGTGACTTCGATCATCAGAACCTGGGTTCGAATCCTGAGTCGGGTTCTCGGTCATGCTTCGGAGAGCACGTTAAGCCATCGGGCCCGGCCACTGTCATCATTCTCGAATCCATCATCTGATAGTGATAGTTAGTAAATAAAAAAATATCACCCTCAGCCCGCCAACCCGCATTGGAGCAACGTGGTGGGTCTACGTACCATATTCCCTCTCCTATACGCAGGGAGACCTACCCCTAAGTAAGCTGATAATGATGACATAACTCAAACTTCATTAAACTAGATAAACCCTAATCTTTTAAGAAATCGTTCATTCATCTACGAGTAAACAATTATTCAAACCAGAAGCACCAAAACCTTCCCAAAGTTGGTACTATTTTCTTATAATAGCAAAACACTTAGTTTATACATAAGTCACTGTTCAACTGTACAAACTAATTTTTCCTAGTCTTGTTTATTAATTTTATCTAGACAATTTTCAAGCCGAAGGCAATTGTGGACCCTTTTTCAAGTAATAGAAACAGAAACCTAGTTATGTCAGTACATAAATCATTCATATTTTCATTGATTCAACTAGAAAAACTATTATAATCTGTCTGCGCCTCATTCATTCTAGACATGTTCTCAACCCCAAGGCACCGGTGAGCCTCTTTGCAAAAAGCTTTTTCATGTATGTCGTTGGTAGGTAGGTTATTACGTCGAAACTTTGCAAACTTTAATTAAAGCCCACTAGTTTCTCTGTGATTTAACCACGAAATTACTTGGTTTGTGGCCCAAAAAGACAAAGAGACTGAGTTGCTTTTATTTATTTAAAAGGAAATACTAACTCTGAAAGCAAAACAAAAAACTTTTTGTGCACAGTTTTTAAAGCCATGCAGCCGTGAAACAACGAAACGGTCGATCAACGTAACTGTGAAATAGATGTGCAAACATTTTTTTATTGTATCTAGTGATTTTTTACATAAGATTGATCTGTTCTATACTTTTTGTATCAATATACTTAGACAGTATCACCCTAAATCCGACAACCCTCATTAAAACAGCGTGGTCTCTTATAAGGAGGGAGGCCTGGCTTTGGAGTGGACCATTAATGAGCTGATAATAATAATGGTGATACTTAGCAGAATAACATATAGGGCACATTTTATCCCGAAATTCTAACAGTGGGCGTGCACTAGTAATTGTAGAAACCTTAGATAGTATTGACGACTATATCAGGGGTTAAAGTATGAAATTGCCGATTTGTACTGAAAAATAAAAAATGTTTTTTTTTAATTTAACGTATTTATGTAATCAAAATAATTACCATTATTATGTATACATTGCTGCCATCTAATAGGAAGCTCATTTATGCCTTTGCGATATAACTCTGGTGATCTAGATTCGACAAACTGTGTGAAAGCATTTTGCACTGCCTCCCGAGAAGAAAACTTTTTATCACGTTGTGATGGTTTCTTCTGGTACGCATGGTCCACGCTATAATATGTGGCATAAATCTATTACTATTGGCCAGTTCTCGACTGAGACCCCCATTGTTCTACCGTATTAACACCCGTCCGCTACTTGAGGTTTAATTACTAAATTCCGACATCAGATAGACAACCACATTAAATAAGGTAGAGAAATAGTTAATAACAACTAATTAATTAATAAATGGAAACTGATTCCATTCCCAACAGATTGACACTTCATATTTTTACACGACGATGTTTATTTTTTATGGCTACTATTGTACCAACATCATTGTATAAAGACACCTCTATTTTGATGATCGAAATCACGGAGTCGACGAAATCACATAGTGTTACTATCGATGATAGGCTCTCAACAACGAGTTGAAACTATAGTGACAATTTATAGTGTTATAACCGTTCAATAAAGTTAAATTTAACAATAAAACAAGTTAACTGTGAAACTTCTTACAAGTCAATTGATATCATGCAGTAAGAACAGAATCAATTTCCATATTATGACGTAAGCGATCCTATTTTATTTACTCTATTTATAATATCATAATTTAGCAATTCCTACATTCTGACTATATACCTATTTAGAGAGAGAGAAACCTACAACCGCTCCATCTAGTTGATCATTAAAGATCTATTAATTACCAAGGCCTGCCACTTATCCCTCGTCCTATAATTTACAATATAGATTTAGAGATCTACGTGGTGTTGCATCTATCTACTAGATGGCGCTAAAGTGCCAAGTGCCCACCCACTCTAAACGAAATATCGATTTAAAATGTATCCCCTTTTTTTTTCTTGACTACATAAATTCATTTATTTATTACCCCGTCAACCTCTCCGAAGAGTCAAAGCACTTAACCTTCAAATCCCTGAGTACAAAAAAAATAAAACTTCGACCAGATAAATCACTTAACTAAATAGTTACCTACAAAATTCGTTCATATTAGTCAAGTGATGTAATATTTCAACATACTAATTTTTACATTACAATGGGTATATAATTTTATTATGTTTCCCTTTTTTTTTCTATCTATCTATCTAAAGATAAACAATATCTAGACCTAATTACCATAAACAACCGTCCATGTATTAAGCCCTGTTTAAACTATGCAAGTTTTATGGAAATCGACTCAAGCTATATAGAATTAATAAAAAGTACTTACAGAAATTTTCTGCTCCTAAACCACGCTGTAAATATTTTCTTTTTTTCTTTCACTAAATAAATACACGGCAATATACAAGGCAAGTCACACGTGAACCGTCTATAGACGTCAGAAGCGAACTGTCGTCTCGCCCAGATGTCAACTAGCTGCCAAAATCCACAGTATTTATGTGTACCTTGTTGAGTGTTTTTTTTATGATATTTGGGATGTTTAAAATGTTTTTTGTTGAAGCCTTTTAGCGAATGCAATAACCAGATGTGGTTCTGGGATTTCCAAATGTAATTTTATGTCAGCGAGTAGGTAAGTACCCATTAGATATTGTTACAACGTAAAAAATTGTCCAAATCACGAAAAAAATGGTAGTCCGTTGGAGCAAGGTCTGGCGAATATGGAGGGTGACGAATTTTTTATAATTGCAGTTCCTGTAGAGTTAAAACCGTTTCTCGTTTTATTATTATCTCGTATTGTATAGTAACTACTAAAACTAATTATGGTGAACGAAACCGTAGGTAAAAAATAGTTATTTTTCTATCAAAAAGACTACCCTAGATTCAGTAATAGCTGCTCTGAAGATTGATGGACCGACGTCTTATTCTAGGTCATCCTTTTGAGTGTATTGTACGAATATGAACGAAATAAAAACGTTCCATTTAGGATATCAAATGATGGAAGATGTATTCGTGTAGAGAAATATCCTCCAAAGAATATATAGGTCAGATATAACTAATGCAAAGGTTTGGTTGGTCCTATGTTTGTAGCTCTCAAATTGGCATAGATATCATATGGGCTCTAGTTTATTACAATTATCTCCTAGGAACGATATCTACACTGACCAAATTGGTGGTGAATTGCAACTACGCCAGCCATTCTATTTCTGGCTTAACCACGGATTCTTGCAAAAAGTGTCCCCTTTTTTTTAAGCAAATCAAACTATAGTACTTGTGGAGTTTCCATTGCCATGAGAATCAAAGATCCCTAAAGATCATGTATTCAAAGTGAATAAATATGCATGGTCGCTACGAAAACCGCCTTTTGTACTCTTTTAAGTACTTTTTATTTTACTATACCGTGTCCATCGTGTATTGTAGAGTAAAAAGAAAAAAATATATAAGTAAAAGATTTGCAATGATAATAAATATCTCGATAATTTTTAAATCTGTAGGTTTTATTTTTGCTACACAAAATATCGTATGATTCTTCCTCATGGTTCGAATTCACTATAGAGTTGTAAGTCGATTCTTAAAATAAATAAATAAATAAATATAGGACAATTACACACATCGCTATATAGCCCCAAAGTAAGCGTACTCGTAGGTAGCATGTGTTATGGGTAGGTACTATGATAACTGATGAATATTCTTTTTTATATATATTATACATATATACTTATAATATATAGATAAACACCCAGACACTGGAAAGTATCCATGCTCATCACACAAACATTTTTCCAGACGTGGGAATCGAACCCACAGCCTAGGACGCAGAGGCAAGGTCGTCAGTCAAAAGAATTTATTATTAATAACAATCCATTCATTCGCATTTAATGAAGCCCAGATTTCATTCATGACGAATCAGTTACTGATCTTGTTCACTTTCTAAGAATGCTTACGGGTAATTTATTTTTATCTTCCTTTAGTATGTTTATTTTTAACGTTTATAGCTTCCACTTGTTATTAGTCCACTAGTAAAGAGGATGAAAGAAAAGTTTTAGTGACAGCTCATCCGGGGAAGTTCTACCACCATGCTTATTATATCTGCCATCAAGCAACATTTCTGTGTTCCTATCTGAAGGCTTTATTACAAGGCGGTACTTTTTAGGACGTGTTCCTTGTCCTATAGTTTTCCAAAAACCATCAACCATATTCTTGGTCCGTCAACTATTACTATAAAAAACAAACAAAGAAGGATGAAAGAAACAAAAAGTGCACAGACAGGTTTCGGACAGACAGACTTCATGAATCTATAAGGTTTCCATTTTTTTTTATTGATTACAGCCATCACACCTGATGTTAAGTGATGATGCAATCTAAGCAATCTAAGATGGAAGCAGGCTAACCTGTTAGGAGTAGGATGAAATCCACACCCCTTTCGGTTTCTACTGACCGGTGCTTGACGATACATCTTTGTCAGTAGAGTGGTAACTAGCCACGGCGAAGGCCTCCGACTAGCCAGACCAAGACAAATTAAGAGAAATCTCAATCTACCCCCCCGGGAATCGAACCTCCGTCTATAATCCACCGCGCATACCACTGCACCATGGAGGCCGTCAAAATTTTTTGCCATTTGGCAACGAAACCCAAAATATGTCACCGTACCTAAATTAGGCTGTAAGGTATGTAACGACGACAATAGGGTAATAGTTTCGCACTAACCTTGAGTATGTCCATGATAATATTCTAAATAAAATGTCTGGCCGGCTACAGATCACAATGAAAGGCCGTGCAATACCGTGCTGATTCGGAAGTCAAGAGAAAAGAGATAAAAAATCAAAATGGTTTTAGACCCACCCTGTTGAATTTTAAAATCCACATTTAAACTACTATAGTGGGCCGTTAAATAGGCTGATAATTATGCAGAAAATGATTATGATTCGCCTCTATATCATTGTTCTTTTTATTCTTAATTAAATAAAATGTAAATTGCCATAAGTTTGATGTAATTTATCATTGATAAATAAAAATAGAACCGACTCAAAACGCACTAAAAAGTAAAAAATAACTGTGTCACTTAGTTGCTTTAATTTACTTTAAAGTAACTAAATTTATTATACGGCACTAGTAGCCAAAAAGCTACCGATACCGAGACAGAAATCGAAATCGCTGTAAGCGTGCCTTCAAATTTGAAGAGTTCCTTCAATTTCCCCAGGATATCATCATCAGATCCTAACATGATGAAAATGGGATCACCTTGGAAGTATGCCCTTTCTAATAAAAAAAGAGTTATCAAAATCGGAGAACTCTGTAAAAAGTTATGCGTGGTCATACATAAAAAAAAAATATATACGTGTCGAATTGAAAACCTCCTCTTTTTTTTTCGTCGGTTAAAAACGGGTTGAAGTACACATTATACTGAATACCGTAGCTGAGTGTACCAACCCGAATATCAATCAACCGACGTTTCACTCGCCTCGAGAGAGATCAAAAGCTTTGGTGAATATCTCACTCTACTTTACCACTGTCATTTGTTTTATCTTTTTCTCTCTTCCTGTTTTTCGTAGAAAATGAGTCTTTTTACAGTTGATGCTGAAAATGTCTAATTTAAATAAATTAAAGAATCTTAAAAATTCAATATTTTTTACTGATTTCCGCGTAATTCAAATCTGGAATTCATTTTTCAAGTGAAAAGTTTATTTTTAATCAAAATTGCAATCTGAAAAAGAAATATGAATAAAGCATTACAAAAGTAGAGTACATTTTTAAAATTGCCTTGGAATAGGTATAAGCAGATTTTCCTGTTAGATTCGTTACCAGAGTGTTTTACATGGCCGAAAATTGGTGCCAAATGGGAGCAGTCAGACAACCACTCGAACTTCGAACACGATGTCCGAATATCGTCAAATTTTCATTGACTAACCCAACTCGCTGTGCAACTAGTTTATCAACAAGTCGAGCATCACAGGCGCTGAAATCCACGTCTCGTCTGACGAATGCCACCCAAATACCTCTCGCTGTGTCAATGACAGCACGTCATTCCGGTGACATTCCCCCTTAGAGCAAGTATCTATAGAGATGACATGGAAGAATAATACTGTGAACGAATGAATATAGATATACGAAACCCTTAAAGAGCGATAGAGCACTGTAAAAAATTTTTGTCCTTATCAGAGTCTTGTGTGACTGATTCGCAATGCAGGCAAACAAACTTTGTGACATTTTTGTTACTGTGGCAAATTTTTTTGTTGACCTCCGTAGCGCAGTGGTATGTGCAGTGAATTTAAAAGACGGAGGTCCTGGGTTCGATTCTTGTCGAGGCCGATTAAGATTTTCTTGCTACTGGGAGGCCTTAGCCGTGGCTAGTTACCACCCTGCCGGCAAAAAACTGCCAAGTGATTTAGCGTTCCGGTACGAAGTCGTACAGAAATCGAAAGGGGTGTGGATTTTCATCCTACTCCTAACAGATTAGTCTATCTTAAATGGCATCACCGCTTACCATCAGATGTCATTGCAATCTAGGGCTACTTAACTTGTAATTAATAAAAAAACAATTGGTTGTCTGCAAAGTCGGTTTACTGATGATAGTTGAACGTGACAATGTCTTAAGAAAATACTGATGGAATGGCAGCATTTAATTGGTTATTAAAATTTTTAATTTAAGTATATTTTTATAAATTTATAATAAATATATTAATTTATAAATATATTAATTTATAAATATATTAATTTTTAATTTAAAATTAATATATTTAATAATTATATTTAATAGACGAATTTCGAACGCTGCCAAACGCAAAGGCCGATTGTGCTTCTTTGTCGCTCGTTCCGCGCTCTCGCTTGCACTTCAAGCCTTACATGGAACGCCTCAAAGCGAGGTAACGACGCATGACGTCATGTTTTTTCATGACGTCATACGTGCAGCCGGCTCTATCGAATTATAAGACGTTGTCACGTCAAAAAGAATTCGAATTTGGAAGTTAAAAATGTGATGTGCGTTAGCCATGATCGTAATATAAAGTATAACTTGCAGTTACAGACATGGTACATTGCTGTATTTTAGGCTTGTGTAAACATAACCTTACATTTGTGGTGTTAACCACCAAAACTGAGAAGGCATGCTAAATGATGCCGGCCACTTTATTATTCACTCTAAGTATTGTTGAATTACTTTGATGGCCCTTACGGGGAGACTTAGTGGCAACTCTATAGATACTTACTCTAAGCATTCCCCTGTCATTTCGACGCGCGTGGTCTTTTAGACGTTACCATTTACGTAAATTGCTTCGTGGGGAAACAATTTTGTACGACCACGTCCTTGGTTGGATAATAAAAAAATCATGACAAAAACATTATCTGCAAAGTTTTTGGCTCGGAACTGCCTTCTGTCGAGCAAAACAGTATCGTGTTATTTCAAAATTATTTTCTTTATCGTATTCTGGGGCTTAAGACTATGTCACGTGCGTGCCTAACTTTATAAAAAGTTAACTACTTTGTTTCGTTCTTTCATGTTTTATTTTTGATATTTTGGGAACATTTTTGTTTAGCTGATTTCAGTAAATCTAATTTTTTTTAAGTAAAAGATATTTATTTACAGACACGTAATAGAGTTGACTCAATTTTTTTATTAATTTATTGTAATTAGAATAAAAACAATAGGTCATCGACCCCCGTCAGCTAGCACATGAAATGGGTTACGGAATGATAAGACTGCCTCAATACAACCTATAGACGACTCAGTTTAAAATGCGTCTACTATAATACACATACTTGACAAGGTTTAAGTGCGAGCAAGTGTTTTTAAATGCGCTATCACTCAAAACTTAAGTTAGCTCCAAATATTCTTCGGCTCGGTTAAAATTTATCGTACCAATGTTGATAAGGCACCAGGTATTTTTTTGGAAAACATGTAGGTAAAATAAATACATTTTCGCGGAAGCTTTGCAATTTTTCCACAAATTCCCTTGTCCAGCTTATCTCAACATCCAACGGTGTGCCGTGAAAAATTGTATCGATAGCTCATGGACCTGGAATTTACCGCATTTATTTATTGACGATACTCGTTTTGCTTTATTACTGTACAGGCGTACAACGGGATGGAAAATGTAGATTTTAATCAAATAAATTCATAATCATCAATTTGAACCGTTTTATTTATTTATTTATTTATTTATTTATTTATTTATTTATTTATTTAAAAGAACGCTAACAATATAAATATTTAACATTGTTATTAAATATTAGGTAGATTACAACTTCTGATATTTATATCAATCATAAGCGCTCATATCAATCACACAATAAAAATGTCAAGTAAAATTAACTCTACTTTCTTGAATGAATACATAAAAACAAACTTATCTTAAAATTGCACAAAAAACATACTTCTAGGTACTAAAAAAATAACACAAAAAGTAAATATAAATTAAATACTAAAAAATTATTAATAAGAATTACAATTGAAAATAAAATTAAAATTAAATTGAATTGTTTTAATTTAATTGAATTAAATGATGAAGATATTATTTAATAAAAATATTGATTGGAAGTTCAAAATGATCTTTTACCTTCTTTTTAAAGTTATTAAAAGAATTGTGGAAGATGTCGATACCCGGCAGGGTTTTTTCAATTTCATTATATTTGGCACATATGCGCCTTATGGGGGCTTGCCTGCCGAGATTAGTTTTAATGTATTGGATATGAAATAATTTTTGAGTACAATATCGTGGAGTCTTCCGCGGGATTGATAAGGATACCCGTTCCAGTAGATTGCCGCACTTGATTTTACTATTCATCAATTTATGGAGAAAGCATAGGTCTAGCATTTCACGTCTACTATGCAGTGGTATCATTTTAAACTCTTTTAGACGCTTTTGGTAGGGCATCCTATGTGAGATACCAGTGGATATGAAGGCAAGATGTCTTGTAAATGCTCGTTGTATACTTTCTATGCGCTGAGAATGAACAGTGTAGATTGGATTCCAAATTACACTAGCAAATTCGAGACCGCTTCTCACTAAGGCTTTATACAGAATAAGTTTGGTCCTGCTAGAGAAACCCTTTGTGTTACGTTTTAAAAAACCTAAAAATTGTGCACCTTTTTGGACAATATTATTAATGTGAGATTTGAATGTTAGTTTTCTGTCAATAGTGACTCCTAAGTCTTTAATTTCCAATAACTCTTCCAAAACTACATTATTAATAGAGTAACTAGAAACAAGTGGTTTTTTTTTCCGAGAAAATTTAATATGGAAACATTTGTTAGTATTTAGAGTCATACTGTTAACCTCACACCATTTTACTATTCTATTTAAATCCTCTTGTAATAGTTTGGCATCGTTGGAAGATTTAATTGTTTTATATATTTTTAAATCGTCCGCAAACAACGAGGCTGTGCAATGTTGAGTTACCGAGGAGATGTCATTTATAAAGGCCAAAAATAAGAGAGGCCCTAGATGAGAGCCTTGTGGTACACCAGATTGTGCCTGGAAGGTTTTAGATATGAAGCCATTGACTACAACAGTTTGAGATCTCATGTGCAGGTATGATTTGAACCATTTGACAAGGGGGCCACTGATTCCATACTGTAAGAGTTTGGCAACGAGTATTTCGTGGTTGACCTTGTCAAATGCGCTACTGAAGTCTGTGTAGATGACATCCACCTCCTGTCCTTTATCAACCTCATCACAGATATCTGATGTAAAGTCAGACAAATTTGTTTGCACTGATAAACCAGTTCTGAAGCCATGTTGAGAGCTGACGAGGAAGTTGTCCAAATATCTAGCCAATATAGGATGTACCAGACGTTCAAAAAGTTTGGAGAAGCAAGACAGTATAGATATCGGACGGTAATTTTTAACATCTACACGGTCTCCCTTCTTAAATACTGGTACTATTCGTGCTTTTTTCCATTCACTAGGAAAAACGCCATCTTCAAGGGAACGATTAAAAATTAGTGTTAATGGAAAAGCAATCGCGGGACCACAACGTTTAATAAATATGGGTGGGATATTGTCTGGCCCAGCGCTTTTGAGGGGATCAAGAGACTTTATGCATTTCATGACATCAGTTTCAAGGAACTTTATTTTAGCTAGATGTGGAGTGTTATGGGTTAGGGGCGAGTTTACAGGTTCGCTACTAGCTGATAGAGAATAGATTGAAGAGAAATGATTAGCAAATAAATTAGCTATATCCGTACCTGATTTTGCCACTACATTTTCCAGTTTCATTGATGCTGGCAGAGAAAATTCCCCTTTCTTTTTGTGTTTAAAATATTTCCAGAAATTACTTGGATTCTTGGAAATATTTGATTCAGTATTGTGCTTGTAGTTCTTTAGACCTATATCATACAGTTTATGACAACGACTTCGAATGATTTGATATTCCAAGTTATCTCTAGGATTTTCGTATTTTTTAAATTTTTGGCGAAGCTTATCTTTTTCTGCTAATAGTTTAATGAGGTTTCGACTGAACCAAACAGGGTATTTTGGAGATTTGAATTTACGTTTTGGTATGAATGTTCTAATAATATCAAGAATACAATTATAAAAAACATCAACCATGGTATCGACATCTTTACAAGTCGAGAATTTGTGCATCCAGTCAATACTCTTTAATTCCTTTAACAAGGTGCTATAATTAGCTTTGAAGTAGTTGTAGTCAACACGACTTTTGGTTCGCAAGTAAGAAATATAAGTGAACTCAATACTTATTAATAAGTTAGGATGGTAATGATCTAATTTACTCAGCAAGTCAGGAGGTTCTGAGGTGGTTATATTTGGTAAATTACTTATAACTAAGTCCAAGAGATTATTATCACTGTTAAATTTGCTGTTATATTGATACAGATTGTGAATGGACATAAAGTCAACTAACGTATAGCCTAGATTATTATTATAGTTTGTCGGCGTAGTGTAAGAGTAGTTGTCATTGATACTCCATTCAATAAAGCCCATGTTAAAGTCTCCTAACACGATTAGATCATCAACATGATTGGTTACGATGTCTACGCTATCAAGAAATTTACTCAGAGTTTCTGACTTAACTGGGGGTGGCAAGTAAACCACACATACTGCAATTCGTTTAGTATTATGATTAATAATTATTTCCAATACTACCCAAATGCTTTCAACATCTGACTCCCAACTTAATACTCGGCAAGATGAGATTTCCCGTGAGACTGCGATCAGAACACCTCCTCCATCTCGTTTAGATTGATGTGATAACGTGCGGTCTTTTCTATGAATGACGTAGCGAGAGTCAAACAATTCATTGTCAAGGATACTAGCATTAAGCCAGGTTTCAGTAAATGCGATAATTTTATAGTCAGACATCGAGATATTCTTAAGTACATCATTGGTTTTTGTTCTTAACCCACGAACATTTTGATAGTATATTGATAACACTGTTGTCATTATAAGGCCATAGCATTGTTAAAAAAAAAATATTTATGTTTATTATTACTAATTAATTAGCTTAAGACTATCTTCATGTCTTATTAGTATAGCCTGACTAAACTCGTCCTTACGCACATATATTTTCCCATTCCTCACCCAGGTAAAGCGATATTTCATTTCCTTCGCTTTTATTCGTGTCGCAGCGTGCAAAGATTTTCCTCCCGGAGTTAAGTGCTCAGAGACAAATATTGGTGTTCGCGATCCGCCAATACCTAAGTGGTGAGAACTTAATTTATCATCAGGATTTTTCTTATTGTGTTGTGCTACAGCTGCTAAAAGGGCATCACGATGTTTAATTGTGCGGAGCTTCACGATAACAGAACGTGGTTTGGCAGCATCTTTAGAGAATTTGGCTACTCGAGTTGCATGCTGAATGTCTTCCGAAGAAAGAGTGTTTTTGACACATTGACCTAACTGGATCATGGTGTTGACCAAATTTTCAGTTTTATGTTCGGGAATCCCATTGATTTCTACATTGCATTCTCTCATGTGCGATTCAACAATATTTAGTCTGGTTGTTAGGTCCTTGATGGTTGTATTAAGGTGGTCGTTGTCTTTCTTTAATTGGTTAATTACAGTAGTTTTTTCTTCCAGTGCTTCTTTAAGTAGTTCAAACTGTGCATTAATAAAAGACATGGATTCAGCAAAGACCGATATTTGATCGTTAATGGTCTTAAGTTGGGCTGTAACAAGTTTTTGTATTGTTGAAGACAATTCCTGTTTTAAAATATTGCGCAGAGTGAACTCTGTTATGTATATACTGTCATCGGTAATCTTACTTGTTTTGTTTCGGGTGGTAACACTGGTGTCAATCAACTCCTCATCCGATCCTTCATATGTTATAGTCGAGGCAGCCGATCGAATGGGTATATGCGTATTCCCTGTCTTGGGTTGTTTACTACAGCATTCCGGACACTTCCAACATGTTTTATCAATTTTTTCGAATTGTTTTGTGGATAAATTTGCGCATTTATAATCGTACTTTGACCTACAAATAGAGCAGCTAAGAAATTCTTTCTTAGGTAAAGGGATTTTGCAACCGGAACAGATTTTTGCAGTCGATGAGGAAGCCATTTCTTCACTATTAAGCAACAAATTTATTTTAAAAAACTTTAAGAAATGAAAAAACTCGATGCCAATGTTGAGGTTCGATCCCTCGGTCACTTTTTTCAAACACCGTGTAAGTCCCACTGCGCCACAAGCTTAGTGACACATGTAGCGAAATTTACTTGCTTATTGTAATATTCAGATGTAGACCGTTACTCTTTGACAGAATGTTTGAATTGTTATGTTACGACATGAAACAATAATTTATGCGTAATGAGTAATCAAATATGTATCGAAACATTAATGTCCACTAAATTAACTGTCTATTACATAATGTTCTAAATTGTAGGCACTTGAAGCACTGTCTAATTGTTGCACAGCTATAAAACACTACTAATTGTTTAAAAATATGAAAGAAAAGAATCGATTCAAAAAAGACGTTAATTATTGATCACCAGTTTTTAGGATTAATGTTTAGAGTATCGCGGTAAAAACAATAACACAGCACGTTTATACACTGACTATCATTTTTACACCACTTTTGATAAATTTCGACGACTTTAGAAATTTATAATTAAATATTTAACACGGAGCAAAAATTCGACTTGTTTACTTGACGGGTGGCGCCATCTGTGATTGAACCGTTTTTGTTATTACGTATATAAATATGCATGTCATGTTTACTTTATGATGATTTTTTTTGCAAGTTTTGTCGAATTTTTTTGAATAAATATTATACGAAAAATGAAAATATTTTTTTAAATGCGCAGTTAGTATTTTGACAGTTTTTATATTCTTTAAATTAAAGCTTCACTCATACAGCTCTATAAGTATTTATTAACGTGCTAAGTTTAAAATATTTTGGTTTTTGTAACATATACACGTAAATATGAATAATAAATAATCCGTATTATCCTTAGGATATTTTATACCATACATTTTTGATAATTGAGTATTTGTTTTGTATTTTTATCATTTTTTTAAACTTAATAGGTATATTTTAATTGTATATATAAGACTAATCTCTATACTTCCATATTTCGTAGTTAAAACAAATAAAATTTGATATAAAACAAGATGTTTACAAAAAGAATAAGCCATCTTCACTCAAAGGCACGGTGTGCCCAGGAAGGCTTATTTTTTGGACTAAATAATATTGTATTTGTCATAATATCTCAATTATGAAAATATGTGAGATATACGAGAATATAAAAATAATTTTAATTAAGCTGACAATTACTGTAATAATTCTGTGTACAAGCGCCAAGCAGCGGGGCTTATGCTAATAGCCGGTGCACTGGTGTATGCACCGGACGGCACCGGCCGACGAGTTCCGGTTCGCGATTACACCGAGCATACGCTAACTCGCGGCGCTTCTCTGCATTAATTTGTTCCGGTGAAATCCTGAAATCCTAGTTGTAGTCTGTGATGCAATTGTGATGTTTATTAAAGTCAAAACAATCTGAATTAAAACGACATTTTAACGAAAGATATAAACAACATGATAGAGGACGCTAACTCAGGATGCTTCTTGAGAAATTTATGAATTTGTTCGGTTTAAATGCTATTTTCACCAGCAACTATTGTCAATGTTTTAATAAACTGTAAGTTATGACTGAAGAATTAACAAATAGCCTCTAAGGATAACAAAATCACAAGACCTGGCCAGAAATATTGAGTTGAAGTTACAAAATTGGTTGCAAAATAAGCCTACTTAAAACATACAATTTTTTATGTCATTTGAGCGAGGTCTAAGCACCATACACTGTCCTAAATAAATTTTAATATCATTCGAAACAGTATTATTCATATTAGAATGCATAATAGGTCACCAGAATTTCATGCCCCCGGCATGCAGTACACTACATTGCATGCAGTTAACGGCATGCTACACACTACAAGAGCCCATGGTCTAAGATCTTACATCGTTTCTGCAAGTATTACTTTTTTGATTAAACTAATTTTAAATGATTGTTGAAGGAATATGCAATAATCAGCTTATTAGTTTGCCAAAATTTATCAAAAATTACTACGTGTAATTAATTTTTGAAAAAATTTATTTGAAACATGTTTTCAATTTTATGTCAGTTTTAAGATGATGATGTGAATAATTTAAAAAAATGGTTACCAGCTCTAAGTCAGCCGCAAGATTCAGTTTGTAAGGTAAAAGAAAACTTACTGTTAATTACTTACAACTTATTACTTACTGGCGACCATTGGTTTCGAATTAAAATCAAATTATTAAAAAGGTAATATAATTTTCTTTAATATCACCAAATTAATCATACAATTATTTAATGAAATGCATTTGCGACTAATTTTTGATAGGATTGAATTATTACTTATCCTCAAAATCCTCAATAATCATTTAAAATTAGTTTTATAATATGATAATCGAGCAGTGGGATCTCAGCATAACAAGAGTCCAGCAATTTATGTGTGTTATGTCGTATAATCAGTAAAATTAGTTCCCGGGCCACCACTGATTTCAATCCACATAATTAGCGCGAAATTCTGTTTCCAATTTCGCCAGAAATTGACCCAATTCCGGGATTTATTCACACATTAATTGGTGCACGGAGGAAATAGAATTGAGAATGTTTGGCGTAATAAAATTAGAATTGTTAGTGGCCGGTACGGATTTTCGTCATTCGATTGACGAAAATAATTATAAAGCTTTTAAAATCTTCGGCACTGATTAATATTTATATACGGCTTTAACGGTATACGGTAGATATAATAAGTCAATGTCTGTGTGTCGACGTCTTCAATTGGGAAATTGGTATTTATTCGACTACGACCTGTAACATCTGATATGATAATGTCAAAAATATCAACCTAAGCCACGTCTACCCCAAGGACAGACTTCTCTCTTAATAATAGAGGGGATTTAGTGATTTAGGAAGCCTTACTCATAAGATGGCTCAAACTCAATAAGCTGGCGATGGAAAGAGCAATGCTCGGAGTTTCTCTGCGTGATCGAATCAGAAATGAAGAGATCCGCAGAAGAACCAAAGTAACCGACATAGCTCAGCGAGTCGCAGAACTGAAGTGGCAATGGACGGGGCACGTGGTACGAATAGTTGATGGACGTTGAGGGCCCAAGATGCTAGAATGGCGACCCCACACCGAAAAGCGCATGTTGATAGGTGGACTGAGGACATGAAACGTGTCGCAGAAAGCGGCTGCGTTTTCTTCCAGACAATCTTAGGATTAGTTAAAAGTGAGTGAGTAGGATTAGTTAAAAGTGAGTGAGACTGCGGGCTTCATAAGAAGGCTCAGAGTCACTCAGCGGGCGATGGAAAGAGCAATGCTCGGAGTATCTCTGCGTGATCGAATCAGAAATGAGGAGATCCGCAGAAGAACCAAAGTAACCGACATAGCTCAGCGAGTCGCAGAACTGAAGTGGCAATGGGCGGGGCACGTTCGAACAGCTGATGAACGTTGGGGGCCCAAGGTGGTAGATAGGAAAGCGCAGCGTTGGTCGACCCCCAACCAGGTGGACTGACGACATCAAACGTGTCGCAGGAGCCGCTGGCAACAGGCGGCTCGGGATCGTTGTGTTTGGAAGTCCCTAAAAAAGGCCTATGTCCAACAGTGGACGTCTACAGACTGGTAATGATGATGATGATGATGATGAGTGAGTAAAGACAACTAATTCTCCAAATAAACATACGCGCGAGAATGTTTTTGTGATTATAAATAACATTCTAACAAATAACTGCCAAAGTTATTTACCGTTTGTAGAACAAACTCCACTGTAATGCAGATCCGGTTCGTGATGAATCATGTTTCGAAAAATTTGTAATACGACTAGGTTTTGCTCTCGGTTTCGTTTGTGGTAACTTCGAGTCCTATCTCCTTCGTTTTTCATCATCATCATTATTATTAGCATATTTTTAACAGCCTACTGTAGGGACGGACTTTTCCTTATTAAGGGGATATGAAGTATAAACCCACCACGCTGCTTCAATGCAGATTGGCGAACTTAGGGTGATGATGTTTACAGAACGTTCACTATCAGATTAATGATAATGACCGAGAACTACTCTTCGATAGGTCCAGACCTGACTACACGAAGTACCGCCACACGATTTAGCGTACCATTACGATGTCCTGTATAAAAGCGCTGTGGATTTCATCCTGGTAATAACAAGTTAGCCCGCTGCATTTTACATTGCATCATTACTTAACACCAGGTGTGACTTCACTAGGCGAACTTATACAATGTAAATGGTATAACTTCCCGAAACGTACCGATACATTTCGACCATGTTGTTTGTCTATGTATAAAATATTTTCTCATCATCATTATCAGCCTATTAACGGCCCGCTACCTTCTTATAGGAGAGGGGATATGGAGCGTACACCCACCACGCTGCTCCAATGCGGGTTGGCGGGCTTAGGTGACAATGTTTCTTCACAGTACAGATTTGATGATAGTGACCGGGACCGACGGCTTAACGTGGCACGGGGGTGTTCACTACCGACTTCCAAACTCCGGGCTTGGAATGTACTGAACATTTCATAGAAGAATGAAAAAGCTCAGAATTATTCAATGACCCGACCCAGGAATAGAACCCAGGACCTCGTGATCAAAGCCACATAGGCTAACCACTAGACCAACGAGGCAGTCATAAAAAAAATATTACACATAAAAAAATCCATACTAACATAAACAACACAGGTTAACACCTTAACGATTTAAGGAAATTGTTGTTCCCCTCAGGTTTCTTCCTAGGAATTTCATTTTTTTCCTAAGAATATACTCTCTCTCCCTAACTCCTGGTTGACAACTTGATGGGGTATTTACCTAACATGTGATAGATTAAAAATTTTCACTTAACATCAAGTGGTCTGTTGTAGATGATACTAGAGGAAAAAACTACAAGATTCTTTACGTACATAATAAAACATGCACGGAACGTAAATTTAAGACGGTCTGTTTATTTGAAAGACTCCAGCGGATTTATTAGGGCGAGATGCAGTCTGATTTATCGACATGCCGGAATGCGATGTGGAATAAAATATTTATATATTTTTATCGTTCGGGAATTTAGATTATTTAAACTGGTTCACTTTGCTATACGCTTTTAGCATCTGTGATGTATTTAAAGATAGCTGGGGAAATGTTTGTGTATTTTGATTTAAATTTCTGATTGTTAGAATTCATTTTGTCTATTATCTATAGAACCCGGTTGATGGAGCTTTGCTAGGTGTTTTTTTTTTGGAAATTATATTTTGATCCCGTGGCGCAGTGGGTTTCTAAGATGGAGGTCTCGGGTGTGATTCCCAGCAGGGCCGATTAAGAATTTCTGGTCCTGGTCTGTATGTTATGACGCTTCAGCCGTGACCATTTACCACCCTACCGCCAAAGACGTACCGCCAAGCTATTTAGCGTTCCGAAACGATATCGTGTAGAAACCGAAACGGGTGTGGATATATCCTACTCCTAACAAGTTATCCCGCTCCCATTGTAATTGTCTTATTGTACAGTAGTGACTCTACTACCAGCCAAGAAGGGGTTACAAAGTAACCTATGAGTGCCTCGTCGGTGTAGTAGTTAGCTTATGTGGTTTCGATAACGAGGTTCGAATCCTGGGTCGTGTCGCGGAATAATTCTGAGTTTTTCATTCTTCTAGCTTCAAGCTTTTCAGTACCTTTAAGAGTCGGGAAATAGGTGATGTTACAACCAACTCAGAGAACACGTTAGGCCGTCGGTCCCATTCACCATCATCAACATCTGATATTGATCGTTAATAAATGAAACATTACAACCCTAAGCCGACCAATCCGCTATCTAGCAGCGTGGCCTACGCTCCTTACTCCCTTTCTTATAAGGAGGGTAGCCTTTTTTTTTGCTGGGAAATGCATATACGCATCTCTCCCGGAGGTATCTGCGGTACCTCCCAGATGATATGTGGGACTCAATCTGGAATACCCACCGTATTCCAGCGTAGTCTTCCGCGTCTCTAATAAAGCGTCAACAGATCGTTGTGGGGCATTCTACAATGCCGCTTAATTTCACTGCTGATCATTAGATCGACTATGTGCGCCAGCGAGATGTCGCCATCGAAGTCAGCAAGTTGTGAATGTCGCTGTGGTGCCCAAGCCACACATTCCACCAGCGTGTGGTGTGCCGAATCCTTACACGCGTCGCATTCCCAGCACTCTGGAGTAGGTTCTCTATAAGGAGGGTAGCCTGGCCCTGTAGAGGTTTATAATAGGCTGATAATTAATGATTTTTATTGGTAAAGAGAGGCCACCAGGCGCTTTCTTTTTAAGTTAATTAATATACCATACAAGCGATTTCACACGAGTAATATATTGATTACAGATCTGCCTTTCCTGAATTCTTACGGGTTTAATCTAGACCCGGTAAAGCAATATACCGCAACTTCAACTTAACCAGCTTAATTACTGTTTCACTTTAACAAAGTGGGCAAAAGGAACAGAGGTCGACTTACACTGGCGCTTTTATAAAGGGATGGGAAACTTCCTTGCCATCGTTATTTTGTTTAATCACTTCAAAGGAAAGTTGCAAGTCCTCGATCGCCAACTTTTTGATTGAAGATACACTTTTAATAGTCGTTTGTTGTAGAAAAAGCTTTTGGTTTACTTTAACTTACTGCGCTCTTGATGTTATAAACAATGATGTACTTTATGTATTTGGTATGAATATTTTATTTATATTGCTGAAACTTATACGTCCTGTCACTATGTTGTTCCATTCGTCTCCGTCATGCGAAGTTGGAGGGCTTAAAGCATGGTTGTCGACCGGGGCTTATGCGGTACAAACCTCACAGATTATGATTATTATGATCCTTACAATAATTAATCTATACTAATATTATAAAGAGGAAGAGTTTGTGAGTTTGTGATCTTGTGACGTTGTAAGGGGTTGGATTTACTGAATCAATTTTCAAAATTATTTCACCAATAGAAAGCTGTCATTGTAGAGTGTCATAGTAATCTAGTTCACAAGTGCCTTTTAGGTCAAAATTTTTGCGCCTTCTTCGAAAATTATGATTGAGGTGTCATTCGATTCGGAATGGCATTAAGATAGTTTTTGAGAAAATGCTAAGCCCGCTCGCAAAAATTGCAATAGTTATAAACAATTAAGTGAAAAACAAAAAGGGGGTTTGGTTTTTCGTTAACATCTCAAAAACTATTTGAGAAAATTTATATTTGAAAAAAGATTCAAAAAGAGGAAGAAATTTCCTAAAAAAAAGTCTCGACTCTCGAAATTGTCGGACTAATGTTTATAATTTTCCCAGAGGGTTGAAAATACGCTCGAAAACGGGTACTCCAGGTCAAAGTGACGAAATTAAAGTTAACAGAAAATTGAAAGTTCAATAAAAAATATAAATAATTTTTTTTTTTCAAAAATAATACGTGGTTGTTTTTGTTTCTTTAAGTAGAAACAGAAAAAAAAATACAAAGAAATAATTAATTTGTTTATAACAAATTGTTTATTAAATAAACAATGAAAATTTAAATAATAATCGATTTTTTTTAATATCAAAGATCAAGAAAAAAAAAATGGTTCCTTAATTTTAATAATAAGTGGTGAAAAAAAATTGTTATTTAACAAATGAAAAACGCATTTGTTAAATAACAATTTTTTTTTAGTTAAAAAGCAATAAAAAAAATTTTTTAAGAAACGATTTTTTTTTAGAAATCATAATTATCATCAAAAATTATGTTATCAAAAAAAAATTTAAATTATCTCATAAACAACGCATTTGTTTATAACAATTTTTTAAACAAAAGGAGATAAAAATTTTTAAAAATCATTTTTAGTAGCTTCTGGTCATAAGAAAATGGACCAATAATAATATTGCAAAAAAAAATTTTTTTTCAATGTTTAATTAAGCTTTATAATTTTTTCCCTCAGCAAATTATTAATAACAAAACGAAATTTAACAATTTTTGAATTTTTCCAGCGGGAATCTATTCTAAAACCTTTGAAAAATAGCTCCACGAAAGGAAAAAAATCTCAGATTAATAGTTTAACAATTATCGCACTTGCAATGTTAATGTTCATGCTACAAAAAATTGTTAATTAATGAATGGATAACTTTTTGAAAAATCGCGATAAAAAATTTTTGATCACGAATTATTGTTCCTTGATCTATCCTACAGGCGCCTGAATTTTTTCAATTTTTAATTTTCATATTTAATAAGTTTAAATAATATTTATTCATTAAAGGTCCGATGGGGGCATGGCTTGCACAAGCCGGAGTACCCGTTTTCGAGCGTATTTTCAACCCTCTGGGAAAATTATAAACATTAGTCCGACAATTTCGAGAGTCCAGACTTTTTTTTAGGAAATTTCTTCCTCCTTTTGAATCTTTTTTCAAATTTAAATTTTCTCAAATAGTTTTTGAGATATTAACGAAAAACCAAACCCCCTTTTTGTTTTTCACTTAATTGTTTATAACTATTGCAATTTTTGCGAGCGGGCTTAGCATTTTCTCAAAAACTATCTACATGCCATTCCAAATCGAATGACACCTCAATCATAATTTTCGAAGAAGGCGCAAAAATTTTGATCTAAAAGGCACTTGTGAACTAGACTATAGGCTATGAAAATTTCCAAAGTTAATTACGCATCTTTACTTAAATTTGAATGATGTAATCAAAGTTGTAAAAAAATGCTTTAATCGCGTACGCTGCGAAAATTATTGAGGATACAACAAAACAATGTACTATATTAAAGAACGTATCAAAACCTGTAAAAATGTCCTACAATGACTCATAATAACTTTTTCTGTGTAAAGTGAGGATTAAAAATAATTAATTTTTGTGAAGCTTATTTAGCCCATATTATATTAATCTATATCTTTATAAATTTGTTTGTTAGAACAAAAATTTTATGTAGAAAATTTGTGTCCTTTTTTTACTCTATATATTTAAAAAAAAGTATCTTCAAAGATATTAGTAAATTAAAAACGTGCGGTGCGCGCTGCCCCGACCGTTACGTATCCACTCCACCAACTACCCAACTCCAGGCGGCTTGGTGGAGTTAATAACTTCTTAGAAGGAATGAAAATCAATATGCCACAACCAAGAAGAAATATGTTCCTTAATTATTTACGTTAAAAAAAGAAAATGCGTATTGCAGAGTCTGGGATAGATTGAACGATGTTTAGCGCATGCGCGTTGCCTCAAGCATGTCGCGTAGCAACAGGTGGGCCCGTTCAGTACAGGTCAGATCACATACGAAATTGAATCTTAACACGGAGTACTAAGGTCAAATATTCTTTTTTGTGATGCCATAATCAGTACAAGTCGGAAAAGTTCACATACGATATTGAACCTTAATATTGAGTATTAAGATTGAATATTTTGTGTTTAGTTTCCATAATAACCTGATAAATGTTCTAGCTAATCCTCATTGACTCATCGCGATATTTCCCGGTAGCTTCTGTATTTTAGGTGGAATTATTACATTGTTAATTAGTTTCTGCTTTCAGTGTAGATTCTTGTTAGATGGAGGATATTAAGTGGTATTTAAATAAGATTGCGTGGGGGTCTTAATTGTTTTTCTTGGTAAGAGTATTCTGTTTACGGGAAAAGGTATGGCTTTAATTGTGAAAGTACAGTGGTATACACAGGCGCCTCTATAATAGTGAGGTAGACTTGATGATGCTGTATTAGAGTCAGTACTAAATCGCTGTAAGTTATCGATAACATACCCCGCTCACACTCAATATAGAAAAAAAGGACAAAAATGTAATTAAAAGTGCTTTAAAAATAATTATTATTTAAACTATCGCGAGTATTTTCGAACCCGTATTGGGTCCTTAGTCATGAGCTTGCTTGTTCTTGTACGCGATAAACTATTCGGACATACTCCGATAACAGTGGCCTGAATTTCAGCCGTTTATATTTTAATAGTGCGTTGAAAAGTCTAATCAAAGGGCAACACTAAAGTTGGACAATTTGAACCTCTATAAAACAAAGCCCCTAGATTATAAATAGGGGTATTAGCAGTGAAGCCTTCCACCACGGCTCGCGCTCGAGGTAACAAAGGCATGACAAAGACATTGTTAATTGCTGCTAATTAAAATGACCCCGAAGTTTTAGTAACATTTTCCATCTTTTACCTTGAAAAAATGACACCAATTATCTGTAACAAGCTTCAAAGAAGTATTAATAATTTATATGGAAATTTATAATAATCATCAGATAACTCGTATCATAACAAAAGTTTTTTTTTAATTTCTACAAGAAAGCCTTGACTTTACCTCGTGGTATTGCTGATGCAATCTAAGATGGAAGTGGCCTAACTTGGGACCTGGACCAATTCAGAAAATCTTAATCGGATCTGCCGGAAATCGAACGAAGGACTTTCGTTTTATAAATCACCGCGCATATCCATGGAACTATGCTACAAATATTATACAAAGATTTTCCATAAAAAAATGCATTGCGGAAAGAGGTTTAAAATCCGCAGCTACATTTTCGAGACGGAAACTTTTCGGGAAATTGAAAATGCAGAATTGACAGCGTCATATTGATAGGTGCATGGCATTGTGACAAGTTTCTATTCATATCACTCGTATGTTGCCTGGCGAATTTCGGGACGGAAGGTTAAAATAATCGGGACTTTTTTTTATTCCCTTATACCTATTTGTTGGTTAATTTTTTTTTTGGAAAATATGAAACAAGTGCAACTCGTTAGTGACCAGTCTATGTGGCTTCGGATTATGAGGTCCTGGGTTCAAGTTCGGGGTTGGTCGGCTTGTAAAATATTAACCTAAGAAAGTATAAACTTTCTTTTCAAAATTCAAAAATTCGAAATCATTTATTTAAAGTAGACTGTTATACTAAATAACTAACTTTTGAAACGACAAGTCCGTTAATACGTAGTAACTGTACCACCGAGAAGAAAAATTAAAAATTCTAAGCCAAAAATGGAGAAGTTTTTATTTTTAAGACCTACCGGTTCTGGTTATTTGAATTCCTTATTAAGCTTAGAATGAACTTAAACAAAATTAAGTTAAGCAGGCAATTGAGCTAAATATCTTAAAATTTTGTATCTGATAAAGGATATTAGAAAAGTAACAATGTTATCACCCCAAGACTGTCAAACCACATTAGAAAAGCGCGGTGAATCTAAGCTACAAAAAACGCAAATCCACGTAGTATGCCATTAAAACAAGCTTATTACAACGATTAAAGCGTTCTTTCTTCATTCAAGTCAAAAAACATTAACAAGAACATTTTTTCCTTTCCTTCCCGCCGTAACTAACAATTAGTGAGCGACAAAGGAATTCTCAAATGACTACTAATTAAAAAGCGTCGGTTAAGCGTAGCTATTTCAGCGCCGCCTTTAAAACGAGCAAAAAATATTTTAGTACCTGACAACTGTGACAGGATAAAAGTTAAGCCTCATAAGACACGTCTCCACTATGTCGGTACGATTAATTTACAATGTCGGATCCATCGTTTGGCAGAGAGAATACCTCCGCACAGAACCCGAAACTTGTATCACGCATATAGACTCAAAGCGTACCTACCTTTTGTGACCGGTCAATACTCACTTTCTCTGCTCGAGTTATTCTCCCTGCCCAACCAAAGATAAGATACTGCTAGAGCAGCTTTGGATACTCATATTAATAAAATATTACTGCAGTTTTAGTCAATCTCTTTCTCTTGCTATTTTTCGCTAAAATCCGTAGAATCATAGCGACAAAGTTACCTAGATCCGACACAAACTCTCTAGTACGAGTACGTTTTATGCCCAATCAGAGCATTCTGAGGTAATGTTGACTCTACAATAAATAAATAAATTAGTAATTATTTAAAATAGATTACCACAAAGTAACTCCTGCGTTTATTTGACTATTTGTCGCCATTGTGTCATCGTTGGAATTTTTTATCGTTGAACGACAGAATTTGTCATCTGGATAAATTTTAACGTTTCTTTCATCGTTTTACGACAGTCGTGTTAGCCGTTCCCATTGTCACGATAATCTAAAAAATAAATACGTCAAAGAAACAAGCCGTGGTGGTTAGTTGTATCGTCTGATTTAAATATACAAGTTACGAGGCTTCAATTTTAAAAGTCTGTCGTTACGACATAGTGGCAATGTACCTTTAAACAAAAGTAGGAAAACTTATCTTATTTCATTCGTAGGCTCGAGAGAAAGACATCGAATTACGTAATTTGGGATGTTAATGGAAAAGGACTAGCAATTAGCACGGTATTATGTTTGTGTATAACAATTAGCAGTCATTTAAGACGTACAAATTTGTTTCTATCCAAATATCAGTGTCACTTGTTGAAAAAAAAACGTGTACGTCTCGGGACGCTCGATAGAAGTGATAACATAAATGTAGCTAGAGTGGGTTAGAGTAAGAAAGGAAGAGCCTGCCTTCCGCTGCCGTATACGTGAGCCGTATTTCATAGTCCACCCAGGTTCGAACCCAGGACATAGAAATCCGAATCCACTTAGACCGCGGGTTACTTAGTACTCGTCCGCTAGTACTACTATAATAGGGATATTCCATTTACAACTTGGACCACAACATCTTACTTAGCTTGAGAAGGGTCACAATCTGTCGCCGCGTCATAAACAATACAGAGTTTCTATTATATCTCCATCCAACTATTATTTCGTTCTTGGAAGTTGATGACGTCATCAATTAAGACGTCATAACTTAAGCCTACAGTAAAAATAGTTCTTATTATCTTTATCTGGCGGCCACCGTGGTGCAGCGGTATTCGCGGTGGGTTCGATGCCCGACTGTGCCGATTGATGTTTTTAATTGGTCCTGGTCTAGCTTGTGGGAGGCTGCGGACACCGATAACCGATAGACCGTTGTCGATGTTGTTTGGAAATCGAAAGGGGTATTTCATCCTAGTCTTAAAGAGACTGCGTATAATCACTTTCTATTATGTGTGATTGCAGTCATGGACTAACTTGTAGTGAATAAAAATACCACAAATATAAATAAATAATAATAAATATTACAGGACAATTACACACATCGCTATATAGCCCCAAAATAAGCGTACTCGTAAGTAGCTTGTGATGTGGTTGCTGATGAATATTTTTACATATACTATACATAAATACTTGTAATATATAGATAAACACCCAGACACTGGAAAACATCCATGCTCATCACACAAACATTTTTCCAGATGTGGGAATCGAACCCACAGCCTAGGACGCAGAAGCAGGGTCACTACCCATTGCGCCACTTTGACCATAGCGTTATTACTTGGACGAGCCGTATTACTAAATTTTAAAATTTTATTAAATAATTCTTGCCATTTTATTAAGAGATTAAACGAAAACAAAGGACCGTCATGTGAAAGCGGATGAGTATTATCTCAGTCCTTATCTCTCGAAATTAAAAATCTTACAATAAATTCTTCATTTGTTTTCGGTGTCCCAAATACAGTTCATTAGGAATAGGAATATAGTTCTTAGGAAGTAACTTTCTAGTGACTTGTACCCTATATTCTACTTAAGTTGAGAAGGGTTGGATACACCCTCGCAATAAACACACACATTCCGTTTAGTTGTGACTTAGAGTAGCTCAGGGGTAGTTATTAGATCACGTCATAAGAGCTTTCGAGGATATGAGAATAAAGGGCCATTATTATCATTTAAAGGGAATTTAAACGTAGGGATGGCCTTTTAGTGGAGGTCTTTAGGATTATGTGGAGATTTAAGGCCCTTTTACTGGTTGGTTAAAAATGTAATAAATAAAATAAATAATAAGACCATTTAATTCCAATCTAAAAAATTACATATTACATACATTTTCATCTTTAACTAGTTTAAAATTAACAAAAAAAAAAGTTTTAAGTGATATCGTTCCTGTCTACATTGACATTGATTGGAACCCTTCTTTTGGGTAAAAACCTCCTTCTGCTTTTCCAGCCCTCTCTGTTCTTTGCCTTTCCTATCCATTCAAATCCTGCTATCGCCTTTATATTCTCTATCCATCTTTTTCTCGGACGTCCTCTTTTCCTTATTCCAATTGGTCCATCCCATGTGGTTGTTTTTAATGTCCACCTATTATCTGTTTTTCTGGCTATATTGCCTGCCCATCTCCACTTCTGTTTCAGAGCAAATTTCAAAGCATCTATAATTTTTGTTTTTTTGTCTTATCTGTACGCTTTTCACTTTTTGAATTCTTCTTATTTTTAATACACTCATAGACTCTAGAATAACTCCTAGTTAGAGATGTAGTAGCGCTATAGTCTTTGCGTATTACATGAAAGCACTCTTACTATTCACGCAATCTTACTCACAAGAGGCTTGAATATTGTAATCCTACAGTAAGGCCTCCGTGGCGCAGTGGTATGCGCGGTGGATTTTGAGCTTGCGGGGCACATTGAGATTTTTCTTAATTTGTCTTTATCTTTCCCCGTGGCTAGTTACCACCTTACTGACAAAGACGTACCTCCAAGCGATTTACTGTTCCAGTAGGATGTCGTGTATAAACCAAAAGGATGAAATCTACACCCCTTTCGGTTTCTAGCCACGGCAAAAGCCTCCTACTAGCCAAACAAGCTCGAAAAATCAAATATTTTTGGTAAATAGCTCTTTGTATTTTGATAATCTATTAGCCGTGGCCCGTCAGATATCTGGAATGCCCCAGTTCGAGTCAAGTGCAATCGAGAGTCGCTCTCGGCTCTGCTACGTCAAGAATGTCTCTCTTGACACGTACTCAGCGAGCACGTGCCGGCTCCGTTACTAGTGGACACTGGACTTTCATTACCTATTTTATTTTCCCCCGAAATGAAAAGGGTATTTAAAATGAAAAGTAGTAGTTATGTGAAATTAAAAAGAAATTATTTAATTACCTAGATAAGTATTATTAAAAATATAAACAAATCTATATTACGAAGTACTTGTTACTAAATTAAATCTAAAACTCCATCGATTTTGCAACAAGGCATAGTGCCTAATATACTGTCAGCTTGTCCTCTTTGAATAGCCAAACTAATTCGTTGGCCAAGTTAACCAACGAAAAAAAACGGAGGAGGTGCTCAATTCGACACGTTTATGTTTTTTTATGTATGAGCACGCATATTTTTTACAGACTAGTCCAATTTTGATAATTCTTTTTTTATTAAAAAGGGCATACTTTCGAAATGGTCCCATAGGTCATGTTAGGATCTGATCCTGAATAATTTTCTTTAAATTTTATAGGCGAAATTGCAGCGATTTCGGTATATGTGCAAGTGTCGAAAACTTTTTGGCCAGAAGTGCCATATAATGTACTCTAATAGTAGAAGTAGGTTACGTGTCGATAAATCATCGAAAAGCAAGAATTCTCCTAAGAGTAAAAATCCTCCGAATCTACAATTATTTTTGTGTTAAAATATAAGCCACCCCCATGTAATAAAATTAGCAGGTATGGCTAAAGTTTGGTAAAATATCAAAGTTCTAGAAGCTCGGTCCCTCATGTGATAACTTATTTTCCCGCGGGATCAGATTACACGGATCAGAATAAAAGGTTTCTGACATCCATCTCCTTAATCTAAGCCAATCGTTTCGCTATCCTACTTTCTTATATATATTTATAGAAAATAGTAAGAAATTGTTATGTTGAAAACTTGGAGATAATAGGATTTTTTTTGATTAAACATCATAAATATAGCATTTATAAGTTACATAAGAATAATATTGTTTTTTTTTTCATATTATGTTTATTTTTTTGAACTGAAAAGAGAAAAACAAGGATATTATGTTTATTTTCACTAATCAATAAATATATTAAGATTAAATAGGATCATGTCATTTTTAAATTGAAGAGCTTCATTTTACTATTAGCGTTCAATAGTATTGTAATATGCTGAGTTCATACTAAGATTACATTGTAGGGCTTGTATAATAAATAAATATATATGCCTTATACCTAATTATAAAAATCAAACAGCGGACACCGTAGCCTAGCGGTAGGGTGCTCTGGCTCGGATAGCCAAAGAGATGCAGGTTCGAATCCTGCAATTTTTGGTATTAAGTTTATGTTCAAATAGAAACTATCTCAGAATGTGGGTATTAAAAAAATATAAAGCATAAAAATTAAGTAGAGTTGAGATAAAGTGTAATGTGTAAACGTAAAATATATTCTTATGGCGCCTTAACATATACACTCGTACATAACACATCGCTAAACGCCTCTCAGTACTGCGCACGTAAAATCACAATTTCCGGCAACGGTATATTTATCGCGGTAAAGCCATTTGGACCCTTGGGGGACGCGAGAACAAAAGGTATAAGTTACAACGCAAAAGATGTTTCCTTTTTATATTTAGTATATCGCCGTTTAGCCAAAACCTCAATTTTAGGTTAAGTTTAATAACGAGAGATCATGGGTTCAATCCCGCTGAACTAATAAAATTTAAGATAATTATGGCTTATATTTTCTATTAGAAAAATTTTCAATAATTTTTATGTAAAGATAAAAATATATTCTATACAAATGATTTTTAAAAATTGTATATCTTGGTGGTTCACGTGACAATAATCTAGTGAGAGCTGAATAGGAAAAAGTATCGAAATACTTGGACCTTGCTGACCTGATTACCGCCCAGTACTGAGTCAAACATAAGAAGCTTTGGTTTTTCCATCAAGGAATTGGTACAAAAGCCGATAGTCTTCGGAACGGCGAGTTTTGTGAGGTGATAACTATATATGTAGTAATTTTATTAAATAAAGAAACTCAAAGACTACTAAACGGATAGTCATGTGGCTTTCATCAATCGATAGACTGATTCCTGAAGAAGGTTTTAATATAAAATTTGTTGAGGTTTTATGTTTATGGTAATAAATATTACGAGAATCGTTGGAAGAGTCGAAAAAACTCAAGCAGCCTGGGAGCTTTTATCAAAATCGCTGCTTTATCTTTTTGAGATATAGCAAGCTATGTTTGACGGGATTGTACTTCTCTACTAGGACTACAAGAAGTCCACGACGGCATATTTTTTATCTTATAAAGATAGCTCGCTATACCTACTCATACTTTCCTTAAAAAGTAATATTTAAATAATATTTTTATGTTTTTAGGTGTTGTTAGAAGTTTGCAGTACACTATTTTACTCGCGGGCGATGTCACGGGAGTCTGATATAGTCGACGCATTTTAAATTGAGTCGTCAATAAATTCACAGACAGTAGAAATGTGCATGCAATACAACCCGTTAATGATACTTAGCTGCGCACGGGGTGTCCATGCGTCAGCTGGCATATGAAAGAGGTCACGAAGTGATAACACTGCCTCCATATCACTGTCAATTTAACCGATAGACGACTCAGTTTAAAATACGTCGACTTAAGTCAAAATATTATTATTATAAATACGAAAATTTGTGAGTGTGTATGTTTGTTACTCCTTCAAGCAGAAACTACAAAATGGATTTTGATGAAAATTTACAATAATATACCTTACATATCAGAATAACACATAGACTACATTTTATCCCGAAATTCCCGTGGGAACGAGAACTACGAGGATGAAATCGCGGGCATTGTCTAGTATAATATAAATCATCTCTAATATTACTCGTCGCCTATGCCTGGACCACACAGCGCAAGCAGAAAGCAGGTCAGGTCAAAGAGAGGCGCCTGCCCGGCGCGACACAGGGCGGTAAACTTGATGATCGAATTTCAAGGACTCGGATACCACCCGAGGCGGTACACGGGTTCTCCACAATTGAAACATGACAAAGGGTTGAAACCTTAAAATTGGTTCACTAACATTACTATTTAACAGCCGGTTATGATTTATTTAAACTGGTCTAATGCGTCACATCAGTGCAGAAACCTTGAAATTGGTTTTTTGTACACTAACAAATCTATATCTACCTAAAAGTATAATTAGGAATTCCGAGCGCTGAACTATGAGTGCCGGTGTAAGGAAAAACTCAGATGAGTTTTTGTTGCACCGTTTTAACAATTTTTGTAATTGTTGTATTAAAATGTATATTTTTGTTTAAATAAATAAAAAATAAATAAAACAAATCTATACCTAGTACAAATAAGAGCGTCTGAAAGAGTTAATTAACTATCTGTACAAACAAAACGAGATAGAATGAGACTTTTTCGCTATGACCTCACGACATATACAAATAAATGACGTAAGCAAATGTATGACAAATATTTAAAAATAACTGTAATGTGTATACTGCATAACAACATATATATTCATCTCGATTAATAGGCACGTATAATTTCGTTCATTACTTTAAAAACAATTCTTTCATCATTATTAAGCGCGACGCAAAATATCTGTCATCTCATTTATGAAACTCGCTCTCCACTTCCGTATACACGGTATCGGATGAAATGATGTCAGGGCCCAGGTCAGACGGGCGCCATTTGGACGCGACGCAAGGCGACAAAACGCGGGGATCGCTTTCTAAAGGCTCGAGAACAGTTTGTTGTCGTTTGTTGATTGAGTACTTCGCAACTAGCACTTTAGTAGAGTGCTGCGAAATTCTATAGGCTACTTTTTACTGTGACGAGTCTTTGAAACTAGAGACAGGAAACTGTGACGTCAAGTAGAAGGATTCCTGTAATAGGGATAAGCAAAAATGGTTCGTTTTTCATTAAAAGTTAGCCCTTGATTGCAATCACATCTGATGGTAAGTGATGATACAATGTAACATGGAAGCGGGCTAACTCGTCAGGATGGAATTCATACCTATGCGGTTTCTACACGACATCGTACAGGAACGCTAAATCGCTTGGCGATACGTCTTTGTACGTCAACTACTGTAGCTAGCCACGACTAAAGCCTCTTCAGCTCTTCTTTCGGCCATGGCTAGCTAGCTACCAAAGATATTTAGCTAGCAAAGCGATTTAGTTTAGAAACCGAAAGAGATGTTGATTTTATCTTACCCCTAACAAATTAACACCGCTAACTCACGGGTTAACTTAAATTGAACAGAAATGATAAAAATGTATATTAGGATTCATGTAACTAATAATAAACAAAAATAGTTTTATACTTCTGCAAGTATGACTAAGCAGCATTATTTAATTGTTTGAAAGGGTTAATATCTGTAGCAACTTACTACGAAATTTGATTAAATGCGTTTTTATTGTGACGTCATATATGACGTCATTGTCACAATAAAAGCTAGGCAGGGAAATAATGCTGTGTTTATTTATTAACTTTGCAGCATTGTTTCGGTTTGAAAAGCCTACGCACACCTATCGCTGTAGCAAAGTGCTACGAAATTCCGTAGACTGCATTATTACTATCATATCATCACTTTGTGAAAATAGTAGGCTGAAAATACTTGTCCTTTGCTTACTTCTGCAGCTTACAAAGCATCGCTCTGTTTTGTGAAGGGTGTCTGTCAATCGAATTCCGGACACATGTGTCATGCTCATAGTGATGATCAATACACGTTCCTAGTGTTATTAATAATTTATCAAGTCAAGATTACTATAAAACGACAAAGATTCTTGGAGGCAATCAGCTATGCCTTATGCAGGTAAACTATGATCGTAAAAAAAACATCAAAAATTGTAACATTCATTTATAAAAGAACAACTACTGAGTGTCTTTAAGAATCTCTGTTGAATCTACCTTACAAACTGGTGGTAGAGTCACTTCTCTCTGACAGACTTGTCTTTTCAAAAGTAGTTGTATAAAAGCCAACTTGAAATAAATTAATTTTAAAATATAATGATTTAAAATATAACGATTCTTTTTGGTGAGTGTTATGAACACTAGTAATTGATATGCGTATAAGTGAATGTGAGCATTTTAATAATTGTATTTACTGGTATTTGTGATATGTATATTGTTAGTATACTTAAATAAATAAATAAAATAAATAAATTACTATCAGATGTTGATGACAGTGACCGCGACTGATAGCTTTAATGTGCTCTTCGAAGCACGGGTGTATAACACCACCATCTTCCCGACTCCGGGTTTAGAATATGCTGAATATTTCATAGAAGTACGAATTATTGCGCAACCCGACCTGATTCTAACCCAGGACCTCGTGATTGAAACTAGCCTAGCTAGATAGGCTAGCCCACTAGACCGTAAAGTAAAGCAGGTTAAATAATGTTATTTTTTGATACAGTGTGTGAGAGACCTTACAAAACCTACTCAAGGAAAGAACTCAGTGAAGTAAACGAACGAGAATGAACATTATTTAAGACCACTTTTAGAGACAATCTAATATATTATTTCGTTTTTGTTCCATGTACATTTACGCCTGCTCCTACATAAAAGGTAAGTGAATCCTTTATACATTCGAAATAAACTTTGTTAAAGGTCTGCAGACGAGAAACGAAAACTAAAATATGATTAAATCTGTAAAGCCGCTTTTCCACTAGCGTGCGAACTTTAGCTCTATTCTGTAACGATATTTCTATAATTTGACAATGTAAGTTTTTAATTCGTTTCTGTCTCTTCCTGGCTAATATACATATTTTATTATAATTATGGATACGTATTATCAAAGTAAAAGAAATGTTACAAGAATTCTCTGGAGAAATGTATCAAAAACTTCTTTTAACTCTTGTAAAGTTAATAAAGTTATTTGTGTGTATTTCTTCTGGGATTTAAGTAAAAAAAAGCAGTAAACGTTTTTGAAGAACGAGAAAAATATAAATAAATCATATTAATAATTTATTCATTCAAAACATTTGAATTGAAAGAGTACAAATTGCAAAATGGATACTAGTTGTTTGAAAATAAAAAATCATAGTTTCTACTCGTTTCTATTCACTCGGTTTCAAACATCCTAAGTACCGCATTGTCGCAAACCAGCTCTAGTGGAAATTCGTCTTTAAACCCTCGACGCGTAACAAATGCAGATTACGTGTTTGTGAATAACTCGTATAAATGTTAAAATGAATTTTATTTCATACAAACTAATCTAAAAGTGAACAAATTTATCTAAAATGAACTATTTTTGCTTAAAAATATATTATTGCATTTGATTAAAGATATATAATAAAAATAATTGTATTTTATTTGGTATAAAAGTGGTACATTAAAATAGTAGATCAAGAGGAAGTAAAAAAAGATTAAACATTTTAAAGATTAGTCCAGATTTAATGATATCCAGATATGACTTCCCGTCATGTAGAAAATATAATTAAAACATATTTTTAAAATTAAATGCAAGTCAATTTTGTGTCAAAACTTTAAAACTAAATGAATTAAAAAATGAAATAGCAAAGAACTACTAATAAAGGAAATTTTGTGAAATCCAACATTATAAGACGTATGTTTATAATAAGGTTGAACTTAATAAACGAAGATATTTAATGTAATATATGTAGGTATGCTACAGTTAAGTCGACGCAGCACGAAATCGGTACGTAATATAAATTTTATAACACACTTGAGTTTATAGGAAAACAGTTACATTAACGGCCAGATTTAATATCATGAGATAGAACGCTCGTTTCGTATTGCAAAAGCACCACGGGAAATAGATAAAATGCAGCTTTAACGGTCAATGGATCGTAGACATTGAATTAATGTCCGATTTTATTATTTCAGACCGAGTGACGTTTAAACCAGAGAGTAAGTGTATAACTATTTTGTGTTTAGGAGCGCTTATAATATTTAAATGCTAGTTTAGAAACTAATGCTTTTTGCCACGTAGAGACTTTACTGAACATGCACTCTATTAAACTTAGGAATGTCTAAATACGGCGCAATAACAAAACAAACTCATCTTAAACAAAATAAATATTTACATATACCTAAAGAAAGAGTCTTTACAATTTTTTTTTGATAGATGGAGAAAAAGTGGAAGAAGTAAAAGAGTTTGTATACCTAAATTTACGAAAGATGGAACGTGTGAGAGTGATATTGAAAGAAGAGTAAATGCTGGGAATATGATGGATGGTGCTCTGCATGCATTTATGAATAGCCAGAAAGTATCCCAAAAGGCAAGACTGGTGCCCACACTTGGTATGGTAGGGAAAGTTGGGTAATGGCAGAACAAGCACAAAAGTAAAATAAATGCGGTAGAGATAAGAGCATTGGGAATATGCGCAGGTTAAAACTGTGTGACAGAATTAAAAATAGTATGATACGAGAAAAGTGTGGTGTAAAAGAATATGTAGTGACCAAAATTGAGAAAAGGATTCTTAGATGGTTTGGGCATGTAGAGAGAATGCATGAAAGAAGATTAAGAAAAGAAATTTAAGAGGCGAGGTTGAATGGAAATGTTGAAAGGGAAAGGCCTAGGCGAATGTTCCTGGACCAAATTCAGGACATTTTAATTAATGGCCAGGTCAAGAGAACCCTAAACCGACGAACGTGTATGAAAGGATTAATGACAGTGGAAGAAGCTAAGGAAGTATGCAAGGACCGTGGCAAGTAGAGGGATGTGGTCTCTGCCTACCCCTACGGGAATAAGGCGTGATGTTATGTATGTATGTAAAGAAAGAAAGAAAAATGTTTATTTAGGAAAAATATCACATTAAACAAAATAAAGTAGTTCGCTATACAGGATATAAATAGTGATATGATCCCAAAAAGGTCCTCACTCAGCATGTTGCTGCGCCCCTCAGACACCGCGCTGGTACATATGGCACGTATACCTATGTAATTTACATAATATATCTTTACACTAGAGGACACCCGCGGTTTCACCTAGCTAATTCTCGTTCCCGTGAGAACTTCGGGACAAAATTGGCCTGTGTGTTTATCCAGGATGTCAGCTAACTCCATACCAAATTTTATTAAAATCGCTTCAGGTGCATTGTCGTACAAGAAGTAACAAACATAGGAATGAACTCAAAAAAATATATCTAAAATAAAAGTAAGGGTTTAGAAGGATATATTAAATACTTAAACGGCTGACATGTTAAAATGTTTGTTAAAACCAACTTATGTTTTAACATGTTTTTCTTCATTTTAATACATTCATATTCAAGGAAAAATGTCAAATAAGAAATTTCATTTAGTTTCTTACTTTTTCCCGGAAAAAACTTTTATTTTATTGCTCATTCCTTTAAGGAGGAAAATCTGACAGCCCTAGTCAGAGAAGTGTTTTCATGACACAAAAGCAAGCAATGCAAGCACCTTTGAAGTCGCTCCCTACACCCCTTTCCCTCTAATTGATTAAAGGAAGCTCAGAAAATACATTACAGGGGTTGTTTACATCGCTAATTGGTATTCCTTCTTAAAATTGCTGCGAATTTATTATTTTCTTCATAAAAATATTAAGTAATACCTAATATTTTGTAATGAAAAATCTCTCTGTTACGAGTAATTCTATCGCTTATAATAATAATCAAGAATCATTTTTCTATTATTTGCCTAAAGCGACGAATTTTTCCAAAAATGCAAAGCATTTAATTGATTCGTAATTGAAAATAAGAATAATCTACATGACCTACTGATATTCCAGTCGCCAGTCGGACACTAGCGTGGCGACAGGACGCTCTAGCCCTACAGCCAAAGAGAGAGCGGGTTCAAACCCCGACGGTTCCGCAATGTTTGATATTATGTATATTTTCAAATAGATATTCTCTTGAGGATAATTAGGTCTCAGAGTGAAACATGTATAGAGGATATTTTGCCAGATTTGGGTGTCGTTGTAGCAGGAATTTTCGCAAAAAATCAACAACAACAATACATAATTCACACACAATATGTTTATACATCAAATAGTAAGAATTTAACGCATAGCAGAGTTTCCAAAGTTGATGTAGGAATTTGCTGTACCAAATATGCAGAAAGTTTTGGTAATATAAGCCCGAAACATTATTATACAGTCCATAGTCCTAGTTTAATGCATCATGCATCATAAAGTATCAAAAGTCTCTCAAGTCTCGATGTACAAAGTTATGTTATTTAGTTAGCACCAACTTCAAGCATAAATCACAATGGATGCCTCCAAGCTTAATAAGTATAGAATTGTGTTATAATAACTTGTAAATAACTTAAGATTTAGTTTCGTAATAAAACTTAGATACGTCCTAAGAAGAGACGAAAGTCCTGGGTTTGATTTCCTGCTGGGTCTAATGAGATTTTCTTTATTGGTCCAGGTCTTTTTTTGACATTACAAGTTAGCCGTTGACTGAAATACTCCTGCAAATAATGATGCAACCTAAATTGGAAGCGGGATAACTTGTTAGGAGTAGAAGTAGTTTTTGTCGACCTCCGTGGCGCAGTGGTATGCGCGGTGGATTTATAGAGGCGGATTGAGATTTTTTTAATTTTTCTTGGTAGTTTGGTAACTAGCCACGGCGAAGCCTCCCCTTACCGACAAAGACGTATCGCTAAGCGATTTAGCGTTCCGGTACGATGTCGTGTAGAAACTGAAAGGGTTGTGGATTTTCGTCCCACTCCTAACAAGTTAGCCCGCTTCCATCTTAGACTGCATCATCACTTAACATCAGGTGTGATGGCAGTCCAGGGCCAACTTGTAGTCGATAAAAAAAAAGGATGTAATCCACACCGCTTTCGATTTCTACACGACACCAAATCGCTTAGCGGTACGTCTTTGTCGGGCAGATGGTAAAAAGCCACGACAGAAGCCTTTCACCAGCCAAATACGATTTCAGAAATAACTTGCTGGCTCTTAAAGAATGCCTATTTAATAATCCCAAACATGTGAAATTGGTAGCTGTTTCCACAGTTTTGCACGTTACCACCAGAAGTTACGTGACGCTCATGCCAGAAGTAACTGAACAAAAACGATAGGAAAAAATTACATGTTTATCAGGATCATAAACATGCTATCGTTCAAATATATAAAAAGCTCCACTCAACCGGGTATAGTGGGTAGTATAAACAAATACTTGTTATCGCGGCGGCCATCTTTTGAACAGTGCCCAATTAATATCCGCCTATTGTGTGGTCATAATGAACCGACCGCTGACAAAGAACAGGTTGTATCGCATACGTTGTTATACTTTGTAATAGTCTATGCTCTGTAGTCTTTAGGGATGGCCAGTCTAAAACTTGTAGACTTGCGTATTTCCGGTAATGTTTTCAATAAAACTTATAGTACTTGATGAGCTTACGGTGCCGTGGGAAACAAATGTACTTTATGACCGTACATTAAAAGTGAATAATTATTATGGTTACTGCAAATGAAGTAACAAAACATGGCTCTTTGGTTAGTTTATATGCAGTAGAAGTGGGTGCAAGAGGTATACCAGCAAAATCTCTCTAAAACCTACTCTATGACTTGGTCTGCAGTAAAGTCCACTCTAGAACAAGTGTCCAAAGCTGCTCATGCAGGAACTTACCAGATTTGTTTGGGCAGGGAGAATAATTCGAGCAGAGTAGGTGAGCACTGACCGGTCACAAAGGGTGCCGTGCCGCAAGTCTAGGACTCTATTTGGCTAATACGACTATTAGATCTTAGTTAAAACTGTCGGTTCAGATTTTTAAACCGTCTTTTGTTTATTTGTCACATTTTCAGAGGACTTATTTATATATTTTTTTGATTTTATAAACTTAACCTTTCCGAATTACAACATTTTGATCCTAATTTTTGGTTACGAGAAATAAAGACAGAGATGTTACTCGTCCACTTTTACTTACCGGTCCTTTCTTTACGTTTATTCTTTTAGTATAATGGCCAAACCACATATATTTATTATAAATATTTATACAAATAAACTGCGCTATACGCAATAAATACCTGAAGGAGAAAGACGAAAGAACGAGACAAGAATAGAATAGAGAGACTGGTGGTAGGTCTAAACTGGCAGGTACACCAGTGCCGCGGAGGTGGGAGGGGTTTTTAGCGGTAGGAGTCCGGCACTATCCAACGAGGATGTCCATGAGGATTTTCTCCTCTTAACAAAAAAAAATAAATACCTGAAATATAACTTTCAAAGTTTTTATATCGTTCCTATGAAGAGAGAGTTCATAAGAAAAAGGCCAACTTTCCTAGTTCATTGAGATACTAAGCTCTAAACAATTTGTATAGGAACTCGAGTTCGACCTACTTTCGATACACTACTAAGAATTCTTTACAACACAACTAAACTAAACAACGCTTTTATAGATAAATAATAAAATATATTATTAAATAATGCTGCAAATTATATTAATAACAAATAATAGTAGTGTAATTTCGAATTAACCACATTATTTAATATAACTACTTTTAGAGAATAATATAAGTTAAAAACTATAACTAACAAATATTAGAAATTAAACAATTTTAAGCTATTTATCTAGAAACTATATTACTGCTTGTTTGAGAAAATAACAACTATTTATTTGCCTATTGAATGGCCCACAAGGCCTTCTTCATATAAGAAAAGTGTTTTAAAGCATAGACCTACCACGGTGCTACATTGCGGGTTGGTGGGTGGACCTAATATTTTTCTCTATAACTAACACTCAGATGTTAATTATAATTACCATGACCATGGCGGATGACTTAGTCTTGTCCATTTATTATTTTTGGAAGTAGGAAAAGCAAGACTCAAATCCAGGACCTCATTGATCCGAAATCAGATATAACCACTGAGCCATGGAGACATTATTGGTCAAGTATGCTCTGATAAAAGATAAGGTAAAAATATTCAAAATTTTTAGATGAAATCGTAAAATTAATAATTATTATCAGTAAATAATGTTAAGGAATATAGTAATGAAACAAACATTCAATCAATCAAGATAAATATATACGAATCTTTATAACTTTAAATAGAAGCCTCAATAGTAGGTTTGCGGACAAGACTCAAGGCCGATAAGTCCTGGGTTCCATTCCATTCGTGTCTACTTCTAGAACAAGCTTTAATCTCTGTTCGAGCAAATGGGGAATGTTGGTCATTATTATAATTATAATGGTAAGGCATCTAGGTGCACCCACGCAATAATATTATAACACCTGACGGTAAGTGGTAATGCAATCTAAGATGGAAGCGGGCTCACTTGTTAGGAGTAGGAGGACACACCCCTTCTATTTTTATAAGACATCGTACCGGAACACTGCGCTTGGCGATACGTCTTTGTTGGTAAAGTGGCAACTAACCACGGCCGAAGCCTTCCACCAGCCAAAGAGAAGGTTGTCTACAGACATTTGTCAGCAATATGACAGCACATATTATCTTCACAGGCAACCTAAGCGATATTTTGTCAGTAATATTGAATGTGTGCAGGCTCTATTGTATTATTTTTAAAATAAATAATATGTATTGTGTTTTGATAGTATGTTTGCAACTATTTTCAATTTTGCAGCTGATGAAAACGGATCAATATCGGAGACGATACCGGACCGGCCTGTCGAGCTCAAGAACTTCCCCAAACTGTGCGAGCAACGGAGAAAATTTCCTGTCCTCTACAAATTAGAATTTCAGGTAAGAAAATGAAATAGAATTTATATCATTTATTTATAATAAATAGGATTTCACTTTTATTTATCCCATTTATTCTAAAAAGAAGAATAGCGTGGTGTAAAAGAAGATGTAGTAACTACAGTTGAGAAAAGGATGCTTAAGATGGCTTGGGCATTTAGAGAGAATGGACGAAAGAAGATTAACGAAAGAGATTCATGAGGCGAGGTTGAATGGAAATGTTGGAATTGGAAGACAAAGGCAACTAAAATCAGATATAACCAAATACAGGACATTTTAAAATATGGCTAGGTCAAGAGTACTCTAAACCAACGAACTATTACAAATTACATGTTCAGTTCGTACTGTAGATGACATTACAGGCCGTATATCTGGATATCAAAAACATAATATCAATGCACAATTTCGGCACCGACGTCATCGGGATCGTGGCCTAGCGGTATGGCGCTCTAAGTGCGCGGATTGCCAGAAAGACGCGGGTTCAAATCCCGTCGGTTCCGCAATTTTTGATATTATGTTTATTCTTAAATATAACAATTACGAAAGTATAAATGAGAGTGGAGAAGGCGAAGGAAGTATGCAAGGACCATGGCAAATAGAAGGATCTAGTCTCTGCCTATCCCTATGGCAATTAAGTCACTACATCTTCTTTTATACCACACTGCTTTCTTATCACAGTATTCTTAATTCTGTCACTCAATTTTTTTTATTTTTTTTATTTGATTACAAGTTGGCCCTTGACTGCTATCACACCTGACGTTAAGTGATGATGCAACCTAAGTTGTAAGCGGGCTAACTTTTTTCCGTAGAATGTTGTATATTAACCATACAAAATTCTACGCAAACAAAGACACGGACAACTACTAGCTAGTTCTCTTTCTATAGGATTTAAAACGCTTGAAATTTCCCCTATGTAAACGCCTTTAAGCGGTTGCGAAGCACTTATTAAAAATCTCGTGCATCGAAGCACTAGAGAAGGCTTACACTCGCATATTATGTTTGCGGAGGAAACACTGCGATGAAATGTAGGTATAATATTTTCTTGTTATAAAAAAAATTTAATAAAAAATACCGACTTCAAAATGCACTGAAAAGTAAAAAACTATTAACCGACTTCATAGATATGGTTAAGTAAATTAAAGTAACTAAATGACGCATTTATTTTTTATTTTTCAGTGTATTTTGAAGTCGGTATTTTTTATTACAGTGGAATACGCACGCAATGCAGTTGCATTGCGTGCGTAAACGACATTTAACTGCTATTGTCAGCATATTACTACAGGGGCCAGGCCTTATATGAGAGGAGATATGGAGCGTAGACCCACCATACTGCTCCAATGCGGGTTGGCGGGTTTCATTAACTAAAGATCACTATCATATGTTGATAATAGTGCCCAGGACAAACGGCTTAACGTACTGTTTAAGGCACGAGGGTGTAACACCACAAAGTTTTTGACTTCTATTCAACTCTTTTTGACTTAGAATATACTGAAAAAATAAATGAAATAGTCAAACTTATTCCATGACCCGACCCTGGTATTGGAACCCACGACCCAACCCACCAACGAGGCAGTCAATAATTACTTAGAAACAAGAAATAGATTTGTTTTCATACTTTGCATACAATAACGGTTTGGTAGGTACAGTAGGTAGGTGACTGTTTTCCGTATTTTTCTTTACTTTTTTAACAAATTTTCAGATTATATTAGACTTGGCAAGGAAATCGTATTGGTAGAGATTTCGCTCGTATTTTCACTTGTATGAAAACTGTTGAAATTTTGAATCGAGTTTGCATATTTGGCAAAGTTTTAAATTAAATTGATTACCGCAAACAGAAAAAATGCTTAGATGGTTTTGGCTTATAGATAAAATTAATGAAAGAACAAAAGAGATTCATAAGCACGGGTGAATGAAAATGTTGGAGGAGGAAGGTAAATCCCTTAAGGGATATTATATATATATAATTATTATATATCTTGATATGAAATTGGAATGCAAATGAATGAATATGGATAAGATTGGTCCTTGACCAAATTGAGGATATTTTACTTAAAGCAGGACATACTTGTCTTTCCTTTATTCCTGGAGTAACTTGTAAGAAAACATTTATGAGAATAAACGGAAAAAAAGAAATATGTGGAGGACGAAAGGGTGGTAGGAAATGCAAGGTAGTAATATCTGGGTACTTCGGTGGAAATCAGGCGTACTTTATTTATATGTCGTAGCCACATCGTAGATTGGCTCATTTCATGAAATGCTTGAGAATTTCATGAAATGGCCGTGTTTCATGATGTGGCCAATTTGACCAGATCGTTAAATCGTTTGGCCGAATCATATACATAGGGGCTAGGTAATGTTTGCCCAAAGATTATGCAATTTATAAAAGACATAATAATAATTAAACAATATTTTAACGCCTCACCCCGCCCCGCTTCGCGAATTAATGAAGTATTCGCGCGTTAAGTTAGCCACATCGAGAAACGATTTTGTATCATTGATCTGCCCAAACCATATGATGTGGCCAATAGACAGGCAAACATTTCATGAAACGCCACCATTTCATGATCTACTCGAACATTTCATGAAATGAGCAAATCTACGATGTGGCTACGACATAAACATTAGAGGTCGCTCGCGATTTCATCCGCGCAGTTCCCGTTCTCGTAAAAATTTCGGAAAAAAGTAGCCTATGTGTTATTCTGATATATGAGCTGTATTACTGCAAAGTTTCATCAATATCCATTCAGTAGTTTTTACGAGAAAGAGTAACAAACATACATACATACAAAGTTTCGCCTTTATTATATCAATAAGGATAATTGGTAATTTAATTAAGCGTATGCGATTTATGAACTCTTCGTCAGTTCATCCACTACTATACTAAAGCCAAACTCGATTGAGAATGCTTGTCAACAAACAAATTTTAAATGAAGGTAGAAAATGAAACGCATTTTATGCCCAATAAATTTAAAATTATGTTTTGTTATTTTATACAATCTTATTTGAAAGATATTGAATATATTAATTAGTTTTAAGCTGACTAATCTAATTTATTGTCATGAATTCGTCATTAACAAGTTAACTAAAAAAATTAGGTTTCAAATGACTAGTGGTTTCTACCTTCATTTTTAATTTGTTTGTTGACAAGCATTCTCAATCGAGTTTGGCTTAAATATAGAATAATAGATGGATGGATAAAATATGCTTTCGTTTTCTAACTCGATACCTTTCACGTGATGGTTTCCTGAAAACGGAAAAACGAGCTAGCATCGTAAAATTGTACCAAAACGACAAAACATTGCCGTTGGCTGACATAAAAAATGTTATTCTCCCCCGTAAAACATAGAACGCTTTCTAACTACCATATTACATGTCTGTGGTACATCTATAGTGGCCTTGCAATGTACGAAGTCCATTAGAACTTGTTAATGGAATCAGTTTGTCATAGTTTGACGGCCGATTGGCACAGTGGGTAGTAACCCTGCTTCTGCGTCCTAGGCTGTGGGTTCGATTCCCACGTCTGGAAAAATGTGTGATGAACATGGATATTTTCCAGTTTCTGGGTGTTTATCTATATATTATAAGTATTTATGTATAATATATATGAAATATTCATCAGTTATCATAGTACCCATAACACAAGCAACCTACGCTTACTTTGGGGTTATATAGCGATGTGTATAATTGACCTATAATATTTATTTATTTTATTAATTATAGTTACTTATTTTAACAGTCCTTTTAACATATCTTATACCAGAGGGAGCATAGAGCATAGATCCACAACGTTTAAAAATAAAAGTATAAGGTATTTTTAAGATAAGAAATTCAGATATTCGACGCGACTTTCATTACGTAGCACTAGCGACGAGGATGGAATCAGAACCCGCGCGTGCCTAGAACATTGGATCCAACTAGTGGTGCCAATGTCGTAAGCGATACCGAGGAGCCCAGGGATGGTCAGCCGTTCCAAATAAAAGAAACCAGTTACCATGATGGTACTTAGGAAAAACCTATAAAAGAACCTGAAGAATACTTTATTGTCCTGTATAGTACTTTATTGTAGTAGTATTGTAATAGGTATTTTGTGATTTATAAGGGAGCCTCGTTTGTCTAGTGGTTAACCTATGTGGCTTCGATCACGAGGTCCTGGGTTCGATCCCTGGGTCGGGTCATGGAATAATACTGAGCTATTTCATTCTTCTATGAAATGTTCAGTACATTCCAAGCCCGGAGTCTGGAAGTCGATGGTGCTATACCCCGTGCCTCGGAGAGCACGTTAAGCCGTCGGTCCCGGTCACTATCATCAAAATCTCATAGTGATCGTTAATAAATGAAAAATTATCACCCTAAGCCCGCCAACCCGCATTGGAGCAGCGTGGTGGGTGCACGCTCCATACCCCCCTCCTATAAGGAGGGAGGCCTGGCCCTGAAGTGGGCCGTTAATAAGCTGATAATGATGATGATGAAAAGTATTTTCATAATTAACTCAATTCGCATCGGACGCATCTTTCATTACGTATCAAAAAGTTCAATTAAGAGAATGTCTACCATAGATAATATAACCTTTGATATCTAAGATGCGCCATGGTTATACGTAGAGTGTTGCATGTTTTGGAGAGAATAAATAATATTTCGTCCAAATAAAAGTGAATTTAGAGATTTGGCTAATCAAAACTAGATTACTGTGCTCCATACAATTTTGGACCATCTCCTTTACAATCTGAAGTTGAGTAAAAATGTTGCAACCCCTTGGTTATAGCTCTATAACGTATCCGTTAAGCCATTACCATTGATGTTTGGTAGTGATGCATACAAGACTAAAACCATTTTCGGTCTCAGCCCGACAATCCGCATTGAACCAATGCAGCGTGGTGGATCTAAACTCAATATTTACTCTCTTAAAAGCAGAGGCCTGGCCCTGTTGTAAGGCGTTATGAATAATTAACTAATTTTTGCTAGCTTCTCATAACACGTTTATCCGAAAAAAGAAACAGATATTTAACAATCGATAGCAGTATAACCTTTTTTACCAGTACTCGTTCAAGGAAGTACTACAGTGCCGCCTTATGTTGGCATAAAGGGCATCGCAGCGTATAATTTGACGAACAAAATTGGCTATTGTATTACTTCATTATTTTGCTGTACTCACTGTCACTTTCACAACTAAAAATAATCTAAAGACATCCCTCAGAATTTAATATATGGCTTTAGCGTATGTCGAAAAAATGCAAAACAATTTGAATAAAGTCTGGAATCCACCACAAAAAGCTTAATTTTCTTACACTCCAAGGCCAAGCCACAAAGATCATTCAACTCTATGTATACAACATACGTTAAATAACTTAATCGACCCCAGGAGTATAGTCTCAAGGGTCTCAAGTTGAGGCCATTTTGTAAGGGATCCGTTCTCAACGAGCGATGATAGCTTATCTTTATGTATAATACTGAGCCCTGTGTGATAAGTCGCCAAAGGAAGGTGCAATTATTTTACTTCTAACGCCCATTGTTCAAACTCCGAACCCTCTTTGAACTTCAAACAATGCGATTATTGCTACCCCATCGGCTTGTTTATCCTCTGACCTCGGTGAGAACAAACAATTAAAACAAACTCCATATTCAGTCTTATGTTTTTCTTAGCCGGCGTTGTCTTTTATATTTCCTTCTATTTACCTTTCTCGAGTTTCCACTTGAGCTATTGGTTCTTGAAATTCGTTTAGTTTGTTGAACCGAACTTAGATTTTCTTTACAACTTTAAGGTTTGTTCTAACAATTAAATCTTAAACTTTCTCTTGTTTATACTGTTGTACTTGTTTATGTAACGCCCGTGGATTCACCCGCGTAGTTCTTGTTCCCGTGGGGATCTCGTCATCATCATCATCATCATCATCATCATCATCATTATCAGCCTAAGGCCTCCCTCCTTACAGGAGACGGGATATGGAGCGTACACCCACCACGCTGCTCCAATGCGGGTTGGCGGGCTCGACTCGACATAAAATGTGTTAATCCAGGATTTTATTAAAATCACTCTAGCCGTTTAGTCTTGACGTAGTAACAAACACACACATTCACAAACCTTCACATACACATAATAATAAGTATGATGCTTTTGAAATAAATTTATTTATTTATAAGTGAAATTTTGGACACTAAAAAATTATAATTTTGAAGTTTGAATTTAATTATAATAATCAACAATAACATCAATAAGGAAACTATAACAGTCATCTATATTTTTTCCATATTACTATTTTTCTAAAGCGATGTTGATCCAAATTAAAATAAAAACAATATATTTTTTAGTTAGCCAACTGAAAAAAATATTTGAATTAGCATTCCGAACTTAATTTGGACTTTGTCGCCCATTTTTTTTTGTTATTTCACTCAAATTATACAAACAAGATAATATTAATATACATTTTTGATTATGATTGTCATAAGAGAGGTTAAGTTTTAGCAACATAATATTCCATTTCTCAAAAGGCAATATGTCTAATATAATTCCATTGGAATTAATAAGACCCCAGTTAAAGGCTATATCGAGGGAAGGCATGTGGCAGGAACAACCATTTGTTACAAACCTCAATACTCTTAGTTATTGGGAAGAACGTCGTTGACCCAGAAAACTATACCGAGCCGTAATATATAGAATAGAGACAGACGCTAATGGAATAGAAGTTTCGATTAAATCACGTCGCTCGAGCGGGATTGGAATAATTCTCGAATTAGAAACTTGTGAGCTCTTTAAATGGATTCATTTGGAACGTTTCGCTATTGAAAAACAGCGTTTATACTTTTGTTAAAGAGTTAGTGTTTTAAAATATTTTAATTCATATAAGAGAGGAGGTATGGCTTTGACCCACCACGCTGTAATAATCGAATTATTGGACGTGATATACTATGTCTGGGATTGCCGACTTTCTCTCCGAAGCTCGGGGAAACACCACCATCTACCCAACTCCGGGCTAAAAATAATTTATTGAGTATTTCTATGAAGCTCAAAATTTATTAACCCAACTCAAGACTCGAACAATTATATCTTAATTCAAAACCACATGGGCTTACTATTGGTCCAACTAGACGGTCATATCATAAGGAGAGACTTTAATCATCTACACTATTATCAGCCCATAAACGTCTTACTTCAGGGCCTGGCTTTTCTCCTTGTAGTTGAGGAGATATGGAGCGTAGACCCACCATACGAGTTGACGGACTGCAAAAAAGTCTATATAATAAAATTTTAATACATTGTCAGTTCCAAACACCCTATTATTTTACAAACACCCATATAGAAAACTGAGGTACATAATATACGAGTAGGTACTCATACCTTTTTACATAACCCTTGTAGACTACAGCCTTTTTACCCTGTGCCATTATCACCCTATTACCGCCGAAGGTCAAAAGGGATACTTTAAGTTGGTAGTACATTAGGCCGGGCAAGTGTTTGAAAGTATTTCTCGCTTCATCGACCTTAATTATTTCCAACATAAAAGGCAATGGAAGAGTTGATTACATAATTATATCTATACTAAAGTCAAACTCAATGAAACCTTTACAATCTTAATATTTTTTATGATCAATATAGTATCTTTTAAATAACATTCCGATTGTATAGACGATTTTGGGTACTCAGGTGTGATTGCAGCCAAGCGCTAGCCTATGACATAAAACATCTATATCTACTAAAAACTACATTTAATTCTTGTAGAGACGATTTTGGGTACTCAGGTGTGATTGCAGCCAAGCGCTAGCCTATGACATAAAACATCTATATCTACTAAAAACTACATATTTTAATTCTTGTAGAGACGATTTTGGGTACTCAGGTGTGATTGCAGCCAAGCGCTAGCCTATGACATAAAAAATCTATATCGACTAAAAACTACATTTAATTCCATTACACAATGGTGTGTAAGATCTAAGCGTCGACGACGACGACAGAAAGTAACATTTTAACTAATCGACGAAAAAAAACGGTGGAGGTTCTCAATTCGACACGTATATATGTTACGGTAAATGTGATTAATTGAAAATTATTAATAATTTTACTAAATTAGTAATAATAACCACATGTTTTGGTAAATGTGAATAAACGATCGAAATTTATTACTTTTATTGGTAATTATTAATAATTCACGACACATATTGGTGAAAGTGATAAAATAAATAAAAACCCAATGAAATTGGAAAATTCTCTTGAACGAAACTCAACTAAAACAGCTAAATATCTTCTAATATGCGTAGTTCCTTAATATTAAAGGCAAATATCGAAAAGTAATGATGAAAAATAAAATAAACCGTGGAATTAAACTTAATTTTTAAATAAAATTAAATTATGACGTATCGCGATGTAAACAACCCAGACGTTAAATGTCAAAAGTACGCGACGCCATCTTGAATATCTCAAAAAAAGTACAGGTTGATGAAAGTAAATTTAAAGGTTAGGTTAGAAGGCTAAGGCGGGAGTCTTCGTGGTTATTTTTTTTGAAAGGTAAAAAATCTAAAACTTCTGAGCCTGGAAGTCCTATTGTAAGGCTGGAGCTGTCCTTTTTCTAGAATGATCAAGGCAATAAAATATGTTTACAAAATAAACTAAATGATTTTTTAGTCAATTTGGTGTTTTATTTCATGCATATCTATAGATATAAATGTAAACATAACCTAAAAATTTACATTAATTTTTAAAAACTACACATTTGCTAGTAAAAAAAATACATTTTATTAACCTATTATCTGACAAACTTTTCCTTGCAACCTTAGGCGGTTCACTCGCGTGGCATCTCCCCGCGCCTCTCGCACGTTGCACACACCGCCCCGCCCCGCAACCCTTGGCCATTTATTACATTTACCACTACTAGGGTCAAATTATTTATAATAACCGACAAATGTAATTAATTTATCACTTTTACCTCGACTTTCGGTAATTATTAATAATAATAGATAATTATTAATAATCATTAATTATTCACTCTTACCGTAACATATATATTTTTTTTTATGTGGTCATACATAAAAAAATATATATATACGTGCCAAATTGAAATACGCATAACCTTTTACACAGTTGTCCGATTTTGATAATTCTTTTTTATTAAAAAGAGTACACTTCCAAGGTGGTCTCATTGTCATCATTTTAGGGTCTGCTGATGATATCCTGGGGAAATTGAAGAAACTCTTCAAATTTTGGAGGCACGCTGACAGCGATTTCGATTTTTGTCCCGGTATCGGTAGCTTTTTGGCTACTAGTACGTAACGTGGCGATAAATCACTAAAAGTAAGAAATAAAAATTTTTAACAAAAAATAGAACCGATAAAAAGTAAAAAATAACTGTGTCATTTAGTTGCTTTAATTTACTTAAGCATATCTAGGAGTCGGTGCCAGCCAAGGTTTCTACTTTAAGGACGTTACCTGCTATATATAACGAACCCGCAAACTGCTTTACTACGTTAAATAAATGTTCCTTAAACTTGGCTGGCACCGACTTCATAAATATACTTAAGTAAGCAACTAAATGACACAGTTTACTTTTTAGTGCGTTTTGTGTCGGTTCTATTTGTTGTTAAAATTTTTTATTAAAATATTAATTGTATTATTTTAAAAAATTATTCATTCTTCTGAAACATCAACATTTCTCGGATAACTTCGATGCTACTAGAACGCCATATAAAAAAACGCTGTATGTCTATATTTTAGTATGTTTACCCACTTACGTTATCAGTCTGTTGTGAAGGGTCATTTTAAGGGTGGTTTATTAGGGCGCGAACGATTTCGAGAGTGTATCGCGCTCCATCGGCCCCGATCGCTTTGAACATAAAAGCTAATGTGCAAGGTCATCTGGCGGCGGTAAATATCGGCTTCTTTACACTGCCGTGTGGAGTAAAAAATATTTACCTTATATTAATAAAAGAGAGGAAAATTTTGTCATGAAATTGCGGACTGATTTCCGACCAGTCCCCAATTTCACAGCCTCCGTGGCGTAGTCGTGTAAGCACTGGATTTATGAGACAGCGGTCCTGAGATCAATTCCCGGCCAAGCCGATTTAAATTTTCTGAATTGGTCCAGACATAGCTGTAGGTTTTGGCCGTGGTTAGTTACATCCTACCGACAATGACCACCACCAAGCGATTTAGCGTTCTATTGTCTTTAAGAAACTGATGGGTGTTGATTTCATCCTACTTCTAACAATTTAACCCACTTCTGTCTTAGATTGCATCATCACTCACGATCAGGTGTGATTGCAGTCGAAGGCTAGTTTGTAATTGATAAAAAATATTACGGGAAAATAGTTTTAATTTATAATGAATGCCTAAATGAACTCAGGTCCTCTCTGTTGTAAATCAAGTTATTATCTTAATCTAAAAAATATAATATAAAAGCAAAAATATAAGGTCATCATCTAGCGGCGGTAAATGTTAGCTATTTTACTAAATCACGAGTCAAGTAAAAAGCATTTATTTTATCAGTATTTAAAAATGTGAGAAAAACTATATTAAAAAGGCTAATGAGAAACTTGAATTGTTAATGTATACTTTATATGAAAAACGAGAGAAATTTTTTAATAAATTAGGAACGAAGTAATAGGAAAAGGGGATTTTCTCGGACAGGTTTTTATGAAATGGTTAAATGTTATTGGTAGCGCAGCTGAATCTAAAAACCTTTAATATGTACATGCTTTACCTAAATAAAACTATGTTATTTATTTATTAATTTATCTACTACAAGTTGGCCCTTGACTACTATCACACCTGATGTTAAGTGTTGACGCAAACTAAGATGGAAGCAGGCTAACACGAAATCGTACCGGAACACTAAATCGCTTGAATCGCGTCTTTGTCGGTAGGGTGGTAACTCGCCGCGGCAAAAGCCTTCCACCAGCCAGACAAATCAGGAAAAATCTCAATCTGCCCCGCCAGGAATCGAGTTCGATATATTATTATCACCGTTCCATAGAATCATAAATTTTACGTGAACGTCATGAAGACATTCATATTCGATTCCGCAGGGGTACGCAGAGATTACATATCATTCGCATACTTCCTTAGCTTTTCCCACTCACATTAATCCCTTCATACAAATTCATCGATTTAGGGTACTCTTGACCTGACCATACTTTAAAATGTCTTAAATTTGATCAAGAAACATTCGTAGAGGCATTCCGCTTCTAACATTTACATACACCCTCGCCTCATAAATCTCTTTTGTTAATCTTCTTTCATCCATTCTCTCTACATGCCCAAATCATCTAAGCATCCCTTTCTCAGTCTTAGTCACTACTTTTTTACGTTCTTACATCGATCTGTAGGTATTAGATTTTGTATGCCTCATAATGAATATAATTTAGACCAAAATCTAGTCCAAATGCAGTAGCATTTGGACAATTTTGGTGGCAGACGTTCTGACATAGACAAAAAATATACTTAAAATACATTTTAGTCACAATTGTGTTTGTATTGTTGCAGACGGCTATCAAAGTGGAAACGCACGCATGTCGGCACGCACAGAAGAAAACAAACGCACATAAAAACCAGAACCAAAAAGTTACTCCATGTAAGTACATCACGTTAGTCGAACTTTTCTGTCACAGTGTTTTTATTACTCTATAGTGTAAGCCTCGAATTTATCTCTTGTACAGTCAAGTACACTTACTATCGCTGGATTGCTCTAGAAGATCACTTTCCTTCTCTATATAACATCTCTTTAAGACACTATTTTTTTTCTTCTATTGGCACCGCTGAACCCAGTATTTATATTAATTTTAATTCTTTTTTAATTTTCAATACTGTTTTTATATATTTTTTTTGTATCATATAACATTGTTCAAATTAAATTAAATGAGAGTATTATTTGTAACAGTCTTCCATTTTAATTCAAATTATTTGTTGGTATTAAACCTACTGAAACGTTTTCAGATGACTACAATAGAGTGGTGCTACAAACAGTGGACCGAGAACCAGACTCTGATTATATTAATGCTTCCTACGTAGATGTAAGTATAACATACAACTAAAGAAAATATATAATATTTGGAACAATAAAATAGTCTTACAGCGCATAAGGAATTACATTGGACCCACAGACATTCCTGAGAGATGTGGTTTTTGTTAAAGAAAAGTATTTTTTTTATATATGAATTACACTGTGGTTATGGTAAACGAAACAAACTTCTAAAGCTAATTACTCGCAAATACGCATTCTATCTTATTACTAATTTACTTATTTACTTAAATAACATGTATGTACTCTACTACTAATCACAGCTTATTTACATTTACAGCTATCTCTTTTGTTTCATAAAGTACAATTCATCATTTGAAAGAACATTCACTTTAAAAATTACAATATTGGTTTCATGAAAACACAGTCTAGATACGCCAGTCACGCGTAAAAACACAAACAATAAAATGACGCCGCACCGCTGCCGCTACTAAAAGCAGCGGTTTAAGCTTTACTCAACGCAAATTCATGTAAATTTCTCGTATATTTCGCGACACACAAATTTTAACGCCGCCCATAATAACCGCACCCGGCCTTGTTGGAAATTCAAGGTGCAAATTGTTGGTAGTGTTAAATTTCAGACTAAGTTACGTACACGAATAAAACGTAAGCACATACTTGCGTATAGCGTATAACAGATCCATGAAATGTAATATGTTGATAAATAACTTAATAAGGATAAACTAACTTATTATGATAACTATACAAATGATGCCTACGTGAAATGGTGGCAAGAATACTGGCTGCATTTCCGCGTTGGATAGCCAGGCTAATCCTTGGCGCAAAAAGCGAGCCAGCCTTTCGGTCACCAGTTGAGGCAATTAGGCGCGGTGAATGTTACGGAATAATTTCTTAGCACTGCGACTCCATGACCCAAGACTCTCCATGGCAATTCGGCATGTAATTCTGTCAGAGAGGCATACTTGTGCCACTTACCGTTTTCAGCCTTTTATGCTGCGGCTCCTGGTCAAGATTCTGTCAAATAAATGAATGAATTGGTGTTGGCTTAGCAGTTTGGTCACTATCACCCGGTGGATGTTCACTACTGGACACAGGCCTCTTGTAAGAACTACATGTTGCATTGAGCAGCTCGTATCCCAGCTGCTCCCTGCAACCCGATGTTTAATATCATGGGAATTGGGAAGTGCAACAACTCCTCATGACTTTTTGGGGTCCTCATACCTCATCCATCCGTCAGAGGCCAAAATCCAACATTTTGGCATCTAAACGTTCATCGGCTTTTCAAATTGTGTTTTCCGTCTAACTCAACTTCAGCTTCGCGACTCGTTGAGTTATATCGGTAACTTAAATCTGCAGATTTTCTTATTTGTGCTTGCTGATACTGCTTAACAGGTCCATAGTTACTGTTGTTGAATTTTTATGGTCTCACCAAATTTTGTATAAGTTTGTCCACCAAGGTCTAGTCATAAGCAAGTTTTATGTGACAAGATTCTTCTGCTATTAAAATTACCTACCTTACCCACTTGCTGCCAAGCAACCTAGCTGTATTTCGGTCAAAAAGTTATTGGTACCGGTAGACTTACGTGAACATAAAACTGACAACAGAGTTACACTTAACAGAGCACGCAAGGGACACGTTCCGGGTCCCCGAAGCCCGGGGACCACGGACATGTGTAAGCCAAAATTCACAAAATGTTATCCACGATCTCACTTAAAATTCTTACTCCGTACTTCACTTAAAAGCTACCCAATGCTTCTGGGTAAATTTTAAGTAATAATTTATAATATCAAACACTCTCATTAAATTAAAATAATCATAATATATTTTGTGTATTAGTTTAATTTAAATTTTTTCGAGTTTCCAACAAATTATTCTAGGCTCTTCTTCTCTCTTCTCTCGTCTTAGGCACACTGCGCCACTGATACTGACAAATTGCAGCCCCAGATCCTTGAACTTTTTAAAGCTAAGCTAATAACTAAAAGCTGCTGCCCCCGGCAGCATTACTTGAAGAACATGGGCCTCCCGGAAAGAACGCCACAACCGCTTTTCATTCTATTTTTCCTGCAATTTAAAAATTTAATTTGTTGCCATCTTAATCTGCCGCATGCCACTTTGGATTATAATATGATAATTCTTCCACAGAGTATATTAAAGCCAAACGCGTACATAGTGACCCAGGGGCCAACGGAGGAGACTGTGGTGTCATTCTGGCGCATGATCTGGCAGGAGCGCGCCGCTGCCATCGTCATGTTGACCAAGACCTTCGATTTTATCAAGGTAAACATAATTTTATAAAAATTATTATATAATTTTATAAAAATCATTATATTAGAAAAGGTTTTTTGCTCGGTGAAATTAGCAAGCAAAAGTTTATTTTGCTGCCTCAGCTATATTGTTGTTCTAAGTATGTGAGTACGTTACTTGTATTGTTTTTTATAAAAAAATTCAGACTGTATACTCCAGTCACTTGGGGCTCAATGAGCCGTGACTTTAGAAAATTGCGAATTTTGCAATGCTCGTACTACAAAACTCTTAGATTACCTAAAGGAAAAAAATAAGCTTTTGAGTAGAAAATTCTTCTTTTTAAATCATATTTTATTAGTCCATTTGTGATTTGTCAATACGTAGATACTTTAATCGTAATTAACAACATAAAAATAAACGAAATAGGGATGTTTGGCTCTTTTACTAACTAAAGGAAGTACCCTTTACCCAGGTATATAATAAAATTATTTCGCCTACGAATACCTCCATATCATTACGTCCCACGCAAAAACACGCAAAAGATATTATGAGCACAATTTTTGTCCCGAAATTTACATACATTGGATAGCAGACAGGGCCCGTGCATTTAGAGACAAAATTGAAATTAAGGTATTCCATTCCATCTGGCCCCCTTACTTTATCGTGATTATACTGGGAATTTGACATAACGGCATCGCCACACCATACCGAGCTCCCGCAGGCGACCGCAAACCACGAACAAGCTGTATGACGTAGGTATACCTATCTAATCACAGGTAATACTAATTATCGGAATGTTCAGTCGACGATTATTGTTCCTATAGGTAGTCGTTTCAGTTAATATTGTAAAAAAGAATTATTTAAAAAGAGCAACTGTTGATTTTTGCTGGCTCTCTGGTAGAGTCAGTACCAATGGTCTAATTTGACCTTTCAAAGGTGCTTATTATTATTTATATATTATATTTATTATTAGTCTACTTGAAATAAATGATTTTGAATTTTTTGAATAATGTTTGCATAGCGAAAAGCTTCGACCAACATATTAAGGAGGTTCGGCTCCGTTGTTAGACCAAAGGTCGAATACAAAAGGCGGTAATTCTTGAGATAGCGGGTATTATAAAGAGATTCCTCATGCTAGAGCCCTGGCCACCGGTTTCTTGGGCCCTCGGGCCCCGCATCAGGCAAACTGTTATAGATTTTATTAGTGTTTTTTATAATTTTTATAAACATTTTAAAATATATATTAAATTAATGATAGAAATAAAAATTATTAAAATTATTGCAAAGTAATTTATTCATAGGTATTCATATTAGCTTGTCCTTTAGCTTGCTACTTGAATTTTTATTAACAGTAATTTAATTTGTATGGGCTTGAAATTTAGACGCAATACTGAAATAATAAGGTGTTCCATCTCATCTACAACTTACCTTTCATTGTGATTGCCATAACGGCACCGCCACACTATACCTAGCTATCGCAAGCGACCGCAAGCCGCAAACAAGCCTTGTGACGTAGACTTGCAATATGTATGTCACCAGAAGTTACTAAGATCCGCAAGTTTATAAATTTCCTAGGAAATTTAAAGTTTATAAATTTCCTAGGAAATTTATAAACCTTAGTAGGATTTTAAACGACAGATAAATTGTATAATCTTACGCGCAAATTTATCAATTTGCGACGTCTCGTGGTAAATTTATAAATTAACGGATATCCATTCGTAAGATTCTAAACGGTACGACCAATCACAGAAGAGATTTTAATTTTACGCTTCTTTAAAATACGACAAATAACACACTTTTCTCTGATTGGTTGATGTTGACAGTGGCAAAACTTGTGTCCATGGACTTAAATACAATCGACTTGCCAACTATAAATTTATCAGTTTGAATTACATTACACAGTATTTTTGCTTTACAACTATGTTGGTACCTATTATATAGGGTTACTTTTTTACATAATATGCTAATGACCCCTACTTCACTTTACCTAAACAAAACGCTAGTCAAGAGAAATCGTGTTCATATATATTCAAAAGATTTATTAAAAAAATAAAAAGTAATCACAAATCATAAAAAATAAAAACCGATCTTTTGTCAAAAAAGAAAGATTTTAAAATTTAATTTCAAAAATAGTCGTGAGCCTAATTGCCAACAAGAAGCTAGTAAGTAACAGCTTTTTAAAAAATACCAACACTATTTTTTAATTTTTTAGTCCTTCATTCTGTCATTTTTTCTTCTGCTCTTAAATTCAAGTAAAAGCAAGTTAAATTCATTTATTTTCTCTCTATCATTTTAATAATCTTTTCAATGTTTTCCTCTTTTCCGACTTCTTACTATTTTATAAAATTAAAACATTACAAGAAAACACAAAAAAGTTCACGTGACTTATTGAACGAATCAAATCGCACATGGTGTTTAGTTATTGCTTACTTATTGTTTTACGCGCGAGTTCGATTAGTTTATCAAATTATGAAAATGTGCGCGTAAAATAATGCAATTTATCTCTCATTTAGAATACTACGAAAGTTTATAAATTTCCTAGAAAATTCCGGTGACATGTATACCTATCTACTATTCATAGGTGTATAAGCGACAGCAGAAGACATTAGCAGGCGACACTTATTTTGCATGGTATATACCTTTCATGGCTAGTGTTCATCCTACTTCTAAAAAATTAGGCCGCTCCATCTTAGATTGTATCATCAATCAAGAATAACTTGTAATGATAATCGACGCTTTTTAAAGTGAGTCGTCATCGGTTATATTGACAGTGATATGGCAGTTTCATATGTCAACTCACACGTCGACGACACGTCGTTTTCATACAAATGGATATAAACCAGTAGTAGTGTTTTTGTAACATGTGGTACCGATACCTATGCTACATGTTATTTCCATTTACAGTGCTTTTCGTATGCATTAAACACGTAATTGAAATGTAGCTATTCCATTCCCCTTTCCTTTCATCCTGATCATAACGGCATGACCACACCACAGAGTAATACCTCAAGCGAATGCAAACCGCAAACACGCTTGGCGACAAAGGTATATACATATCTAATATTCATAGGTATATTATAATTGTTGATCCAACCTGTCTTTTGCTTGCTACTTGTATTTTCCAAATAAAGTTATTTTTATGAAAGGTACCTTTCCTGTATCGTGTATAAAACTTTTTAAAATGAAGATTAATAAAATTTTTAACAAAAAATAGAACCGACTCAAAACGCACTAAAAAGTAAAAAAAAAAAAAACTGTCATTTAGTTGCTTTAATTTACTTAAGCATATCTATGAAGTCGGTGCAAAGCAAGCAAGTTTAAGGAACATTTATTTAACGTAGTAAAGCAGTTTGTGGGTTCTAGGTAATGTCCTTAAAGTAGAAACCTTGGCTGGCATCGACTCCTAGATATGCTTATGTAAATTAAAGCAACTAAATGACAGTTATTTTTTACATTTTAGTGCATTTTGAGTGGGTCCTATTTTTTGTTAAAAATTTTATTTCTTACTTTTTAGTGATATATCGCCACGTAACGTACTCGTACTATACTGTCATAGTATATTATACGGCACTTGTAGCCATAAAGCTACTGATACTTCCACAAAAACCGAAATCGCTGCAAATGTGCCTATAAAATTTGAAGAGTTCCTTCAATTTTCCCAGGATATCATCATCAGATCCTAACATGGAGAGCATATTGGAAGTATGCCCTTTCTGATAAAAAAAGAATTATCAAAATCGGACAACTCTGTAAACAGTTATGCGTGGTCATATATAAAAAATATATATATTTATATACGTGCTGAATAGAGAACCTCCTCCGTTTTTTTTCGTCGGTTAAAAAATTGTAAAGGTAACAGCAATCAAATTTTATTTTCATTAGTAAATATGAGAGACGAATATCTTAGCATTCCATGGATTCACCGTGCGGGTGCCGGGTCCATCGCGTGGCTGAGAGAAAAACTCCGAACAGAGCCCGAGACTTGTGACACGGGTGTAGGTTTAAGGGTACCCTTTGTGACGCGCGTCAACACTCACCTCCTCTGTTCAAGTTGTTCTCCCTGCCCAACCATATTCGGAAGGACCCTACTAGTGCAGCTTTGGACACTCGTTCCAATATAGTAATCAATTATTCTTGAAAAACTGACAATATTTTTACTTACTACTTTCCTTTATTTACGATTATTCTATCGATGGGTCATCCTGGGTCACACTGTACTCGTAGTTATAATAAATATTGTATACTGCTTCGCGATTTCAATTGCTAGTCGTGTGTCTGTTTGGTCTCAGTGTTTTTCAACTACAAACGACTACTTTTTATGAACAAACGAGCCACCTTAAATAGTAAATGAACTTATTTCAATACCAAAACCTTATTCAAATCGTATCAGAGTGCCTAGTGTGAGCTTTCACTAAAACAAATCGAAAACTTCACATTCGCGTAAAGGCAAATTTTATATGATATTGAAGCAGCGCCCCTGGCAGTATCGAGAGAAAACTCAAATGGGTGAGTGTCAGTGTCATATAAAATTTGCGTTTACCGTTCTCGATATCGACGCGGTAAAATCTTACACCTGCCGCACAGGTCACACAGGAAACACAGACCAACTAAAAATTCAATAAAAATAAAAATTCAATAATTTAAAAATAAAATGCAAATTCAATGTAACTTACATATTTTTCTATCCACTACTTGCCCCATCAAAATAAGTTGTAGAAGCTCGCGTAGAGAGGAATTTACGAAGCTGGCTGTTAATCATCACTAATCGGAGAGGCATTCAAAGAAGAACATTTTTTGAACCAACTTATTGTGGCGATACCTTTACATACTTATGAACCCCATTCTGAGGAAAACGAATTGTGAGAACCTCTCATAACCCCGCGCAGTCTAATGCTATAGAGACATACGACGGGGAGTCGTACAAATTCCTTTTAGCTCTTGTTCAGAGATCTGTAACACAGATATAATATTTTCAAGGTAAGGTAACGCTGGCTATACCCCCTTGAAAATATAATGTTGTGCTTAACTTAGCGTACACCCATGAACTTTAGGAAAAAAAAAATTAAAAATTTGAAAAATCCCCCAGCACTCATATAATATCAAGAATAAGGACTATTCCGTCAGAAACGTGACTATCTCGTAACTCGTTGGTATAGTAGTTAGCCTATGTGAATTCGATAACGAGGTTCTGGGTTCAAATCCTGTCTCGACCGAAACACGGAATAAAAGTTTTATTTTTTCAGTACATTCCAAACCCGGAGTCGGGAAGTTGATGTTCCGCCCCAGAGTCTAGGAGAGCAAGTTAAGCCGTCGGTCCCAGTCTCTACCATCAACATCTGATAGTGGTCGTTAATAAATGAAACATTATGACTCTAAGCTCGCCAACTCGCATTGGAACCGCGTAATGACGTCAGAAATACCGTATATATCTATATTTCCAATGATTAATTATCATCACTACTACAGGGCCAGGGCTCCCTTCTTATAGGAGAGGGTATCGTGTATCACATACACGTCAAACTTATTACACTCCTTTACGCCAAGAAATGAAAATGTGTATTTAACTGATCATCATTGTGCCTATTACTTTCACATTAAACTCAGTGAATCCCGTACAGTAATTAAAGAGGAAAACAAACGTAAAATAATTTACATTTAACAAACAAAATTGAAATTGAGGTTTTCCATTTGGTCCACTCTTTATTGTTACCTACCGTATATTTTGTTCAGTTAACTGAAGAATTATAGTACTACTAGAGAATGCCTGCGGATTCAGTTGTATGTCTTGTTCCTGAGGGTAAGTATTTCGAGATAAAATCTGGCCAATGTCGTAGTCCGAAACGTAAGCTGCTTATATTATTTTGAAATTTTATTAAAATCCATTCAGTAGTTTTTGCGTGAAAGAGTAACAAACATGCACACTTAAACACAAAGTTTCGCCTTTAAAATGGTAGTATGATTAGGTATATAACAATTATAAAACTTTTATTTTTTATTGAATAGAAGTAGGCGATACATTGCTGAAGTTTATTATGAACAATGCACAATTGGTTTTTTTTTTCTTTTTATTCACTACAAGTTAGCTCCTAACTGCAATCTAAGATGGAAACTAGCTTGTTAGGAATATAATGAAGTCCGGAAGTATGGAAAAGCTAAATTGCTTGGCGGTACGTCTTTGCCGAGAGCGTGGTAGCTATAGCCACGGCCAAGCCGTCAATTGTTCAATCGAACTTAGGACCACCGTCTTATAAATCCACCGCACCTATTTCTGTGCTACGGAGGCCGTGAAGTCAAACCAATCATACAACTATTATATAGGGGATAGATTGTGAGTGTGAATGTTACTTCTTCACGACTAAACGGCTGGAGCGATTTTAATAAAATTTTCTTTGGAGTTAGCTGACACCCTGGATTAAGTCACATGGTACTTTTTATCCCCAATATTTTACGGGAACAGTAACTACGCGGGTAAAACTGCGGGCGTACTCTAGAAAATAAGCGGAAGCTCAGTATCATCATCATCATTATCAGCCTATTAACGGCCCACTACAAGGCCAGGCCTCTCTCCTTATAGGAGGGGATGTGGAGCGTTCACTCACCACGCTGCTCCAATGCGGGTTGGCGGGCTTAGGTTGATAATGTTTCATTTATTAACGATCACTATCAGATGAAGCTCAGTTTGACAACTATAAATGATTGATTTATTTTATTGTCATTCGACTGACCCGACTCAATTATTATAACATTGTACAGTGTATTAATTAATTATGAGTATTTTTTAACAACTTCATTAACATGTATTTTATAGCACGATAAAGTACGGCCGAGCCCTTAGAGTGATAATATTTCACTATTTAAGAATCACTATCAATTGTTTATGATAGTGACCGAGGCGGCTTAACGTACTCTCCGAGACACGGGAGCGTAACTCTGCCAAATTTTAACCTCCACAATTTTTTTTTTTGGACATTTCTTAGATGATAGACAAAATCAGAATTATACCATAACCCAACACAGGAACCCAGAACCTCGTGATTGCAGTCAACTTATAATGAATAAAAAAATGAGGCTCTAATGAGGGAAAATAATAAAATATTCGTTGATACATCTGCCACCGAAGGACGGAGGGAGGGTCGGCCCGGCTTACATTATAAACAAATTGCTTTACATTTTGTCAAGGTAAAAGGTTGAGTTTTTGGGGCGCTAAGTGTTTTTGCTTTTTAATAAGCAATTTAGAAGCTGATGTTATTGTTTACTTAGCGAACTTTATTATTGTATTTTAACGTGAAAATCGGCGGACTAAAGTCGTCTTTTTTATATATTACTAGCGACCCGCCCCAGCTTCGCACGGGTGCAATGCTGGTACTAAAGCGTACTAAAGAACGCACGCTCCGCGCGTCCCCCAAACGCTCGCTATGTCCCTGCATTTTTAATCTTATATATCTTGGAAAATATTCATTTGAATTGAATGCTGTAAAGGGCAATAGTAATCTGTATTGAATGCACAATGTATTTAAGATACTTAATTGGATTAGGGTTAACACAGTATTGCTTAATATCGCTTCGTAAATAAGCATTACTTTTGGTAGAAAGTAAAAGATAAAAAATGGTTATTGTGGGTTATCCCTAAGAGATGGATATATACCATCGCGGACTTTTTTTGTAGAACTTTTTAAGATGCATAAAATTTTCATACAATGTTTTCAATTATATCCAATATCTAAGGCAGCGTACGCGCATAAAGCTAAATTTAATATATTTCACGGTCCGACTCGCGCGACAAAAACTGTACAACTCGTGTAATATATACAATATAAGTATAAAGTATAACCTATAACACTCACCGATAACGTAGCATTCTACTGGTGAAATTTTTTTTAAATCGGATCAGTAGTTCCGAAGATTAGCCCCGACAGAACTTTATTTACAAACTTACAATCTTTACCTCTTTATAATATTAGTATAGATGATTTTTTAACAATTTTTACTAACCAGCTGTTTTTTTACTGTTCCTTAAGCTAGTTATTACCCTGCCGGAAAAGACGTACCACCAAGCGATTAAGCGTTCCGGTACGGCGTCATGCAGCAAGTGGTCTCCATTTTCGTCATATTCCTAACAAGTTAGGCCGCTCCCATCTTACCTTGCATCATCTTTTTCCATCAGGCGTGATTGCAGTGAATGGCTAATTGATGGATTGTATTGAATAAAACTGCCTATTTGGTCTAGTGGTTAGCCTATGTGGCTTCGATCACGAGATTCTGGGTTCGATTCCTGGGTCGGGTCACGGAATAGTTCTGAGCTTTTTCATTCTTCTATGAAATGTTCAGTACATTCCAAGCTGAAACTTACAAACTTTACCTCTTTATAATATTAGTAGTAAAAAGCGATTTAATAAATTATATGAGTTCACCAGAAAGCTCAACATAGAGGCAAAAATGTTAAACAATTTGTTCGCTAAATAACCAGATAGACGTTCCCCAACCTCAATAAAGTGGAGGGAATACTTCAGCGAATATTTTCTCTTCATTTGACCGTGCCTTCATACTTGCGACACTGTTTAGCAATCGTACAGTTCTCATTTGTTTATTACTTCTACTTTTTATTATTATAAGTAATATAATAAGGAGCTTAAAGCTAACTTATCCTAATTAAAAAATGCAAAATCATTTATTTCAAGTACGAGTAGGGTGTTTTACTAACAATTTTGAAACATCAAGTCTCTCAGTACGAACTTACTTTAACCATCGGTTCAGAAGGCAGATCCTACGGAGAACAGTCGGCAAAAAACTTTGCAGTTGCTCTTTTAAAAATCTGTTACTATCTGTATTCCATAAATTACAATTTTGATTATCGCGTCTTATGCTTCGCACGGGTTCAATGCTGGTACTAAAGTATACTAAAGAATGTCTTTATATCCTACATTTACAGCTTTTTTGTTATTAAGCATACAAACGTGTGCGATCGCTGCTAATCATAAAGCGCTACAGGGCGAACCGTATGTCCCTGCATTTTGAATCTTATATATATTTTAGAAAATAATCACTAATATTACATGCTCGCTTTATAACCTATGTATAAACCTTTCATTAAAATTAAATTGCTTATTCGACAGATGGAGTCCACGAATTGGATTATCCATTAATGTAATAACTCATGATATACTCGCATGATTTATCATTTAGTTACAAAAAAGTTGAGACTTAATTAACTAATGTGGATAAGCATTTATTTTTTCTTATATAACTTTTGGAACTTTATTTTGTTTTAAATTGTTTAATTTCATTAATAAATGGCTTTGATCCGCGGGTTTACCTGTGTAGATCCTGTTGCCGTGCATTTCAAGATAAAATGTTTCTTTTATTCGCTGGGAAATTCATTTACGCATCCCTCTGGGAGGTATCGCAGGAGCTGTGAGACCTCCCGGACAGTATGTGCGACTCGCTGACCGAGAAACGACTACACGAAACTACTAATTCCATACTCGGTAAAAGTATGGAACGTGTACTGAATACCAGGCTCCTGGCATACCTCGAGCAAAATGATCTCTTGTCGGACCATCAGTATGGTTTTCGTCGCAACCGTTCCGCGGGAGATCTTCTAGTGTACGCCAGTCACATATGGGGCGAAGCCATAGAGAAATACGGTGAGGCGCTCGCCGTCTCACTGGACGTCTCGAAGGCTTTTGACCGGGTTTGGCACGAGGGCCTTTTAAGCAAACTTCCTTCCTATGGATTACCCCCTAGTCTCTGTCGCTGGATATCTGATTTCCTGAGTGAACGATCATTTCGAGTTGTCCTAGATGGCTTCTCTTCTGATCCAATGGCGATAAATGCTGGAGTTCCTCAGGGATCTGTTCTGTCCGCTACCCTTTTCCTGCTGCACGTAAATGATCTGTTGAAGCCTGGCCTATTTGGGTATGCAGATGACAGCACTGTAACGGAGCGATACATGTCCGATCCCCGTGCTAGCGGGGCTCAGATCCTTGAGCAAAGAGAGGCTTTAGTGGAACGCATTAATTTGACCCTCAACGCAGTGTCTGACTGGGGTGACACCAACATGGTCAAATTCAATGCTACCAAAACACAGGCGTGCTTATTCACTGCAAAAAGGAGTCCTTTCCATCTGACTCCTACTTTTCAGAATATTTCTGTTCCGATCACCGACAGTATTGAGCTTCTTGGAGTCACCATATCGTCCAAGCTCAACTTCGGGCAATGCATTGAATCCAAGGCAGAAACAGCTGGTAAGAAGCTCGGTATCCTTAATAAGGTGAAGCGGTACTTCTCACCGGAGCAGCTTCTGACTCTATATCAAGCTCAGGTTCGCTCGTGCATGGAGTACTGCTCCCATTTATGGGATGGATCGGCTAAATATCAGCTTGCTGCGATTCGGTGGATTGCCGCGCTCGAAGAATCATTGGTAACGAGGCGTTATGCAATGCAAAACTGCAAACACTCGATCATCGCCGAAAAGTTGCCTGTCTGTCGGTTTTCTACAGAATATATTTTGGAGAGTGTGCACAGGAACTTTTTGATCTAGTTCCCCCCTCGCCCTTTTACCATAGAACTGCTAGGCATCGTAGTAGTCTCCACCCATACGTAGTCGATATTCCGTGGACGCGTACAAAACGTTTCGCTTCCTCGTTCCTGATTCGAACTGCGAAAATATGGAATGCCCTTCCAGCTCACGTTTTCCCTACCACCTACAATATGGGTATCTTCAAGTCAAGAGTGAATAGGCACCTTCTAGGCAAGCGCGTTTCACCGTAGGCTGCATCTTCGCTTACCATCAGGCGTGATCGTAGCCAAGCGCTAGCCTATATACTATAAAAAAAAAAACTAAACGACGTCTTAAGTGATGCTCCAAAGAATCATACTTGGATATTCTGCATTGGCTTATGCGTCAAGATTGACACATAACTCAATTTACTTACGACCTACACTAGAGGCACTAAATGGGAAGATAAAATTCCTACCCTACATGCAATTCTTGATAGTAATCTATCTTTTAATATAAATGTTTTTTTTTTATTATAAATTGTGTAACTAACTGGCCTTTATTTGTTTATATTGATATGTTTCAATTATGTGGGCAAATAAGTACATACATCCATTCTGATCCAACTGTACAATAACTAATCGGAGATACGCAGCAAGGCGGCATTTTATGGAGAAAGCCCCACATAAGAAAAATTCCTATTTCGTTTCTGTTGTAGCGCGTCGCGATGTCTCTGCTTATTTTATTTAGATGCCACTCAGTGCCGTCCCACGCAAATGAAAGCCTCCACAGCTACTTACGCGTTGATACATTATGTAAGAGGGATACGCAGTTTGAATGAACCTATTTCGGTACAGTGTCTACTTTATCTGCGTAATCATTTTTACTCTCTATATAATTTACGGTGTTGTTTTATGTGTGACGTCATTCCAGATCAGTATGTTTCTTCTCCTCCAAGAAGTCGTAAAACTTGGTTCTACAAGAGCTTTAACTGCCTCCGTTATATACGCAGTGGATTTATAAAACAGATCCGATTACAATTTTCTAAATTGATCCCGGTCGGGCTGTACGGAGGTTTCGGCCGTGGCTAGCTACCACGCTACTGACAAAGACGTACCCCCAAGTGATTTAGTGTTCCGGTATCTACACGACGTCATAACGAAACGCTTAATCGCTTTTCGTTACGTCTTTGCCAGCATGGTGGTCCTTTCACCAGCCAGATGAGGATCAATTAAGAAAATTGAAATCAGCCCTCTCGGGAATCAAACCCGGGACCTCCGTCTTATTTATCCACCGCGCATACCACTGCGCAAGGTATTATACAAAAATGGCAGCAAGCAACGCATGCCAGCTCTTTTATTCTCATTTGAGCCTATAATAAATACGTATTTGTTGGGTACAGGTGATGTGCGTGCAGTACTGGCCGCCCAACAAGGAGAAGGACGAGACGTACGGCGACATCAGCGTCGGCATCGTGCAGGAGGAGGAGCTCGCCAACTTCCACATCCGCACCTTCCGCCTCTACAAGACTGAAAAAGATGTACGTACACTTATATAACACGGACGAAGCGCGAGCTAAACCTACACGCCTCGATCTCGGTATGCGCTCGACATGCTAGATAGCCTCGGCTGTGCCGCAGTGACGAAACTGAATGGAAAAACAAAGTAGGTAAATCTAATTAAATTGCTGGAGGCGACAACCCTAGCATGTTTAGTACACTGCGGCTGTAGGCATCTAAATTCAAAGATTGGCTGAGTTAAAATACTGTGTACATAATATTAGCGTGCTACTACGAGCGTGAGCGAGAGTAGCGACGATATCGCGGCGATACGGCGACGTTACGCACATTGCCTTTCGTGGCATCGTCTGGTGGAGACACCTTCTTAAAGATTATACACAAATACATCGTACGACGATAATATCGCCATGATTCTCTCGCTCGTGCAAATGGACCTAACAATTTGTTTTTTAACACAGGAAATTTATATGTATTAGTAATTATTGTTTAGCAATACGTAGTCAAATAAGAGCGAGCTTCTTACTATACTAAAGCCAAACTCGATTGAGAATGCTTGTCAACAAACAAATTAAAAATGAAGGTAGAAATCACTACATAGTCATTTTACTCCTAATTCTTTTTGTTAACTTATTAATGACGAATTCATGACAATAAATTAGATTAGTAAGCTTAAAACTAATTAATATATTCAATATCTTTTAAATAAGATTTTATAAAAAAACAAAAATAATTCTAATTTGTCCCGCATAACATGTGTTGCATTATCTACCTTCTTTTAAATTCATCGCACAAGCACTGCTCCTCGAGTTTGGCTGTAGTATAGAGGAGATGGAGCTCCACCACTCTGTTGCAATACAGGTTAGGAGCTTAGAGTGACAATGTTTGACTCTAGAATTCGTAACAGTTGTGATAATGAATCAAATTTGAAAATGGGCTTCAATGAAAATAAACTATGAATCCTATCCTTGCTAATATTGTAAAGGATGTTTGTATGTATATATGGATGTATGTTTGTTACTCTTTAACGCAAAATCTACTGAATGGATTTTGATGAAACTTCACAATAATATAGCTTACATATCAAATAATACATATGCCACATTTTATCCCGAAACTCCCACGGGAACAAGAACTAAACGTGAAAACGTGAGCGTTGTCTAGTATGGTATAAAAAAGTAATCCAATTTTGAAGACTGTTAAAACAAGTTTAGCATTCGCTTCCACTTCTCGTTTCCTCAGTGGAGATGTGCTGTGTCACTTGCACACTACACGAGCCCCAGTCAAGCAAAAGACGAAGTTCTGCTCGATTTAGGAAACAAACTTCACTAAGTTGATTACGCTTTGTCGCTTTCTGAGTGCCAACTAACTTGTAGTTGCAGATAGATTGATAAAGTCGAGCAATCGTAGGTAATGTCGTATTGATTCTCCATTTAAGTATTGTTAATTAATTTTATCAAATACTATCGAATGCCAGCGACTTCGTCCACGTGGAATTAAAAATAAAATAGCCTAAGTTACTCCTTATAACTTATTATGATATATTAGCCCTCAAAGATGAATAATTTTCCCCGTTTTTTCTATAATTTCCACTGATTTTTCGTTCCTATTTTTTTCAGCGTGATTTTATATAGATAAATGGACTATCCGACACAAGAAGACTTTCTCAATTAGAACCAGAAGTTAATCAGATTAGCGTGTTCGAACAAATAAACAAACTCTTCAGCTTTATAAAATTAGAATAGACTAGAAGTGTCCCGCGGTCCCTTTTCCCGTGGAAATAAAATTTTGACGACCACCGTGGCGCTGTGGTATGCGCGGTGGATTTATAAGACGGAGGTCCTGGGTTCGATTCCCGGCGGGGCAGATTGAGATTTTTCTTAATTTGTCTTGGTCTGGCTGGTGGGAGGCTTTCGCCGTGGCTAGTTACCACCCTACCGACAAAGACGTACCGCCAAGCGATTTAGCGTTCCGGTACTATGTAGAGTAGAAACCGAAAAGGGTGTGGATTTTCATCCTACTCCTAACAAGTTAGCCCGCTTTCATCTTAGATTGCATCATCACTTAACATCAGGTGTGATAGCAGTCAAGGGCCAACTTGTAGTTGATAAAAAATAAATATCGTGATAATAAGTAGTCTATGTTTTAAGCCATCTCCATGCACAAGCTTTCTCTTTAACAATATTAGTGTGCTTTTCAGCCAAAAATACAAAGGATGTTGTCTAAAACTTGAGTTCTGTCTGTGGGTCATTATTTTCTTGATGGAAATTAGAAAAAAATTAGAGATAATTTAGTTGTTGAAAGGTGTCCTCCGTTATTATACCTGCGCTAATGTTGCTAAGTACTATAAAAATGTATACTATATAAATCTATTTCTGTGGCAATTTTCATCTAGATTCTTCCAGCCGTTGTGGAGTTGTAAACAGTTTAACTAATCCGATTTTGATTAATGCATAAAGATAATAGGAAAGGCATAATTAATGTATCTTAAAACCTTATGAAGTCATTATACATCGTGTAATTAAAGAAATAAAGACAGTATAGACTGACCAGAAAAATAAGAACCCCGCCATAATTGGAAAAAAAAACCAATATCCTCTACTATCATTCTACGCACAGGCTGCTAAAAAGTGCTTATGGCGCCCCCAATCCAGCCTTTTTTCCTGGCAATAAAAACTCTTTAGCCATAACAACTCATAACTACCTACATGTAATTTGAATAAAAAGGCAAAATTTAAAAAGGAAAAAGGTACAAACGAAACTAAAAGATAAAGAAAGAGCATAAAAGACAATAGTGGACAAAGCAACAGAGACGCTAATGTGAGACAAAAACCTTTTTGCGAGTATTTCCACCCGAGCAAGACAAAGTATCTTGGCATTTAATCCTGCGTTCTATTAAGTAAGGAAAAATAAGATTTCTCTACCGTAGCGAGTGAAGCTTTTGCAACGTTTTAGCTTGCGCGATATTGTGTTGCAAACAGTGTGATGTCTAGAGAGAAAGAAAGGCATTTGGGTAACTCAATTAATACTCATTTTGTTCACTTAACAGACACATAGGACCTTTTTAGGGAATTCCAAACATGACGACCACTGCCTGTGACCAGCGGCTCCCTGCGACACGTTTGATGTCGTCACACCTAATGGGGGGTCGAACTGCGCGGCTTGTTTTCGGTGCGGGGTCGCAATTCTAGCACCAATTGGCCCCTCAACGTCCTTTAGCTGTTCGAAACACTTGCCTCGTCCATTGCCACTTTAGTTCAGTTCAGTTCTGCAACTCGCTGTGCCATGTCGATGAGGCCGGTGTCGAGCAGCTGAGGCTAGTGTCGGGCAGCAATGACAATAGTATGAATGGTGACCCTACGGTGACCAACCTGCCTGTCTAGCGTGGTCACTATAAGGCAAATCTTTTTATGGGAGACAGTGAAAAACAGCCCCTAGTCCCCGGCAACTCCGCTATTCCTGGCTTTGGCAGCGGTCATGGTAACGTTGGGACAAGGGGTGTCAAGAATCTCCAGCAGAGATTTTTTGAAAAATACAGTAAGATATCATCATAATTTTTCATCCTTAGTCCATTTTAAGGGGCAGTCCTTTCTCTTAATATAAAAGTGAATATGAAGCTTACAAAAACCACACTTTTTCAATGCAATTCTGGATCCGGGTGATAATGTTTACTCTTAATGATAATGATCAGTGTAGGATATATATTGTCGGTTATTTAAACAGACACATGAGAACCAGATAGGTGGGTTCTCTAAAATGAAAGTTACAGGTACGTTATAAGAAATAAGAAAAAGGCTTGAATTTTGGTTGCGGAGTGTCCGTTATTTTATTGTTTCGGTTTATATACATAAGGACATAGACATAATAAAAATAATACATACACAAAACGTAGACACAAAAAATATTTAAAAAAATACAGATTAAAAATAATAATTATCAAAAGCCAAAATCGGGCTATAAGTTGGCGTTGACATATATATTATATTTAAATATTTTATCATTATTTTATTCGATATATTCATATTTATTTATTTAATACATTAATTCACACTTACATTACATACCAACATAATTCTACACTCACAAATTAATATATTCACATTTCGCTCGGCAAATTTAATTCACGCGCATATTCGAGTGCAATTAGCAGTATGCCGCGCCGACCATTACCGGCGCGCGCGCCTGCCTACGTCACACGCTCACGGCAGCCGACAGTCGTACTCAAATTCAAATTCAAAATCGTTTATTTCAAGTAGGCTTATTACAAGCACTTTTGAAACGTCAAATTGGACTATTTGTAGTGACTCTACCACCGGCTCGGAAGGCAGGCCCTGTTGAGAAGAGCCGGCAAGAAACTCAACAGTTGCTCTTTTTATAATATTATCAATTTTACAATATTAAGTGTGTTGTTACATAAAGTTATTTATTTTACTTCCTGTGTGAAGTTGAAAGCCTATCCAATTGCCTTTGAACATCTTTGTCGTTTAAAAATTCATCGATAGTATAATAACCCTGACTCAGTAAGTGAGTTTTAATACATTGTTTAAACTTATGCAATGGCAGATCCAAAACTGAATTGGGCATCTTGTTGTAGAAGAGTACACCCAATCCTACGAAAGATTTTTGTACTTTTCGGAGGCGATAAGCTGATATGACTAACTTATGTCCATTTCTAGGAAGACGGTCGTTTAAATCCTTTTTCTGTTTATACATATTTATATTTTGTTTAACATAAACTAGGTTATTGAATATGTATTGACAGGCTACTGTAAGAATTCCTATTTCTTTAAATTTGACTCGAAGGGACTCGCGTGGTTTAAGTTTATAAATCGACCGAATTGCTCGTTTCTGAAGTATAAAGACAGAATTTATGTCAGCAGCCTTTCCCCACAACAAGATGCCATAAGACATCACACTGTGGAAGTAAGCAAAATAAACCAGTCTAGCTGTTTCTACATCGGTAAACTGTCTCAAACTCTTATACTCGACGGGTATTTTATTCTTAGCATACCGCCCTCTCGAAAATTGTTAATCTAAATTTTATAAAATCGTAATTAAAGTCTTTAATCTATTACTCAGTGTTTCACTTTCCGCTACTAATTAACATTATAATAGTGCCCATAAGGCCTATAAACAGAATCGACGACATAACGTACTCTCCAAAGCACTGCAGAAATTACACCACCAACTTCCCATTGCCGAGCAATACAAAGTATCTTGGCATTTAATGCTGCGTTCTATTAAATAAGGAAATATCAGATTTCTCGAACCGCAGAAAATGAAGCTTTAGCAACGTTTTAGCGTGCCGGGATATTACGTTGCAAACAGTACAAATGTTTGCAAAGAGAGAAAGTTTATTATGAAGCAAGTAAAACAAGTGCCTCAAAGAGCACGTGAAGCCCCATGCCTCAGAGAGCACGTTAAGCCGTCCGGTCACTGTTATCAACATCTGATAGTCATCGTTAATAAAGCTAAGTAGGTTAGTTAAGTCCGCCAACCCACATTGGAGCAGCGTGGTGGGTCTACGCTCTATATCCCTTCTTCTATAAGAAGGGAGGCCTGGCCGTGTAGTGGGCCGGTAATAGGATGATAATGAAACAAGTATAACTCAGGATTCAAGCAACGGAATATTGAACTTTACTTTCTCAGCCCTCTAACCCGTATTGGAACAGGTTTGAGGGTGTTTATGCTCCATATTCGCATTCTTTTTTTTCATTGAAATAGCCGTATAATAATGTTAATGATAATTATTAATAGTAAATAAAGGTACTATTTTAAATTTTTTTTGAGCGAAATAGCTCACAACATTTTCAATTTCAAATGTGTAGTTTTGATATTACCCAGTGGAAGGTAAACTTTAACTCGTGTGTTTAATACAGCAAAGGTCTTCTGAATTAGCCTTGTATTTGCATATTCTCTCCACAGAGTTAGTTTAATTTAGTCTCTTCAGTAAGTTGTGTACACATCCTCGTGCTCATAGATTGATATTACCTCAGGAGTATTTTATTAATTAAACTGAAACTTGCACTTGCCGGTTATTTTATAAAGAACCGCAGTAATAGATGAGGTTGCAAGTAAAATAATTGAAAATCTGAATAGAAGGTTCGTGAAGTTGCAAAAAACAATTACTTCAGAATAATTTCTTTATTCAGGAGGTGAACAGACATTCTATTCATACTCATATATTAGGCCGTATCTACACTACTTACCATCACGTACAATCTTCAAACTCTTATTTCTTAAATAAATAATACTAATTTTTAAGTAAGTAAGTTTTGAATAAATCTATGTCTCTTTCTGTTAAAAAGATCTTAACGTACTCGTACAGTCCGCAGAAAACAAATCAATTTTATTTGTATACCTAGTATTAAGATTTATTTGAAGTTTTTGACTGTTAATGTATTTTTGCCTAGGTGGTTGTCGAAGAGAGATTCATCCTCCAGTTCCATTACACCCAGTGGCATTCGCACACGTGTCCCTTCAGCAACGCGCTCCTAGAGTTCAGGAGGCGAGTGAGGGCTGTGGTGGGGAGGAGGCTCGCCACCAGCTCTGTGATCGGACCCATGCTTGTACATTGCAAGTAAGTACAAATGACATGGAGTTATTTATGAGGCCATATAAAAAGAATATAAACAAATTCCACTATGGCCGGCCATACCCTGGTGCCTAATGTTTTGGGCAGCAGTAATCAGCACTTGTATAATTTAATATTGGGTTAAAGCAACCGTAACTTTGAAAAAATTTACTTTTAATTCAAGAGAAACCCCTTCATATGCTTCACTCTAGAACATGATGTTGACTCTACAGTTCTCAATTCTCTTTCTTTCTTTCATTCTTACGGAAAATAACGAAATAAATATATTATCAAGCACTTAACGATGACGAATGCAAAAAATAGTTAGTTTTTTGTAATAAATCATTATGACTGAACTTCCCAAACCCTGCTGCTAAAAAGTCAAATCGACTTTGATTTCAAAATTATTACACCAAACTAATTTATTAAAAGCGTCTAACAAAACATTGGATAAATAAAAATGACAAAGCGGGAAATGCAAAAACGCTTTGTAAGAATTATTAACTGGAAACTGCTGGTTTAACGAGGGCAAGATTTTAATTAGCTGCCCCAAAAAGGTGTAATATCACTTAATTTTCATTTTAGCGACGGTGGCGGGCGGTCGGGGGTGTATTTAGCAGTTGATGCGAATTTAGAATTAGCTGAAGAAGAAGACTGCTTTGATGTTTTCGGGTATTTAAAGAAATTGAGACAATCCAGAAAGGGCCTTATAGAAAATGAGGTATGTATTACTGTTAACAAAACTTTAAAATGTCCAAAATATTTCTAGACTATTGACATCTGACCAAACAAACAAGAATTAAATATGTTTGTAAAAAAGAAATGACATTGTTTTCTTTGTCTTTTCACCACTTTATAGCCGATTTTTTCTATTATGTAATAAGTTATCACCTTTTTAAATATCTTATAAACTATCACCTTGCTAATAGCTATAGGAGGCTTGTCTTAATATTTTTTCAAAAATTCCAGTCCAAATCTTTTGATGAAAACGTGGGCATTCAGAGATGTACATAATGTACAAATTGAATATAAATTATTTTATGAAGTATCTTATAAATAAGGTCATTAAGTAGTTGTTCAACAAGAATAAATTAGTGACTTTTCCATAGGAGCAATATAAATTCGTGTATGATACGTTAGAGGAGCACGTAGTTTGCGGAGTTTCCTGGTTTCCAGTATCAGAACTGTCACAAAGACTGAAACAAAAGTCCCAGAGGGACCCAGTGACCAAACTGAACGAGTATCAGAAGGAATACCAACAGATTTGCAAGCAGACACCAAGGTTTACTATAGGAGATTGCGCTGGTGGCCACAGGGGCGATAATAGAGAGAAGAACAGAGATGTTCTTGTAGTCCCACGTAAGTTGATCGCTGTTCTCTTTTTTTTTAATATTTACAATAGGAGAAACATATGCATAATGAATGAATTAATTAATGAAATATTCTTTATTGTACACCAAAGAAAAGAGCTTACAAAATAGAAAATACATTAGAAATAAAAACAATGTACAATTTGCGGTCTTATCGCTAATGAGCGATCTGTTCCAGACAACCAATATTGGAGAGGAAATGTGCATCCATTAGAGAAGGTTCGGGTGTACGTACACACAAATAAAGTGCATACATAATACATAGAGGGTAGAGGTTACAAAAATCATCTCATGTGGGGATTTACCAAAAAATCTAAATGTCAACTTCAACTTAAATTTCATTTAGAACTAGCTGACCCGGCGAACTTTGTTCCGCCTTAATGGCAATAAATAAGCAGACTTTTTTTTTATTGGAAAAAAAATCCAAAAAAAAAAGTTTAATAACTACATTAATCATTCATTATTATTTCTGTATTTTAGTAGGTACATAGGTTGCTCTTCACTTAAGCACCTTGTGATACACGACATTTTTTGTTTTATTATCAGGCGCAAAAACAACCAACGCAGATGGTCTTCCGACCCGTGAACATGCCACGTATAATTGACCATGGGAAAAACATGAATGTTCTAGATTTAAACCACAAACTTTTAAGGATTGGCCTTGTGATTTGTTGATGGTCATGGCAAATGCAAGACGTATCGGAAATTGAAGTCTTTTAAATTCAAACGGCATATCGGTTGGGATCATCGGGATCCTCGGAATGAGAACTTCCTCACCTTTGAATTTTCCTATCATTATCGTAGCGTAAATTACATTGTTCATCAATTTACTAACCACCAAACGCGTACCGTTGCACAGTTTTGGTTGGTTTATGTTTCGAAGCATGATTACTACGGAGCCAACCTTTAGGCGTAAATTGTGCGGTGGTAAGCCAGGCACGTCCAAAGAGTTTAAAAATTCAATTGGATAGTTGGTGGCTTCATCTTCATTTGTGACGCAGTCAATAGATTTGAATGAATGCATTGTTCCAATGATCTTATTTTGAATTATGTAGTTCAGGTCATCTACATCTTTATTCTTAGCCGCTAAAATTCCTCGCTCACTCAACCATTCATTATTTTTGTAGTTAGAAATAATATTTGGAAATACATTGTTGATAAGTTCGTCTTTTGATGAGACAAAATTACAGAAATTATTTGGAAATGAAATTAATCCGCTCGATTCATCGACAGGTACTTGACCATTACCGATAGTCAGCAATTGCTCCGAGAAATCTTCAGCAGATGTATCATTAAGCAATGTAACTCTCATGTTTGTTGTCAGCTGCAGTTTCTTCACATAGCGCCATAGATTTGACGATTTGAGGCAAGCGTTTATTTCGTCGGCAGCCGTAGATCTTGGAATTACTGGCAGTATTTGGCGGAAATCGCCAGACAGTAAAATCATTGCTCCTCCAAAACATCTCGAGTCATTGCGTAAATCTTTTAATGTTCGGTTAAGTGCTTCTAATGCACGTTTATGCGCCATTGTGCATTCGTCCCAGATGATGATTTTCGATGCCGCTAAAACTTTGGCCATTGCTGAGTGTTTTGCAATATTACACGTTGGTTCTTCAATAGTTTAAAGATTTAACGGTAATTTGAATGCTGAATGAGCTGTACGGCATCCTTTTAACAATGTGGCTGCTATTCCAGAAGAAGCAACTGCAACCGCTATGTTGGATCTCGCCCGAACAGTTGCTAAAACTAATGACATAAGGAATGTCTTGCCAGTTCCACCAGGGGCATCTAGGAAATATAAACCACCATTTTCATCAGCGATTGCCTTCATTAAAGTATCATAAACTTCCTTTTGTTGGTAATTCAACAGGGGTACATTCCTTTGAACTACTAAATCTAATTCCTGGTGATCATATTCACGTTCCCGTTCCAATTCTCGATTAAATGCGTCATTCATTTCACGATTTGGCGCTGGCATTCCTAACCTGATTAATAAATTACCGCACATGAGGTAACACATATCTTCGATCAAAAGTAAAGCACGATTATGTATCTCCTCATTCATCTCAATATCGTGATTTCTGGAACTGACACGATTTTGATGTAAAATATCTTCTGACATACTATCCTTGTATTTGTGCCACAGGTTACATGGGTTTGATGGAAAACATGTCGAAATTGTGATAGCGAATAATGTGCGTATCTGACTCGGAGATGCAGAGATAATGGCTTCAGCGATTGTCGTATCCCAATGGGTATCGTTTTCTAATAAGTTCAATTCTTCACATGCAGCACGATATGTTGGGAATATAACACCATTAACAGTTCGTAGTGTCTCAAATGAAGTTGGCCCACGCACATTTACCAGCAACAACCGCAAATAGAAACATTCATCATTCTTTGGATGAACTGTATACATACGACCAACAGCATCAGTAGAACGCACATCTGGATACCCAGGAACAGCATCACCTTGCTTCCGTCTTTGAAAATTCTTGGATGAAGCATTCCAAGTATAATAACGTGGCATCTCCGAGTAAAGCAAAGTTCTTGCAAACTGATCGCTTTGGCAGATTGCAAAAAAACTGGTCAATGTAGTTGCTGGAGGTGTTTCAGCACGTTGCATAGCATTTGAAGCCGTGAAATATACTCGTTGACCATTCTCCAGATGCACCGCCAAATGTATAACAGTAGGATGACGTTCGTGAATGGGAAATGCGAATATACGCCAAATCGCTTCATTACAGTTCACATAACGACCAACTTGATAGCGTGAAATTTCATCGTTGGTATTCGAGGATTGCAATCCAAAAACCGCCATATCACTGCCTTTCGTGACATATTTGCAAATATATTTTATGGACTTAACTGAATTGCAGTATTCAACGTTGCAATGTGTCTTGAACGTTTTAGAAATAAGTGGTGAATATGGAACAATCCAACTGTTGTCGACAACGAAATCCATTCTTTTCACTTTCGTTGTGACAGTTCGACCGTTGTCATCTGGTGATCGACGCCGATACAGCGGATACCCATCGTTGCCAGTGACAGTCTCCGCCGTTAATTTCCGTGGATATCGTTTAGAGCACTTTCCATCGACCATGCAAGGTGATTGGGGGTTGATGGCACCACACGGTCCATGAATCATATTAGTAGTAACAACATCATGTAGGTCTGGATCGACTTCATGATCAGGAATCTCGCCACATATGATATCATCTATTTGGTCAGGCTGAATTCTTTCCACTAACCAAATAAGAATGTGTGCGTGCGGCAGGCCTCGCTTTTGCCATTCGATTGAATACATCCAGCATCGAGTATCTCCAAAGACGCGTTGTTTAACAATAAAGTTCATCACGGACCGAATTTTTTGCCTGAATATACGTGCTGTGATGTCGTGTCTATCATTTGATGTTTGTCCGGGAAGCAGCAATTGAGTAATTTCTATCCATTTTGGATTACAGGTAAAAGTAATAAAGAGATCTGGCCGGCCGTAATGACGCACATATGTCATTGCATCTTGTGCATATTCATGCATATGACGTGGGCTACCAATGTACGTCGCCGGCAGTATAGTTAATCGACCAATATTAGCTGTATTTCCTTCAGTACTAACTGCATCACGTAAATGAATGTACTCCTCAGAACGCAGTTTGGCTTGGTTCAACCTAATAAATGTTAAACGTTCCGTTTCTATTTTTACATACATGTCAACGCAATACTGCTGAAACAATCGACGAAACCGCAGCAAATAGTTGTCAGCATTTTGACGAATCATCAAACGATATGCATAATAATTCATTGAGCTAACTTTCTTTGTAGTTTCTTCACCTGAAATTAAAAATTTGATAATTAACCATTTCAAAGGCAAATAATACAGACATTAACCATTATTAAGATACTGATACTTTACCATTCAATGGATTTATCATTTTAATATTAAAATAATATCCATCTTCTCCTTGCCAAAACATCAGTGGGTATTGCAATGCGTCATATGATCGATGAGTTTCAGATATTTGTTGCAGTTGCCCAGTATCGCGACGTGTAAGCACAATATCGCGTTTTTCCAATTGTTCACCAACAATCAGGATGGCAACTTCGTCTACTGTTGGAGCATTAAATGTGCGTTCGTGTGTTCCAGATGGTCGTTTATCTGCTTTGATGACAACTTTATAGTCATCATTTGGCATGCGCTCTAAAGCACTCTTAAACAACCTGACCAACGCATGATGTTCATGAAGCAGACACTGCAAGTCTTGAAGAATTGCTCGCTTCATTCCTGCATTGATCCCTAGGCGTCGATCAAGTTGTTCTTCCATGTTGCCCATGAAATATATTTGTAAAAATTTATTCTGTGTATCTTCGAAAGGTAGTAATGATCCAATTCGATGGTGAATCTGTCCTTGTATCTACAAAATAAAAACCAGACAGTATTAACTGGGTTATAAACACTTTTTCTGTGGGAGAGTAGAGTTCAGTATTAGCAAATATAATACATACCAATAGATAAAGTAAGTTATTCTTTAACTACATTCTATGTAAGTACAAAAATAAATACCTTAAATGTCGGATTAAATCCTCCTTCTTCGATAATGTCTGCCCCAAATGACGTCATTTGGAAACAACTATTGTATTTTCGAGTATTTGTAAGAAAGTGTCGTGATTCTTGTGTTTCGCCACAAAGCAATGAATACAATGGCTCATGTGGCGGAGTCAACACTGGCAATTTCACTTTACCATTAAGGCAGCATAATCCAGGCGTTTCTCCGGAAAACTTTAATGCACCACAATACTCGCAAACAACGTCCATTTGCCCAATGCAAACGCTAGGATGCAAGCTGTAATCATTGCTGCAATCGTATCGAAACGCTGCTCGATTCAAATCAGCTAAATATCTTGTTCTGCGTCGCAAATTATCTATTTGTTGACTTCTGTTGTTCGCTCGACGATTCTGCATTCCCAACCGAGCTGTTTCACGGGCTGCTTCACTTTGCTCTCGTGATTGAGAAGCACGAAGTCGAGCCATACTATCGCGGCGCTGTTCACGTGCAATTTCTTGTTCTTCTTCAGTCCTTTCATTTACAGTATTTTCTATTCTTCTTGCATTACGGCTTTGTCGGGAAAGATTCGATCGTCTTGGTCGCGGCATTATTAATTAAACTTCACTTCACTTCAATCCACTTGTTAATTATTTATTTAATAGAAATAGTTTTAATGTTGATTTCTTACAAATATCAAATTGTCATCCATACGTCATTACCTACATAGCTGTCATTTTACGTCAATTACATAGCTGTCATTTGCGTTTTGTTATTCCAAGTCTGATTCTTTTTTGTTATACCACGTTTTATAGTGACTGACGTTTCATGTCAAGTCACACGGGAACGCTGTCGAACGGGATAAAAAGTATCCTATGTCCGTCTCCTGGCTCTAAGCTACCTCCCTACCAATTTTCAGCCAAATCTGTTTTGCCGTTCTTGAGTTATAAGTGGTGTAACTAACACGACTTTCTTTTATATATATATAGATGACGTTAAAATCATATGGGGTAAGATAAAATAGAGAGAATAAACTAAATGTTGAGTTGCCATGCTACTACCTAGAGATTTCTCTATAACTCTACAGAGTTATATACGATAGAGTGTACTCTATAGTTACGATTTACTTTATTAAAAAATACATAATACCTATGTATTATGTGTTTAATTTACTTGAAGAAAATAACAACATTCTTACTCCACCTTCTCTCTACTCTCTCTTTAATTATTCTGTGTCTAAAAAAACTTGATCCTAATTATAAAAACTGATAGTGTGTATATATTTCCAGCTGACAATTTTCGTCCATATTTGACATCGTTTCAAGGCAATAGCTTCACAGACTACATCAATGCTGTGTTTGTAGACGTGAGTAACATTATCATCTTTATAAAACATTTTTTCTAAAGGTATTACTAAAGTAAAACAAAAAAGAACCTAGGAAGAGTTTCCTATAAAAAGGTGTTCGACAAGGAGACCCAATATCACCACAAATCTTTGGTACACTACTAGAATTAGTATTTAAATGATAATGATAGACATGTGGGGCTTAACACAGGGAAATGTTTCTCTATAGCAATGGTTTTTTTTACAAATCATCATCTGCTTGGTCCCTCAAATCAAGGCAGCTATGCAAAGAATGTTTTGATTGTATGCATGTCAATTCAGTTCCTCGAGTTATACAATAAGATTAGGCCACGTTTGGCGTAACTTTATTGCACAGTTTTACGTTATACCCTTTTCCATTTCCACGTTACGTTGAACCTTTTATTTGCAGGGTTACACAAAGCCCAGGGAGTACATAGTGACGGAGTGGCCGCTGGTGCTAACGCAGGGAGAGTTCTGGTCCCTCGTGTACGATTACGAGTGCGCCGCGGTGGTCGTTTTGTGCGTGCCGCAGAAAAATTCTGTAAGTTACACCTTTTATCTATACTATTTGTTTGTTGTTGTTTTGATTGCTTTGTTGGTCTATGACGACGTCCTGGGTTCGAATTCTAGGTCAGAATTAGAGTCTATGTGTAATCTTAAAATAACCGTTTTTTACTACGTGCCTTTGAATATACGCTACAATTTTTCTCTGTCTGTCTGTACGTACATACAAATGTTTTGTATATGATAGCCAGAGTCATAAACCTACTAAGCCCACGGAAACAGGAACTACGCGGGTAAAACCGCGGACGACCGCTAGTTTTTATTAAAAATTTATTCCGGGGGCGGGATGTTATCAGTGTTATACTGCTCGAAGATTGATAGGTCCTGATCATATTATCAACATCTAATGGGTATAGTAACACATTAACCAACATTGGCCCGCTAACCCGCATTGGCGCAGCGTGGCGTGTAAGTTCCATATCAAATTGAACTTTGATGTTAGACATGCGTAGGGATATTTCAGTGTGCTTTACAATTGACACATTAATTATCACTTATAAACTTAAAATTTCTGTAAATCTTTAGGCATCAGACGCATCATTTGTCTGGCCTCTTAGGTTCAGACTATTAAAAGAAACAATCATAAATTCTGAACCCAGGACACACAGTTACCTAGTTAACCATAGCGCCAACGGGGCAGTTCAAAACATCCACTAAAACTAAACAATTGAAGTGTACAGAAAGTGACGCTTTTCCGCTTGAACGAGTAAATGTGATTGTTATTGTTCCAGCAACAATACCCCCCCTTCTGGCCGGAGGGGCGGCACTCCAAGAAATACGGGCCCGTGTTCACAATAGACCACGTCTCTCACAACCATTACACCAACATAAAGACTTGGATATTTAGGATTAACAAGAAAGTAAGATTACTTTTTGCTCTCTTTTGATTTGCTATGCATTATTTTGCTATGCAGTCACGGAAGTGTAAGGTTTCATTCCATTCGGAACAAACTGTAAATGATTATAGAAATTAACAAAAAATAGAACCGACTCAAAACGTAATAAAAAGTAAGAAATAACTGTGTCATTTAGTTGCTTTAATTTACTTAAGCATATCTATGAAGTCGGTGCCAGCCTTAGACATTTATTTTACGTAGTAAAGCAGTTTATCGCCACGTAACGTACTCGTCATAGTGTCGAATTAGAATTTTTTTGCCAGCCTTAGACTGCATCATCACTTAACATCAGGTGTGATAGCAGTTAAGGGCCAACTTGTAGTCGATAAAAAAAATACCTAACTTAGGGACAGTCGATTTCTTTTTAAACCTCAAATAAGATTAATATTGTAAACATATACTTATACCTATAGTTTGCAGATTTAATCTAACTTGTACCTATGTTTTTCTTTAATCAATAAAGAATTTATTTATTTATTATATGTACCAATGAGTTCCTTTTACATAAATTAAATTTTATTAAATTTTAATTCTACAAATACACCTGAAATGAAAAACATACTTGAGTGTAACTTAAACATAGTATTCCTTAAATTCGCTCGCTTATTAAAATCGCGGAAATATTCAGCACATGCTTTTAATTCATTTATCAGAGTTTCCCGGACATGGAATGAACAAATCGAAAATAAATTATGTCGAAGCCGAAGTTTTGGCTATTTATTGTTGCAATAAAACCATTAATGGCCATAAAACAATTTAAGTGAACAAAAGAGAAACCTTTATTTATTTACAGTTAAATTAAATAAAATCCTTTATACTCTAAAGTGAAAGCTTCTTATGGTGTTGGTTAAAGATTTTCGCTATAAGACCATTGACTGAAACGAACAATAATGGACACAACATTTACGCTATTATGTGTCTATCTCAAGGGAGGAAGTTAAACGTCTTAATAATTTGACGACAACTATACTAAAAGCGGTCACTTTGTTCCCTTAGTGAATAATGCTTCTATGCAACAATATAAGTAGTTTACGCTATAACAATGGTATATTCTCCTAACAGATAGTATCACTAACGGAATTGATGGCTGGTGTCAAAGCCCCACCAAAAACGGTCCAGCTGTTCCAGCTGACGTGCTGGCCCATGGGCCACAAGGTGCCATCGTCGACCAATTCCCTCGTGGAGCTTATGAACATGGTTGAGCGGTGGCGACAGCGCACCGACTACGGGCCCGTCTGTGTCGTCTCACCGTATGTAACCTATATGTTTCTTGATCTTTATTCATTTCGACTATTTAAACTGACGTGCCGGCCTATGGGGGCATAAGGTGCCATTATCTACCAACGCAGTCACAGAATTAAGGAGCTTGATGACGAGGTGGGAACAGCGAACCGGCAACAGGCCCACCTGTGTTGTGTCACTGTATCTAAACTACTTATTCTTTGTCTGTCTGGTTCTGATAGCATACTGAAAAACCAGGCTCAAAGAAGACTTGGGAAGTTTAATCTCCCCCCAAGCGGGTTGGCGGACATGTCGTGATTATGAATAAGCTCTGTAAAAATCAGATGTTAGTGGTAATAAGCGGGATCGAGGAGTGCTTTGTAAAGCACTTCAATCTCTTTCAATATTTCAAGGATTAGGAAATTAATAGTAATGATTTTTTTGTCCAGTGACGGTCGCAGCCGTGCGGGTGTGTACTGCGCCGCCAATGCGTGCATCGAGCAGGTCATCAAGCACGGGGAGGTGGACGTGTTCCAGGCGGTGAAAACTGTGCGCCGACATCGACCGCAGCTCGTCGAGAACATGGTGAGTAGAGGTGCCTTAACACATGTCAGCTCTTAGTTTCGTTTCATTTGATTTCATCAAATAAGTGCTATGTGTTTTTAGTAGGACTGACATGAATGACAAGTACATTGTTGCCGCTTCTTTGCAGACTGAATATAAATACTGCTACGATTTGGTTCTGCATTACGTGCTGCATTATTTGAGTAAAGACATGAATGAGAAGAAGTGAGAGTGCGAACTCAAGGACGAGCTCTGGTTCATTGAATTCGGGCGCGGCGCTGCCCTGCCCACCACGCCGGAGGAGACCAGCCCGACGGCGGCGCCCAAGGACGCCAAGCGCCAGCAGCGGCCCGCGCGACCCCGCCGCGGTCTGTCGCTGGACCGGCTCGTGCCCGCCGCCGCGCGCCCCCCGCTGCCGCACGCCGTCACCGTAGACGCACCGCGCCGTCCGCGCCGCGATCGTCCGCCGCTGCGCCGCTCCATCCGCCTGGAGGGCGACGACGGCGCGGCCGAGGAGCGCCGCCGCGTGTTCGGCCTCGGCCCGCGCGCGCCCTCCTTCGACGAGGGCGACGCCACCGACGAGCACGAGGAGTGCGAGTGCCATCGATCGTTCGAGCGCTCCGGGCCGTCCGCCGACACGCCCGAAGAAGACGAATACGAACCAGAGTTCGCCGCCTCTCCGCCGGCAGACCCGACACCGACAGACCGAGGCTCGGCGCTCGGCGCGTCCGCCGACCGCGCGCTCGAGCGCCGCGACGCCGCGCCGACCCTTCGGGTGCCCTCCCGCGCCCACTCGCAGGGCGTGTTCGAACGTCGTCTGCCTAGAATTTATAAGTTAGGTTTAATGGATAAGTCCAAGCGGGCCAGCTCGAGCGCACTGTACGAGCGCGCCGAACGCTCGCCGACCGAAGCGTTCTACAACGCCACGGGCTCGACGCGTCTGAGTTCGCAGGAGCTCTTTGAAAAGTTTTGCTCGGAAGATTTTACATCCCTGTACGGGCGGGAGGAAGACCGGCGTCGAAGACCCCCGCACTCGAAATCCACCGGGAGCAGCGGCTCCGACGTCCGGCACGAGAGGAACTGCTGCAGGCGCACTCCGTGCGGCTCGCAGCCCGCGCTGACGCGCCGCCACGTGTGCCACGCGCCGCGCTCCGACCGCTCCACCGACTCCGAGGATGCGTCCCCGCGCCGAACTAATTTTCGTCCGCTGCCGCTGGACTCCGAGGCGCAGCCCGCGGACGATTGTTCTCGATCGGCGCCCCTCCTCAGTCCGGACAGATTCGAAGCCAGATTCACCTTCGACATATCGGAACGGAGCGAGGTCACGTCCAATCGGGACGAAACGCCGTCCGATGCGACCGAGACGCGAAACTTGACCCTGTACGAGGAGCCCCACTCGGATCGCACCAGCATCTGCGAGCTGTACGACGCGGCGTTCACGTCGCAGCGCCCGTCGTTTCGGCGCGACGGGTCGCGGCGGCGCGGCGGTCCGTTCGACTTGAGCGCTCTCGACTTTCGCGCGATCGACGACGAGAGTCCCCGCGCCAGCAGACGAACCTCCCAGAGGAGCGTCGATGATACATTTCGACAGAATTCGGAATCCCGCAGCTGGGCGTCCGACTCGGTGTTCACCACTCCGGAACGACGGCATATCGAAACTTCGCCGTCCTCGACGGACACGAGACGATATCTCACGGCGCAGGGCGACTCGATGCGCGCCGATTCGGCCGCCGCGGACTCAACGCTCGCCGAGTCGACGCTCGCGGAGGAACCTCCGAGTGTGATCGAGAGATCCGAGTACGCGCTCGCGTTGAAGTTGGGTCGCATAGAGCTGGGCGATTCCTCGGAGCGGCCAGCGTCGACGCCGCTCGCCGACGGGGCGCGGTTGTCGAGCCGGCCGTCGATGCACAAGCTAGAGCCGCTGTCGCCCGAGCGGCTGTGCGGCGGCGGCGAGGCGGGTGCGGGGCGGCGGCGCGGCGCCAGCGAGCCGCGGCGCGCGGCGCGCTGCTTCCCGCTCTGACTGCGCGCGGCGGCGCCGGCCCCCGCGCCGCGCCGCAGCCGCCGCGCCTCCCACGCCGTGCCTTCCCGCCGCCGCGCGCGCGCCGCAGCCCTGCTGCTCCTGGTCGCGCTGGCCGTGTCGCAGGGGGCCCGTTGTAGTTATAGCGTAGTGGGCCCGCTCCCGCTCCGGCGACGCTCGCGACCCCCCGCCCGTCGCGTCTCGAACCCTAGTTTTCGCCTAGAACCGAACGTAACTGCCAAAATTCTATTGAATTAGTGAGTTTGTATGTATTCCTTCGATTATAATTTGTACGCAACGCGTCGCCAGTATCGTCGAATAGGCCGTGCCCGAGGCGACCGCGTGCGTAAAGCGTAGATTCTAAATTTCCTAGAAAGTGATCCCGAGGCTCGCTCGGTCGCAGTCCACGACTGACACAGGGTCATTTAGCTAAATTCATAATAATGTAGATTTTGTCCTACTCACATTGACACATCACTGTGAGCTTTAAATGATAGAAAGTTTTTACACTGAGATGTTGGAGAGAGTAAGCTCGCTGTGCGGTGCGCTGTGTGCTAGTGTGCGTGCTGCGAGATGTTCTTAGTGAATTATTTCAATCATCTTCGTGCGTACTACATGTAGAATGTCAGTATCATATTGTTTTATTTTGTAGTCGTAAAGGAAAGATGGAAACTAGAGAGAAAATATCAATATCCTGATAAATGTAACGAAAGCATATTTTGTTTCACGTTTTGGTGTTAGTGTACACGTTATTGGATGTTTGTAGTTTAATTCCAATACTTTGATAGCCTTAAACTAAAAATATTATAATATACTATCTACTTATTATATTATATAAAATATATTTAATATTGTTTGTATTTCTTACAAGTTTACAAATTATTTAAAACAATAATTATTTAGTGTATCAAATTATAGTAAGTACCTATTTATCTATAGTTACGTAATTGTATTGCTTTTTTAAATATTTCTCCCGAATCAGTGTTGCCATATTATAAATATGTGTGTAATTAAATTAAATGTGCCAAACAGTATATTTTTTTTAGATTATGCTTTGTAAAATAACATGTTTTTATGTTATTCATTCTGAATCCTTGAAACGTCTTAATTTAACTTGAGCTATTTCAATTTCTTCGGTAATATAATAACTATTGTCTTAGTTTTCTCATTAATAAGTATAATTTTATTCTTTTAATGCACAGTCAAACACAAATTAAAAATAATTTGCCCTAAACCATTAAAAACCTCAATGAAATAAAATAATTTTGCCAAAAATAAACATGTGTTTTAGAAAAACATGTAAGTATATCCGCCAAGTATTGTTTGTATTTCGTGTAAAACACCGAAAAAATAAATAATTTATTTCAAGGTATATTTATTAAGATATTATGTATGTGATACATATATATAATGTTATGGAAAGTACATTTTATGTTTAAATAGTACTAAAACATCGTTGTAAATAATTTTTTTACATGGAATAAAACGTTAAAAATAAAATATTTAACGTTAACATATTTAACATCTTTTATTTAGAGCAATTCGCCAATTTTCTCATCAATTTTTTTTTACTTGGAGCAATTTTTCAACCAAGTAGTGTAGTTTTGATACTAGTATGTTTTTTATTCCTTAGATTAAAACGAAAAGGTCCTATAATCTAATAATTGCCTGCGTTTCCGCCCTGAGTAGCTTTTTTATGTATCATTTTCGGACAAAAGTGTAGTGTTTTATAAAACTATACATTTTATACCCATTACTTTTAAAATAAAGCATGCAGAGCTATTAAAATAATTCTATCTGAAATTGTGACGCACTTATTAAACATAATTGGTATGTATTTAAATTAAAAGTTTTATTTGTTTTTTAATGATATACTTAGTCTAATATCCCAACTTATATCAACCTACTCAAAACAACAAAGTCAACTAAATATGTTTTTTGCAGTATTTTAATCTTAGTTAAATAACTTAAATGTATTAAATAATAAAATGTATTACATACAAATTGTCAAAGAAAGCACAAAGGGTAGTTTACATTTTTTTTTTCATCTCGAAATAATTCTGTTTTCGAGGGAAACAAAAATAACCTTTACTTCATACGACAACCTAATTTGTATGCAAAATATACATTTACGCTAACAAAGCTCCGAAGGCAAAACCTAACGCAGTACAAAGTACACAACAATTTGTAGTTATGCTAGCTTCAACAGTTTCGGCTAGACAACATCTTGCTAGCTTCAACAGTTTCGGCTAGACAACATCTTGCTAGCTTCACCACTTTCGGCTAGACAACTTGCCTAGTTACATATTCGTAGTTCCGGCTAGACGTTGTTATTTCAGTCAATTATATTGCAGGATTTCGGAGTAGTGTAGGTTGATGTAAGTCAGGACGTCGAACTAATTGCAAGCTGATACGCGCGCTGCATAGTCAACCATATTTTGTTATGCGAAAGCTGCAAGCGAACTTGGTTTACTTTTTATAAATGGTGTTCCAATTAGATGTAATAGTTAATGGTATCTAGACGTTGTGTAATAAATACAAGATGGAGAGTTCATATTCTATTTCCTATATATTATACCTGTATTTTGTTTATACAGAAAATAGAGCACGAATTCTTTAAACTTCATTCGGCATTTAAAACTGTAAAAATTCATATTATTAAAATTTAAACGGCTGAAATTCACGTCACTGTTGTCGGAGTATGTCCGACTATTAGGACTTTTTATAACCTAAAGTCGCCACTATAAGCAATAAAATTTTCACAAAATAGTTCATTGGAATTCAAACAATCGCGAGTAATTTCCATATTATTAAAATATAAACGGCTAAAACTCACTTCACTGTTGCCGGACTTTGTCCGACTGGTTTCGAGCCCATATGAGGCCCGTAGTCATAAGCTTTCGATTTCATGCAACGTGGCGTTAAGCAAACATATGAATCCGACACTAGTCGGATATACTCCAACAATAATCACGTGAGTTTTAGCCATTCTCTAATTGAATAATATTGTCAATAAAGTAGGGTAAGGGTTGTAACCCCGTACTCGTGCGTGTAATATTTCTGAGTAAAACTTGGAGCAACTTAAGACAACCTTACTCTATTTTACTGTCAATATTATTGTGTGTGTGTGCGATGAACCTTGTTTGTTTTAAATGCTGAACGACGATTTGTAAACGGATAAATAGATAGTAAACGTTGCAAGTTTTGTAAAATCCATTTCACTAAATCCATCGATGTAAGTACTAAATCACTTAAATTATACTCGTGACGAACGTAATACGCACAAACCTTATTCAGTCCTAAATTTTTTTAAAAATATGTATCTATTACGGGTGGTAAATTTTGAAAGACTGTATACTACTGCTCTGGTTTCTTCTTTCCGAGCTTTTTCCGCAATGGTTCATAAAGTTGAATACTCTGGCTTGGCAGTCATTGTAAAATATGAAGTCACGCGTACACATGAAATATTGTCATTAAATTACAGTAAAGTTGCCTGAACTCGTTCATACCTTTAAGGAAATACTAGATGACGCCCACGTTTCCACCCGCTTAATTCTCGTTTCCGTGGCTGTTTGGGAATAAAATGGGGCCTATGTGTTAATCCAGGGTGTCAGCTAACTCCATACCAAATTTGATTAAAATCGCTCCAATCGTTTAGTCGTGAAGAAGTAACAAATACACACACAAAATTTCGCCTTTAAAATAATAGTAACTGTACACACTGCTAGAGTTCAACCTACGCCGAGGTACGATTTTGGGCAAGCCTATTTAACTGACTAACTTACTGACTGATTCACCATAATGTCATATGAGTCTCGCGATAAAAATGTACTTCTAATTCTGATCTACCGGTGCAGTAATATACAAGTCTATGGTTAGAGATGGCGAGTCCCGCGTATATTAACTTATTACTACCCCCATTTTCAATTCGGTCAATTCAAAATAGATTCATACCTGTCAAAACAGACAAACAAAACGTATTTAAATTTAGACTTTATGATTGTTTTTCCATAATTTTATAAATAAAACTGTTCTGGAGATATCTTTTCTTTTAATTAAATTTGCGTACATTTTGACAGCTATGTTGTACTACTCGATCTGGGGGTAGTTTAAGCATATATTCACGTCGACATTACTCGTTAAATGTCAATCTGGTCAATTAGAATAAGTAATTATGTGATTAAACTAAAATAAATTGCCCATGTTATTTTCGCCCGTTTTTTGTTTCCATATAGAAATGTCATGTCAAATCCTAGTTTAAGCGGGAAAGTAGAAAAACGGGAGTTTTAATTGTACGTTATAAGAATATTTTGTGTTATGACATATTTTATTACTAAGAAACAATTAAACTTGAAAAAACGATGAGAATTTTGGATAGTGTAGACTACCATATTATAATTTGTTTTTTTGTTTTCAAGGGTCATAGCTCATTACAGCCTCAGAGCCTCGGCACTCGACCACCTTGCTTCGTGCGTATGCTTTATACGATTTTTTCTACATACACTTACTTTAACATGTATGAACTCCATAGCTTCACTGGATCGCGTCCATAAAGTACTCCTGTGCTAGTCGGGTGCTAGATGGCTCTAATATGTTATGACCCTAATTGACCTTATTGATGTTAAACGTAATGACATATATTTAAAAGCATTTTCTAGTAATAGTTATTGTGCCATACCTACAAGAGGCACATTTAAACTTTTCGTTGTCCATTCTAGGCATTAAGTACCAATATTAAATTAATTCAAAAGACATAAGTTAGATGTATGCAAGTTTTTATTTACATATAATCAGGTTTCAGGGGAAAATCATCATTAGATTTTCAGATGTTTTAAAAAAATAGAAAAGGACCAAAAGTGAGATTAACACTGTTCCGTTCATCCCCTTAAACGGGATTCAAAATATTTAAAATGATAAAACATATTACTTATATGGTCGTGTTCAAACAATGTTAAGAGCCTCCAATATTATCCCCCTCCTATAAGAAAAGAGGCCTTAGTTACTTATTTACTTAGTGAAATTCTTTAAAGCTTCGAATTTAATCTTGTTTCGGCATACAAACTTTGAACCCCCGTTTCATCCCTTTATAAGATAACTTTGATGACCCTTTAAATAATGAATAATTTCAGGGCAATCTATTCAGTGGTTTGAGAAGTAGATTATATAGCGGTTGCCTTTTTATATGATCATTTTTTTATTTCTTTTACAGTTTAAATCCATTGTAACAAAGTATGATTTTCTCCTGAAATTTTATATTCTGTTGTAACATATAAATTATTTCTAATTTATTAAATTAATAATTAAATTAAAAATATATTATAGTTTATTCGAGTACGGTGATGTCGGTGTTTGATTATATTATTATATTAGTATACTGTCAAGGCGCAAGGGGCAGCCGGATGGCGCTCTCGCGTACATTCGAGTGACGCCTGCGCCTTCACGGATCATTATTATTATTACCTATGTTACGATGTCATGTGGACCATTATTCGATGTTTTAGTAAGTAATGTAAGCACATGAATATTCTTTTCTTAGTTTTAAGGCGTAAATTAAAACAGCGGGGCGTAAAGTGAGCTTTTATGTTTTATGTACATATTTTTTACTGGAAGCAGACGTTAGTATAATTTATTTATTTTTCTAATTTCCATTAAAAATGGACGTATCCAAGACTTATCTGTCTCTCTCTTTTCTCTTGTCCTGTCTCTTTCACCAAGATCTGAAAAAAAGTTCTTATTAGACTGTTCTTATCAGATCTTCAGTTACTATGCCTATATTTAATATCAAAATATAAATTTTAAAATACATCCTTCAGAATGGATCCATGTTTTTTCTTATCTTAGTTCTTGTCATGCAATTGATCTGAACATAATAATTGATCTCCTATATCATTGATCATATATAAAAAAGTGACTCATTACCCATAATATTTCCATCTCTAACGAATCCCTACGTAATCCTAGGGTCATAGTTTTTGTATTGTAACGCGGAACCTTAATCAGACAACTGGCAATATGTAACTAAAAATTCATTTTATTTTTCCCATTGATTATTTCTATAATGTCTAGTTATGAATAAATCAATAATTATTTTCCTTTCCGTAAATAGTAGATGACTATTCCAAAGACATATTACTTTCAAATTTTATTATGTAATAAAGAACATTTTATTAATAATGTTGATTAATTAGTAAATATACGTCTTATTATATACGTACCTACGTATTAGTCTAATAAATTAAATTATACGTTAATAACATACGAAATTAGTTAATTAACACAATGAATCAAATGTTGCGTTAAGATAGCAATTAAAAACAATACCGCATTTTATTTCCTTTTTTATTACCGCATATTAATATCATATTATAGTAACAGCTCAATGCCCCGCTGCATAAAACAAACATTCAAAATGTTTCTTTAGTATATGAAACTTGCTGCACAGGCCATTTATTTATGTAAATAAATGTACTTAGATATGAATGAAGTATGTAGTCCGAGTACCTACTTATACCAAATTATGAACATATTGTATACCATATACACATATTAATGAAATTGATTATTATAATTATTATTATAGAAGAGAATATTATTGTAACTTAATACTATTATATTATAATTATATAGGAACATTGTGATTTCAAATTTTCAACTTCCGAAGTATTGTAAAATAACTTATTAAAAGATATTGTTGTCATGAATGTTATTTAAAAGGTAATTTTAAAATTTATACATGGAACTTAATGGAAAATATATTTATTTGTTGTATAAAACATCTTTTGTTTCATTTCATCTCATTCTGTTATCCGCCATCCGCCATCTCACACTTGGTGCAGCGTAAAGAATTTGAGCTCTTTTACAAGGAGAGAGACAGAGTAGGTTATTGCAATAGGCTGATGATGATGACGATGACGATGATTATTTCATTTCATAAATACTTGATGGGCCACCAACCGCATAGATTCCATTCCCGTAGAAATATATATAAAATTTTCATTTTAAAACATATTAAGGTTAAAATAGCATATAGCTATTTCAACCTTAATATGTTTTAAAATGAAAATTTTTAAAAATTTAATTTTTGAAGTACAAACACTTAAACACATTAAACGTTTTTTCGCTGAGATTTTTACGTATGGATATAAAAATATCACGTCACTGTTGTCGGAGCATTTTCGAACCCATACGGGAAGAAAAAAAAATAGCACCGACTCAAAACCCACTAAAAAATAAAAAAATATCTGTGACATTTAGTTGCTTTAATTTACTTAAGCATATCTATGAAGTCGGTGCCAGCCAAGTTTAAGGAACATTTATTTTACGTACTAAAGCAGTTTGTGGGTTCTAGGTAACATCCTTAAAGTAGAAACCTTGGCTGGCACCGACTCCTAGATATGCTTAAGTAATTTAAAGCAACTAAATGACACAGTTATTTTTTACTTTTTAGTGATTTATCGCCACGTAACGTACTCGTACTATACTGTCATAGTACATTATACGGCACTAGTAGCCAAAAAGTTACCGATACCAAGACAAAGACTGAAATCGATGTATGAGTGCCTCCAAAATTTGAAGAGTTCCTTCAATTTCTCCAGGATATCATCATCAGATCCTAGCATGATGACAATGGGACAACCTTGGAAGTGTGCCCTTTCTAATAAAAAAAAGATTTATCAAAATTGGACAACTCTGTAAAAAGTTATGCATGGTTATACATAAAAAAATATATATACGTGTCGAATAAGAACCTCCTCCGTTTTTTTCTGAAAAACTGATGAATCTGCTTTACGCCGCTTTACATGACTAAGGACCCCATATGGGTTCAAAACTTGTCCTTTCATTTCATCACTTGATCCTTACTTTATAAAAATACAATCAACTTTATTTGCAATATCAAACTTCACCTCCATAAAGTAAAAGTTGACGTTGGCACAGGCTTATGTCCTGTATTTAGCTTTTAAATCTAAACAGGTTAACTTTAAAGAATGCAAAGTATACATTGTTAGAAAAGATGATTAAGCACTTATAAAGAAAATATAAAAATGTATTTTTAAATTTCACAAGCTCTAAGCTTTTCAAAACAAACATTAAGGCAGAAAATTCTTTCAACTTTCGCAGACTCTTAAGAGTATCGCCCGGGGGAAAGTAAACAACTGCGGAATGCCTTTTTGTGAGGAGATTTAACAAATTCAAAAACTAAAATTTTCTCTCTTCAAAGGAGATGCTTCAATATGTATTAGAGAATAGAAATTTAACTTGAGTTGAGTACTAGAAGTTGTTTACACATCTCAGTACCTAACACAAAAGCTCAAAAGCTAGAGAATGAACAGAGTATCTGTAAATACGTAGATTTTTTCTGTTATAAGTGACGCAGTGATATGCGTTGTGTATTTAAAAGTCGTAGGTCCTGGGTTCGATTCCTGGCTGGGTTGATTAATATTTTCTAAATTGGTCCAGATTTGGCTGGTGGATGGCTTCAGCCGTGGCTGGTTAACAACCTATCAACAAAGGTCTACCGCCAAGTAATTTAGCGTTTTGGTATTATGTCGTGTAGAAACCGAAGGGGTTTAGATAACAAACTGACAAGTTATCCCGCTTTCATATTAGATTGCATCATTACTAGCCACCAGGTTTAAAGCATTCGTACGCCAAAATTCTAAAATTTATGAAATGCCGGGTCCATCGTATGGCAGTCCGGCACGCGTGTAAGCTTAAGCGTACCCTTTAGGTATATCACCCGCCTTGTCAGCTCGAATTCTTCAAATCTGGTAGGATCCTGCTAGAGCCTTGGACACTCGTTCTAGAATGCAGTTTACTTATATTATGTTGTAAAAAAGAAAAGAGATAATGTCAGAAAACTGCTATTAGACGATTTTTTTGGCGACGCGAGCTGCAAAGATAATATAAATTAAAATTCAGTATTATCTAAACTCCCAGCTATTATATAATCCAAGACTCATGGAAAAATTTCAAAGTAGCACCTCTTTTGAGCACCAACTGCCAACTACATACCTATCTTTGAGTTACGAATCGATAGAATACTCGCCGCAATAAACCTGAAGTTTCAAAAGTGCTACAAACATTTCTATGACTTTTTAAACTTACATATTTAAAAACTAAGCCTTTTTAAACGACTTTTAAATTCGACTTTATTCAATCCGTATTTCCCGTAGGACGAAAGAAGTAGTCAAGTTAAATAAAAGGTTAAATAAAAACTCAATTCCAAGCGGGCAAACTAACAGAGCAGTTAGTTGTTACATAGACGTAACGGTATATTACGCTCAAGCTAACGTCACGAAGGCTTTAAAGGGAACTGGAATAGCTTCATATCACGTGACAGTAAGAAGCATTGTGTTGACATAGGTGAGTGCAGCCCCCATTTACTGCGACGTTACGTGGAAAACTCAAACGCTCAACGTTTTCGTAATATGCCTTCCACGAGAAATAGTTTTAACATTGTTAAAACTTTTTCACATTTTTCTCTTTATTATGACACAAAGAAATAATATTATAGTTCAGTTTCTACGACTTTCGGGGAAAGTCCGTCAATTATTAAAATAAATCTTACAGATTTCTACAAAACCTTAATGACATTTTTTGACGTGGCAACGTCTTATAATTCGATAGAGCCGGCTGCACGCACGAAAAAACATGACGTCATTATTAAATATATTAATTTTAAATTAAAAATTAATATATTTATTATAAATTTAAAATATAAATTTATAAAATCAAAATCAATTATTTTATTAATTTAAATTAATATTTATAAAAATATACTTAAATTAAAAATTTTAATAACCAATTAAATGCTACCATTCCATCAGTATTTTCTTAAGACGTTCGTTCAACTATCGTCAGTAAACCGACTTTAAAGACAACCAATTTTTTTCTGAATGATTATTTCTTGTAAACTCCATAATGAGACTCCGTCACCCCCAGATGTTGCGACCCCAGCCCCCTGGTTTGAGCGACCATGGACTCTGGAGTAAAAAAACGAAAAGAGATGGAACTCGCAAATGCCTTCGAGACACGGACCAGGGTTAAGAGATATAGAGAAGAATTCATAGGGCTCGCGGTTGTTTTCCGCTCTATACGTTTGCCTTTAACCTGAAGATGTGATTGCAGTAAAGTTAGTGATGATGCTTAGTCGGAAGCGGTCAACTTGTTTGAAATAGGGCTTTTTCTGTTTTTACACGACCGGATTGCTAAATCGCATGGCGGTATAACTTTGTCAGCAGGATGGGAAGTATCCACCGCCGAAGCATCCCATCAACCAGACCGAAATCTATTAAGAAAATCTGAATTGGCCCAGAACCTCTATCAACAAATCTACTGCGCATACCGTTGCACCACAAAATAGGATGATTTGCGCCAGTGTAGATGCCTTAGACTGCATCTATCACAGAAATGTTTACTTACTACTAGTAAAATAAGGCAATCCCACCACCCTTACTAAACTTAAAGATGTGTTGACTAAAGCGTAAATATCACAACCAATCCGAATATTATTATTATTATTCTTTATTTGTATTCCACACACACAATAAAAAAAACAGTACCTACAGAGATAACTTAAAAAATATATATGTAGGATACAAAAGGCGGCCTTATCGCTTAGCAGCGATCTCTGCCAGGCAACCTTAGGCTATGTCACACAAGCCCTTCTTCTACTAAAATAAAGCAACCCTACCTTCTTATCTCTACCTATACTTTATCTCTATACTATTCTTGAAGGTATATTGACTGAAGCGTATACAGTATCACATCCATTAACAGCGGCGACAGAGTTCCTAGACGAGCTGTACCACGAAAAAAGAATACTAAAATAAAGCAGCCCTACCTTCTTATCACTATCCTTTTCTATTCTTGGAGGTATGTTGACTGAGGCGTATACAGTATCACAGCCATTACTTGTACCGACAGAGACGTGCGCTTTACGGTCTCATATTGCACCGTAAACATTTTTAATAAAAAGGAATCTCTATGAAATTGCGTTTTGTGAGACTGTGTATAGACTTTGTACCTAGTTGCTATAAGATAACTGTAGGCGACTGCGCTCGCAAGCATTTAGGATATTTTGATATAAAGTGAAAGCTATTTATTTATCTGGGATAAAATATATTTTTTATACTATTCCAGATTATAATCTTAGTAGTGCTCTAAAATATTAGACTACCATCACTTTAAAACTTAATAAGGATTGATGAATCAAAAACTGGTGTTCAGATATTCTATTGATAGCGGCCCATTCTTAACGAGGATCGAGCTCTTCAGGACAACACATCTATTTAAAGTCAAGGAAGATTATCCTGTGAGATAATACTAAAAAGGTTTTTGTTTACAACCCTTTTGTCTAACCCTAAATCCATAATAACTCGTAAGAGTTTCAAGAAGTGTGTATCACCAATCTATACAGTTTCAATAACTTAATTTAAGAAGCTTGCTTTTAATTACTAACAGTTGGAAAAGTGTAAAATGTGAACGATACTCTACAAGAATTTTGTAAATAGCTTAGTTTGGCACTACCAGATGAAAAATAAAGATTAATTTGCTGTAGCGCAATAAAAATTGCGACAAAGATTCTTGGAAGCAATCGGCATTTCTTTCTTTACACAAGACAGGATGACCAAGATTGTAAAGTATGAAATACAGATTGTAACATTCATTTATATAAGAGCAACTGCTGAGCAACCGGTGATATATTATATAGTACTGAAAGACTTTACAACATTTCAAAAGTGTTTGTATTTTTTTTATTCATTACAAATTAGCCCTTGACTTGTTAGGAGTAAGATGAATTTCACACCCCTTGGGTTTCCCACCAGCCAGACCCGGACCAATTTAGAAAATCCCAAGCGGCCCTGCCGTGAATCGAACCCGGGATCTCGTTTTATAAATCCACAGCGCATACCACTGCGCCATGGAGGCCGTCAAATTGAAATAAATTAATTTTGGTTTCTTTGATTTTGTGACGCGTCGAATCACCTCTGTGCCAGTCTTGGTTAAATCATAGGCTAACCACTGGTGCAACGACGCAGTAAGAAGAATATCCAGTAAGTATTTTAAATTTCAGCCCCTGTCGTTAGATGTAGGTAGGTCGCATTACGCGGATTTACCTGGATATACTGAGAGGCGGAGGCGAGAAAAGGAATAAAGTGTGTACCGGACTTAATCTGTGCAATAAATTGGCTTGAGTGCAAAATAAACGTGCTGTTTATTTCGTTGTTTTTATTTTGTATCTGTTTATTGTGGAGGTACTAGCTTAGAAACTTTTCGGATAACCAAAAAAGAGTGTCAATAAATTCTCCGTAAAAGTTCTCTCCTGTTACACCCCTTTGTGTCTCGGCCAATACGTTACACTATTTTTACTCATCATATAATTAACATCTTAGATTGTTAGAACAGTAAACTTTACCAATCGGAGCCCATTAACTCTACTCAGAGCTCAGAGCATATGTAATGGGCACTGAAATAATTGAAACTAAACGCACTATGTATCGACATCGTCTACAACGTGTTAGGTAAATACCTTGCAAATCAACTAGAAGTTAGGGAAGAGAGTTACATGCCTAGAAAAAAATAAACCTCCTAGGCAGAATCCTGAAGAAGATATGTAGACAATCCGCTTAAGTATTTCATTCAAAGTGTCAACCCTTTTTGTTTTTAAAATTAAAAAAGATATTTTAAATTATTTTAATTAAAAAAATCCATATAGTATGGATTATTTTAAATATTTTTTCCTCCTAATTATAGCCTCTGAGCATCCTTAGAGCTTTTAAATACAAAATGTCAGCTCGCAGAACAATAGTTTTACTTGACGGCAGAAATAGGCATTGAAGTTACTTCCCCAAGTAATGTGACAAAGCTTGTTAGGAATCGTCTTTCTTACCTTCTAAATTTTGGAAGGGGAAGACCAAGGCGCATTTTCCTGGACCAAATCCAGGGCATTATGATTAAAGGCCAGAATAAAGAGAGACATGCAAGGATCGTGGCAAGTGAAAGAACGTGGTCTCTGCCTACTCCTATAGGAATGAGGCGTGACAGGTTATACTTTTCTGCTTAAAGGCTTAAAACATTTAGCTTGGTTAGCATTTGCACAAAAACCATGATTTTAAAATATTTTTTTAATAAAATTCTATCCGGCATATTTCGCACACACCATTACCTGAGATATTTATTTCATCTACTAAATCCTTCTTAGAGTCTTGGTAAAATGTAACGCATTTAAAACAAAGACTTAGGGTGCTTAAAGAGGACAAATAAATTACACATTAAAATTTTACTGTAACTACGGGATTAAAGCTGTTGAAATATTAAAATGTATATCACAAAGGTACTTAGGGTAATTAATGTATGTGTAACACAGAGCATAACAAAATTGTAATGTCTGTATTAATAACTAAAACTTTATTACGAAACCTAGATGTCGGGTGCGGCCGACATCTATTCGACAAAGGTATTAAAATATTAATAAAAAATTAAACCGACTACAAAACGTACTGAAAAGTAAAAAATAATCGCGTCTTTTAGTTACTATAATTTACTTAAACTATAAAGTCGGTGCCGTCCAAGTTAAAAGATAGTATATTCAACATTGCAATACTAAAAGGGGCTCTTTTTGACACTAGAAACCTAAAAACTATATTGATTCCTTAGAGTTTCAAGTGTGGATCACGAATGCTACTTTCCAGTATCTTAGTTTTAGGTTTTAGTTTTAGCTTTTCAATAGTTTAGTTGAACGAGTGTAAATTTAAAGCCCAGACTTTCTTTCTGCCGAAAGTGATCTTTAACCCACCACGCTGCTCCAACGCTGGATGACAGGCTTAAAGTGTTTTAGTATTATTACGATCACTATAAAATTTTAATCTTAACTGAGAATGATAACTTAACGTGCTCTCTGAAGCACGGGGATTACACCACACTACTTCTATGCTCCGTGCTGAATTTTTTATTTGGAAGAAAGAAGTAATATTTCGTAGCCTGCTCTAGAAATCGAACCGAGAACCTCATAATACGAAACGAAACCACATAGCCGCGTAGACTAACCTAATGGTTTGCCCAATATTTGCTCCAATGAACCAATGAGCCAAACAGTCAGTGTTTAATTGCTAATTCTTTATTTGTACAACGAAGAAGAACATATACCTCACAGAGAAATAAAAAAGTATAAAGTAGAACTGCTATAAAAGGCGGCCTTATCGCTAACTAGCGATTTCTTTCTGGCATCTTAAGCTTAAGATAACATTAGGTGGTAAATAATTTGGATATGGATGGATGGATGGATAGTGTTCCAAGCGCAAGCGTTAACAATAGACAGATGATCCATACCATTCAGATCTGTTACTTCCATATAAACCATTGAGTTATTCATTCGTTCACAAAGACCATCGATCTTCGCCGAAACAGCGATCGCATATCCAGCTAGGATTTATTCCCTGTAATCCGAAGTAGTCTAGGATCCAAGGAACATTTTTACACTCTTAATATTATGAAGATAATATTAAAAGTGAAAGCCTTCTTCTTAACGAGATGCTTTACATTTTTATTAACAAAAAATCTCAATTGCGATTTTTATTTATTTAATTTTCCTCAACAGCCTTCTAATGCGCATAAAAGTATTAAAAAATTGACAAAACCTTGTTATTAATACAAGTTGGAAACAGATAAGAACACTGGGAGTAAGAAAATCATCTATACCAATATTATAAAGAGGTAAAGTTTGAAAGTTTGTAAATAAAACTCTGTCGGGGCTAATCTTCAAAACTACTGATCCGATTTTAAAAATTCTTTTACCAGTAGAATGCTACGTTATCGGTGAGTATTATAGGGTATTTTATATTTGTATTGTATATATTACACGAGTTGTCAAAGTTTTTGTCGCGCGAGTCGGACCTTGAAATTTATTAAATTTAGCTTTATGTGCGTACGCTGCCTTAAATATTGGATATAATTGAAAACATTGTATTAAAACTTTATGCATCTTAAAAAGCTCTACAAAAAGTCCGCGATAGCATATATCTATCTTTTATTTTTTGGCAGATATATAAGTTTTTGTGTTTTAAGAAATCATTTAATTCATATGCTTACGTTTACGTCATTATTTATAGAACTAAACTTAAATCCTTATCAAAATAAATTATTTAATAATGACAAGAATATTATAGAGATAAGATTTGCCTTTTACAGTATGTTAATTAGTTATATAGTTTCGGAGATATTACAAAATTTCTACCAAACATAACAATGCCGCTATATCGTCTTAATTAAGTTGACCTCCTCCGTGTTATGTTATACGTACTGAATAGGAGTCAACATTTTGGTACTGATAATTTTTTAAAATTCGATCTTAGATCTTTTCTTTCAATTTATTTGGCATGGCAGACCATATTTATAAAATATACAAAAAAGTTTGTTCGTTTGTTTAAACGGTTATCTCTAGATCTGCATGTCGGATTGTAAATTATTTTGTTTATTATGAAAGCTAGACCCAAAAGTGAAATAGACTATTAAAAGCTATACACATCAGCTTGCCATAAATATATATTGTTAATATTAATGTACTGTAATATAGTACAATGTTTTACAAAAATGTAGATCTTTTAGAACACGGGACGGGACGGAGGATATTGTTTCACGAGAAACTATAAAAAAAATTAAATTGAGAGGGGTAGCGGGAAAAGAGCAAACTTTATATGAAGGTCTGTCTTTAAAATTAAAAGATTACCTAAGAGGTTTTCACGCGGACGAAGTCGCGGGCGACTGCTAGTAGTAACTATTTTTACTCACTAGCTAATTTTCTTACAAATGCTTGAATGACACTTATAATTATAATATAATATAATTAAATATTATTTTATTCCCTGCTATCACTGCTATAGTAATAGAGAATTTCTGTAAATAAAAAAGCTGAGCGTCAAGAAGCTACTCACAGAAAATAGCTTAATAGTAATAAAAGTGTACAAAATTTTCCTCGGATCCTGGTGTATATCGTCCGTTTCGTCCGTAACGTCCGTACCGCCCTCTGCGTCAGATAACGAGGCGCTCCCGCTTTCCCGTAACATTTTCCGTAACACATAATATCTGGGCGGATCACTTCGCCCGGAGCACAAAGCGATTAATCCCGGAGACGAGACGATGATCGATTTCTGGACTCGAATGTCCTTAATCCCTTTACTTAGATAAGAAGTCCAATATGATAAAAACTTCAAGCTCAAATTCTTAATTGTATTAAGCTATTATTTCTTCCGTAACATTTCACCGCGCCTAATTGCCTTAACTGGTTACCGAAGGGCTGGCTCATTTTTTGCGCAAATGATTAGCCTGGCTATCCAACGCGGAAATGCAGCCAGTATTCTTGCCAACATTCCACGTGGGCATGATTTTTATAGTTATTAGGATAAGTTAGCTGAAGTTCCTTATTGTATTCTTTTCCAGCTATTACTATACATACAGTCAATTTTGTATTGTTTATAGGAGATCTTAAAGAAAACCCAATATAAATTACCATAACCACATTACACACAACCTTTATTAGTAAAATAGGTAAATAAAAAATGTGCAATAATAGATTGTAGAACTTGACAATGAGGTTATATCAAAAGTTGCCCGTCGGAATAAGCTTTTTGATCGCTCTTGTTTATATCTTAAATTCCCGGCAATAATTGCCAGGTCATGCGCGGGAGTACCGGGTAAGCGCCAAGTATGGGATACTTGTGATGATGATGCGTGATTTCTCAGAGCCGTGACTCCTCAAGTCTGGGTATGAGACCTATGATAGTTAGTCTGGGAAGCTTTTCAGTGACTTATGTACTCTACTTTGAGCCTTAAAGGTGTTATCATACCAAGGGCACAAGTTACGAGTACAACACCATCACGATAGTTGTATGAGATTGCGGTAGATGGGCGAAGTCCGTATCCTAGTAGGATTCAGCCAGCGCTGCGCTTTTTGTTACAGGATTGCTATTCTAGCACTTACGCAGAGCCGATAGACACCAAAGTCCATTGGATTTTCGAACCAAGTGCCCCGTCAATTGCAACTTCAGATTTGGGACTAGTTAAGCTATGTGGGTAACTTCGATTCTCATCTTCTAATTTTTTAAGCAATTATGCAAAGATACATCGACCTTAACTCTTTCTATCGCCCTCTAAGTGTTCTTATGAGACCAATTAGGACCATGTCTCGGATTATTCGTCACTTTAAATATGAATAGATTTGAATTGTTAAAGGATTATAATAACATTTGCACAAGGTAATTTGAAGCTACGCTGTTTTGTAAGTGCGGGGAATTCCCTAGAGTAGTGTAGAATAGTAGTGAAGTAGTAGAGATCTAGGGTTGCCATCTGTTTGGGGAAAATTAGTACAAAAAAATAGCTAATTGTAAAACAAATACTACCAACAATATTACTCTTTGTTATAAAAATCTATATATATAAAAATCAATGCCACTTTTCGTTGTTATTTTATAACTCAAGAATGGGCTCACCAATTCAAACCAAAATTTTAGGCTTTATTCGGACTAATTAGCAGATGGTTTATGTGTTGGCTTATAATCTGTCGAGTGGTTCTTCATTTATCACATTTTTTTGTAATAAATGAATTCAATAACTGGCGGATCAGTTCGTATTAAAAAAATTTTGAGATGGGGAATTTGCTGTCCCATTGAAACTTTTTTTTTCGTGTTGTTATGTCATTCATGCGAACATTTCAATTGTCAGCAATAATAATTATTGTGGCTTTGTGTTAAAATTTTAATTTGTGTTTATATTTAAACATAATTGTTGAGTGCATTCATACTAACGGAAATATTTTTATATAAAGGAAAAATGCCACGAGCCAGAAGGGCAAATATATGAAAGAAAGCATCTGAAAATTGGTTCTTTGATTATATTTTTGCGAAATATTAATCCACCAAAACTATGTAATGGCACCAGATTGGCAGTTAAAAAGTTGTTGCCATTGAAACTACGATCTTAACCGGTAAATGAAAAGGAGAAGTTTATTTGATACCGCTTATCCCTATGATACCATCTGATATGCCATTTGAATTCAAACGATTACAATATCCTGTGCGTTTATCACTTGCGATGCCTATCAACAAGGCCCAAGGGCAATCACTTCACGTTTGTGGTGTGAATTTGGAGGAATCATGTTTTTCACATGGACAATTTTATGTTGCCTGTTCTAGAGTGGGTACCCCCAGCCGATGAATTTGATGTTCCAATTACTTAATTTTTTTATTAGTTCACTTTATACGTTGCGAAGCACGTACCGGGCCGCTAGTAGTAACATATATTAACTTGTTTCTACCCTGTTATTAGTTAGTACTTTATAGTTTTATTAGTCTTAAAACATGAGCAGTTTATATTATTTTTTTTCGTGATAGCTTCTTATGAGACGGTAAACCACTTTGTTACGTACGCGGTACGGCGTCAGTCTCACTGGTTTTTCTTTCTCACAATGCCAGCAGTAGGCAAGCTCCTCTTCTTTCAATCTAACCTACAGCGCAAGCCGTATTTAAGTTATTACTTCTGTTTGTTAAGTGAAATATATAACATACGAGTATGATAGAGCATGCAAAAAACATGTTACCACACCTCCGCCCGCCAACTTGTACATTCCTACGAATACATTAATAGGTATAAATTGCAAAAATTGTATTATAGATGGAGATGTATTATTTATATTGTTAGGTACGACACAGTACTTATGGGTTGTAGCCCTATTAATCCCTCTTTCAGGCTAATACTAAGATCTAGAACGGATTATTTACCGGCAGGTGTTTTGTATTAATTAGCCAAATATGAGATGATGTCATACTAGATAATAAAACGGTTGCACCATGCAACCGTTTTATTATCTAGTATTACATCATCTAGGGCTATTTTTAAGATCGAGCGAAGTGAATTTTACAATAGTGATAGAGACACACACGCATGTCAACCTCACCTGCTCGCGGTGCCCCCGGCTAGACAACGGCTTTGACAACCGACCTACGACGGTATAACTGTACATACCTCACCAGACTTCTGGTAGGAGGGAGCACGAAGCGGCTTTGAGATACAAATGATCTCAGAAATGTCTGGTGCAGAAGGCAGCGTTAAACCAGTGCATTATTTTCCCTAGTTTATAGTATTATAATAATATATAGCAGTATAATAATAGAGTACTCAAATTAATTTCAAAGATAAAAATGTACATATCAGATTACATCTATCGATTCACGGGATTAAAAAATATGAAATCAAAGAATCATCTTTCTACCGGCATCCGATTACCGGGTAGCTTTTAAATTTTAAGCAGCTAAAGTGCTTTAAATCGGACTTGAGTCCGCTTAATTAAAAATGAGAGTTAAGAAACGAACAATTTCAAATGAATTTAAAAGTCGCTGATGCGCTTTTTTATTCTTAACATTATAATTTTTTTAAAACGAACGAGTTTCCTTCAATTGTATGAATTTTCTCTTGCAATTTTTGTATTCGAGATATTATTTTGACGAGCATTGTTTTGTTCCAAATATAGTCAATCTATATTTGGAACAAAAGATACTATTTCCATTACTAACTGCCTCTTTGGTACAGTGGACATGGTTAAATATGGGTTCGAATCACGAGTTTCTAGGTTCGAGGTCGAGGTCGAGCTATGACGCTACTGGCTGGTAGGAGAAAGACGTGCCGCCAAGCGATTTAACGTTTCAGTACGATGTCGTATAATAACCTAAAGTGGTGTGAATTTCATACTACTTACTCCTAACGAGTTAGTCATCATCACTTAGCATCAAGTGTCATTGCATTCAAAACTTTGTTCTTCACAAGCTTTTAAAAAGTGAGCTTACTTTTATAAAGGAATTATTAGTATTGGAGTTTTCTATAAATTTAGTAAGTATGTTACGTTGCAAGGTTTTACTGTCAAAGTATATTCGCAATAAAAGTTGTTCCGCGTTCGCAGTCGTTATAAGTTTATTTGACAATAACTTTGAGAGATAGAAATATTTCGTACGTAGGTACTTACTTATATTTCGGCATTTTATTCGGTAAAATTGGCCTTGCCTTGTCAGTTTTGTTTAATTTATTTATTCCTAATATAATTCCTAGGTCAGCGGTGGTGGCAAAGGCCAAGCCTTTTACCAGCAAGACCTGTACCAGCTAGGAAAATCTCAATCGGCTGGGAATCGAACTCAGTACCTCCATCTGATAAATCCACCGCGCATACCGCTGCACAAAGGAGGCTGTGAAACATTTTTAAAAATTGGAAGCCGATTTTCGAGCAAAGTCGCGCTCCTCCGCCACGAAAGAATAAATGTATAGTTGAATTTAAACTATGGCGAGTATTTTCCATGTTATTAAAAATAGAAATGGCTGAAGCTCACTGCGTTTGCTTCACGCCGCATTGTATGCACAATAACTAAGGGCCCCGTATGAGTCCTAAACTAGTCGGGCTGACTCCGACAACAGCGACATGTATTTCAGCCGTCTATTTAATAATATGAAATAAATGTACATATTTTAATCGTTCTTCCTTGCCTTTCAATCTGCGAAGTTTGGGAGAGCTTTCAGCAGGGTATGCCAGACCATTAATAACCTTCGCTTCAGTCTATGTTATTAAGCTTCGAGATAGCTGATCATTCATCGTGAACGTGTGACATCTTTTAAATGAATGTTATGCTTGGGGCTTATATAATTTTTTGTAAGGGCGTGAATTCTTTTATGAACTTCGAAGTAAAAAAATATGTTAGTAAAAAAAGAGTCAGTAAATAGCCCTAACATATAGATATTTTGTGTCTGTCTATGGTGACGTAGCTACTAAACGACTGAAGCGATTAAGATGCGGTTTTTTGGTTTTGTTTGAATGCTGAAGTTGTCATGTCGGTTCTTAGCTGAAACGAAAAATCAAAGGATTCCTGTTAGCCTGATAAACACTATAGTTATTTCACGTTTCTTCTAATTCTTTAATTAGATCACGCAGAGATACTAAAGCAGCTCAAAGAGACGCAAAGCGGGAGTGGCATTGTATTAAATAAATATAAAGAGCCGACGATGACATGCAGCAGCAGACATACTTTTAAAATAGATAGATAAAGCTTCCTAAAATGAAGGATTTTTCCATCTTTGGAAACGATTCTATACACATCTCCAGTGCGGATAGTTCCACAAATAATTCGGTACAGAAATAACAAATTGCGCAGCACTGGACCGGTATGGCAACACAATTACCCAACATACTCACAGAAAATAATCATCATAAACATACTGCGAGTAAACATACGCTCTCACAATTTGCGCTCGTGTTTCATGTGTTCGTCTAACTACGTAACCTTATACGATGGAGTCGAATGAAGTTGCCAGGTTAAAATAATTTAAATCAACCGAAAACTACCAAAAGTATTGTGATCAATATTTAATAGAGATAAATATTAGAAGGGAAAATAGAAGTGTCTAGCCCCAACCACGCAGAGTAAATAACACTCGATAAGAAACTTCGTTCAAAAAATGACTTTCGTTCCAGAGTGAGTAGTTCCACAAATAATTCGGTACAGAAATAACAAATTGCGCAGCGCTTGACGGGTAAAGCAATACAATTACCCGACATACGTAGAGAAAGTAATCACCATAAACATACTGCGAGTAAACATACGCTCTCACAATCTGCGCTCGTGTTTCGTGTGTTCGTCTAACTGCGTAACCTTATACGATGGAGTCGTAAAATGATAGCGACCTCGTCGTTATGCGCCATGGGAATGTGTAATACGACACTTATCATTAGTAGGTATTATTTTCACATCACATTATCACATACATGAACAATAATAGTAGATATTGAGACGATTGTATGGGGGAGGGAGGGTTTAATAGGGGTTATAAAAATACTGAATGCATTATATAAAACAAAAGTTCCTCCTATAAAAATTTTAAAATATTTTCACGTTATAGAATGGGACCCATGACAGTTTTATTATAAGCATATCTCATGCATTATAACTTTCGAGACCATATTCTGAATATAAGCGTAATTCTAATGACCAGTAAAATGCTAAACGTGTGAAATTGTGCCCGCGTAGGCCGTAAAAATTAAATTCCATAAAACATATTACTAATTAAACTAATTCAAAAACCTAGAAACCAGAGCTCTGACTGTACACTGTACTATAATGGCGAAAGAAAGATATTCTATAGACCACTTTTGCTTTAAAAAGCTCGTATGACTTAACAAAATACTTTTTCCATCTACTGTTACTATTTGGTTCTATAAAAAAATACGTAAGGGTAATTAAGAATAGACATTTAATAACACGATTAATAAAGTCAAAGCGAACAATAATACGCGTAAAACAAACGTAATACCAAGTTGTAATCTCAAGTCGATAATTTATCACGCTGACTTACGAGCGGGAAGGGACCTGGCGTTGAGAAATGACTAAATATTACTCTCTTCACCCCCCGGGCCTGCTTCGAGACATGTCAACAGGGGATTAACTGGTGATAAATAGATGTAAATGTTACGTCGATTGATAGTTGCCTCAACTGCCTCATTTAGCTCGCTTATTTATTTAATACAATCGTCGCTCACGATTTTTGTAATTTTCGTAGTAACTTTAAAATATTAAAATACTAAGTAAGTATCGTTTCATATTTGCGTTTGAATTGCCTTATGCTTCAACCAACTTTGACTTGTTGAGTCAACAGCTCCCCAAAGTCATGGGTTCGTTTCCCATCAGATAAACCATCGTCATATCTACTCAGGGAGAATGCAGGAATATTGCAGGTGTACGCAATATACTGTGTGTGGAGTACTGCTGTCACCTATAGGATGGCTCTGCTAAATATTAGCTCGCCACATTGGACTCGATAGATCGCCGAGCTAGAAGGATAATTGGTGATGTATCAATAACGCAAGCTAAACTGCAATCTTTGCTGCACCGTCGCAACGTTGCTTGTTTATCGAGTTTTTACTTGATACTTCGGAGAGTCTGCGAAGGAACTACATGATCATGTTCCTCCCTCCCCTTTCTACCACAGAACAACTAGACGTCGAGAACACTGGCAACCTTACGTGGTGGACATCCAAGCTACTCGCACCAAACGTGCTTCAACGTTCCTAATACGTAAGGCAAAAGTGTGGAATGCCCTCCCAGCGTCAGTGTTTCCTACTACATACAATCTTAACATCTGCTAGGTAAGCGCGTTCCTTCTTAGTCCTCATCACTGCTTTTCTTCAGGCGTGATTGTAGTCAAGCGCAAACCTATCTACCATAAAAAAATATATAAAATTTTTAACAAAAAATGGAACCGACTCAAAACGTACTAAAAATTAAAAAAATAACTGTGTCATTTAATTGCTTTAATTCACTTAAGCATATTTATGAAGTCGATGCCTTCATAATAAGGCTAATCCCTGAAATCACTCAACGCAATTTCTAATAGTTTCCTGCAGATAGGTAGAAAGAAGCGAAGTCTGGCGCACAACATATTACGTTACACGGATGAAGTCACGGGTGTTACAAGTAGCAAATTGGTTGGTTGGTAAAAATCGCATTCAGAAAATTTTCGCAGTCTATGAATCCAATTTTTTAAAGTAAAAATTGGATTATGGCAAACAGCCAGTAATAGCTGCTTTAATCTGGTTTAACTTACAAATTCCTTTTAAAAGTATTTTAGTATTTTTTAAAGTTATTACTATATACGATAATTATATTTGAAAGCCATGATCTATGCCTACACCATTTTTGTGGTCTTTAAATTTTCTGCAATAAAAGTGGTAAATGTTATCATAAAATCCTAAGTTCGAGTCTAGAGTCGGGTTACGAAATTTTCAGTAACGGCCTGGTGTTGGCAAGTCAGTATTGTAATACTGTTCTACTTTCATGTATCTGAGAACATCAACTGGTTAGCCTATGCAACTTTTCTGAAGTAGGGTAATGTTTTATTATGAGGTCCTAAGTTCGACTCCAGTCTATGATTGAGGTTTTGGCCAAGAAATAATTTTTGTTACGTTCCTCAGTTTTCTATAACTAGCTACGTTAAGCCATCAGTATTGGTCTGTATATTAACATCTGATCAGCAAAGGCAAACAATAGAACGCCCGCCAACCCTCATTGGATCGATATGTTTTTTTAATTCCTTACGTGTCAGCCCTTGACTGCAATCACACCTGATGGTAGGTGATGATGCACTCTTAGATGAAAGGAGGCTAATTTGTTAGGTGTAGGATGAAATCCACACCCCTTTCGGTTTCTACAGGACATCGTACAGAAACTCTGAATCTCGTTGCGATACGTCTTTGTCGGTAGGGTCTTCCATCAGCCCAACCTGGACAAATTCTGAGAGATATATTTCGTTTCGCATTAGAATGTTATAAATAGCCTTTTAATACTGATGAAAACGACACGAACAAATCCACAATACGATTTTTCCACTCAGTATGGATGATGTTCCCGCACCTCCCGTTACCATTCAATAAATGGACGCAAGCCGTCAAATCTGCGATTAATTATCCAGTTAACAGCATCAATCAACTAATGGGAGTTTTATAACGCGGTCAGAAACATAAACGGGTCACTAACACTCAATTTTAAACCCTATTTATATAGCAATTGAGTCTGTTAAAGCTTTGGAACATCAGTTTTTATGGACAACAAAACGTAATGGGTGAAGTGTAATTAGCAGAAAGAGCATCGCGCACTGTGGCACTAACCGAGTTTATTGTTGTTTGGGATAAAGTGAACAGATATTAAAATGAATGGTAGTGGCTGGAGCTTTTAAAGTTTTCTTTCGTTCAGTGTGTCGGCAATGACAGTGGTGGATACTAACAGTTATAATTAACTATGAAAAAGTTGCATCAACTAGCATTGTGCCCGCGACTCCATCCGCGTAGAATTTGTTATTACGGCAGTCTAATTCTTCTAAACTTCGAATGTTATATTTATTAATATTTAATCAACTGCCTAAAAATAGCGTTTTAAGCGTCTTGCTTTAAAAATAACGATTCTTTCATACAACGTTTATTCCATTCTTTTAATCCCTTACAACCCCTTTTTAAACGACTTCAAAAAAAAAGGAGTTTCTCAATTCGACCGTATATATATATATTTTTTTTTTTTTTTATGTGTGTTCGCGCATAACTTCGTCGTTTATGAACCGATTTTGATAATTTTTTTTTGTTGGAAAGTAGATAATCCGGTGGTGGTACCATGACAAGGAAACCAGGATCTGATGATGGGATCCTGGAGAAAACGAGGGGAACTTTCAAAAATTGTAGGGACAACAAGTACGTTTGTTAATTTTTCCGGTAAGTATTTAAAAGCACTACAATTTGATGAAGGTCTGGAGTCGATCTGATGATGGAGCCGATCTACATATAAGAGAACTCCTTGACGATTTACTGCAGTTATCTTGTGTTTGGGCTCGATTAATTTGTCTTGATGAGAACTTTACATTTAGATGGGCTGTGACTGTCATTGAGGGTCTGGTGATGAAGACGAAGGACTGTTAAGGGAGCTCTTTAACGGTTTACAGTAGCTACCCTGTGTTTGGACTCGATTAATTTGTCTCAATGAGAACTTTACATTTAGATGGGCTGTGAGTGTCATTAAGGGTCTGGCGATGAAGAGGAGGGAGAGCTGAGGGAGCTCTTTAACGGTTTACAGTAGCTACCTTGTTTTTGGGCTCGATTAATTTGTCTTGATGAGAACTTTACATTTAGATGGGCTGTGACTGTCATTGAGGGTCTGGTGATGAAGATTAAGTACAGTTAAGGGAGCTCAGTAACGGCTTACAGTAGCTACCTTGTGTTTGGGCTCGATTAATTTGTCTCAATGAGAACTTCACATTTAGATGGGCTGTGACTGTCATTGAGGGTCTGGCGATAAAGAAGAAGAACAGCTGAGGGAGCTCTTTTACGGTTTACAGTAACTACTTTGTGATTGGGCTCGATTAATATGTCTCAATGAGAAGTTTGAAAGGTATAGTTTCCAGTTGGTTTAATGTTTACTAAGTCATGATCCCATGACGAGATCTACGAAAACTTGAGGAAACTCTTCAAACTTTATAGGCACATTTGCTGGGATGTCAGAATGTTATAACTAGCTAGTCAATATTGGTACTTATGGTTTAGTTTAAGTAGGTTATTTAGTATGTTCGTTGTTGATAAATCACTCAAAAGTATGAAATAAAAAATTTTAACAAAAAATAAAAACGCCTTCAAAACGCACTAAAAAGTAAAAAATAACTACGTTATTTACTTACTCTAATTTACTTAACCACATCTATGAAGTCGGTGCCACCCGAGCTTTCTACTTTAAAGACGTTACCTAAACTTGGATGTCACCGACTTCATAGATGTGGTTAAGTAAATTAGAGTAAGTAAATGACGTAGTTATTTTTTACTTTTTAGTGCGTTTTGAAGGCGTTTTTATTTTTTGTTAAAATTTTTTTTATATTTACAACGCAATTAAAAGTAGCTTATTTCCTTGTTCAGGACTAGACTATCTGTGTACCAATTTTCATTTATATCGATTTAGTAGTTTTAGCGTGAAAGCATGACACAAACAAACAGAGTTACTTTTCCATTTATAAGTTAGGATAAGAAATATTCATATATATTTTACATAACATACAGTTTTTTCTTCTACCTACATTCGGAAGAGCTAGTCGTGTTTACGTCTGCTCCTACAATTAAATTCACTTAAAACGTCAAATCTTGAGAATATTGTTTAAAAGTGCAATAATGTGTTAAAATATCGACGAGGACAATATCACGGTGAAATTTTCAAGCAATTAATAAGTTCAAGAGTGAAATCATAAATTATACATCTGCTTCTGTTTACATCCAGCAATTTAATTTAACTCACTTTAAACGTCAAATCTTGAAGATATTGTGTTCAAAAGTGTTGCAATGTGTTAATATTATCTACAGGGACAATACCACGATTCAATTTTAACGATAATAATAAGTTCAAGAGTGAAGTCATATATTTTCGGACACAATTATATGCATAAAGAGGCCGTTACAGTGTTGTGAAGTCATCAAGTTTACGAACAACGCCATCTTACGAAGCAGTGTCAAAACATAGATTTTCGATCAATGCGGTTTGCATATTTACTCAGTTACGCACAACGACTGGTGGCCTAGTGGCGCGGCAGTATAACTGTGTGCAGTACTAACAGACGATAACCAGGATCGATCCTCAGCCCGGCTAAGCGTTTTTTTCATCTTTAAATTTTTCTACATATTGAAATAAGTCGTATTCACAATGCAGTGTAGTTCTTGTAAAGGTCAGTTAAATAAAGGCTCATATGTACAATGTACGGGTTGTCAAGATAAATTCGACTTCGTCTGCTTGGGAATAACGAGTGAACAACAATCTACATTGACGAAAGAATACTTTCTGTCCTGGATATGCCCGTCATGTGCTGCTGTGACGCGTCGTAAAAAAATTCGTGACGATACACCAATTAAATGTAAGTCGTCCTCTGCTCCAAAGACAGAGTTACTTAATATGTCTTTGGACTTAAGTATGGATACATCGCACACTGTTAGGGATACGTCACAAAATCTGACAATTGAGAGCATAGGTGCGCTTCTAGATCAAAAGTTAAATGCTTCCTTTGCATCTTGCTTTGCTAAACTGAAAGATACTTTAATGAATGATATTAAAGCACAAATTAGCAGTGAAATCCGAACTGTTATATCCACTGTCAAAGATGATTTTGTAGCTACGACTAACACTCTAACCAAGGAACAGAATATTATAAAGTCTGAAATTGGAAAGTTAGACAAAAAATTTGCAAATCTTTCTTCTAATATTAGGACAGAGTTAAACAGCATTCAGTCAATTACTTCTGGATTAAAATGCGAACTAAATGAAATGATTGAAAATAAATCATTGGATATCTCTCAGAACTACTCCCAGCTACAATGCAGACAAGCACAGGTTGAAAAGGACCTACATGATCTGAAGGACTCTGTGCAGTTTACTTCTAACCAGTTCGATGATTTTAAATCTAACTTGACTTCAACATCTAATAATTCTAAAACAATTGATCTTTTGAAGGATGAGCTGTCTTCAACAAAAAATAAATTGGATGAACTACAAATGGAAATCGACGATCGCCAGCAACGAGATCGACTCCTCAATATTGAAATTATAGGTGTGCCCGAACGCAAAAATGAGAAGCTTGAAGAACTTCTCTTACGTATATCACAATACACCGAGACTCCAATCACACTTCAGGATATCGATCACATTCACAGAGTTCAGCCAAGACAAAAATTAGACGGTCGACCTAGGGTCATTGTATGCAAGCTACGACTGGCCACTGTTAAAAGTAATATTTTAGCTGGATTTAAGAAAGCGCGCGGTCTAAACACGGAGAATCTGGGTATAGACGGACCACACAATAAAATTTATATTCGGGAACATTTAACTACCAAAAACAAAGAATTACACAAATTGACCCGAGTCGCTTGCAACCAAAAAGGTTTTAAATATTGTTGGGTTAAGAACTGTAAAATATTTGTAAGAAAAAACGACAATTGTCCTTTTTTTCAAATACGCACCAGGGAAGATATACAAAAGATAAAATAGATGGATCCGATAGCTGTAAACACTCCTATGCACCGAACTTGTCGGTTATAATATTATACATTATTTTTATTTTAGTTTTAAGTAATACACTTTCCTTGTTACTCACACACTACTATTCAACACTAACACACTTTTTCATACTTACCTACTTACTACTACAAAAATTAGTTCTCCTAATCTATTCTCAAAATAAAATGCTTATGTCAGTTGCTTATGGAAATAAATATCAGAATCAGGCAATATGTCTTTTACAAGTCATTTTATCACATACAATTAAATATCGCGTCTTTTATTATTTATTTCTTTCTTTCAGTAATTATTATTTAAAATGGAGAAGAAAGGACTAAAAATATATTACCAAAACGTTCGTGGTTTACGAACGAAAACAAACGAGCTATATAGGAATATCTTACTTAACGACTTCGAGGTACTTGTTTTCACTGAAACATGGTTGCTTCCTAGTATTCTTGACAGGGAGTTCTGTGATATGAGATATGACGTCTTTAGATACGACAGGGATCTCGCATCTTCCCAAAAATTATCCGGGGGAGGGGTAATGATTTGTGTTAAGCGCAGTTTACATGCATTGGTTTTGCATCTTACTTCTCCTAATCGCGCATTAGAGGTTAAAGCGATAACTATCCCTTCAGAATTCTCACATTCTGGTAAAAACCTGCACATCTTAGTAACTTATATCCCTGGGAATACAAACACACGGTTAGTTTTACTTGAGAATTTCTTATCGGTACTTCATAATTTGGATAATAAAATGGAAAACGATTATTTTATGATCTTGGGTGATTTTAATTTACCTTTTATTAAGTGGTCTTCGGACGGTCCTTCTATCGCTAGCGATGTTCCGCAGAATATTCGCGATGTAGGATTAGATCTAGTTCAACACATAAACTTTAAAGGCCTAACCCAACAATCATTATACAAAAATCATCGCGGTAACACTTTAGATCTTGTATTCACGAACTTCCCGGTTGAAATATCGATTGCAGTTTCTCCCCTACTTAAACAGGATGATTTTCATCCTGTATTATTAATTGACGTACCTTCTCTTTATTTTAAGACATTGACATCCGAGCCCCGTGTCAAGTTAAATTTTCGTAAAGCCAATTTTGATCATATAAATAAATATTTGTTAGCCATTCCGTGGCAAACTTGCCTACTTAATGGTTCACTAGACGAATCAGTCGAAAGATTTTATGAACACCTTTACAAGAGCATATCTATGTTTGTGCCGTTAACAATAACCAAGAAAAATGATACCTATCCTAAATGGTACAATAAATCTCTTATAAAAATTATTCGAGAAAAATCAAAGATTCATGCTCGCTGGAAAAAATACCAAGATCCTTTAGATTATTTAGAATTCTCTCGATTAAGGAGGAGAGAACGAATTGTAGAATCTGAATGTTATTCCAAATACATTGAGATTAATGAGGAATGCTTAAAAAAGGACCCTAAGCATTTTTGGTCCTTCACTAAATCTAAGCGTAATACCATAAACTTGCCTAGAAGATTAAAATACAATAACGCTGAATCTATCACTAACAAAGACCACGCAGAAGCATTTAATAAGTTTTTCTACAATGTGTTCTCTCATCCATTGATTGAATATCCAGTATTAGCACTCAAACATCCAGTTAACCCATCAAATTCTCATGTTCATTCACTTTCGGTTGTCGATAATGATATAAGTACACTCATTAATAAGTTAGACACTTCCAAGAGTTCCGGAAGTGATAAAATAACGCCCTACTTTATAAGTCATGCACGTAGATCTTTATTAGTACCTTTAAAAATAATTTTTAATAGATCGATTAAGGAAGGATGTTTTCCTTCTAAATGGAAAGAAGCACATATTGTGCCGATACACAAAAAGGGTCCTAAACATCGTATTGAAAATTATCGTCCCGTTTCGATCTTAAATATATTTGGTAAAATGTTAGAAAAAATTGTTTACAATTCATTATACCCTATTCTGATAAGTGCGATCCCACCAGAACAACACGGCTTTATTAAGGGTCGGTCAACCTTATCCAATCTAACAACTTTCACCGAAGATATATTGGTTTCCATGGATAAAGGTGTGCAAGTGGATGTAATCTACACAGATTTTGAAAAAGCATTTGATCGAGTCGATCACAGGATCCTTTTAAACAAACTTGAATATCTGGGTATTCATGGAGACCTTCTAAGATGGGTAAAATCCTACTTATCAAACCGCTCACAGGCTGTTGTTGTTGGTGGCTCTAGATCCGATTTCTGTGTAGTCCCGTCTGGTGTACCACAGGGATCTCATTTAGGGCCCTTATTCTATAACATATATTTGTACGACATATACGGTTGTTTTTTTAAGTCAAAATACCTAATGTACGCTGATGATACCAAAATATATCTAGAGATTAAAAATATAAACGATTGTTTAAATTTACAACAAGACCTGAACCGACTCTCAGACTATTATAAAGACAATAGGATAAATGTTAATATTGATAAATGTCAGCACATTAGTTTTACTAGAAACAAAAAAGTAATTGATTTTAACTACAGCATCGACGGAAAGATAATTAATAAAGTAGATAAAACGCGTGATTTGGGAGTGATACTCGACGATAGCATGACTTTCAATGAACATATTGACCAAATTACTAATAAGGCATACTCAATGTTAGGATTCGTTCTACGTACATGCAAGCCATTTAAAAACATCAGTACACTTAAAACGATTTATTCTGCTTACGTCCGAAGCAATTTAGAGTATTGCAGTAGCATTTGGTCCCCTTACTATATAAAACCTCGAGAAGACATTGAAAGGATTCAACGTAAATTTATTAAACATTTAAACTATCGTTATCATGTTGTCTCCTTTAATTATGAGGACAATTGCAAACGCTACGAGTTACAAACTTTAGGACAAAGGCGACAAATAGCTGATATGTTACTATTATACGACATAATAAATGGTAAGCTGGATAGTCCTCTATTACTATCGAAAGTCAATGTTATCGCACCTCCCATACGATCCCGTCGAAGATCTTTACCCTTGTTCCAAGTGCCACACAAGAGAAAAAACTACACCAAAAACTCCGTCATTACCAGAATAACACGGGAGTACAATTCACACTACACATATATTGATTTGTTCCGGTATTCAAAAAGTGTTTTTAAGAGACATCTTGCAGTATTTCATAAGCTTCAGAACTAGTCACCAAAACATACTAACGACACATTCATACACGCACACACATATACACGAACACACATACACACACGCACTTACACACACGTACTCACGCACACACATACACGCACAAGTTTTATTGTGAATTTGATTGTTTTTTCCAGTTTGTAGTTATTTATTGTTTTTTTTATTTACGAAAAATCTGTTATTGGCCTAATTTTAAGAAAAATATCTTGATTATTTTGTATTATTGGTTACGCTGTTGATTTTTCTGATTAATAAATAAATAAATAAATAAATTTTTAAGTAGAGCTATACCCATTCTATCTTCTAAAAATGGCCGAGTATGATTTTTTTTGTGTGGTTGGAAGCATTTCATACAGTGATTTTTATGCGAAAAAAGTCACGCGCGTCCTCTAGTTTATTATATTGCCTAATGCCTATTTGTAGCTACATGTATAATTAGAAGTATACTATAGTACATACTATAATTAGAAGAAGTTATATTCCAAAGCGTTCCGACTTTACGAGAAATTAGTTTTTTTATTTTCAAGCAAAAATCTTTTTTGACGGCCTCCGTGGCACAGTGATATGCGCTATGGACTCATAAGACAGAGGTTCTGGTTCGATTCCCGGCGGGGCGGATCTTCTTAATCGGTCCTGGTCTGGCTGGTTACCAGCTTTGAGATCTTATATCGGCCTTAATAATATTAATATATCGTAGGTAGACATATTATTACAAGAAAACTGCTATCACATCAAAAGCTGCTAACTAAATGAATGAATCTGCACGTTTCGAGTCGTTTATCATAATTTGCAAGCTGGATAGAATTTCATTATACCTAAAATACCTATCAGCGGCCATTAATTACCACCTTTCAGAATTTTACGGGTCTATCAACTTCGTAACGCTAATAATACCCCGTGCCCGCCCTAATTTATAACAAAAATGCGTGAGCAAACAAAACGCTGTAGATTAATTAACATCGTACATGTAATTAATATTGACTGCCTCGTTGGTCTTGTAGTTAGCCAATGTGGTTTCGATCACGAATTCCTGGGTTCGAATCCTAAGTCGGGAAGGTGATGGTGCAACAAGGTGTCTCGTAGAGCACGTTAAGCCATCAGTCCCCATCACTATTATGAACGTTTATCAGTGATCGTTAATTAATGAAACATTAACATCCAAAGCCCACTAATACGCATTGGGGCAGCGTGATGGGTCTAAGCTGGAAAAGCTTAAAAGCTTTGGCAATGGCAAAATCCAGCTAAAGTATTGGCAATGGCACCCTACCGGGAAAAACGTACCTCTAAGCGATTTAGCGTTTCGGTATCATACGAAGTTAACTTCCATTCAATTCTCTTTCAAGTTAACTAACTACCATCTCACTAGGACTAAAGGCACGATATTTGAATTGTTAATTGGTCCAGAATATTACGGACATAGAAAGGTTGAATACATGAACGAACATAATATCCAGTGTCATTTTAAATTCCCAAAGGTCCAACTAAAAACCATTTGTTTTGACCGTCCGTCGATTTCAAAGCAATCAATCAAACGATAAATCGATAACACTCGGTGCGCTGTTGTCTGTACAATCAAAAATAAATAAATAAAAAACTGTAAATTATTCTATTCAGTTTGATTTTTGAAGCAGAATACCGAACACAAAGACGAACCTAGCGAACAAGCAAAAATAATAAGTAATTTGGAATTATGTAGAAGATATTGCCACTGTACCTTAGTTTTAAATTAACAAATCTAGAAAACTTTCATTATCACCCCATTAAACTCGAACCTTTTTTTGTTAGAACCTGCAGAATTATGCAGTCAAAGATAATTCACATATCTACATCAAGTAAAAGATTTCCTTTACTGTCGAATAAAACAATAAGCAAGATAATGCGCTGGTCACCTGCCTCGTTCTCAAACAGTTTTAAGCCTCGTAGACACTAGGTAACAATTGACCGACGACGCGCAACGCTCATTAATATTGACAAGGTTGCACAACAAACCGCGGCTTGTACGAGTAGTTTGTTTCCGTGCAATCAGCAGTTAAATAAAATAATTATGTTCTCAAACGGACAAGTGAGACATAAAAACGTATACCACGTTATGGTTATCGCCGCAATCAATCGCATTGCCATGAGCAACAATGTTGTGAAACATGTCGCGCGTCAAATGTTGCCTAGTTTATATAAGGCTTTAACAAAAAACGATCGCAGTTCCCATCTGTATTTACAGAGTCCAAACAAACTCGGAAAGTATTGAAGTGCCCAAATCAAATGGCTAATTTCGAAGTCTTTAGTATGGGGCCGACTCCGAAGAACCGTCGTCTTTGTTGACCTTACAAATTGGAATCGGATTTGTACGTGACTACGCAGAGCGCTCAGCCAAGTTCCGAGTAACCCTGTTTAAGGAAAGGCATTACGATCAGTAAGGACGATAATGTTAAGAACGGGAGGAATTCAGACTGTTTAGAAGATCCGACTTCTGATTTTATTTGTTATTGCCTCAACCATCACCCTAATACTCTGTATCACAAAAAAAATATTATTTGACTGCAATTACACCTGAATGTAAGGGATGGAAGCGGGCTATCTTATTTTAAGCTTAAGTGTACGATGAAATATTCATATATGTTTCACACACCCCTTTCGGTTTCTACACAATATCGTACTGGAACGCTAAATTGCTTGGCGGTAGATTTTTGGCGGTAGAGTGGTATTTAGCCCGAGTCTGCCGTCAGCCAAAATTAGATTTAGCGTTCAATGTAAGAAAATATTTTACTTGCTACAACCTGATAAAATATGCAACTTGATAAAATAATACTTGCTTACTACTCGTACATTTAAAAAGTTTGATCAATAGTTGTCAAAGAAACTCATTAAAAAAGGATTTACGGATATATATTACAAAAGCTCGTTAGTGGCATAATATAATCCATTTAAAAGCTTCAAAAGATAATATGGCTAAAAGTTGAATTTCTTTTTAATTTCATGTCAATTAATTATTACTTATATTATTAATTACTAATTAGTACCGATCGATTGATTTAAAACTTTACTGATTCATTTTTAATTGAAGCGATCAAGAAAACTAATTTTGTAATAACTCCACCCTTAATTGTTTCCAAAAGCTCATCCTTTTCTCTTCAGGCACGTCAATCATTCTTAAGCTCCGACCTAAATTCATCGCTTGTAATTTTTTTATTCTCTTCAACCTACTCCATTGCAAATTACCTAAAATATCAACGGGATAAATTGGTTTTCAGTAATAAAACACAACAATTAAGTATTATACCTTTTAAGGGCGCGTTTATTTGAAACGAATTTGTTCGCGCCGACACAACGCACTTTCGCGTGGAGGCCGCGCGACCCCCACGCGAAAGCGACAACGACGACCACCACGTCCAACTGGCCGCGCGGCGTCCGCGCGCCTTCGGCGCGGTCTCCGTGCAGCCGCCGCATGTTTACGTAATACATAGCAACTTAAATGTTGTTGCGTATATAATATAATTGGCATATGCCAATAACGTATACGTTAACGCGGCGGCCAAGCGGTTGCCGCGCGGCTGCCGCAAGAAAATTTTCGCGTCGTCTAACTGTCGCCTAAAACTTCAGCCACTTACTCTTATTTAGGAAAATTTGCTAATAGTCTGACAAATTTCCTAACGAAGCTCCTTTCATCGGATGCTCCGCGTCTTTTATAGTAATCTGTTTTTGATTTACATTTGAATAGGTAGCAGATTTCGTCCCTTCAATGTTGCTTCTGCCCAATTCAAATTGGGCACCGATGATCTGAAGGCAAAATTAAAAAGATGCTTGATAAGCAAATCTGTTGCGGTAAACATTGCTCTTCGAAATCTTACTACTAGATTTGTGAGTTGACTAATCTACTATTAAAAGGCGACAGTTTGTGAGTGTATGTTTGTTACTTCTTCACGACTAAACGCCTTAAGTGTTTTTAATAAAAGTTGGTATGGAGTTAGCTGATATCCTGGATTAAAACACAGGCTACATTTTATTCTGAAATTCCCACGGGAACGAAAGCTATGCGGGTGAAACCGTGGGCGTCCTCAAATTACTAGTACAATACGACTTGACTCTAAAAATGACATATGTCTAAGGCTTTTTAGTTTTTAATGAACAAAATTAAATTGCATCAGTTGTTTCTTCCAACGGCTTACTAGGGCAGGTCTTTCTGCTCATTGGTGAGGAACTTAAATAATAATGGCATGCTTCTGATATATCTGATTTTCTTTTTATCGACTACAAGTTGGCCCCTGACTGCTATCACACCTGATGTTAAGTGATGATGCAGTCTAAGATGGAAGCGGGATAACTTATTAGGAGTGGGACGAAAATCCACATCCGTTTTGGTTTCTACACGACATCGTACCGGAACGCTAAATCGGTGTGCGATACGTCTTTGTCGGTAGGGTGGTAACTAGCCACGGCTAAAGCCTCCCACCAGCCAGACCAAGACAAATTAAGAAAAATCTCAATCTGCCCCGCCGGGAATCGAACCCAAGGCCTCCGTCTTATAAATCCACCGCGCATACCACTGCGCCACGGAGGTCGTTGTTTATAATTTTAGTAGAGTTGTATAATCAAACATATACATCGAGTAATGAAATTACTTTCATATAAAACTATTAAATGTTTGTTTACGCCCAGTATTTTTTTTTCTACTGAACAGCTTGAACTAAAGCTAGTTATGGTTACTTCTTACAACGGAACTATCTTATAGATTACTGCTTGGTAATTCATTGTTAGAAGCTTTATCCAGAAAGTCATATCATTATTTCTGATATAACTTACGCCTCTTAAATATCCTACTTGTTACATTTCTAGGCAACAGATAAAAATGCATTACTGCCAAGAATTAAAATTTTTGGTGATATTAACAGTGATGCAACAACGTAGATGCTATTCCAGAACTAACTATCATAACGCTATTAAGATCACCATTAAAAAGTTTATGTTGTCATGCACCCATCTAAGAACCATCAATATGTCATTAGCCCCATATTTCCAGTATTTAGGAAGTCGAATATAACTGACCGATATGAAACTGTCAGTTTACTTCCGTCTTTATTGGAAAAATCAGGGCAATAGAATGGCATGTGTCCCTATGTTATTGGAATGTGTTTCATTTTTACAAACTTTTATTTAACTTGCCTTGTTTCTTTATAAATTTGTTTGGATCTAATCTGGTCATTGAAAATGGACTGCCTTCCTGTTGATGGATGGATCAAAATTTTGCATGCGTAGGTATTTTTATAATGTTATTGTAAGCTGCCGAATTTCATAAACTTTTTCTATACATTTGTAAATGTTTTTTTATAATAGAATAGAACATAAATGTCTTGTAATGGGAACTGTCAATTTGACATACTTAAAAAAAGGTGAACATGACAAAGCCATTATGATACGAGATATAAAGTCATGCGATCTCTTTGAACGTACGGATCTAGCTAAGTTGGATAAAAGTGTCGCTAACGCTCGTTCGGTGATCACTTATGGTTTTATTTTCACTTATCAAAAATGATACGATCGTTGAAGGCAGCGAGTCTAGCAAGAAGACGGAAGAGCAAAAGCCCACATACTTAATAAAATTGCTTATAGAAAAAAAGCTACAAGCTTTGCAGCACTGATGGCAAAATACAGTCCTCAAAGTTAGATAATCAGCAGCAGGACGAGAGTTTAAAACGCAAACTAACGAAATAGTCCACGTACACGCTAGCTCTTCAGCTAGACGATACTGTTGTCGTCTATGGATCGTCTATTGAAATCGTGCGTTATCTGTGTACGCGCAGTTGGCTATGCCGCCCCACTACACGAAACGGTTGGCAGAACTGAGGATAATGCCGCATTGCAACATTTTTCTTTCTCCTAACCGACTGTATAAAAGTGATTGTAAAAAAACATTCAACACAATCGACAGTGAGAGTGCAAGTGACAAAGTTTAGAAGTTATGTATTCGAATTGCTGTCTTTCAATAATACATATTTTGGCGGGTTGTATTTGATCACCTCTCCAGATGGTGGCGGACTTCAGTTCCATAACTGATAAACGAAGTAAAAATGGACCAAACATAAGTCTACAACTCATCTTGTACCGTCAACCAAAACCCTAACCACACTTTTAGGCACCGAGCTACTATACAAAACATGAAAAGACTACCACTGTTATCCACGAATTATTCTACTTCAATACGGCTTACCTGGAACTTAAATACCAGTGCAACAAAGTTGATTTAACAACGCTCTCAGCTAAACGATCTGCATCGCAAAAACTAAAAGGTCTGTATGACTCATCGAATGCACTCGATAGCTCGACGACAGCCTAGCCTACATATTCATATTATGATTTTTTATTATATTATGATTTTAAACAAATTGAATTATTTCCGCTGCTTCTGGAGCAATTACCGGCTGATTAAGAAGATGCCTACCGGTTAGGTACATGATCATTTTAGGTAACGATTGTTTGTCGCTTTTACTCCCACAGGATAGAAGTGCGAAGTTCCGAACTAAGCTTAAGAATGTAAGCAACTTTTTACTTAATATTTAGGTATAAATGTTGATTCTTTCATCGGGAATCTGGATCAGCGGTTACATGTCGTAATTCAATAATCAAGAAATGGATAAATCTTCGATTTAAAAATGAGTGCTCAAGCTCCGTCATATTAAACGTGTATAGTAAAGCAGGTGATTTCCAGGGACATCATCATAATCAACAAAAGATGAACCATTTGCTGGACAAGCTCGTGAGTCCCACAGTAAAAAGCTCATAGGAAAGGAAATCGTATTTACAGCACATAAACCTCCCTATTCGGCCGCCAAAGAATATGGTTTTTTATGGACAGAGAAAGATTATTATCAACGGAATGAAAACATGACAGGGGTTCTATTGGCGAAGATACCACAATTGAAAAATAACGTTTGTTGCTTTGCTATTACTCCCACAGGATAGGAGTGCGTAGTCCCGTACTGGATTAAGGGCATAAGTCGACTTGTCGGGCATCACTTCGCCGAAGTTAGTCCGGTAACGAACCGCCAACAGTGATGGTTAAACAAAAGATGAACCATTTGCTTGGGAAGCTCGTGAGTCCCTGAAACAAAAACTCATAGGCAATGAAGTTGTATTTACAGCAGCAATACCTCCCAATTCGACCACCAGAGAATATAACCATATTCTTGTGATCAGGGAAACATTTTCAAAAGTATGAAAACGTGACAGAGACTCAATTGGCGTAATATTCCACAACTGCATAGTAAAGCAGGCGCTCTCCGGGGACACCATCTTATTCCGTAAGCAGCCGCAAGAAGATCCACCGCCGGAGAAACTGATCGGCTTGTAAGGCATAATTTCGCCGAAGTTAGCCCGGTTACGAACCGCCAACAGAGATGGTGAAACAAAAGATGAACCATTTGCTTGGGAATCTCGTGAGTCCCTCAGAAAAACTCACAGGAAAGGATCTTATATTCACAGCAAAAATACTTTCTAATTTAGCCACCAGAAAATATGGTTCATTGTGGTCAGGAAATCAGTGTCAAACGAATGAAAATGTAACAAAGGCTCTATTGGCTTTATTCCACAACTGAAAAAACGATTGGGATCCCATATTAGTCCCACAGGATAGAAGTACGAAGTTCCGCACTGGACTTAAATTTTTGTTATTTTATCGGAAATCAGGATGAGCGATCACATGTCGTAATTCAATAATCAAGAAATAGATACATTTTCGATTTAAGAATGTGTGCTCAAACTCCGTCATATTAAACGGGTGAAGTAAAAGCAGGTGATTTCCGGGAGCATCATCATAAACAATAAAAGATGAACCATTTGCTGGACAAGCTCGTGAGTCCCACAGTAAAAAGCTCATTGCACCTCCCTATTCGGCCAGCAAAGAATGTAGTTTATTAAGGACAGGGAAAGATTATCAACGGAATTAAAACATGACAGTGTTGGACTGGCGTGATATTCCACAATTGAAAAAAATGTTTGTGCTTCGCTATTACTCCCACAGGAAAGGAGTGCGAAGTTCCGTACAGGACTAAGTGATCGATTTGTCGGACATCATTTCGCCGAAGTTAGCCCGGTAACGAACTGCCAACAGTAATGATGAAACAGAAGATTAACCATTTGCTTGAGAAACTCGTGAGTACCTCAGAAAAAAACTTATAGGAAAAGAAGTTGTGTTTATAGCAGAAAAATTTCCCGACTCGGCCACCAGATTATCAAAATAATTAAAACGTGACGGAAGCTCCATTGTCGTTATATTGTACAACTGCATAGTAAAGCAGGTGCTCTTCAGGGACATCATCGTAATCCGTAAGCAGGCGCTGGGGTGTCCACCACCAAAGAAAGTGATCGACTTGTAGGGCATTAAATCGCCAAAGTTAGCCCGATAACAAACCGCCAACAGTGATACTGAACCAAAAGATGAACCATTTGCTTGGGAAGCTCACGAGTTCCTCAAAAAAAAACTCATAGGAAAGTTACATTTATAGCAAAAATACCACCCAATTCAGCCAACAGAGAATATGGTTTATTGTGAGCAAGGAAAGGAATTATCAAAGGAATGAAATGTTACAGAAGCTCTTTTAGCGTAATATTCAACTATTGCATAGTAAAGCAGGTACTCTCCGGAGACACCATCGTAATCCGTAAGCAGCCGCAGGGAAGTCCACTGCCGGGCAAAGTGATCGGCTTGTCAGGCATCACTTCGTCGAAGTTAGCCCGGTAACGAACCGCCAAAAGTGATGATGAAACAAAAGATGAATCATTTGCTTGGGAAGTTCGTGAGTCCCTCAAAAAAAATTCACAGAAAATGAAGTTACAGCAAAAATACCTGATAATTCGGCCACCAGAGAATATGGTTCATTGTGGTCAGGAAATCAGTATCAAACGAATGAAAATGTTACAAAGGCTCTATTGGCTTTATTCCACAACTAAAAAAACGATTGGGCTTCGATATTACTCCCACAGGATAGAAGTCCGGAGTTCCGTACTGGGTTTAAATGTTTGTTCTTTCATTGGAAATTGGGATGAGCGATTACATGTCGTAATTCAATAATCAAGAAATAGATACATTTTTGATTTAAAAATTAGTGTTCAAGCTTCGTCATACAAAACTGGTAATCTCCAGGAACAATATCATAACCAACAAAAGATAAACCATTTGACGGACGTACTCGTGAGTCCCACAGCAAAAAAGCTCATAGGAAAGGAAGTTGTATTTACAGCAGAAAAACCTCCCTATTCGGCCACCAGAGAATATGGTTTATTGTGGACAGGGAAAGATTATCAAAGGAATGGAAACATGACAGAGCCTCTATTGGCGTAAAATTAAAAAAAATGATTGTGCTTCGCTATTATCGCGGGTACGTCACGGACGTAGCTAAGCATAGATAGTTGTCTCCGTATTTTTGTGTTTTAAAAATAGTTAAACGCTGTGTTTAGTCAATAAAAGTTTTGTATAGTGTAAAACTGTGGGTGTTAAAAGTGCACTAACGTTTGTAACGAAATCGTAACAGTACTTTTATTGCAATCGACAATAATTAATCAGCTGACTGTGGCAGAACATCTGTATGTTTTTTGTTCGCATACCTTCGAAATTGTGTTTTTGGTTTTTGTGGACAACTAACACTATAAACCATTTTATAGCGTATGTCGCTTGTAACCAGTGCTTTGTGTAACCAGTGACTCATTTTTGGTTGGATTTTATTCGTTTTAAAAGTAAATCTCAAACAAATCGATATTTGTTTATTTAATAACGCCATCTAGTTGATAAATGTTGTGCTCTTTGGTTTCTCATCTAAGTCAGCATGGCTAAGAACTGTTTACAATGCGGCCGCTTCGTGGGGTTAGCAGAGGGCGCTAAGTGTCAAAAATGCACCTCGTTCTATCATAAGGAGTGTGCTAAGCCAGAAGTGGGTCTGCTTGCCATGCAATAAGCAGAAGCCTAAGCCCAATGTTGGTTCCAGTACATCGCCAATTGCACCAAATCCTCAAGAACATGACCAGCCACTATCAGCTTCTACAGTGAGCCACACAGTTGTTAATGCTAGTACGTCAGTGGACTCGGAGATCGTAGTGGAGCTCAGGCTTCTGCGATCTGAAATGGCTAGTTTCAGGAATGAGATGGCGAAACTTAATAGTACCTTATTGGAATACAAAAGTCGATTGGACAACGTTGAAGACAGGATATCGCACCTTGAAGACCAGTCAATGTCTCGTAAAACTGACGGTGGCGACTTTAATAGTGTTATATCTCAACTTCAAGTTCAGCTCAATGAAAGGGATCAGGAGCTTCTTCTGAACGATGTTGAGATATCAGGGCTGCAAGAGCTTCCTAATGAAAATTTGATAAGCATAGCAAGTCTGTTGTCAAAAAAGCTAGGAGTTAAAATCGATGATCGCGATATAGTTTCTGCTCAGCGCTCGAGACCACGGCGCGCGGCAGTTGATGGAGCCGGCGGGGAGGTGCAACGACGGCCGCGGCCGGTGGTCATACGTCTCGCTCGGCGCGCGGTGCGTGATCACCTGCTAAGCGCTGCGCGCGTGCGCCGCGGCGTGGATTCTTCTGGAATAATATCTGCAGAGGCGCGTCGTTTTTATGTTAATGAGCATTTGACACGGATGAACAGATTACTATTTTATAAGGTACGCGAGGAAGGCCGTACTAAAAATTGGAAATTTGTTTGGACAAAGGGTGGACGGATTTATATACGAAAGTCTGATACTGCGAATGTGCATCGCATACGGTCGGAAGCTGATATTACGAGATTTTTTACACAAGCCTAATTTTGAATATTATAAGAAATAGAATATGCTTAATTTGTTATAAATATTATGTGTGCGAGAGTTTTCTGTTGTATGCCTGCCGTCAGCTTTTATTGTTCATATTTATTTCTTACTTTTTTTGTTCAAACGTTGTTTTTATGACTTATATTATTCTTACATATTGTTGGTATTTGTGTATTTATATAATTTATTTGATTGTTAATAGACACATTTTTACAACACGGATTTTAATTTATTTATTTATTTTCCATATGCTTGTTTATACATACTATATTTTTAATTATAACATTCGATAGTAATAAGAATTTAAAAATTGGTTTTCTTAACGCTGTCCTGTCGCTATGGACCGATTTAAAGTTGATATCATGGCTATTAACGAAACCTGGTTGCGCGCTGGTGAGGAAGGTCGTGCTCCGTCAGTTCCCGGGTACAGGCTGCTACATATTCCACGTCCAGACACTGTGCGAGGTGGTCGCGGGGGAGGTGTAGCCTTTTTTATAAAACGAGGTTTTAATTGTAGAACTTGTCCATTTCCCCGGCATGAAACAGTCGAACAAATCTGGATTAGTCTAAGAGTGAAATCTATTAGAATAGCAATAGGTACAGCATATAGACCTCCGTGGTTAAACATTGACGTATTTTTAGATGTTCTAACTGATAGTGTTCAGTCGATGTCGGCACACGACCACATTATTCTATTAGGTGACTTCAATGCAAATTTATTAGACAGCAATGATTCCAAGACAATCAAACTCAACACTTTCTTTAACTACCTAAATTTAAAACAAATAATAACTTCTCCTACACATTTTACTGAGACTAATGAAACTTTAATTGATATTTTGGCAACAGATCTTACATGCAAGTATGTTAACGTAACTCATATTCCTTCCTTAGGCAGTCATGCGTTTCTTGATTGTGTATTGTGCGTTAAAAAAGATAAAATCCCACCTAAATTAATTGAGTTTAGATCACTTAAAAGTATACGTCAGGATAGTTTTAATAGAGATCTAAATGCAATGCCCTGGGATGACATCTCTTCTTTTAGCTGTGTCAATCAAATGGTATCATCATTCAACAGTTGTATAACGGAACTGTTTGATGAACATGCTCCTCGACAAACAAAGTTAGTGAAGGAGCGTTACAGCCCCTGGATTACGCATAATTTAAAAATTATGATGAGAGATGAATTCGAGATTATCTCTCGCAGGACATTCGTATTCAGCCTGTAGAAACATTAGTTCTTTCTAAACTGAATTATGCTGATGTTGTTTATGGTCCCCGTTTATTATGCAGAACAAAGCGTCTTATCCAACGTGTTCAAAACGCTTGTGCACGGTTCTGCTTCAATATCCCTCCGAGAGCGCATGTTACTCCATTTTGAAATAATTTTCGTTTATTGAAAATGAGATCTAGACGAAAGTTACACCTTGCTGGATTGCTTTTTGGAGTCTTGAAACAAGGAAAGCCGCTATATCACCTTAATAAACTCAATTGGGTGAGTGAGGGTGATATAGGTCATCGAAAATGCCGCAGCCAGTTACGAATACCTCTGCACCGTACTGCTGCTTTTAGAGGGTCATTCACATACTCTACCACTAAATGTTGGAATAATATTCCTCCCCCATTAAAACAAGTTAAATCTAAATTTATATTCAAGAAGCTTCTGAAAAGATTTCTTCTTGATAAGCAACTCGAATTCCAGCATCACGTGGCGGAGTTTTCTTTTTTATAGATATAGATATATATAATATTATATTTATTTATTAATTTGTTTAGGCATTGTTAAGAAAAATCAATCAGCGTTACCAATAAATTATAATAATCTAGATGTATTGCGTATAAATCAAATATAAAAATTTATTTATGTATGTATTTAATGCATAAGACAATATGTAGTATGAACAGTAATAATTTAAAAGTCAGTTATGTTAAATTTATTTTAGTTTTAGGTCTCAAAGTGCACATAGTTTAAATTATCTTTAGTTATAGTTATTCAGTTTTAGTTTAGATAGACTTATTCTGTTTCTTGTTTTTAATTTTACTCTTATAAGTTTGTTGTTTAGCTTTTCATAGCAGAACTTTAACGTATGTATGCTAATTTTTTATTATGTTGATGTGTAGTTGTTTCTTTAGTTTTGCTGCGTTTGTGGCGGTACCTGAGCATATGGATCCAGCTGAAAATCAGCGCTACATGGTCTTTTGGATTATGTAGCAAATGCTGAGCTGGGTCCATTTTCTAGGTTATGCTACACATCGCAGGGGTATACCGGTAAAATTGTGATGTGTGGCATAATTTATAAATAAAGATATTTTTTCTTTTCTTTCTTTTTTTCTTTTCTATTACTCCCACAGGATAGAAGTTCGAAGTTCCGTACAGGGTTAAATGATCGACTTGTCGGGCATCACTTCGCCGAAGTTAGCCCAGTAACGAGCCGCCAAGTGTGATGGTGAAACAATAGATGAACCATTTGCTTGGAAAGTAAGTAAGTTGTATTTACAGCAGCAATACCTCTCAATTCGGCCACCAGATAATATGGTTCATTATGAGCAGGGAAAGACTATCAAAGGGATGAAAACGTGACAGAGGCTCTATTGGCATAATAGTCCACAACTGTATAGTAAAGCAGGCGCTCTCTGGGGAAATAAACATAATCCGTAAACAGCTGCAGGGGTTCCACCGCCGCAAAAAGTGATCAGCTAGTCGGGTATCTCTTCGCCGTAGTTAGCCCGGCAACAAAACGCCAACAGTGATGTACCATTTCAAACAAAAGATGTACCATTTGTAATTGCTTGTGGGTCAGGCTTGCGTCTAAACCCTCGGTACATGTCACCTTCTTATTAGACGGTATCAACAGCGCGAGGGGATCGCGTCCAGCAACCTAGGGCAATGGCATTCAAGAGTCTGAACTATTCGGCAAAGAAGGATTACAGTTCACAATGTAAAAATAATTACAACGTAACGTTATCGAGTCTATCGAGCTTAGACGGTGTCTATCGAGGAAATACACAAGACCGCCAATTTTGAAGGCTAGCTGTGAGTCTCGAACACCGACTTGCATCAAGTCAATGCCGCAGATGCTGCCGCGGAGAAAGTGGCCAAATCAAATGGGCCGCGAGGCCTCAGGATGAACATGTGAATGAAGTCGGGGCTGCTGAGGCGACCTGTTGCACGGTTCGCAATACTTCCAGAAGAAATGGAGTGCTGACGTACAATAGTTGAAGAATATATTAATATTATTTGTTGGTTTTATTTATTTAGATTAATAAACAACATGATAAAGACGTACTGCCAAGCTATTTACCTACCGTCCCGGTACAAAGTCGTTTACAAACCGAATGGGGTGTGGATTTTATCCTACTCCTAATAAGTTAGCCCGCTTTCATCTAAGATTGCATCATCACTTACCATCAGGTGTGATTGCAGCAAAGGACTGAATTGTAAATAATTAAATTAAAAAAAAACTATTTAATGATTGCTCAGTAATTAAGACATAAAAATATACCTTACAAACAAACTAAATCATTTGTATTATTAGTATTAGGTAGATACGATATTCGGCCTAGATACGTTATCAATTACGATATTACAGAAACATCATATTAGCAATATGATATAATGTCGTGGATCTCATAATGTCATGTTGATATAACTAAACAATTTGACCTATTTATGTCATTATTGAAGCATGTCCCAAAAGCAATCTAATTATAGCCATATACCAAAAGGTTACTTAGTTGCGCAGCGCAGTCGTAATCGCAATTGATCACGACCATAGAAATTAGCTGAATCTCTATTATAATCAACAATATTCAATGATTTTACGAAGAGCATATTTCTCTAGCCAACTTGAACCTGGTATAGTTCGTACTAATCATCTAGTCCCCTCTCACGTTGCTACATGCTGAAATACACAGTAGTCATTTTTAACCGACGAAAAAACACGGAGAAGGTTCTCAATTCGACACGTATATTTTTCACACACACACTTCCAAGATGGTCCCATTGTCATCATGTTAGGATCTGAGGATGATATCCTGTGAAAAATTGAAGGAACTGTTCAAATTTTATAGGCACACTTGCAGCGATGCTGTATTTCAGGCTACCAGTGTCGTATAATACTATGACAGCATAGTACGAGTACGTTACGTGGCAATAAATCACAAAAAAGTAATTTTTAACAAAAAATAGGACCGCTTCATTTAGTTGCTTTAATTTATTTAAGCATATCTAGAAGTCGGTGCCAGCCAAGGTTTCTACTTTAAGGACATTACCTAGAACCCACAAACTGCTTTACTACGTTAAATAAATGTTCCTTAAACTTACTGGCACCGACTTCATAGATATGCTTAAGAAACTAAATGGCACAGTTATTTTTTACTTTTTTAGTACGTTTTGAGTCGGTTCTATTTTTTGTTAAAAAATTTTATTATCGTCATCATCATTATCTGACTGTTAACGGCCCACTACAGGGTCAGGTTTCCCTCGTGGTCGAATCCACATAGACTAAACACCAGACCAAAGAAGCAATCATTTTGGTGGTCCCTAAATATTTGGTAGGTACAACATAATCAATTTGTATAGTGCGATGGCAAGCAGGTCATGTTTAGAGTTCACTTCATATTTCGTACGAACTACACGTTACCTAAATTCCTAAAATTTGTCAAGGAGCAATCAAAAGCAAGGGAGAAATATTAAAACCGTTTTGAAGACAGTTCTGGACAGGAGTTCGATGTGTTATTGTTTTTCTTCTTGTAGAACTTTCATGTGTAACTGTAATATAATTATAATAATTATAATACTATATTATAATTTCAACTATGCATCTATTTACGTGATTTAGCGTTACGTGTACGTTAAATATTGTTTACTAAGTTCCCTTTCTGCGTTTCTACTTCGAACCACCTGGGTATTAGATAAATTTAAAAGCAAAACCTTATCTAAATTCAAAATTTAATCCAAACCTTTTCCGAGATCTCGAATATATCGATAACTTGAATATTTCCGACAAAACCTATAAAGATAATTTTTATCATATTATTTTTTAATATCAACAGACATTTGTACTACAGTAATAAATTTAAAACTCGTCAACATACATAGGCGTATAGATAATCAAAATAATTTAATGAATAATGTACAAATTGATTTTTGATTCATCAATTTGTATTTTAATATTAGTCAATACTTTTACATTAGCGGAAAATGTGGTCGAAACTACACATGGCCGTGTATCGGGAAAATCTTTCAAGACCATGTTTCAAAAGAAAAGTTACCACGCGTTTATGGGGATACCGTTTGCCGCGCCGCCTGTTAAGGAATTGAGATTTCTGGTAAGCATTGCAAATTATATATTTTGATAGAAAATGTAAGTTTAACTAACTTTTCTATGCAGCTAATTGCAGTGGATGTTTACGAATCAAGTCTAAAACAAAAAATATACCAAAATATTTAATAAATAGATGTGAAAATACTGAAAATCTGAGATTAATCTTCTCCGGTTTTAGAGACAAACGATTCATCATTCACCAAACCAGACTAAAATTCCTCCACATGGATTTTTTCGAGTGCGAATGGTTTTGCCTCTAAAGTTCTTCGCCCTACATATAATATAGCAAACTAAATGTATTATTCAATGTAGATAATGAACAATAAAAACCTTCAATCACAAACATTCCATAGAGTACAATATAGTAATTTAGATTCTTATAAGAAACGTAGATAAATAAAATAAAAATTATTTCCAAACATTGGTGGAGTATACGCTGTTATAAATGTTGCATTTTTAACATTTCAGGCGCCACAAAATATAAAGCCATGGCAAGGTGTATTACCGGCAACGAAAATTAAACCAGCCTGTGTGCAATATAACACAGTAATTCATAAAGGCCAACCCTTCGGAATATATGGGCAAGAAGATTGCCTATACCTTGACATTTTTACACCAGACTTAGATGGAAACAAAAAACCAGTGGTAGTATTTCTTTACAGCGATCGCTTTCAAACGTCTTACAATAAAACGAAAGATTACGCACCAGACTTCTTCATAGAAGAAGATATAGTGGTCGTTACTATAAGTCACCGGCTATCTATATTTGGCTTTCTTTCTTTTGAGAGTAAAAGCTCTCCCGGCAACGCTGGTCTCAAAGACATAGTTGCAGGATTAGAATGGATCTCAAAGAATATCGAGAATTTTGGAGGTGATCCTGAAAATATTACTTTGTTAGGGTCACAAGGAGGTGCTGTTGCTATAGATTTGCTGATACGATCTAAAGCACGTGGACTATTCCGTTCAGCAATCCTCCAGAGCGGCACATCTTTAAGCCCTACTTTCTTGCAAGAAGATGTCCGAGAAAGAGCCCTAAAAATGGGAAAGTTGCTAGGAATACCCACTACAAACGATGATAAACTTTTACGAGAACTGAATGAAATACCCGCCTCAACATTGTTGGACGAAGAACTACGAGCTTTACCGGACGACTATTATAAGGAAAACCAGAGAGGTATATTAACTTATGGTCCCATTGTCGAGAAAGATCCGAACGGCCTTGTAACCGAATATCCGGAAAATTCATTCGAGAATATAAACATTCCCATTATGATCGGGTTTAACTCCCGCGAGGGTTTGGCGGCCGGCCTGAGGTTCCTTTCGGAACCGCATTGGCTAAAAATGGTCGAGAAAGATTTTCCCTTTTTAATGCCTTTGCGTTTGAAATTTAAATTCGACCCTACCCTTGACGCTTACTACGAAGCGATAGATGATTTAAAGAAATTTTATTTCAAAAACGGGACGGTGACAGTAAAAAGTGCCCCGGAGTACATGACTTACATTGGGGATATAAAAGCTTATGGCATGGACAAAGCGGTACAAATGTATTCTAATATATCATCGAGTAGTGTATATTATTATCACTTCGATTATTTTAGTAATTTGAATGAGAACAAAGTAAACTTTTTGAAAATGGCAGAGGTTGAAGAAGGTACATGGGGAGCAGCTACCGGAGACGAACTCTGTTATTTATTTAGATGCCCGAGTCTGAATGATCAATATATTAAGCATCAACGTACAGACTCGGAGGAGCAGAAAATGCTAATGAAATCGGTAAAAATGTGGGCAAACTTTATAAAATATGGGTGAGTGACGAAAATTTGCATTATATTCTCGTTCGCTATGAAACAAGCAGATTTTGTATTAAATTTGCTCTCGAAAACGGCCTTAATAAACTGAAGTTTGCCAATTTTCTTGTTTTGAAATTTAAATATTCAGAGATTTTTACTTATCGCAGAAATGAAAGACAGACAAAGATTACACTGAGATGGATGTTTGTATGCAGTGTTCAGAAATAAATATTTTGTCGATTATTTAAATTCAGAATTTTCTTTATCCAAATGTGTAAAATTTATTTTAGGATAATAGGTACCTTGATCTAAATTCTAAAATATTCCTAATGTTTTTAAGATGTACGGTTAGTAAATCTAGACACCTTCTGCCTACATAATATAGCTCAATTATTTGCGCATAATTTTTCTTTAACCTAATTTTAGTTTTGATATATGACCATTTGAATCTATAGCTGTATATGAAATTGCATATTTCAATAAATACCTTTGCATTGATTACTTTTAATCATTTTTTATATTTTAATTATGATCATAACTTCTCGTAAAAGTAAATGATATTTTATATAAATGTACTAAAACTAATTCATTTCTTTTCAGAAATCCTACTCCTAACGAGGATAGCCCATTGGATGATATCAAATGGCCTGCATATGACTTGAAAACTAAACAGTATCTGCATATAGACAGAATCATTAAAGTAGAGAATGATTTGTGGAAGCATAGGTTTAAGTTTTGGGATAAATTTATCAAAAAGTGGGCAGAGAAAGCTGAGCTTGGACTGCTTCTAAAAAAGGCTGATAAAATTAAAAAGGATGAACTTTAGAAAATTGTGTTTGATTTACCTATTGAGTTTTAATAAATAATATTCCCTGGTCAAATTTTACATTCACCTGTTATTATTTTTTTATTAAATGAAAGTAATGTTTAAAAATAAATTGAAATAGCAAAATTTGACATGAGAATCGTAAAAGTGAGTAACCAAACACAAAAGAATATGTATTGCCATTTATGTGAGAAAAACAAAGCGTGGTTAGATTTGGTTGTTGGAGTTGGCTACTATGTAGTGTGGTGTATGTATTACAATTATTTTATCCATTACAAGCTGATTAACAATACAACAAAATTGCTGAGCTAGCAATTTTGTTTTAATGACATCAGGCGTTGAAAATTTATAAATCTGAAAGAAACGAAATGTCTTGCGGATGAAGACGCACGTCTGCTAGTATCTTATAAATGTTGACATTAACATTTTCAAAAGCCTATAATGGCTTAATAATGCTTTTACTCATACATCAGCTTTCCAAAAAAATAAAGCGCATAGTCTGTCGATTCGTTTTAAAGCTACAATGTCACAGAATGGCATACATTACAGGTACACAGACAAGTAAGACAAACACCTCTCTTTTTTAAGTCAGTTGTTGTAAATAGACAACCAAGATTTTGAAAACCTTTAAAACATAACTGCACCAGTTATACATTTTATTTTTTATAGAATAAAATTGCTGGAAAGTCCTCGGCTAAATTCTTGAGTCAGTTAAAAAATAGGCTCAGCGGTGGTAGAATATATTTTATTTTATAATTTATTGAATCAGCAATAAAATAAAAAATAATGAAAAATATTCAAAATTTCCACAGGATCTATTTTCTTTTTACGCCAGAAGATGTTTGGAATATTATTTTACATAAAACATGTATGCACCTGGCTCATCTTACCCTATAAAATTCATAATTTATAATTACAAATACCTGCCTTGACCAAAATACCCAGAAGCATAGCGATTTATGGTTCATAAACACCAAGATTAGTTACTAACTACCATAATCCGATACAAAGAATTACCGCTGCCATTATCAGCTCAATGCTGAGTCAATAATTGCGCCCACTATCACTAAATGCTAGTCAGATTACAAATTATTTATCTATAGAACACGTCAGTCATAAACACATATGTAAGGACTGTAAACAAATGTAACAAAATTAATAATTCCATTACAATGGCTCCCCCTAGTGTTAGTTTAATTGTTTTGTTTGTTTTTTGTCTGAGCAAAGCAAGAGGGAATCTGATAGTTGAAACAAAATCGGGAAAAGTATCTGGTTTGGAAGTGAAATCCATATTTCCCGATGAAAAATATTATTCGTTTTTAAGTATACCGTATGCTGCACCACCGATTGGGAATCTAAGATTTAAGGTAAGTCTTAGTAAATTAAAAAATGTTTCCTTTAATCAATTAATGAATTAAGTTTTTATAAAATAAATACAATGAGTACATTTTGAAAGAATTAAAATGATACTCAATTTTCAAAGCCGATTGTATAACAGATTTATTTGTTATAGGCGCCAGTACCTCATCCAGGTTGGGAAGATGTTTATGAAGCGAAAAATGTGCGAAAAACTTGTGCACAGTATTATTTACCACAGAGAAACGTTAAAAATTACGGATTTGCTGGCGACGAAGATTGTTTGCATTTAAGTATTCACACGCCAAAACTACCGAACACTGCAAATGCATTACCAGTTATAGTATTTCTTTACAACGAACACTTTAAAGCGTCTTATAACGCTACCAAGGAATATGGAAACGACTTTTTAATGAAAGAAGAAGTTATTTTTGTTACAGTTAATTACAGACTAGGATCCTTAGGTTTCGTATCATTTGAGGACGAAATACTTCCTGGTAACAATGGAATACGTGATGTAATACTTGCCTTAAAATGGATCCAAAATAACATTTATAACTTTGGTGGTGATCCATCGAGAATAACTCTGATGGGCAATTTTGGAGGAGGAGCTATCGTTGATATATTATTGCACTCCCCGAAAGCGAAAGGTTTATTTAGTGCAGCTATTATGCAAAGTGAGACTTCTTACAGTCCATTATACATGACGCCTAATCCGAAAAAAAGAGCGATTGCTCTCGCAGATTATCTCAAGGAGAAGGTTTCAACCAGTGAACTGTTTCTACAACGCATGTCACAAATATCAGCGTTTCATATAACTGAAGCAGAACTCCTATCTGTTGACGCTGATGAAGCCAGAGCATATCAAAGAGGAGTGGTACAATTTGGTCCTGTTGTAGAAATTGAACACGAAGATGCCATACTTACTAAGCTTCCAGAAAACAGTACTATCCAAGTATCAGTACCAGTAATGATCGGTTTTAATTCGAGAGAAGCGATTGAATTGAGTGAACGCTACTTACACATGCCTAATTTCCTTACTTATGCCGACAGAGATTTCCTTCTCCTGTTCCCACGCAGAGTTAATTACCATTTTAAAATAAATGACAACATATACTTTAAAGCGATTGATGAAATTAAAGACTTTTATTTTGAGGAAAGCTACGTAAAAATAAGTAAGCCAGGCGAGTATATGAACTATATTGGAGACATGACGGTATTTTATCCAGTCGATAATACTGTCCGCAAATACACAAACACAACAGATACGCCTGTTTATTACTACATGTTTGACTATAGCGGTGAACTAAACTTCCGAAAAAAGAAGATTTTAGAAGACGCTAGAACTCTCGATGGTACCTGGGGAGCTTCTATTGGCGATGAATTATGTTATCTCTTTGTTTGTCATCCACACAGAAAAATTTACAAGAAATTACTAGAAGAGGACTCTGAAGAAATTAAAGTGCTAAGAACAACGGTCAAACTTATTGCTGATTTCGCTAAAACTGGGTGAGAAATGGTTTTTATATTCCAATAATATTAATGATACTACAATTATAAAAGCGAAAATTTGTGGGTGTGTGTGTTTGTGACTTCTTCACTACTAAACGGCTGGAGCGATTTAAATAACATTTAGTATGGATCTAGCTGACTGACACCCTGGATTAACTAGACTACTTTTTATCCTAAATTTTTTCGTGAACGGAAACTACGCGATTTTTTCGATCAATGTTTTGGGTTCGAGCCCAGACTTACATGAAGAAAAATTAGAGTTTTCTTTCTGCTAACAGACGTAACACGGTCTCGGCCATTATCATTATAATCTAAAAGTCATCGTTTCAGACTCAAACCTTACCATAATCTGTCAACCCTAACACCTTAGAGGCGTGGAGATCTATGGCCTCGTGTAGACTATACCAAATTGTCAGCATCAAATATTCATCTTTAGATACATAGATAGATTTTTAATAAAGAATATTTGTTTTGCTTAAATTTGACATTTTTTTCAGAAACCCTACACCACCTGGTAGTGATTTCACATGGAAACCAGCTACAAAGGATAACAGACAGTGTTTAGTTATAAGCGAAGAGTTGAAGATGCAGCCACACATATACAACGACAACGTAAAGTTTTGGGATGATTTCATCGAAAAGTATGAGAAACTAGCGGTAGATGGTGTAGTGAAAGATATCAAGGACGAATTATAATTAACTATCTCAATCAATTTATAGGATTTTTGTAATAAAAATTTGTAAAATGATGTAATTTGATTTATTTACTCCATTATGTAATCTCCTCATCAATCGTTTATAGTCCTTCCTCCTTTATAATGTATCTATCCTACTTCCTAAGCTTATTGAAAAAACCAAAAGGTATGTCTCATAAAGATGCTTATATATTCATTAATTAAGCAACTGACTAAGAAAAAAATCTTGATGTTGCTGTTCTGTGCAGTAAATATAACTTCTTTGACCAAGTTTTTTAACCTTTGGTTCATAAAAAAAGTTTGAAATTAAATAATTAAACTTGAATACAAATTTCATAATTAAGTCAATTTACTAACTAAGAAATAAAAATATAGGCAAATGAGACTAAAAACAGATTAAAAAATAAATATATTTCAATGTTAATTAACTTAAATCTGAACATGTTTAGGTACACACTACATTTATAAAGTTTTTAGTTGCCGACAATATCCAAAGCATAGTAATGGTCTATAATGATACTACGAGCAATGATGACGTAACATAGCTGGTATAATCTCAATGGATAAAAAATGATTTTTCCGGATCCAGTTATCATTTTGCCGATCTCATAATTTATTAGTATGAGTTTAATTGGCTTAAACAAACTGAACCGCTTATTGTTATCAACATTATCGATTAGAAATGTGAGAACCACGTACTGCCTAATAGATAATAAATATAGCGATGTATTACTAAATAATGATAACTAGTGCAATAAACATGTTCTAACCCACAAACTGAATGAAATAGACTAAAATGAAGACCTATACACTGTTATTTCTATTAGTTCTAATTAATTATAGTGTATGTGATGAAAGTGAATCGCAATCAACTGAATCTAATAGTGAAGATTTCGAAAAAGTGGCGGTGAATACAAAATATGGAGTGATATCGGGAAAAGTTGAAAGGACGTTATTCAAAGAGAAAAATTATTACTCGTTTAAAGGTATCCCGTACGCTGAGCCGCCTCTAGGAAAATTACGCTTTAAGGTATTATTAATAGAATATACAAAGTATTGACTTGAGCAAACAATATTGAATGCAAATAATTTATATCTAACTACGTCGATTAGACGTACTCATGGTTTCTTAGAATGATAATCCAATGCACAAATGTAATACTGAGAAATTCAATTTTTACTAAGACTTTGTTTTAAAAAATAATTTTATTTAATTTGACATGAGACATTTACTTTTCGTTTTAGTAAACAAGCGAATGCATGTGATATGTTTGATATTATTAACTCAATTTCAACATATTGTGTATGGAAAATATTTGAGGTAACATACATTGGTCGCTCTTGATCATTTTACAAAAACACTAAATGTTATATTTTAAAATAGTTAAAATATATTAAAATAATAAATATAACATATTTGTAGTTATTAGTGTTTGTAGTTATTAGTGCATTAACATTTAAAAACAAACGATCTTGCAATAAATCTCTTATTTTTCAAAAATGCGCTCTTGTCAAATTGAGGAATAGGCGATACAATCAGCCTTATCATCATCATCATCATTATCAGCCTATTAACGGCCCACTACAACGCTAGGCCTCTCTCCTTAGAGAGGGGATATGGAGCGTAGATCCACCACTGCTGCTAAACGCGGGTTGGCGAACTTAGGATGATAATGTTCCATTTATTAACGATCACTATAAGACGTCAAACTGTTGGTCCTGGTCACTATTATGACCGAGACCGATCATTTGACGTGCTCTCCTAGGCAGAGGGTGTACTACCGCCAACTTCCCGACTCCTGACTACAAATTTACTAAAAATTTAATTATTAAATTATTATTATAATATAGAATTATTCCCTGACTTGACCAGGATTCGAACCCTTGTGATTGAAGCCACGTAGCCTAACCACTAGACTAACGAGGCACGTTAAGCCTCATGTGACTGTAATTAGACCGACAACTGAATGTATTCTGAAGAATTCTATCTTCAGAAGACGGCAATACTACTAGCGCCAAAAATAAACATGGTGGTAGTATTTATCTTCTTCTATTAATCTAATTAATTATATCTCCATATTTCAGCCTCCTGTTCCACATCATGATTGGAAAGACACCCTAGAAGCTTACAATAACAAACCAACATGTATTCAATTCAACACGAGAGCACGAGTAATGGAAGAGCTCGGAATATCTGGCTCTGAAGACTGTCTCTATATTAGCGTGTTTACACCAAACTTAGAAGGTTCTGCACCAGTCATAGTCTTCGACTATAATGACAACTTTAGGACTGGTTTCAATGGAACGGAGACATATTCTCCTGAGTTTTTCATGGAGGAAGATGTAATCGTTGTTACTATTAGTCACCGCTTAAGTTTATTTGGATATTTGACAACGATGGATGACGTTATCCCCCCAAACAATGGTTTAAAAGACTTTATTTTAGGTTTACACTGGGTGAAAGATAACATCAAAAATTTTGGCGGCGATCCTAAACGTGTCACATTAATGGGTAACCGTGGTGGTGCAGTTCTAGCGGATATTTTACTACATAGCGAAAAAGCTAAGGGACTTTTTAGCGGAGTGATAATGCAAAGTGGAACAGCTTTAGAAGCAACGTTTTTTGGAAGAAATTTAAGAGAAAAGGCTTTTAAGTTTGGCGAATTTTTCAATATTACAACCGATAGTAGTGAAATTTTATTAGAAAAATTACAAGAAGTCGGCCCTCATGAGTTAATTGATAAAGATGGTCATTTGCACGATGAAGACCAAGTAGCTACATCGCAACTAAGCATATTCCCATTTGCGCCTGTCATTGAAGATAGCAGTGACGACGCTGTGGTAACGTCACTCCCAGAAAAAAGTAAACTTGTTAACGACGTACCAATAATAATTGGTATGAATTCTAGAGAAGGGTTAGATTTAGCTTCACATTTTATCTATGATCTTCGTTTAATGGAGGAGCATAAGGATTTATTATTTTTATTTCCAATCCGATCAAATTTTTCTTTTGTACATAAAAGCCCTATCTACGATGAAGCTTTAAAAGATATTATTGCATTTTATACCAAAGAAGCGTATTTCTATTACAACAATATATTCGAATATTCTGTGTATTTAGCTGACATCCTGCAAAACTATGCTTTAAATGTTGCAGCTAAATCACTCTCAGAAAAATCCGAGTCACCTGTGTACTATTACATGTTTGATTTTAGAGGATCTCTGAATGAGAACTTCGAGACCATGGTAAAATATGTACGTTTCAGTCTAGAATCATGGGGAGCTACAATTGTTGATGAATTATGCTACTTACATCTTTGTAGCAGAATCAAAGGAAATTATGAAATTATAAAAAATCTTTTAAGTGAACAAATTGAATCTAAAGTTATGAAAAGAATGGTGCGATTATGGGCAAACTTCGCCAAAACAGGGTAAAATACTTATTTTAAAAAACTTAGTTTCTTGAATTAAATTTAACTTTTACGGGTACTGTATACTGTGTTTAATGGAAGCTTTGACCGGCTCCAAATAAGCCTTCATCAAGAAGTTTTAAGAGCACCATGATTATATCATAGACAATTATTTTAGAACTAACACAATAGTTATAAAATGTATTTAAAATCTACACATATGTATTCCTTATTCAAGGTTTCATCTACCACCATAACAAAATTTATGAATATGGATTCAGTTAAATACGTGAAAACAAAAATAGACAGACAGATTTTATTTTTCATTTACGACATAATCGTTATTCCAAATCAACAATGCCCTCAAGCAAACCTTCCTAGCTCACATACCCGCAATCTGCATTCTAGTTAATTTACTACTCGAAATATTCTCCCTTTTTTTTCTTAAATACTACTGCAGTACTTTATCTCTCTTATATTTCTTTACAAGAATACCATGGCCATAAAACTGTTCTTATCACAACTAAATACAAACTATATTATTTCAGGAATCCTACACCTACAGAAGAAGACAGTGTATTGAAAGGTTTTAAATGGACGCCAATTGAAAAAGGAAGTGATAAAACCAAATATCTTCACATTACAAGAAAGCTTGAATTAAAAGCTGACCCATTAGGCAAGAGGAGGCAATTTTGGGAGGACTTTTATGATAAATACTCAAAATTAGCTGTTAATGGAGTTGTACAATCTCCAGAAAAGGAAACGAAAGATGAACCACCACAAAAAGAAACTAATGAAGAAGCACCACAAAAGAAAACCAACGACGAATCATCACAAAAGGAATCCCATGACGAAACACTACAAGAGGAATCGCTTAACGAACAATCACAAAAAGAAACTCATAACGAACAACTACAAAAAGAAACGTATGATAAACAATCACAAGAGGAAACCAATGACGAGCAATCACGTAAGGAAGCTCATGACGAACCAATACTAGTGGAAACGCATGATGAATCTCCACAAGAGCAAACTCAAGACGAACAATCACAAAAGAAAACGAATGATAAACAATTACAAGGGGAAACACATGACGAGCTGTAAAATCTAGAGAAAATATGAAATTAAAATAATATTAAATTATTTAGTTAGTTTGAATTTTATGTAGGGCCTATATTCAAAATAATTTAATTTAATAAAACTGCACTGGAGACAACGTAATCATTATTAACAGCTCACTACAGAACTACAGATTGCAGAAAACCTAGCAGTGCAGGTTAAATTATTCATTACCGATCTCTATCAGATCACTAGTAAATGATGGGTGTCATCATGCCTCTGAGAGCACGACCCACGACCCACTTTGCGACTTTGGGCTTAGTACTGAAAATTTTCATAGAAAAGAAAATCTCGGAATTTTTCTACTAGACCAACGAGAAAGGTTATGAAATGTTTGTTGCCTGTATGTTCATTTAAAATCGTCAGTAAATTATTTTAATTTAATTTAACTGCAATGGTAACAAATTAAATAAAAGGAAAAAACTCAGTCATATACTTATAACAAAACACCCACTTACATTTAGCAATTGGCTGCCAAGCATTGTTGACGCAGTATGTATTCACTTAGATTAGTTAGTTCCAGTAAGAAGAGGTTTTATTGCAAAATACTCTAGCTCTGGACTACTCTAAAGTAAGTAAGTCTTCTATTAAATATTAGTTATAAAATAATTGTGTACTCTAAAGTGTAGTTTTAGTACGTATGTGAATACTTTAAACAATCTTAAGTCTTGATAATTTACGCTTTATACCCTCAAAGCAAACTAAAACGTATTTTCAGTTAATTATTAGGTCACAGAATTTATATCTGTAGTACGATATAGCACGCTCTGCTTACTTTGGTGGTTATCGTATAACCAACAAAAATCGAACCCATACAAGACCAATATCAAAATAAAAAAATTAACAAATCACCAAATATAACATAGATTTTAATCTGCCAGACATAAACTTTAAAACAGCAAATATTTTAACTTTCTTATAGTTATTTTTTTATTTATGCTTTATTTGTACACCGATTTATAGAAGAACAATTACAGTAGAAATATTTTAAGCATGCAATAGGCAAAAGTAGGCAATTTCTACCAGGCAATCTTAGGTTTAGGAAATGGCGATTATAGCAGCACTTTGTGTAAAACAAAATATAAATTGCTATAATACACAAATAATAAAAAAACTATAATACTTACCATAAAATATACTTTATAAATGATATAAATAAATGTATTTGCTTCGCCACTTACCATCAGGTTTGATTGCAGTCAAGGGCTAATTAAAAAGAAATTATACTCATGATCTGTATCCCAAACACAAGAAATCTAAACTACTTTTAATCAACGTTTAACTTTTCGAATACAACAATCGTAAGGTGTCACTCGTGCTAAGGGCTCTGCTTACAGTATAGACGGCCGAAGTTTAAGTCAACAGGTATTAACATAGTCAGGCGCAGTAATTAAGCCACTCGAGTGAAGTTTGTTCCAAATTTCGCGCATGAGGACCTGCCTACGAGACGGAGTAAGCTGGTTGAAGTTTATATTGGGCTGTAGGTAACAGCTTATCCTGATAAATACTACCTTGATGGAATCTTCCACTAAACAGCAAGACTACCGACAAGGTAAGAGATAACGTCTATGCCTCGGGTAAATCTTATTTTATAAAGATTTTAAAATATCTGCAATAGTTCATTTCTTTTTTTTTAACTGTATATAAAGCTAGCGCTTGGATGCAATCTCGCCTGATGGTAAGCAAAGATACAGCCTACGGTGGGACGCGCTTGTCTAGAAGGTGCCTATTCACTTTGGACTTAAAGATGATCACATTGTAGGTAGTAGAGAAAACGTGAGATGGAAGGCCATTCCATATTTTTGCAGAACGTATTTTAAATTATGATTTCCGTTCACGTTTATTTAAGTAATAACCTCCTTCAAGGAGTTATCTATACTCTATACTAATATTATAAAGAGGAAAACTTTGTTTGTTTGTAATGAATAGGCTCAAAAACTACTGGACCGTTTTTAAAAATTCTTTCACCTTTCGAAAGCTATATTATCCACGAGTAACATAGGCTAAATTTTTTTTGGAAAAAAATAGGGTTCCGTAAATATTTGGGTTTGTCGGACACAAGGTGTAAAAATCAACCAGAAAAGTTACTTATTTTGCGTACGCTGCCTAGACTATAAAAGATAGAACCATAAAATGTTCTAATTAATTGGAGATCTTATAAATATCTACAAAAAAGTCCGCGACACACTATACCTATCTATGTCGAGTGAGGCACAACAACCATTTTTTTTATTTAAAAATCTTAATTTTTTTTTTGGACTACATTTAAACGCATTTATTTTACTCATGCTATTAATCCTTATCAAAATAAATTATTTCATCACTAAGAACAGTTTATGTAGATAATATTTGGTATTTAAAGATTAAAATTGGACTTTTGATTTTGAAGTTATGGCGAAATTAAAATATTACTATTTCTGCGTTGCGAAGTGAGCGTCACCAAGGCGGGGGCGCGCGTGCGGGAGGGGAGTTTAGATCTATGTTATATATACGATGATGAATTAAGAATTCGATCTTTGTTCAAATATCTATTTAGTACATAGAAGAGTGTGTCCGTTTGTTTCAACGGGTTAATCTCTATCTGCGTGTCAGATTGTAAAATTATTTTTGTTTATTCTGAAGGCTAGACTCAAGAGTGAAATATACTATTTAATATCAATTTATACCCATCAGCCTGCCATAAATATATATTTTTAATGTTAATGTACTGAAATGTCATACAATGTTTAACAAAAATGTAGACCTTTAGTACACGGGACGAGACGGAGAATATTGCTTCACGGGAAACTATAAAAAAATTAAATTGAGAGGGGGAACGGGGAATGAGCACACTATATGTGCCTTTACACATTTTGTATGAAAGTCTGTCTTTAAAATTAGAAGGGTACCTAAGAGGTTTTCACGCGGACGAAGTCGCGGGCGACTGCTAGTCTCTTATAAAGAGGGGATTTAGTGCTAAGACCCACCACGCTGATCCTATACAGAATGGCGGACTTAAGATGGTAATGTAAATGAAAATAAATATATATGAGACGCTAATTCTAACGACACTGTAGCGCTATTCTTTACGCATGTTTTTATAACTCGACTGTGTGATTAATTTTGTCTCTATTTCTACCGCTATACTATAGATAACTGCCTCGTTGTTCTTGTGACTGCCTCGTTGTTAGCCTATTTGGCTTCGATCATGAAGTCCTGGGTTCGATTCCTGGATCGGGTCACGGAATAATTCTGAGCTTTTTCATTCTTCTATGAAATGTTCAATACATTCCAAGCGCGGAGTCTGGAAGTTGGTGGTGCCTCGGAGAGCACGTTAAGCCGTCGGTCCTGGTCACTATCATCAACATCTGATAGTGATCGTTAATAAATGAAAACAGTATCAAAGTAAGCGCACCAACCCGCATTGAAGCAGCGTGGTGCATGTACGCTCCATATTCCCTCTCCTATAAAAAGGGCCTGGCCCTGTAGTGGGCCGTTAATAGGCTGATAATGATGATGATGACTATAGATAAAGCAAGAGACTAATCTGAAACTCAAATGTCAACAAGTAACTAGTAAAAACATAGTTACAGATTAGGACTACGAGACCTGTATATTTACATGCCATACTGTCGGTACGCCAATGCCTTTGAGAGGTGATTGGATAACAAATATTCGATTTATCAAAATCAAATAAGTAACAAAAATTATTTAGGCACATATATTTTCCAAACACTATGAATACCTGACCGCCGGTAAACAGTTACATAATGCTATAACTTTCCCAGGCTTGGTTGTTGCAATTACCTATGTTTCAATTTCCAGTCTATTACACAGCTTATTACTGTAAAATTGTCATTATGTATTCATCATTCTACTCATATAACCGACATTTATTATTAACTACAGGACGCCCGCTGTTTCACTTGTGTAGTTCTCGTTCCCGTGGAAATTTCTGGATAAAATGTAGCCATGTGTTACCCTGATATGTAAGATAGATTATTGGAAAATTTCATCAAAATCTATTTATTAGTTTTTGCGTGAAAGAGTAACAAACACACTTGGTGCTCTCCGAGGTACGAGGGTGTTAGATCATTAACTTTCCAACTCAAGACTGTTAAGGAATTTTTTTGAAAGAAATTATATTGATCACGGAAGAAGAAAGCGATTTACTACTGAAAGAAGAAAACAAAAGTGATTGAGTAATAATTGACAAGAGATGCAAGAACCACGTCCCTGCCATTATCATCATCTGAGAGTGATCTTTAAACAATCAAATATTAAACTTAAATCCTAGCTACTAACTAACTACGCTAACTTGCATTGAAGATGGGTGGTAGCTCTAATCTCTATATCCCCTCCCATATAAGGACGAAGGCCACGATGACCAAGACAATACTGTTATATATTACTCGTACCTATGTATGGAAAGAGCATTTATTTACCGAGTAAGCCAAAACAAGTTGTTAACATTGGCCCGGTTCAAGTCTCACTTTATTAATCAAACGACCTTCATTGTAAACGAAGAAAGATATAACCTACTTTTACTCGATCTATTTGTACATTTTTTTGGAATGTGTTTATAAACAAAAACAAGTATAAATTTTAAATTGTTTAATTGTTTTAAATTGCCAATTTTATTAATAGACTGTCCGAACAGCTGATCCATGTGTCTGGTGACCGGGCTGCTACTTATTTGAAACAAACAATTTGTTTTACTATTCTGAGACGAATTAGCGTCACTGTGTTGGGTAAACAATTAGCATTAATTAATCTTCTTTTAATTTAATTTTTTATGAATGTGTTAATAGTTAAATAAATATAAATTTAATAAATTTTTTATTCGATTTATTGTGGACTTCCTATGGCCACCTTCTAGCATCACCTCTATGTCATCATAATATTACAATATCACTCGATACACATATTATAAACACAAAATTCCAGGCAATAACCGGAAGTGGATCAAAAAGTTGCAAGATTATACGTATATCATTACAGACACCGCCAAGCCACAGGCGCAACGTCGTGGGTCTACACCCCATATCTCCTTTCCTACCTAGGGAGGCCTGGTCCTGTAGATAAACCGATAAGCTGATAGTGATGATGATGATGACAGTGGAAACTAAATAAAAGCTTGCAATCATAGAATCCGTTAATCTTTGCACTTAGTTCCAACTCAGAATCATGCGCATATTTAATCTATACTAATGTTATAAATGTGAAGTTTAGATGAATGTTTCTTACTTATTTATGCAAAATATCTAGTCGGAATTGAATAAAATATAATCTCATAGATAAATTATAATCTCGAATAGGAAATGAATGGAAATGAAAAGAGATTGGCTAATATTTATCCTTAAAAACTATAAAGGTACGACGAGATAATCCTAAGTGCATGCGGATTAAGTAGGAGGTCAGGTCAGGTTTTAAGTTGAATTAAATAAATTGATTTATGTGAATTAACTAATATTCGAAAGCTAGTTAATCGAATTAAACACATTTTTTACTGTGTTTGCTCCAATACCGGGGTACTGACTGCCTCTTTGGTCTAGGCCAAAAGTGGCTTCAACCACGAGATCCTGGATTCTAATCCTGGACCGGGTTGTAAAATAATTCTTAGTTTTCTTTCTTTAATAAAAACAAAAAATTAGTATTATTAGTAAACAACCTGGAGTCGAAAAGATAGTGGTGTTAACCGCAGTGCCTCGGAGAGTGTTTTAACCAGTCGGTCCTGATCACTAGCATTAACATTTGATCGATCACTAGTTTATAATGAATTAAAAACATCCTAATCCTATTCTATCACCCTAACCCCTACAATCTGCATTGAAGCAGCAAGGTGGGTCAACGCTCCATACCTCCTTTAATACCCGGAGAGAGAATACTGAGGTATAAATTGGGTATAATAAGTAAAAACAGGAAAAATATAAAGGGAACAATCGTTAGTGGTAATTATGGGAGGGAAAAAATATCCGAAAGTTGGAATCAATCAATACATACCGACAATTTAAGGATGGGAAAAGTATCACCTGAAAATTTTAAATCCGTGTGATAATAATTTACTGGATAGGAAAAACAAAAGCCGAAAACTTTAAACATATACCATCACGCTACATTTCCATAGGGGTACGTAAAGACCACGTCCTTGCACTTGTCATGATCCTTGCATACCTCTCTCACTTGTTCCAATTTAATACAAGTACGTCGATTTAGCGTGCTGTTAACCAAACTGTCCTGGATCCAGGAACATTTGGTCTTCCCCTTTTAAGCCCTATCCTGACCCAGGATCGTAACCCTGAATCCCATTACCTGTAAACAATCTTACTAACCACGGAACCAATGAGGCAGTTAACGAGTAGTTACTTAAAGATAAATGCAGACGCCAATACTAAGAACTCATTCAAAAGATCACCATCCCAGTTCTAGTAAGTCCCTAGATTTAAGTTGAACTTTAACATTATGTAACATTACTTATGTAACTCGTATAACCAGTCTCGAACCTTGGCGGCCGTTTACAGTGAGTAAACAAGTGTTTTGACTCGCACTCATTAACTTGTTAGAATATAAATTATTTTAAGGTTAAACTAATTTTAACATATTAATTTGTTAATTAGTCCTATTATATTTAAATATATTTGTGTGTTAGACTTTGTTCAGGGTTTGAGTTTATTACAGACCATTGGATAAGCTTTCACCTTCACACAGACACTAAAGGAAATTGTAAATTTAAAAACAGTTTCTTACTGGCTCTTCTCAGTATATGACTACCTTCCCAGCCGGAAGTAGTCACTATAAACAGATGAATTTGACGTCCTACTTGAAATAAGTGTGTTTTGATTTTTGTTTTAGAATACCTGACCTTAAATTATAGTCGACGCATTTTAAACTAGTAAAAGAGATCTTTAATTGGTAACCTAATTTGAACTAAAAGGATATGCCATTATTTTGTTTGGAGAACAAAGAAAATATTGGAATATGTACAGAGTTCAAAGCGAGTCATCGAACAGTGAAGACGGCAAAAGGAACGTAAGGAGATGTTCCGTACGAGTTATTGCGAGTTTATGGACGGTGAATCTGAACTCGTCTCCCAGTGCTGTTGGGATGAGGAGGGCTATGGGATGCCCAGGCAGATCATCGCCGCGCTTTGTTACTACATATTTGCTATTTTTACCCGACTGCGTCAGAGGGAGGGTAATGTTTTTCGAGCGTATGTATGTATGTATGCCCATTTCTTCGGCACGCGCTACAGCCTAAACGGCTGAACGGATTTTAACATGTGAGGTGTCGATGAATTTGGCTAAATTGTGGAAGTGACATAGAGTATATGAATTTTCCAAATAGCTGCTGTAAATGGGGGAAAAATGGGGGACGTGTGCATTTTTTTCTTTTATCCTAGCAATATGGGTATCAAATGAAAGCTCGTAAAAAGACCATTTCAAAAATATAAATATCATATTATGTTTATATTACTGTTTTAGCAAGCAATGTGTGTACCAAGTGTACCGTCTCATTTCTATACCACAAATTAAAACTAAAAAGTCTCAAATAAAATTTATTATTATAAAAACAAAAAACCCAACTGCTTAGAAGTAATGAACTGAAAAGATAAAAACAATGGTCACTATATCTATATAAAATTTTAAATACAAAACTGAATAACGAGCTCGAATTCCTATTTCAAGATATATACAGAATAGAGAACCTGCTCGGCAAGTAAGATCTTACTAAAATAACAGCTTTTAATAATACATGATTCGACAAAAAAAAACAATTTTAACTATTTTTAGTTTCAGTTAATAAGGAGTAGGTAGCTATGACGATTAACCGGTTTATTTTTTACGACGCCACAAAATTTATTTAATATAATTTAATTTACATACTTGTACGTCACACCATAAAGTTATATACATGTACAAGGTCACAGGAAATGAGAAATACGCAGTCATTCAAGTGTTCATATAATTATGTATCTGTGCACATAAGACATAGACGGAGAGCCCATGACGGCCGTTTTATAAAAGGTTGAAGGAAAGTTTGTCAACTCATACTCCTATTATATTATCCTATCTTAGGTAAGAATAGGCGTATGTAAAGGCTGTATGGCGTCGACACCCACCCTTTGCAGAGATTGTAAGTAATAAAAATCGCAAAGTAATCATCGGAAAGATACAATACAAAGACAAAAGCTACCTTTACTTTATCACTTTTAGACCCTTGGACACTCCAACATGAGAAAGCTAAAGCTACACCCAGATAGGTAAGTACGGCAGGTGACCATGGACAGTGCTAGTAGGTCTAGAGCCTCAATAGTCCAAGTATAAAACCTAAATTTCTTATAGATATTTATGCGGAATGACACGTGAAATTACACATCCGTGCAGCAACTCTCGGAACCTGTTCGACATTCTCTCTGCCACATGATCCCCGGTTCCCGCGCGGGGAATTCATGGAATACTAAGATATTCGTCTCTCTCAAGTTTGCATGCCTAGGTCAACCGGAAGTAGCTAAGAACACTCCTCAGACTTTTTCCTATAAGGATATGTCATCATATCGAGGATCCAAGCCGTTTGGGAGTTGTAAGAGAACATAGAACATATTATAAATAGTGCGGACAGACAGACAGATAGCAAAATAAGAATCTAGAGCATTCCGCAGAAATGCAATAAAATGACAAAGGTCTGTCATTTTATTGCATCACAGCTCCTAGTCCATAAGCATCTCATAATAAGTTACACCTCTGTTGACCTATGTCTACCTTGACTTGACATTGCTGTAAACATTGAGATCGTTAAGCTTTTTACGTCAAGTTTACCTTCTTGTGACCGTTAGGATTAGGATCTAATTGTTGTATGGTCTACTGGTTTTATATTAAGCTTATTTGAGTAACTTGTTGAAACATAATCTACGTAATTACCAATAATTTTCGTAAAATCGAATGGCGCTGGAATATGATACGCCTGTTTATCTTTTCCTCATTTCTTTAAAGCCTGTTAGAGATATTTGATAGGGTATTTCCGTTACCGTGTTCCGTATATCTGTAATACTGTACATGGTAATAGGCACGAAGCGTTGCAGACGCGCGGCACCGACGAAATAACGGAGGAGGCTCTCAATGCGACGTGTATATATTTCTTTTTTAATTTATGACCACGCATAACTTTTTACATCCGATTTTGCAAATTCTTTTTTATTATAAAGGTTATACTTCCTAAACGGTCCCATAGTCTTCATGTTAGGATTTGATGACAGGACCCTGGGAAAATCGAGGGAACTCTTCAATTTTTACAAGCACACTAGCAGCGATTTCGGTAATTTTAAAATGTCGGTGGCGTTTGGCTAAAAGTGTCACTTGTTCATTCATTCATTCCCAGAGACACTTCTCCTTGCGCTACGCCCAGTTCTATCAATGTCTGTTAAGCCGTAAGCGCAACATTAAACTATCATTATTTCATTCATATATTCATTCATTCATTATTGAATCAAGATGCACTATCGACGCTTGTTAAACGCAACGCTAAACGCCCAGTGTATTCTAGCTCTTACACCGTACATAGATGTAAGTGAACAAGCTTGAACTAATTACTAGTTAGATCCAGCGATCTAGACACGTTTATACTCGTAGGTAACTACATAATACGCCGTTCAGGTAACATAAATTAGAACTTAGTTACTGCAAAAAAGGTACTTGAATTTGTTTGTCCGGAATCTATAATCCGATAGTTCGAAGTTTCTAAATGTAAAAAAAAGCAATTGGTATTATCTTATTTAGTACTTAGCGCTTATCTATATTAATTAACCTTAAATAAAATATTGCAATTGTCCGCTAACCTCCATAGAAGTTGCCTGGTAGGTTTAAGCTCTAAACATTAATTAATTTTTTAAAAAGTAGTTAAAAAAATTGAATAGATGTGTTCTCGTAATTAACTAGATAAAAAATAGAACCGACTCAAAACGCACTTTTTACTTTTTAGTGCGTTTTGAGTCGGTTCTATTTTTTGTTAAAAATTTTTATTTCTTACTTTTTAGTGATTTATTGTCACGTAACGTACTCGTACTATACTGTCATAGTATATTATACGGCACTAGTAGCCAAAAAGCTACCGATACCGAGACCCGAAATCACTGTAAGCGTGCCTCCAAAATTTGAAGAGTTCCTTTAATTTCCCCAAGATATCATCATCAGATCCTAACATGATGACAATAGGACCACCTTGGAAGTATGCCCTTTCTAATAAAAAAAGAATAATCAAAATCGGACAACTCTGTAAAAAGTTATGCGTGGTCATACATAAAAAAATATATACGTGTCACATTGAGAACCTCCTCCGTTTTTTTTCGTCGGTTAAATATATCTCAGTTTAATTTAGCAACCTTCTTACAAACAAATTCTTAATTATTTTGTTTGATTATTCTGATACAGGGGTAGTTTAAAAAGAAGTTGAAAAGATCTAAAAGATCGCGAGAAAAACTCCAATTATCTGAATAATAAATTGATTTTTTTTATTATATACCTATCCATATTTAGGTTTAAGTGCAAAAAAATATGCCTACTTTTACTTATTTACCACAGAAACCGACTGACAAGAGAAATTACGAATCTAGCCTAGTCTAAATTCCTACCGACGGTTGTTATATAACTCGGTCGATTACGTGACAAGGCTTCAAATTGCAGTGGTCGGTAATAACTAGTTGATAGAGTTAATCAGATGCAAAACAACAAAATAAGATTAAAGCAATCTTGTTTTCATTCTGTTTTGTACTAAAACACACGCAGATCTACAAAGATAGTAAGTACATCTTGTACCTACTTGTACTTTGTTGATGTTAGTAATTCATTTTCCTTAGCATCTTAGTAAGGGAAACTGATGTATTTTTTGTTATTAATCGATTTTTGATGAAGTGAAGTAAATCAGAATCATATATTGATATTGATCGGAACCAACGGCTTATAGTGTTTTCGAAGCACGTAGGCACCACCAACTTCCCGACTTCAGGCTTAAAATTTTACAGATTATTTCTTAGAATTATACAAGTACCCGACCCAAGCTTTGACCCTAAGACCTCGAAATCGAAGCCAAGCAGTCTATAATAACATAGAATAGATACATATTTCCTATCCCAACAAACATCACCATTGTGTTTCGGTGTACCATCTGGTCCAGGAGGCATTTAATAACACATTCAAAATCTATTCACAAAAAATCAGATTAATGTAAATACGTCACTACAGACTACCTAATGAATAAATAATAAGTTTATTAATTAAATAATAAATTACTAAGTAAAGAGTGAATGAGCTGTTCAAGGAAAAATAATAAGAAAAATAACATGTCAAAGAGGTTTCCACGCCTCATGCGCATAGGGGTAGGCAGAAACAAAGTTCTTCCACTTGCCACGATTCTTGCATCTCTCTTGCTTCTTCTAATTTTATTTTAATTAAAAATATTAATTTAATTAAAAATTTCATAGAAATACTTCAGTTTAAGATACTCTTTACCTGTTCTTCAATCAGAATGTCCTGGATCAACCACGAACGTTCGCCTTGGTCTTTCCCTTCTAACATTTCCATCCACTCTCGCCCTTTCGCAAGTTTTCTTTCATTCATTCTTTCTACGTGATCAAAAGAACTCAGCATGCCTTTCACGATTTTAGTCACTAAGTCACACACTGCTCTCTTATCGATAATTTTGTCACTCAATTTTTCTTAGCTCATACTTCTTAATGATTTCAGCTCTACTGAATTTATTTTTTGTTTTCGTGCTTCAGACAGAAAGATACAAGCCTCCTAAAAAAGCTCAAAACCCTTTGTTTCATTTAATCAACCCTTCATCGACCTGCTGAATAAAATCATTCTGACCATAGTAGGTATACCAGTCTAGGCAACTAGTAACGTATTTGTGAACTTTAAATGAATTGTGGATAATGATAAATTATGGTCTGGTCATCATCACTAATCTCATTTATTTTCATTTACATTTTTTTCAAATTTTCACAATATTATATATGTCGGAGAATCACCATTCTCCTTGACATCATCTTAAGTGGTTCTTATTCTTGTGGGCGTTTGTCAGGGTATTGCAAGCATAAAATAAAGTCTGTCTTTTCACGAACAGATTTATTGCAAGTTTACAATGTTTTCGATACATGAAGTAGATTCCTATAATTCTTAGAGTATTATTAAGATTCAGAGCAGTAGTTTATTTACACCCATCTTAATTTACTCGATAATTTAATTTAGGAACATCTAATTGTTAATCATTTAATGAGATAAGTGCATAGATTAAAGACTACTAGATAGAGCCCATAGCGTGTCCACTCGTGAGACAGCAAATCAGCCTTATTGACATGACATGTCAACATTTAAAGTACATTATAAAACGTTATGTTTTAAAATATCGTAAAATACTAAATATTACTTTATATAAGATAGTTTAGTAAACGCATAATACATGAAATTTGCTAAAAAATAACATATTTAAGCTTTAAATCATCAATCAATGAAGTTTATGCCTACTTACGTATGAAACGTAATTCCTTCGATTTTCTGTTCGCTGCGACTGTTGCAGCCGAAAATATTACAACTCACCATAGCACGATAACGTTTAAATTCATATCGTAACCGCAAAGTTATATTATTTATCAGCAAATTTAATAAAAAGCTAATAATTGCTCAGATATGTCCCTTGCTTGTCAGAAACTTCACTCTTGACAAGCAATAAAAACGAACACGCTGAAAGGGACAAAAAATAATCTTGTGTCACTTTCTAATAAAGGCCGAGTGAAATAAGTCTGTCACGCTCTTGAACCTGCAGCCGCGTTATGACTCCATCTAGTAGTCTTTAATCTATGTTCGACATATATAATAAAAAAATTATAAAAAAAACACTATTAAAAATTTATAAAAAAATTCTGCTCCCCCATTTGCTTTGAGGACCCAAGCAACCGGTGGTCAGGAATCCAGAGTGAGGAACCTCCTCACAATACGCGCCGTTTCAAGGACTACTGCCCTCTATATCCGACCCTTGATCCAACAATTAAGCGAAAGCTTCTTAGGGTGTTGGTCGAAGCTTTTCGCAAAAAGACCATTGACTGAAATGACTATCGAAACAACAATAGTTGACTCAACATTCCACATGGCGGTAATCTCGTTCAAGTTTTTTTCACCAGGTTATTGGCATGAGAAATAGTAATATCAACAATCAATGCACGGCGTAAACGAATATTATTGTGAATTATTATGGATCAGGTAGGTTAATTACTATGAAGGTTTCCTAACAATGTTTTCCTTTACCATTGAAGCAAATGATGTAAATATTAAATAAAAAAACACTCATAACTCGGCAACACTGTAGTCTGTAAATAACAAAACCTTCGTCTAGAAGACTAAAAAAACGGCCAAGTACGAGTCGAACTCGCGCACCGAGGGTTGCGTACGAACCGGTAGGTAAAAGTTTTTGATATGAGTTTCAACTTCAATCTCTTTCTCTTATAGTTTCGGAAAAAAGTGGCTGTGACATATCTAGACAGGCAGATGGACTTCACGAAACGCTAAAAATAAATAGCACTATGTATGTATAATAAATATACTCTATGGTTCCTTGTAGTTATCACATCCGGATCGGCTGGATTTAGTGGGTTTTGTTGTCACGAGTCCCACTTGGCGAGTTTCTACTCGGAAGGGATGCGTAAATGCATTTCCCAGCGTGCAAATAAAATCCTTGTGGTTTATTTGTGTTATAGTACGTCCTTGTGACATATCTTCTCTCTGCTGGCCTTTACTCTATGGGGTGTGTAATACCATCAACTTTTTATCTGAGGTCACGACAATTTGCCGTTTTTTCTACACAAGACGAATCTTTGGACACGTCTTAGGCCTACGGGACTTGAATCTGAAGCCTTATAAGCTAATTACCTTTAATCTGATGATTATTTAATATTGTATTAACAATCATATTTATAGGTACCTACACTTGAATTGTGTCCTTAATAGATTAGCCATTAAGGGCACATATACCATTATAATACAATAATAAGAATATAGCAAATGACCTTCTCTATATTGAGAATAAATAGACATCGATCAGCCATCTTGCATTTCAGATTATGTACGGTTGATTATTTATAGATACAACCAGTACGACAGTTCAATTTCAAAACATTGCAAATGGCATACCTCTTAACAAAGCAACGCCAAAAAAGCGTCCAAGTGCGAGTCGGACTTGACCATAAAGGTTTCCGTAGTGTAGTTACATAATATAAAAGTTCTTGTAGTTCGTTGTAAGGAGATGGTCCAAAACTGTATGGAGCACAGACTCACTTTCTGTACATGATTTAAAAAAACTAAATGTATTTATAATTTAGTTTTGATTAGCCAAAACACTGAATTCACTTTTGTTTAGGCGAAATATTATTTATTTTCTCCAAAACAATCCAACACTTTACGTATAATCATGGCGCATCTTAGATAAGTTATATTATCTATGGTAGAAATTCTCCAGGTGGCGGATTGATGGTGTTTTGACTTTTGCTGTCAGTGTTTATTGACATATGGTCCATTTGATTTGATGGTTACTGGTTAGGCATAGGTACCTAACGGATTACTAAATAATCAGATTAAAATATTGAGTTTTGTTCTTATTAAAGCTAAGATGTGTATGTCTAACATGTATTATAGCTAAAAACAAAGCCCGGAACACGGAAGAAAAGACTTGTCAAAAATGACATATTTTGAGTTTGACAAAGCAATGTCACGACATCTTTATCACCTACAGATATGAAGAGTAGAGGTAAGGAGGACAATCTGTGTATATAAAAAGTGTCCGTCAAAATGTATTAAATTAGGATGGCGCCACAGATACATCAAAGTAACTTTCAAAAGAAGCGCCAAATACAAAATAAAACTTTTGAAATCATTTTTTTTGAAAAAAAATTATAAAAATTTTTCAATGTCGGCTAATTTAATTTTCATAATTTATAATTTCATAATTTATAAAAAATTGATTTACATACTGTTGGTTGGAAATACAAAAGAGGCTGAGGTGAACTATTTTTTTTGTTTTGAGATTTACGTCCACTTGGACAACTTTTCACAACACAAATTTTACCCATAACTGTTCTGTTATTCACTCACTTTTTCATAAAATTAAATGTTTATATATCAATAACCGTACTATTTACTGTTTACGAACTAAAATCACTCTAAACGCACGTTTGGTTATAATTCTGTAAGGTTTTATTTACCACAATATTTTGTACAACGTAAGTTGTTGAAGTTCTCAATAATTAACTACTTTAGTCGATAATGACATTAAATTTTTTAACTCGGCATACTTCAATTCATCTACGATTGCTACATTCATACCATACCCTGTGCATCCACCAGCGCCATTGTGGAAGATTTTTGAACTGTTATTTAACGCATACAACTGGACACTTTTTCAACTTTTCTCCCATATAAGATGACTCTCCTTACCTCTACTCTCCATACCTACAGAGTAATATTAGAAAGACGCCATCTTTTAATACCTCAAAAACTAGGAATTTTATTTTTAACCAACGTTTTATATAGTTCGTTTCGTTCACTTATTTTATTTTTGATAAAATCCTTGTATTTTTTTCCATTTTAATGGTAACAAGAGTGAAGCTGAAATGGACCATCTCCATTGATCGATTTTTTAATATAGTGTATGTATAATCATGGTTATAAAATAAATGATTTTTTATTAGGAATCCGTACACGAAAAAAACGTAACCCTTATGGATTCGTTATGTCTGTCTGTCTATCTGTCTGTATGTCACAGCCACCTTTTCCTAAAACTATGAAAATTATACTGTTGTTAAAACTATGCAAGTAAATGTACCTACTCTGTGAACCGCATTACAACTAACAAAAACAATAAATTTTAGGTTTCAGTTCTAAATATACTAATATTTAGAACTGAAACCTAAAATTTTTTTTTCATCAAACCATACGTTTACTGGGGGTACAGACAGACATGACGAATACATAAAAATTTCGCTTTGTGCCATTTAGCTGCGGAAACCTAAAAACGAGTTTGTCTGGTAAAATATATAACATTCAAATAGATAAGTAATTTCTGTCTGCATATTCTTAACAAATCATAAACTTTAATTTACATTATAAAGCATATTAAAATATAATATTATCAGCAGCGGCATAAGGTACTTTAACCAGGCCTCAATATAGACCCCAAAGAAGTATATATTTAGGTACATGAGATTTCTTAAAGATAAGACAGATAATATAATAAACTAAAAAAATACATGCAGTCTCCTTTCAGGACCCGACCATCTAAAGAATGGACTCAAAGACTTCAGAAAATCTCACTTCTTCTGAACCTTTAAATATTCTGGTAAGGATTTGTTGCTTAACTCTGTCACTCAATTTTAATCCGTACATACTCCTTAATGCTCTCATCTTTACCGCATTTATTTTACTTTCATGCTTCTTTTGAAAGAAAACCTCAACTTTTTTTTATCGACTACAAGTTGACTCTTGACTGCTATCACACCTGATGTTAAGTGATGATGCAGTCTATCATGGAAGCGGGCCAACTTGTTAGGAGTGGGACGAAAATCCACACCCCTGTCGGTTTCTACACGAAATCGTACCGGAACGCTAAATCGCTTGGCGATACGCCTCCCATCAGCCAGACCAAGACAAATTAAGAAAAATCTATACGAAAACGAAAAATCAATATTTCATAAGACCGATCCAAGATTTAAACCCAGGACCTCGTAATCGAAACCACATATGCCACACTACGACAAGGCAGTAAAAAGTTAAACACAAAAGACTATAATGTATAAACAAAACATTCAAAACGATTACGCTTAGGGAAATCTGACACATAATTATACACCAGGGAATGTAGACATCAGACTAATGCACAATAAAATATTAATAAAACGATATTAGTTATTGAATAAAAACGGAGTCGATACAATAGTTATTATTATTGATATTTGACCTCAAGTGAGTCCACGACCGCAGCAAGGCTTTAGCTTTAGTAGCAATGCCATCGCCAAACGAAACACACGCGAGTGGTTTTAGTGAGGTGCACGTTATAGATATCGATTCGGACTTCAACGATTTACCAGTGATAAAGATCGATAAACAGGACAACACTATGAATGGAAACGGTGAGCGGAATTATCAAATATTATTTTTACTTAATTCAGCTTACCTAATTCAATAATATTTTTTAACAATGCAACATTAATAGCAATTTGGTTTAATTAAAGGATCTGAGATTTAATCAATTGCTGTGTATTTGAGTAAATTATAAAAAAAATATTTCAATAGCGTATACAAATACAAAGATTAGCATTAATTTAAATGTGTGTAAAAGAATTTAGACCAATTTTTAAATATTATTTGAGATCGCCCGCAGTTTCTGTTTCCGGTAAAAAACCGGGATAAAAATTAGCTGTTTTTTGAATTATGTGTTATTCTGATGTAAAAGCTGTAAAGTTTCATCAAAATCCATTCAGTAGTTTTTGCACGAAAAGTAACAAACATCCATCCATAAATCCAAACTTACAAACTTTCGCGTTTATAATATTAATAGGATTAATAATTAATTTCCTCTATAATTAGTCATGAACAGGTACGATAAGTTCAAGGGGCAGAGTTCGAACATATGACCTTTCCGTGTTGAGACCAGTCCCTTAACCGTGGAGCTGTTAACGCACTTAAGACTTATTGGTATCAAAAAATTAAAACCATAAAAACCATCAATAGATTTCATCTATAAATAAACTATAATAACATTATATACCTAATATCAAATAAATTATTTATGTTTGTCTTCAAGTTACTTTAGTTCAGTAAATAGGTGAAATACATCTTTATATGATACCTATATAAAACAAAGTAAGAATTCATAACTCTAGAACGGTTAAAATCTGGATTAAAGTTAACACAATTTATAGCAGCATTTTTGGTAGTTTATAATCTAGAACAATATTTCCAAAGGAATAGAACGTAACTAAAACAGACGTACGTAGCTAAAGATTATGTGTGTACGTACCATGTATACTTGTTACTTTTTACGCCGCAATCATTAACCCATTTCGGCCGAAATTTGAAATGGAGATAAATTATACCCTGGATCAAAACTACGTTGGCCAGTACCCTTTCCGTTCGAAGGTTTAGGGGCCCATGAGCTAAACCGCCGGGAAAATGACCCACCGACAACACACCCGCGCGACAAAAATCTAGAACAGTACTAAAACACGTCACCATCAAAAAACAATACGCAACCGCTAAGACGTTTTGTACTTAACTAATTCATCTCCGCGAGCAGGGGAACGTCGAGGAATGCTGTCCTCCGGCGTTACTCTTGCGCCGGGAATTGTTAAACTACCTGCCTAAGCGCGAGCTACTCTATATTCCAGCAGGAACGAGAAATAGGCGGGTGAAACCGCCGACGTTCTCTAGTCTAAAAATAAATGAAACAAAAACATACTTCTTTAACTGAGATATGTAAATAGGTACCTAAATGTAATCAAGATGATTGCAGATAATATTTTGATTGTTATAAGATATCTTTACAAAACTGTATAGATGGTAAAGAAGCCAGTATAAATTTTTTCTCACAAGCATAAAAGTGAACAATTAACTACGCTTTAACGTTGTTATTTTGCATCACAAATAAACAATGAGCAATCATTTACACAAGAAACGTCTTACAAATCCTTAGCCATATTATAAAGGCGAGAGTTTTTATGTATGTTTGTTACTCTTTCACGCAAAAACTTCTAAACGGATGTTGATGAAACTTTACAGTAATATAGCTTACATATCAGAATAATACATAAATCACATTCTATCCTACAATTCCCACGGGAACGAGAACTACACGGGTGAAACCGCGGGCGTCCTCTTGTTAAAAACATTGCAATCCCTGCAGTTCCACCCGCGAACTGTTCGCGTGGGAATATTTTTATTACCCGTCGAAAAAACGGAGGAGTATCTCAAGTAGACGCGTGATTTTTTTTATTTTTATTCATAAGTTAGCCCTTGACTGCAATCACGTAGGAGGAGTAGGTTGAAAGCTTTACCAATTTCTGTATGTCGATTTTAAAAAATACATCCTATGAACACCTAGCTTACGTCGGTTTGATCGCCCCGCCTTCAGTTCGACTGTCAGTCCAATATGGCAAAATGTCATTGGAGAATACCGATATCCGCTTTGCTACCGTTATACAGTGGCTTCAAAACCGACGGTTTTTTTTTTTCAAAAATTGACATACTTCCTGTACGTCTTCGTATCAGAGCGCTAAATCTCTTGGTAGTACGTCTTTGCCGGCAAGGTGGTAACTAGCATTCAACCAGACAAATCGGAGTGAAAAGCATGTATGTTAATACAGGTTATAATCTCTGTGTTAAAATGCATTCAGATCCGTTCAGCATTTGTGTAGATGTTAATGGTGTAAATAACCTAACTTTTTATGTACCTACCTGCTTGTTGGATTCTTGAACTTATGTTTTTCCTTGTCCTTAAAGGCGCTAATTAGTTTGTGTGCCAACCCTGAACTAAATCGACAACTCTAAATACGAGTACATTTTCAACAGCGTGCCTATATTCCTTAGAGATCATAGTAGTTCATAGTTAAGTTAGGTTTATTTTAATTAATAGTAAAATAATAATTTTATTTTTAACTGATATCTCTATAAATGAATGGTGAAAAAATAAGTAACGAATAGAATAATAAGAGAATAACCCTCCTTCTGACGCAGTCGAATAACAAAAAGAAAACAAATCAGAATTCTCTAATAACTTTTTGTCGTATTGGACTTTCTGAAAATGGGATAATTTTCAAGAATCGACATACAGAGGACCCTGTTGTGCGACGATCACATAGACTGATTATGATGAAACTTTAATAGATAAATATTATTTTAAAATGACTGTACACGCACAGTAAACTAATATTAAACATAATAACATAATACAGCATGCGACCACGCTATACAATTACATTACATGCCCGCTGTATTGAAGGTTTTTGTGTTTTTTTTATTTAACTATAACGACTTAACGCTTGACTGTGTACTGAGCTGATGTTTTAGTTTTGAATTATAATCAAGCGGATTCGACCGCGATTTCACCCGTTAAAATTAAAATATATAAAACAAACGTACAGACAAAGTATAAATCGATTTATGACAAATTGATTTTTGATGTAAGTCATCATTATCAGACTATTAATAGGGCCAGGCCACCCTCCAACTTATCGTTCCCTCTGAGGCACAGGGGTGTAACACCACTAAATTCCCGACTTCGAGCTTGGAACTGGACAAAAAGTTTGTAGAAGAATAAAATACTCAAAATTATTCCGTGACCCGACCCAGGATACGAACTCAAGACCTCGTATGGTAATCGTAGTCTGTGATGTAAATGCCGTAGCCAAAGGCAGAAATCGGTAAGTCATTCTAGATCATGACACAAAACTAGGAGCATCAACGACATATGGTGAAATCTCACCCGATTTCATTTCTATGTCACTAAGATGTTATCTAGTAAACTATAACGTGACTAGAAAATATAAAAAAAACCTAGACATGTTGCGGAAAACGTAGGAACTAATGTATTCTATTAGTATTGACGTTTTCTGTTTACTGATATTTTTACTATATAATATTGTGTAAAAAACTAAGTTGAACACCTAACAAAAACAAAATGTGTAAAGCTAAATAAAATTAATTACAAATTTTTTGCTTACTCTGATGCTGCAAGAAACATCGACAAAAAGAATTTTTAGCGCATGAGAAATCTTCCGACCATAACATATAGAAAAAACAAATATTCTTTTTAATATTCTCTAATTTTAAACGATATTAATAGAGGAGGTTTCCAGACATTTTTCTCATAGACCACTTTTAAAATTTATTTGGTCCCGGACCCCGGTAGACCCCTATCTACATACGTACATACCATCACGCCTCATTCCGACAGGGAAAGATAGAGATTCTTCCACTTGCCACGATCCTTGTTTATCTCTCTTGCATCTTCTTGTACCCCATCTACATATCTACCATTTCCCTAAATGCAATATTTTACAAGTAACAGTCGCTAAACTGCTTGAAGTAGATATTGTCTGCCTACATTGTAAAGTGCAGTGAAGCCTACATTTTAGTTCTTTACTATGAAATTTCATAAATTTTCGTGGACTCCACTCTCGTATTGTGAACCCATTGTTCGTCAACTTAGACCCCCAGGCTCACGCGAACCCCTAGGGGCCACCTGGCTGGAGGGATGGAGCTCCGCCCTGTGTTTTCAAGGATAATTCTTAAAAGTAAAAATTAAGGTATTACTTGCAAATTTTTATTTCGGAAAGATTTTACACATTTTTCAGCCTACTACACGTCATACGAGATAGTTTAATCGAACATCCTTCCTATTAATATTTATTATACATATAAACGCGATTGCTATGGATGAAGGTTTGTTACTCTTTCACGCAAAAACTACTAAATGGATTTTGATGAAACTTTACAATAATACAGTTTATACATCAGGATAATACAAGGGCTACTTTTTATCCCGACGTTGTTACGGTGACGAGAGCTATGCGGGTGAAACCGCAAGCGACCTCTAGTGTATAATATGGCGCTATTGTTAATCTCGCTCGCTAACTCTAAATAAAGGATATCCGGATTTATTGAAATATACGCAGTTAAAAAAACTTATTTAACTAATTAACAATTTCTTAACAGCTGTTGAGTTTTAACAAAGGCCCGGAACATTGTAACTGCGACCGACGTAACGCACAGTTTATGCATATTGTGATAAACTGCAAAAAGTGTTAATATAAATTTAAATACTTTTTAATTTATATACAATTTTCCTGCTTCATCCTTACCTTGAAATATTCAAGATTAATATAATTTAAATACAAAAAATAATTTAATGTCTTCGTAACATAATATAGAATGGAGTCGCTTCTCGCCGTCTGTACGCTTTGCAATTTTTAAACTACGCAACGGATTTTGGTGGAGTTTTATATTCACTATAGAATTCATAAATAAGGTTTTTCATTTACACGCGGACGAAGTCTCTAGTTATACCAATATAAAACAAAATCATATAAATTACACCACTCGTGAGAGGCTTCGGCAGTGGCTAGTGCCCTACCGTCAAATACGCACCGCCACCGCCGATGTCGTGTAGAAACCAAAGGTATGGATTTCATCCTACTCCTAACAAGTTAGCCCGCTTCCATCATCATTCCACCATCAAGTTTGGTTGCAGTCAATGGCTAACTTGTAATGAATAAAAAAAACTTATTACTTCAAAAGAAGGGAACGGCTCTGAATGAAAATAAGACCAGTAATAGATTATAGCTTGGAATAGCACCTAGGGTGGATTCATTGGTTAATACGAGTGAATCCGCGAGGCATATCTATCTAGCAAAATGTAACCTATGATAAAATACAATATTGGATTTATGTGATAGTATACTTGTTGGTTAGATTATGTTATTATATGATTTTTACGATTTAATAATGTTAATTAAATTTTTTGAACATCTTGCCCAAACAACTGATCCATGTATCTAGTGACCAACGTGCTGGTGCTTATTTAGAAAAGAATAAGTCTTGCTATTCAGAGGGGAAATAGCCCCAGTGTGTTGGGCACCTTGCCTTTGGGTGAACAATTAGATGAAATGAAGTTTTACAAAAAGAATATACCATGTAATTGTTCACCCAGAGGCAAGGTCCCAACGCAAGATATTAAAAAAAATTTGGTATCCGATTACCATAGACGCATAGCCTCAAACGCAAGCGCCACAAATATAAAACTATTTAGATAAGACTGCGTATTTACGGCGCTTAAGGGTTTGAGCATATTCAGCAGCGGTGCCAGAAGCTTGTGCGTCATAAATGTGACGTTGCCAACGTATTAGACACATAGATTACATCATTTTTAAAATTACCATTTTCATGGTACCTATTTCTTACATACAAATTATAATAAAATTATTATTATAAAAACAAAAACCCGACTACATAGAATTTATGAACTGAAAAGAGAAAAACAAGGATCACTATATCTATATAAAATTCTAAATACTTTATGGAGATGCAAGCGGGGACAAAATACTTTATTTTCTGCGGGGAAAGAAAGATCTACCAAAACTACGTTTGTCCCCGCCTGTAGCACCATAAAGTATTTAAAATTTTATATAGATATAGTGATCCTTGTTTTTCTCTTTTCAGTTCATAAATTCTATGCAGTCGGGTTTTTTGTTTTTATAATAATAATTTTATTTGAGACTTTTTTGTTTTAGTTTATGGTATAGAAATGATACGGTACACTTTTTGCCATTTTTTGTTAAAACAGCAGTATAAACATGATATGATATATATATTTTTGAAATGGTCTTTTTACCACGTTTCATTTGATACCCATATTGCGAAGATAAGAGAAAGAAATACACACATCCCCCCTTTTTTCCCCCATTTACAGCCACCATTTATATAGCCTATGTCACTACCACAATTTAACGAATTTAACGACACCTCACTTGTCAAAATCCGTTCAGTCGTTTAGGCTGTAGCGCGTGCCGAAGAAATGGACATACATGTATGTATGTCCATTTCTTCCAGACACACATGTATGTATGTCATCTTCTTTCATATACAAACATACAAACAGACATACGCTCGAAAAACATAACTCTCCTTCTGACGCAGTCGGGTAAAAAGTGGACAAAATTGAGAACAACAAGATTGTTAATCCAACATAAGCTAAGCCGACTAAATCATTGTGAGCGGATAATCCTGACAATTTGATTTTACATACGTACATACATAATATCACAGATCCACAATACACACACAATACCACATCCCTCCATTTGCCACGGTCCTTGCATACTTCCTTAGCATCTTCCACTCTCATTAATCCTTTCATACAAGTTCTTCGGCTTAAGGTACTCTTGACCTAGCCATTATTTAAAATGTCCTGATTTTGGTCCAGGAACATTCGCCTAGGTCTTCCCCGTTCCAACATTTCCACTAAACCTATCCCAATAAATCTCTTGTTTTAATCTTCTTTTATCCATTCTCTCTACATGCCCAAACCATCTAAGCATCCCTTTCTCAATTTTAGTCACTACATCTTCTTTTACACCTTGGTATAAATAAAATATGTCACAATTCTCTCTTTATCTATTGATGCGCATATCGTAGTCTATACTAATATTATAAAGAGGAAAACTTTGTTTGTTTGTAATGAATAGGCTCAAAAACTCCTGGACCGTTTTTAAAAATTCTTTCACCATTCGAAAGCTACATTATCCACGAGTAACATAGGCTAAATTTTATTTTGGAAAAAAATAGGGTTCCGTAAAATATTTGGGTTTTTCGGACACAAGGTGTAAAACATCAACCAGAAAAGTTACTTTTTTGCGTACGCTGCCTGAACTATAAAAGATAGAACCATAAGATGTTCTAATCAATTGGAGATCTTATAAATATCTACAAAAAAGTCCGCGACACATTATACCTATCTATGTCGAGTGAGGCACAACAACCATTTTTTTTATTAAAAATCTTAATTTTTTTTGGACTACATTTAAACGCATTTATTTTACTCATGCTATAAATCCTTATCAAAATAAATTATTTCATCACTAAGTACAGTTTATGTAGATAGTATTTGGTATTTAAAAGATTAAAATTGGACGCTTGGTTTTGAAGTTATGGCGAACTTAAAATATTACTATTTCTGCGTTGCGAAGTGAGCGTCACCAAGACGGGGGCGCGCGTGCGGGAGGGGAGTTTAGATCTATGTTATATGTATACGATGATGAATTAAGAATTCGATCTTTGTTCAAATATCTATTTAGTACACGGAAGGGTTTGTTCGTTTGTTTAAACGGGCTAATCTCTATCTGCGTGTCGGATTGTAAAATTATTTTTGTTTATTCTGAAGGCTAGACTCAAGAGTGAAATATACTATTTAATATCAATTTATAGCTTGCCATAAATGTATATTTTAAATGTTAATGTACTGAAATGTCATACAGTGTTTAACAAAAATGTAGATCTTTAGTACACGGGACGGGACGAAGGATATTGGTTGACGGCAAACTATAAAAAAAATTAAATTGAGAGGGGGAGCGGGGAATGAGCAGACTTTATATGTGACTTTCAAACATTTTGTATGGAAGTCTGTCTTTAAAATTAGAAGGGTACCTAAGAGGTTTTCACGCGGACGAAGTCGCGGGCGACTGCTAGTACTAGATAAAGTATCGCGTAAAATGGAGAAACATGGAGACCAGTTAGATAGTCACACGTCAACTACAAACAAACAGAGTTACAGAATAGGGGTGAGTGGAACACAAAAATTCTTGGCGGCAGATGTAGGCATGGCGTTTGTACTTCCCCTGACAAACGCGTATCACAAGAAGCTCTACTACTACCAAATTTTTCGTTAAAATATCAACTATTAAATTGATGCGTCCAAGATTCTCTTTTCCCAAATTCTTAAGGATGATAGCGGTCGAGTGTTTTTAAAGACAGTAAAGTTGTTTTAACGAGCCGCCTGCAATACTTATCGCTTCCTTTGAAATGGTGAAAGAGAGTAATAATAATGTAAAGAACACTATTTACTTAGGAGCCGTATTAAATGGTCTCTTTGAAAGTCGTTTGAGTGAGATTAATTCTTTCACTCTTCTTGTTCCATGCTCCAAAAGTGGAGTCTCCAAAAACAGGTATTAAAAATTACTATATGATTATCATCAGTACACTTCTAAATGGCCTACTACTGATCCATGTCTCACCTTATAGCAATGTTGATCAACTCCGACGCGGGTTGGCGAGTTAAGTCACCACTTACTTACTTATACTTTCCTTAATAGCTAAAAATGCCTAAAATATAACAAACAAAAGTGCAGAATCATTCAAAATAAAAAATCAATTACATAATCGTGAAAAGTGACGGGCAAATGTTTAATGCGATCAAATGTAAACAAAAAGTGGTGCATTGTAACTTTCTCGGCAATGTTTCTTCGGTTTTGTTGTGCCACAGTTACATTGATCTCGAGTGCATACAACTAAAGCATAATAATATCTATCAGTGCTGTTAAATGGCAGTCATTGTCCTCGTCCCCTCAAGTAAGAACAATAAGTAATTATTGAAAAAGGATAAACCCACTCGAAAGTATCGCCAAAAGTATCTAACTGCTAGTGAGAGGACTAGTGCTTAAGCTTTGTAGGTTCTAATAATAATAAAATACTGGTGGAATTTCAATTAGGTAATATAGATTTGATTTGATTTAATATATGTAACATTATCACCCTAAGCACGCCAACTCGCATTGGAACGGCGTGGTAGGTCTACGCTCCAAATCCCCTCTCCAATAAGAAGGGAGGCCTAGCCCAGTAGTGGGCCGTACAAAGGCTGGTAATGATGATGATTAAAGGATTTATAGCAATGAGATCGGACGTGGAAAATTCAGTTAAATAACTGCAAAATCCGAATACAACGTGGATGAAGTCGCCAGTAATTGTATAGGTAATCATATTTGTTAATTTTGTTTTGTGCTATTTGTAAAGAGGTATACTGCTCTATGTGCGACCTTACTTAAGCTTCTAACTAGTGTTACGCAATTTCCCGTAAAACATTTTTTTCATGCGAACTTGCATCACTTCTGGCGTCCATATGTATATCGCTCAAAAGAATCACAAAGCACTACCATTACCATTTATTTTCAAGCCTCAAACCGGTTACCATTAAGTTAATGATAGCAATTCTGTGCTTACGTAACGGTTGTAGTAATCATTTAGTAAAACTTGTTAGATAAACGTATGCACGAGTATAATTAATAGATACGAGAAATATACTAATAATCCTTACAAATATCCATGGGCGTAGTGAGATACGTGCGGGAGTAGTTTACCCCTCCCCCCCTAGAAAAGGGGGGGCGTCACTGATAATTTGTAACGCTTACGAAGTCCATAACTCGCGATATGCCCGAAGCGGGAATCAGGATGAGATGAGAGGCTATTGTTGCGCCGTTAGCGCATCTACGATTTTCTTGCCAATATCTTCTGAGAAATACTTTGACAGCCTCCGTGGCGCAGAGGTATACGCGGTGGATTTATAAGATTGAGGTCCTGGGTTCGAATGAAATTTTTTAAATTGGTCCGAGTATCGCTGGTGGAGGGCCTCGGCCCTCGTTTATTACCACCCTATCGACAAAGACGTACCGCCAAGCGATTTAGCGATCCGGAACAATTTCGTGCAAAAACTGAAGGGGTGTAGATATTATGCTACTCCTAACAAGTTAGCCCGCTTTCTAACATACATCATCATTTATTATGAGGTGTATGTGTAATGTAATGAATAAAAAACATTACCCTCCTTCTTACGCAGTCGGGTAAAAAATAATAGTAATAACGTTCTTATTTCACGGGGTGCATAAGTAGGTGACACTGTAGAGCACGGGTAGTCCAAAATACGTGAAGAAGATAAAGTTATTTAAAGTTTTGCGTAATGAATAAAATACATAATATATTAGGTACTTTTGTTTTGATTTTCATTATCATATTTTAAACGACGAAAATACGGAGGAGATTCTCAATCCGACGTGTAGATATATTTTTTAACCATTAGATACCTACTAGCCGACAGACAGCAAAAAACAAATGGTTTTGCTTTATTTCATTGTAAACAAGTATTTGTTTCTAATTCAATGCCAAAATCATATTCCAAAGTACAACTAAATCCAAAGTTCAAATCAATAATTTAAAGCATTAACTCTGAAGGCTTCATTCACACAGCATCCAATCCGAATCTGAGAATTCTCGATACGTAGTAACCGAAAAACTGTTAGGCCTTAGATCACTTGGGAACGCTTGATCACTTGGTAGTAGGTATGTCTTTGCCGGCAGTATAGTAACCTGACCCGGATCTGTTCAGAAAATTTCAACCAGATCCGCCGAGTTATAAATATAAAACCTTCGTCTTATAAATCCACCATGCATACCTCTGTGCCACAGATATTCCATCGACAGATATGCCATCAAAATATTTCTTAGGGTGAAACCAGGTTTTTATATAGTGGAGGGCAAATAATGGAGTGGAGAGAAAATCGTGTTTTTATCGACGATTTAATCAAAGTAATGATGCACGGCGCAACAGCAGCATCTTATCTCATTCCGCTTCCCGCTCCGCTCCTATCACGTATGTGGAGTTCGAGAGCATTTCAAATTATCAGTGACCAACCGTTCTTCTAGGAGGTGAGGGGAGGATTCAATGTACTCTTTCCACGGCCAGCTAAAAACCAGCGCTGCATGGTCTTATAGAAGACATAACATTGAATGTCAAATCCCTATTAATACAAATGCCATCTTAATTAATTTCTAACATATTTATTTACTGTTTGGCAAAAACAGTAAATAAAACATTTTTACCTTAACAATGCATTTAAAACAACAGAGAGACATTTAAAACGTTGCCGAAATTTTACACATATTATAAAAAACAAACATATATGTGTGATTACAGCATTAAGATAAGATGAGCAAGAAAAGGACAAGTATCTAATTAAATTAACTATCTGTACTAATGTATTTATTTATATAATGTTCTCGTATATTTTTTAGGAAATACCTATTGGTACCTATTCCTTCAAACACGTCTTCTTAATTTATGTTTTTTTATTTTATTTATGTTTTTTCACAGTCATTAAAGAGTTTCACAGTCATTTATTTTTATTTCCTACTCGTATACCTAGTACTGTATTACAGAAAATCACGTACAAGTACAACGTAGCTATCATTATTGTCATGCACGCATACGTTTAAACTACCTATTACGATCTCATGTAATTGTTTACATGATATAATATAACATAGCATAACACATTATCTGCAGAGATCACCCATTAGCGATAATCATTAGCGATAAGGCCGCCAATTGTTCATTTGTATTTTCCTTTTTTTAAATGACTTGCATATTTTTTAATTAAATTGAAAATTTAAAACATTAAGCAAAAATGTAATCCGCTATTTTGTAGTCATTTCGTTGGTGGGAGGCTTCGGCCGTAGGTTTAGCGTTCCAGTACGATGTCGTATAGAAACCGTAAGGGATGTGGATTTCATCCTGTTCCTAACTAGTTAATCCGTTCCGTCTTTGATATAGCATCATCAGGTGTGATTGCAGTTCACAACTAATGTTGCGCATTCATGGAAATACTGGAAAAGTAGAGACCAATAAGTATACAGCAATTAATTACGTTAAACTTTATTTACATATTTCAAAGTTTCAAAGATTTATTAAGCTTGTTACACAGAGCACCAGAAAACGCTATCACAGAAAGAGAGCACATAAGAGACAGTAACCATAGATAATTAATAGTCATAGACTTCAACCTTAATTGCTACCAACAAGAACTACATTTTAATGAATAAAATACTTCAGCCCTTACTACCACAGTTTCTGGTTATGGCCATCTAGAACCGATTTACATTAAAGATAACTAATAACACTCCCAAGTAATTCTTATTTTAAACAAAAAAGAAAATTAAAATCGGTTCATCCGTTAGGCAACAACGATACCACAGACTAATTCCCACACACATACACTAACTCAAACACAAATACTGTGTATGTATCTGTGTTTATGTTAGTATACTTCAAATTTATAATACTCCGTCAATTTTATCTCGGGGTTTAAAAAGGATGTTCTCAATTCGACGAAGTAGTATTGTATATTGTAGCATATTGTTTATAATGTTTATTACTTCAAACTCCGTGATTTATTGAGGATTTATTGAATATCTAGCCATAAAATTAATTATGAGCGTAATCGTAAATTTAATTATAATTTAAATAAAGTTTTATAGACCTGAAATAATCTATAAAACTCCGCCATAGCATAATAACAACCACTGATTACGGTTGCTTATTTTAAAACTCGATATTTTTTGGGGATTTGGTATGTGCATCACTAGCGCTTATGTTATTCAAAGATCGACTAGTAATATTATATTGCGGAAATATTTCGTTTTGTTATGAAATTCTGCTGCTGTGACCGCCAGACGCTCTAAAATTTTAAATTTATTGATTGAAGAGAGGTCTTTGCTCCGAGTTCATATCTACGAAGGCCTGTGACCATTCGGTAATAAGATTAGGATTCAATGCAGATTTATTTGATGCAAGCATAAGGATCTGAGTTAGTAGCCAACGACGACATGTCGTCAAATATTTCTATACTACTGCTATAAAGCTAAAGACTTTGTTTGTTTGTTTGAACGCGTTAATCTCAACAACTACTGGTTCTAATTAATAAAATATTTTTGTTTTTGATAGTCCATTTATTAAGAAAGGCTTTAGGCTGTATAACATCATGCTGCAACCGCTAAAAGCGAATAATCAGTAGAAAATGTGGGAAAATGAGAATAGTTATTAATCTTTGAGTGCTAATATAATATAAGGAGTAACTGAGGCAATTTTTATTTTCGTAATCTTATTGATTTGAATTGCACGCGGACGAAGTCGCTGGCATCCTCTAGTTTTATATGTATCTATTTATATATCGCTATCTGCGTGTCGTCCGCCACTAATCATATTTCATAACCGTCCATACAGACCTGTCGCTACGATATGTCGTCTGCAGTCAGCTACGAAGTCGCACCTTTAGCCATATTTTTAACCCTAGAGAGCTAACCTTCATATATACCCCTTTAAAGCTAACCATTCGTCGTATTAACGAGTAATATTTGAAGTATATAAATTTATAAAACGATACACATATTTGAACATTTTAATGTTTAATTATGTTAAACATGTATTATTCTATTGAATAAAACGGTATTTTTCGATATTTTAACAAAAGTATTTATTTTGTTCCTTATAATCTAACACACTAGTTTTTTGAGGTCAAAATAAAGCCTTGCTTGGAAAAAAACTATAAATAAATTACAACAAAAAATTCCTTTTTTTTCTTGGACAAATATAAATTATAAGAGTCTCATTTTATTAGAAAAAATATAAAACTTAAAATTTTAAAGCGCTTTTGTGGCACAAAATCAACTTTGTGTTCACCACACTGCATTTTGTGGTAAACACAAAGTTGATTACGCAATATATCCTTTTCTGTGGGGACAAATACCACAAATTTTACTTCTTCTGCTGTTTGTAGCTTCAGTTGATATAAAACTGGTTGATCAGTGACTCTCACTTTCACCTTGACCTTCATCACTCTTCAATCCTTCTACTTTCAAGATATCTTTATTTTATTTTTCATGTGTGGGCATAGTAACCATTTCCAGTCGGCCATGCAGTTTCTTTAGAAATATATTGTACATCCAGTATATTGGTCTTCTGGTGACATCTACAATATTTATTGCAGCTGCTCTATTTGAAACATTCCCTTCCTGGTCAATCAAACATGACAACTTAAAATACTCGAGTTAATATCTGAGTTTTTACCGAAGACGAAGGTGAAAAACGATTTTGGTGGTATGGAAAACTTTCTTCATTATCAGAAAGCTCATATTGAGTATCGCTTTCTACTTCATCCACTTTCAAATTATCTTCTGTTTAGAGCTTCCATTATTCTCCCTAGTATCAGTCCACAATGTGGACACCTCCGCTGTTCCGATATCTCCCTCTTCTAATAAAAGCCTCGCAATAACTTCATCTAGCAGGAATCGTTATCGGTAAAAACCGAAAAAAATAAATACGTTAGTTACAGTAATAATATACACAAAAGCTAACCATTCGTCAAAATGACGAATATTGTTGTAATATATCTGTAAATCATGTACTTACCGGCAAAACGCCGTCGTCACCTGCGAGCACTCGACGGACACTATTTTGACTAGAGTCGGCAAAGTAATCAGCGCGCGCAAAGAAAAGAGAAAACGATATTTCTATTTCGTGTTCGTCAATTTGACGAAGGTTAGCTTTCTAGGGTTAAACACCATTTCCCTTGTTTTGCTCAATGTAAAAATATACATAAAAATGTATAGTTTCAAATAACAAAACTTAGTATTGTTAAAATGTATAACGGCTGAAACTCACGTCACGGCACGTCGGAGTATGACCGACTAGTTTCGAACCCATACGGGGTCCTTACTCATGAGCTTGCTTGTTCAAGTAACGCGGCGTGAAACAAACTAAGATTTAATAATTAATTTTTAACATTTGTCTTTAAATGTTGTTTTCAAAGAAAATAAAACCGCAACGTTACGTGATCAGGATGGTAACCAAAATGCCAATGATTCGTTTATGCAAATTGTTTTATCGATGTAGTCGAATAATATTTTATTCTATTGATGTGCTATCGTGGAGTGACCAATGACCAATTTTTAATTGCAACAATTTTCTTTCACTAATAACAGCGTTGTTGATTGATGCATACGCACGGGCATTAGCTTAAGCAACATAGCATTTAAAGATTTCGCGCGAATTCAAATGGGAAATAGGACTTATTATAATTTGAACTAAATTTTAATTAACTTTGTTAATTTACTAGCTAGCTAGCTAGCTAAGTTGCCTATGTGACTTGGATTACGAGGACCCGAATCGGCCCTGCGGCGGGCTGCCGGGAATCAAACCCGGGGCCTCCGTCTTATAAATCCACCGCGTACCACTGCTCCACGGAAGCCGTTTTACGATATGAAAGTTGGGTTGATCCTAAATGAAACTCGTATGTAACAATGGTGTATTACTCAAAATAATTATAAAAGTAAATTACACTAGTTCACTACTGACTAAGTTACAGTAAGGCTTTTCGTAAAAGTTGAGCGTTCAAGTATTGGAACGGCGCATATTCGAACCCCGCGAGAGACTGGCGTGTGTCAGGGCGAATTTGCAACCCCAGTTTTGCGCGTACGCCCAGTGGCGGGAAAGATATTCCCGCGCAAGCATATAGCTATGGCGTGGCAATTTTGCCAACTTAAATAGTGCGTTTGGAAACCGCCACACCGTCAATACAAAATATACTACAATACAAATAATACAATACTATAAATATATTAGCAATAGAAGTGCAAAAAAGCAGGAGCCTGTTAATAATACTTAAAAAGGTGTAGTATATTTTATGATTAAAACTACCATAAATTTTAATTACCTAAGTGGAATTCAACATAACGTCAGTAATAAATTTAATTATAAATCTATTTAAAAACATTTTTATCACGATAAATATACATAATGTCGTTTATAGGTGTCGTTAAAAAGACCATCGAATGCTTATCCCATGCTATCCAGGATTGACACAATATACTTTCCCTTTCTAAAATATTTTTTAGAGAATATTTGTCAGATATTTTAAACATGAGCAATATTTTCCCTTCCTTCCAATAAGTCATACAGCGAGGAATGATTTCGAGACCAAGACCTCTCGACATTGAGCCCGACCTCTATACCGTACAGCTAGTAACGCCTTAGACCTACTTTTGGCCCTAAACACTTATTTTATGTATTCTGTGATATTGTTACTTACGCTGATGTTCCTCAATCACAATTATTCTGCCTCACGAAAGATAGAGAAGAGTTCATGAAGCTGACTGCCAACCTTCGCTAGTCGGAGAGGCATAATATACTCCTTTTTCGCAATTACTCTCCTTCACACAACTTTACCGTCTATACTTGCAACGTGATAATTTGCATGTAAAACTCTGGTGCGTGACTCAAACTCGAAAAAAATATCAAACATAAATACGATTGAGGGAGAGCGCACAGAGCACAATATTATTAGTCTCGAAAATTTATCTAGCTCCAGGCTTGACAAAAGAATGGAACAGTCAAGTAGTGGTCGCTAGATGCATAGGCTGATTAGCAAGATAAAGGGGTGTGTGAGTAGAAAACATGATGCGGTCGTAACATTCTGGACGCGTGGTTTACAAGGCTCAGGATATTTATGCAGTAGGTACCTAAAACGCATAAAGAAAATAGATTCCGCAATATGCATGTACTGCTCACGATGACGATGACGGAGCACACAATATTTCACTGCTCAAAGTTTAACATTGATAAAAATCGGTTAATATACAGCTGGGGAGCCAGATTGAAGGGCAGAATCAGAGCACCTTAATGAGACGAAGATGAACTGGAAAGCGCTAAGAAGTTACTTAGGAAACATAATTAAAATAAAGGAGAAGGATGAAAGGACCAGAAACGGGAGACACAGACAAGGGCACTGGTGGTAGGCTAGGACGGCAGGTACACCAGTGCCGAGGTGGTAGGAGGGGTTTTGAGCCGGAGCAGTTCCCGCCCTATCTGACGAGGATGTCCATTTCTCCTCCTAGGAAAAAAAGACGTGGATTTTAAAGAGATCTGTAAACATTAGCCGACTGCAGAGCCACATACACAGATAGGATATATATCTGTGCTCGCATAGCATAGCACACATAGCTCAGAGTCACTCAGCGGGCGATGAAAAGAGCAATGCTCGGAATACCTATCTCTGCGTGATCTAACCAGAAATGAGGAGATCTGCAAAAGAACCAAAGTACCGGTGTACTATGAATATTTTCATTTAATTGATTTCATTTCATGTCATAATTATTAATTATTACCTAATAGACCAACAGGTGTATTTACTGCCGTACTGTAAGATAGTGTTAAATTACAGACCGTGGGAACATAAACGGTTACGCTGCGCTATGCTACGCTGCGTTATATGCTGTGTTACGTATTGTTACGTCAAATTACGTTATAATACGTGTGCAGACTACAGCATCTAGAAAATATGTACCTAATAGAAATACATAATACTCTATCTATAACATTAACGATTTTAAATGACGCAAAAAGTGGGGTACATGTTAGTAAGTTGGCTGTAAATGGCATCATCGTCACTAACAGCTGGTGGACGTCAACTGCTAGACATAAACCCTTTTTAGGAACTTCCAAAAACGATCCTGACCCGCCTGTGTTCAGTCCACCTAGTGGAGGTCAACCAACACTACGCTTTTCGCAGGGTCGCCATTCTAATATGGTATTAATCTTTCTAAATAAATCGGAGTAATATATTTTTTTTGATGAATGTGACCTTATTGAACTGTAGTAAAAAGTAAACGCGTAACTACTTTTTATTTTATTTCCCGACATAATTTTGTTTTTAATTGCATATTAATATGTATTAGGTAAAGTTATAAGTACGTAATACGAGTAGGTTAATAAAGTCAGATCCTCGTTCATATACATAGGGTGTCCATATCAGATCATTCAATCATTAACACTGGGTGTCTTTTGACTTGTAAAAGTCTCAGTATGGTAATATTTTGAAAAAAATAATCAGTAAGGCTAAAAAGAAACATACAAACATACTTACATACAAATGCTGATAAACACATTACCACTTCTTAGCGTCGCGCAGTTGGTTTAAGGGGGCAAACCCCGTGAGTTGTAAGGGAACATATAAATAATGCAGACATACAGACAGGCAACAAGAATTTAAAGCATTCCGCAGAAATGCAATAACAAAAAATGACACAATGAACAACATAAATGCAAATGCCGAGGCCAACGACCCGAGCGACCATTAACAAACGCTTGGAATTTGTTTTGACAATCTTTTACGGGCAGTAGATTGTATGACTTTCACGTTCATCAGAGCACCACCTACAATGTGGACATCTTTGTCAAGAGTGAATAGGCACTGATATGTGGTAGTAATGGCTCGATAGAAGAAATCCTGGCCTTTGATCATAAGGAATATTTAGTGCGCCAGCCAATATTGACATAATCATCATCAGCTAGTGGCCGTCTCATACTGACAATAGACCTCTTTTAAGGACTTTCAATAATCACGGTATTAAAACCATTTGCATCGAGCGACTCCCTACAATTCTTTTACGTCGTTGGTACACAAGGAGGTCAATACTTTAGGACTCCAACGTCCTCAACGAGGTTCTGGTGACCGACGTATAGCAGTACAACTATTACCATTTAGAATAGATTTTCTAAATAACACAGGTCATTGGACTGTAGCGACACCGACAAGTAAAATCTAGCCTTGCAGTGACGTACCTAGACCAGTAACAGCACAATGCGCAGGCCATGGAAGGACGCGGAAATGACCAGATAAGGAACATACCTGATTATTTTAAAGGCGTATTTATTAAACTTGCTCAGGGTTCATACAGCACTGCCTTCCTGAGCCGAACATAGTTACTATTGGGCTTTAACTTTAAGGATAGTTGCAATATTGACTACAACCAATTAGATACACAATTAATTTAAGAAAGAAATTGTCATTGTTATTATATTAGTTCGCAGGTCCATATCGTGTAGGACTCCTATTATGTATTAGGTACATACTCGTAACCACTTATTGTTTTCAACAACGAACTGCACGCCATTGTAATGCTAACTAAATACGATTATCGTTTTGTTTTTGCAAGGTCTGTATTTATTATGTATGTACCTACCTATACTAAAGCCAAACTCGATTGAGAATGCTTGTCAACATACAAATTAAAAATGAAGGTAGAAATGACTAGTCATTTCACACCTATTTTTTTTAATTAACTAGTTAATGACGAATCCATGACATTAAATTAGATTAGTAAGCTTAAAACTAATTAATATATTCAAAGTGTTTTAAATAATATTTTTAAAATAACAAAACATAATTTTAAATTTGCGTTTTCTACCTCCATTTTAAAATTGTTTGTTATTAATAGAGAATGCTTGTCATTCTCTATCGAGTTTGGCTTTAGTATAATTAAGTTTATTCGTGTTTACCTGAATCTACCTAAGGGCTTTTAGAGCTACAATTCCGGGCCTGAATATATAAAGGGCCCCAATCTTTATTGAAATATTATTTGCTGCATTCTAAGCCGGAGTCTAAGTCCGTGTCCGGGCATAAAATACCCACAATTTATTTTATATAAATGTTTTTCGTATATAGTTTTGACGTACAAAACATTTTTTCAGAAACTGTTCCACTATAATACAAACCTGAATATTTTGGGTTATTTTGTTTACCACAAACGTAACTTGAATATTTTGGGTATTTCAGTAGGCCGCTAAGTAGAATTAGCCCAGGGCCCCACCAACTCGCGATCCGCCCCTTTTTTTCTGCCCCTGCTTATTTTGCTACTCCTTTTTACCCGACTGCGTCAGAAGGAGGGTTATGTTTTTCGAGCGTATGTATGTATGTATGTATGTATGTCCATTTCTTCGGCACGCGCTACAGCCTAAACGGCTGAACGGATTTTGACATGTGAGGTGTCGTTGAATTTGTCAAAATTGTGGTAGTGACATAGGCTATATACATTTTCAAAATGGCGGCTGTGAATGGGGGAAAAAAGGGTGGATGTGTGTATTTGTTTCTCTTATCTTAGCAATATGGATACCAATTGAAAGGTCGTAAAAAGACCATTTCAAAAATATAAATATCATATCATGTTCATATTACTTTTTTAACAAAAAATGGCAAAAAGTGTACCAAGTGTACCGTCTCATTTCTATACCATAAACTAAAACTAAAAAGTCTCAAATAAAATTATTATTTTAAAAACAAAAAAAAATCTGTATAAAATTCTAAATACTTTATGGTGCTGCAAACAGGGACAAAATACTTTAACCTGCGGGGAAAGAAAGATCTACCAAAACTACGTTTGTCCCCGCCTGCAGCACCATAAAGTATTTAGAATTTTATACAGATATAGTGATCCTTGTTTTTCTCTTTTCAGTTCATGACTTCTAAGCAGTCGGGTTTTTTGTTTTTATAATAATAATTTTTGTTTACCTGTGCATAATGTATATCTGTGTGAGAACATTGATGTTCGTTAAATACTTATTCGTAGCAAAATTTAAACGGCGATCGTGTACATTAATTTGTACAGATTGCCTTGGCCGAAATATTCGTACATCATAACTAAAGTGATAATTTAGGTTCATGGATGCGATACTGCACTTTCTGTTTATACTGCAACGCCAAAGCATGCATATTGTTACATACTGTAACTTGTGAAAAGTTATACGTTATTAGGTTATTAAAATTGGAAATTCCCGGAAATACGTATGATTCCTTATGTTACTGTCAAAGTATAACACTATACATAAAATCTTATTATATAATATGTGATGAAAAATATAAATCCTCATTTGACAGTCGAGTAAAAATGGAGCAGCTAGATAGCTCCTAATTTTTTTAAACTAAGTGCCAATTTTAGACTGGGCTTATATAAGGGTGTTTAAACCCCCCCCCCCCCCCACACATATATATCTATGTGAACGAAATACCACTAAACTCGAATGACTTGAAATGTATCTAGTTGCAAATTTCACGATGTAGGCACTTCTTCCACTAACAATAACTGCCATATAATATGGCCTCTTTGTAGGGAATAAGGTCGGTTGGCCACGCTGTCACCTAATGGTAAATGTGGATGTAGTCTAAGACGGAACACATTTGCTTATACAATGCCTATACAGTCTTGTTTTAACTAAAAAACTTGCCTATTAGAAATCACATAGCAATTTCTTTAATACACATAATGCTCTTAAGAAAAGCACTTGTCAACATAACTTTAACTCAATTTCTACTCGAATATAAATACGAGTAAGTGTACCGAAAGCAAGAAATTATAATATCGTATGATAAAAACGCCATTGACATTCAGTTCGCGTGATTGTAACGTATCGTTACGTAACGTCAGACACGTTTTGATCATAACACGTGCATTCAATACAACCTCACACATTTTGTTCTGCAGTATCCATACAAACTGCCGATTATTTCAATGGACATTTGCAACAGTATGTTAACCCACATTTCATCATCATCATCATTATCAATCTATTAATGACCCACTACAGGGCCAGGCCTCCCTCCTTATAATAGAGTGGATATGGAGCGCAGACCCACTACGCTGTCACAACGTGGGTTGGCGGGTTTAGGGTGATAATGTTTACTCATTAACTATTACTATTTGATATTGATTATCGTGACTGGACTATAGTGCTCTCTGAGGCACGGAGGTGTAATACTCACTACCAATTTCCCGACTCTTGACTTAGAATTTACTGAATATTTCTTAGAAGAAAATAACTTTTACAAATTAATTGTTCCACATCACGAATCAGGATTCGAATACAGGACCTCGTGATCGAAGCTACATAGGCTAACCACTGGATCAACGAGGACCACAGCAATGCTGCTTGTTGGCAGAACTGGTGGTACAGGACGGGACAGTACTTTCCCGGACAACCTCTGTCACATAAACCTCTACTTCTCTTTACTATTCTGTCAGGCTTCCTTAAAGCACGTAACATTTTTTTTGACCTTTCATGATATTTGACGGCATCCGTAGCTCAGTGGATTTATAAGACGGAGGTCCTGGGTCCTATTCCCGGCTCGGCCAAATAAGATTTTCTAAATTGGCCAGGTCTGTCTGGTGGGAGGCTTCGCGATATCGTCTACAAAAATTCTAAATGACGTTGTTTAAACGGCTAAACCGCATTAAAGACCGTTCAGTGTATCGAAGAACAGAACAAACATTTGGGTTTCTCTCCTCATTGAGTTAAATTTTCATGACAAAGCATAGCTTTACATCTTCACCGAATTTTTTATTTAAAAAAATTACAATTGTACAATGGTTACCTGCACTGCATCTATAATATTATAAATAATGCAAAAAAAAAGTAGTTGACCCTCTACGAAGGTAAACCACTAATCAGAATTGCGCAATGAAATCCCACTATCAAGACTGATGCGTACAGAGGTTTTACTTATGATATTAAGTTTATTTATTTGTAGTCAGTCGCGTTATAATACGTGGTTATTAAAAAATAAAATTAACTTAAGTCTAAGGCCACATAGATTACACACAATTATAAAGATACAATACAATACAGCTTCGAATTCAAGAACAAACATTAATTTAAAAAGTAGAAAGTAATCCAGTGTCAGTGCAATACAAAAGTGCCCTTACAAAGCCCTTACCTATATGTCAATCCACTTTAATAATATAATAAATTAGGTGAGAGCTACTACGTAGAGTAAGTAGGTATTAATTAAAGCTACACGTAGTAAATTAAATATATATGCATTAAAAAAAGGAATGAGGGAAATTCACTTCCGTGCCCTAGAAATATACGTTAGGCGTCCCCGTTAGTAACCCCGCCAACCCGCCGCCAACCCGCCCGCATTAGAGTGGAGTGATGTATTAGAGCTCCATATCCTCCCTTATATGTAGGGATAACGGTCAGGCGTGATCGTAGCCTATCAAGTACCAAGCGCTAGCCTATATGCAGTATAAAAAAAACGAGGGAATCCTACGCATACAATAAGCCGAAGCTATTAAAAAAAATAATGGTGATGTGGAATTTTAAATGGTAGTGACCTTTGATTAGGTACCCTACATAGTGACTATAAAGTTACCATTTAAGTCGACCATGGTAATTCATAGGGTGATAATGTTTTATTTATTAACGATCACCATCAGATGATGATGACAGTGACCGGGACCGACGGCTTAACGTGCTTGGAATGTGTTGAGAATTAAATATTATCACCCTAAACCCGCCAACCCGCATTGGAGCAGCGTAGTAGGTCTATGCTCCATATCCCATCTCCTATAAGGTGGGAGGCCTGACCCTATAGTGGGCCGTTAGTAGGCTGATAATGATGATGATTACGATGATGGTAAATCTTTATTGTTTTGTCTATGGAATTAAATGTCTGTGGTGCCTACTGACGTAGGTGACACATGACAACCATATGACACAAAATAACGGAAATGACAATGACGTATATACAAAATTCATTGCTGCTTTTGTGAAGGATCCAAGCAACTAAAATTATACTAAACAGTCGATAGAAATAAAAACTATCGCAATGATATTGTTTCGATGTTACGAAATAAACATTTAAAATCACATAACACATTCACAAGTCACAACTCACATACGAATTTTGTTGTAAACTTCCACTTCCTATACAATCTTCTTCGCAGTCTTATTTGTTTAGTATCTTCATAATTATCTATCAAATTAGGTAATAGTCATTCATCATTTATATTATTGGGAAGTTTTAGTTTCCAAATAAAGTCAAATCATTGCAGTCGCCTCGCAACTGGTAAACCAGTATATTAAAAAATATTGTTTCATAAGCATTCACGAAGCGAGCGCGCAAAGAGGTGTCGTTTTACGCGGTTGTGAAAATTACAAAGTCCAAGTTAATAAGTGAAACTTGAGTTTTGCGTTACTTAATCATACGTTCATTTAATTCATAGCGGCACAATGACTGCAGGTAAGTTACTTTTAATAATATTATAAACACAATCAAATACTTTGAAACTTAACCAAAATTATTTAAAATTTATTTATAAATATATTCTACTTATTTCTCTAGTAGTGATGTGTAGCTACCTTGAATTGATCCTTATATGGATCAAAAATAAAACTAAGGTTAATTACTTTCTTAAGAAGGTTCATAGAAACATTTGGACTCATTTTAATATCCAGAAAAGGTAATATAATGACATAATAAGCTATAAATATGTGAATTGCTGATGTTGACTTATATAAAAGAATGGCTATTACGTTTTTGTTACATATCCTCCGAAAAATCATTAAGACTATGCAGAAATGTTTATTATAATTGTTTGTAGAGGAATCCAAATTCAAACCTTTTTGAATTTACCTATGTAACCAAAACTATCTCCTCTGTATGTGAATTTATATACTTATTCTCTCCAGCAGCAGGTATGGGTAAATGGTAAAAAATGTCACCAGAATGCCTCTCATATTTAGACTCATTATAAGCAGGTCTAGGGAAACAACAAGAACACAATCTTGAAATGAATTAAAGAAGAATGTACTAGACATTCTTCTTTTTGTATTAATGTAGGCATTAAACAAGTAAAACAGTATGTTGCTAAGTTTATATAGTACTATCAATTATTATTATTAGTTTATTACAGATATAAACACTGTATATTTTATCTTCTACTTTTCCTTTACCTATGACCACCTGATAGAAATTTCTAGTAACAAAAGGTGCTTCCATACTATATTTCTGCATTTGTTATTTTTTTATCTATACTAATATTATAAAGCTGAAGTGCTTCTTTGTTTGTTTGAATGTCCTTATCTCAGGAGCTACTTACTGTTTCTAATTGAAAAATTATTTTTGTGTTGGATAGTGCATATATATCAAGGAAGACTTTAGACTATTGCTATATGTTAATGCTATACACTGCAAGTAATAAGAGCAAAGAATCAGTGGAAAATGTATGCAATGCATGCATAAAAAACAGGGAAAAATAGTCATCTTTGAGGGCAAATGTAACATAATATGTTACAAAGAGTAACTTGGGCTATTTTTATTTTTGTAAACTTATTTATTTGAATTCCACAAGTTGCTGGCATCAGCTAAATATTGGTGTAACTCTGTTCAAAGTCTTCCAACTAATCGCATGAGCAAAATAGAACAAATATAATATTTCAAACTGGTTTATAAACCAGTTGTTTCCTATAACCTTTGATGTTGTTGGCCTACATATTAAGGGACAGTCAACATGGGCTTTCCGATGCTGTGTCTAACGCATGAAGACTACATACTTACATCAGCTGTTTGAGCTATGCCTTTAGCCTTGCAACTCATTCAGCTATTTCGGTTACTATAGTTCATTACCAATGGAACACTTTCATGTATCTCCTAATTTTTTATTTAATCACATAAGGATATATGCTGCTGAATTACTCTGAGCCTACTTGTGAAGCCCACAGTGGACAATCAAGTCTCTGAAACCATAGGCCATCACTGGCAACATCACTGTCTAAAGTCACTCGTCTTCTTGCTGATTAATTTTGTGTCTCTTATTGTTATATTTTTTTGTTCTATTTTTCTAATGCAATCAGTCTGAAAATTATAAGTAGAGATGTTGTAAGGAAAGTTGGTGATCAGACAAAACCTCCCCAATGGGATAAGCTCTATATTAATTTTAAATGTGGCTTTTAGTTTTTTTTTTATTTGAAATTTGAAAAGAATTTGCCCTCGCTTTAAGAGTGGAATCACACATCAACTGCACAGCCAAGTGATTCAGATGTTAAGGGTCTTTGTACTTGTTGCTACTTGATCTTAAATCCTCTTTTACTGTTATTGTTATATAATTAAAATCACAAAACATTTGTTAGCACATTATCAGATGATAATTACTTTGACCTTTGTGCTTGATAAACATTGATAAAATTGATAAGATATTGTTACTATACTAATATTATAAATATCATTATGATTGGCATGTATTTGTGTTAATTGCTGAACCTTTTAATGAATGTTAGCCTCTATAGCCACCTAATCCTAACAAAGACCCTCCTATAGGGCTAAATCAATTTTGTAGTTTTAGAGCCACCGGAACAAATTGGACCACCATTATTTAGTAGGATTATTAGGTGTCTTATTTTTTAATTCTCTCTGTATTCTCAAAACACATGTAGAGTAAACAATTCTATGTGTCTTTATAACCAGAATGTCACAGATTTATTTCCATCAAAAATATGATAATCTGCTAAATAAAAAAAATGCTATTTTTTTAATAAACAAGTTTTTTCTATCATTTAAGTTTGTAACTTTTGATAGCTTGTTGAACATGCTAAACAAAGCTGTTTGCCAATTTACATAGGTAAATCTAAAAATATAAAATGTGTGACTTGAGTTTTACGATTTTTTTGTAATTTTAATGGAAGGAAGAATGAATGAAATATTCTTGCTTGTTTTTTTATTTAGTATACACTTAAACACCTTGAAAATGAATGTACAATTGGTGGTCTTATCGCTAAAGAGCAATCTCTTCCAGATAACCAAATTATATTTCTAGGTACATACATATAATTATATATACCAAGAGGAGATGTCTGTCAAAGCCAGATGGGTGATCAGTCCTCATTATAAACAATCCACCCCTTCCCCGTGAACTGAGACACAGGTTCAGTGGTGTCTCGACAGTGCCCCCCTCAAACCTACCTGTAGCCTTCGTGAACATAACAATTCTCATTATAGTAAAGTTCGTCAGGTGTACTTTACTAATTCTATCCTTACCTAGTATCTCCCATCTTACCAGCATGATACATGAAGTGATAGCTCGTTTCCTCTTCTCCAATCTCTGGAAATTCCCAATATCTTCAGATACTGGGAATATACATAGTTGCTATAAACTTTTCCGATAATGGTGGTAATAAAATATATATTACTGCTATTTTTAAACCTGTGCATACACAACTGCAGTATACAAAGTAAAAGTAGGTAAGTCATATACCTACTATACAATTATGTCTACATTTTGCATTTAGTAATCACAATTTTGCTGCTAAAATTGTAATAAAATGTAATCTTGCAGTTGCATGTAGCTCGCTCTTGTTACCTTGGCCCTTATAACCTACCTCAATAAACAAGTTAAATAAGAAATTCAGTTTAGTGGAGATTGCATATAATGCGAAACTCGAAATATGATATGTTATGATAGGAGATGGCACTAGAAGTGGAGATATTGGTTTATGTCAAAATTTAGAATGGTCCAATTCATCATTCATCTGGTCTTATTATCGTATAGAATAGGTAAAAAATTACAATGGTTCATTTATTTATTTATACACTGCAAAGATATTGTATATTGTCTTTTACATTAAAATATTTTTTAACAACTTTCATTTACACTATATTATGTGAACTATCCCCAAATCGACGAATTGTGAATTAGATCAATTGGAATCAATGGACCATTGGGACCTAAATGAAAAATTCAATGCTGATTCATCATGATTTAACGGCCGACTGGCGCAGTGGGTAGTGACCCTGCTGCGTTCTAGACTGTGGGTTCGATTCGCACATCTGATAAATGTTTGTGTGATGAGCATGGAGGTTTTCCAGTGTCTGCGTGCTTATCTATATATTATAAGTTTATTTATAATGTATAAATATATTCATCAGTTATCTTAGTACCCATAGCAAAAGCTACCTACCCTTACTTTGGGGCTATATAGCGATGTGTGTATTGTTCTATAATATTCATTTATTTAATCATAGGTTTAATACCAAACCTTATTTAACCTAATTTTTTATATTCTTCATTAAGTAGATAATTATTATCAGTCATGATTATTATTGTTATCAGATAAATATTGATATTTATTCCTATATTTTTGTTTGTTACAGGAACCTTATCGAATTCAAAGCCCAAGCCAGTCAATGTCTCAGAGGTAATTATTAATTTTAGACTACCTTCACAGAACATTACATTATATCTAACTGCCTCGTTAGCCCAGTGGCTAGCTTACGTGATTTTGGAGCACGTTCCTGGGTTAGTAAAATTTTTATCCCAGAGTTGGAAAGTCGACGGTGTACACCCACGTACCTCAGTGCGTATGTTAAAAGGTCATCGTCGGTCATGGTCATTGATCGTTGTGACAGTTACAAAATCAAATACTATTACTTTAATCTCGCCAATCCGCATAGGAGCAGCATGGCAGGAAAATAAGCTTTATATCGCCTCTCCTGTAAAGAGATAGGTCTAGACTAGTAGTCCATTTGTACAATAAAGATGATGTGGACATTAAATTATATTTTACCTATTAATTGAAAACGAAAGCAAAGAAATCCGTAAGACTTATAAATAGCGGCATTTCCTATTGGCGCCGCATGATGTTAGGTAACGCTGCAACCTAAATGGAAAGTGTAAAGCTTACTCAACCAATACTCCAGACTGGATTTTACGCGGCGGTATACCAAAATGGAATGCTTGATGATCTATCATCAGCCATTTGCGCCATCAGCTTTTGCGCCTAAATTCTTCATCATCATCATCTTGGGGTGCCTTTTTCAAATTTAAGTTTAATGGGCAGGTGAAGAAAACTAAAAAATTACTCAAAAATCAGGCGTGAATTTGTACTTGAAACCAGCATCTGGCTGCTGCAATCCTTGACTATTTAAGGTATTAACGCTTTTATAGTTTACCTTACTTTGTCTAGTTCATGTATGGGATTTCTAGACACTCAAAATGCAAACATAGAAAATTCATTTAACTAAGAAAAATTTCTAATTCCTGATCCATTACAGGTGGTCCAAAAAGCGCGGGACACATTCAACAGCGGCGTCACCAAACCTTTGGAATGGAGAAAGAGACAGCTGAAGAACCTCCTGCGTATGTACGAGGAGTGCAGAGGAGATATGATCGACGCCCTGGTGAAAGACCTCCGACGGAGCAAGATGGAAGCGGTGCTGCTGGAAGTTGACTATCTTGTCAACGATTTGACCAACCTGCTCAACAAGTTCGAAGAATGGGCGAAACCTGAAAGGGTATGTTTTTTGCGTATTTATTGTCGGTTTTTAGCTGGGCGAGATGTTATAAGAATTTTTGTCAGTCGCTTGATATTTAAGTAAGTTGCTGTCAAAAATAGTGTTTGTTCTGGTAACCTAAAGGCTTAATTGATAAAAACTATGGAACTTTTGACGATCTCCATGGCGCAGTATGCACAATGGACTTATAAGACAGTGGTCCTGGGTTCCATTCCCGGCTGGGTCGAATGAGATTTTCAAAATTGGTCCCGGTATGGCTGGCTGAGGCTTCGACCATGGCTAGTTAATTAAACTAAAGAAAGAAGTACCACTAAGCGATTTAGCGTTACAGTACAATGTCGTGTAGAAACCAAAGGGGATGTGAATTACCATAAATACTCCTATCAATTTTCCATCTCAGATTGCATCATTGCTTTCCATCAGGTGATTGCAGTCAAGGGCTTATTTATAATGAATAAAAAAAAACAATTTATTTGATGAGGCAACATTAAATATCTGAGTACATAGATGTATGATAGATGTGCAAGTGGCGATCGTAACTCGCTAATAAAACACACAAAGCGACGAAAAGCTGACGATAAAAACGGATTAGCACAACTGTGTTGTCGCATTATGCTTGATATAAATCTTTATGTTATAATAAAACTTTATGTTACAGTCAAAATTCATATAAACTGAAGTCTGAATTCCTTTTATCTACACTCATTTCTACATTCAAAAACTCAAAAACCGTCTATTTCATTATAAAATATCAATCAAGTTTCAAAAAACTATTTAAAACACCAATCTCCCAAAAATACGTTTTTACCAAAAAAAAATACCTTTATAAGTAGACAGTTCAAATTACGTCATGCAGCTGTTACGATTACGAATATTTAATGATATTAGCAAGTTCACTGGCTTCGCTGACTTGCCGATCCGGTTTTCGTTTGCAATCAACAGTGTATTCCAACGTACGAAAAAAAATTAAAAATTTGTAAACAGTTGCCTCACGAAAGAAGTGCGGTAAAACATTTAATATGATTTTTTTATTAATTTCGTACTTGAATAATAACTGTTAAAAGATAATTTAAGTCTTATTATGCAATTAACTATCGGTATTTTTACTAATTGTAGGCTGTTCTTAATGCCACTTCATTACTTCTGTATTTTAAATATTCTCAATTTTCCCGCTTTATACTGGAATCGAGACAGTTTCCGCTATTCGGTACATCGGCACACGGCGTCTCCTAATTTGAGTCCTTCCAGGTTGAGCCGACTCAGTACTGCTGTTGTTAGCACATTCAAGTTTAAAGGACGTTTATTTAATGAAGTAGCAAAGCACTTTGTGGGTTCTAGGTAATGTCATTTAAGTAAAAATCTTGGCTGGCACCCACGTCATAGATATGCTTAATTAATTAAACCAACTAAATGACGCAGTTATTTTTTATTTTTAGTGTTTTGAAGTCGATTAAATTTTTTTATTAAATGTATTTTCTCACTTTTTAATGATTTATCGACCGTAACCTAGTCGTACTATACTATTAGAGTACATTATACAAAAATTGTAGCCAAAAAGCTACCGACACTTACCGAAATGGCTTCAAGTGTGCCTATAGAAGAGTTCCTTCGATTTTCCCAGGATCTCATCATCAGATCCTAACATGATGACTATGGGACTATTTATATAAGTATGACTTATCAAAATCGGGCTACTCTGCAAAAAGTTATGCGTGGTCATAAGTAATAAGTAATCGTCAAATTGAGAACTTCCGTTTTTTTCCTCGGTTAAAAATAAAATATGCAGTTCAAAGCATTCATCTGCGCAATTCAGTAAAAACATATTAACACGGACAAAGATACTTTCAAATTTATAATACAAGTATCGATTACGAATTCGAAACTAACCCAATTGAGACGAACATCCCAGAACATCGTGTGATACTTTATACTTGCGACCACAACAAAATTGAGTTGCGATTACGTGTGCATATGTATGTGTGTCCATTGTGTCATACCGATGCACCTACACTACAGACATATTCGAAGGAAACATGACTTGGCACCAATTTATTATTGTGTACAATGTACCTATATATTAATACAAACGATTTTTAGGGAAAATTGCGTTATACCACATAATCTAAATATGTACCTACACACGATCCAGGAATATTACACGATTCAGGAGTATGCAAATAAGGTACAGGATTTGACATTGACCAAACATTTTTTTTTTAATTTTATTTTTTTATCTTTGACAGTAATTGTTTTAATATGATCTTTGACATTTATTACTTGACTAGCAGTCGCCCGCGACTTCGTCCAGGTGAAAACCTCTTAGGTACCCTTCTAATTTTAAAGACAGACTTTCATATAAAGTGTGCTCATTCCCCGCTCCCCCTCTCAATTTTATTTTTTTATAGTTTCCCGTGAAACAATATCCTCCGTCCCGTCCCGTGTACTAAAGATCTACATTTTTGTTAAACATTGTACGACATTACAGTACATTAACATTAACAATATATATTTATGGCAAGGTGATGTATAGCTTGATATTAACAAATACAATTTTGTTCACAATTAAATACTCTTAATCAACAACACATTTATTTGGATAAAGATTAATATTATTACGTTGATACAACTCTTAACAAATGCATTAATTTCGACCAAATTTGATTACAATAAAAACGGTTCTAGTGAGTTAATCTTAAAAGATAGACATATACTGTCGTGAACATTTTTTTAGATCAATTCAAGATCTTATACATATATTTCTGGTATCTTGAACCGTTTTCGCAGCGCACGCAACGGAAACCCTCAAGGATGAATAATTTTTCCCGTTTTTTTCATATTTTCCATTATTTCTTCGCTCCTAATGCAGCGTTGATGTTATATAGCCTAAAGCCTTCCTCGATAAATAGTCTATTCAACACAAAAATAATTTTTCAATTCGAACCAGTAGTTCCTGAGATTAGCGCGTTCAAACAAACAAACAAACTCTTCAGCTTTATAATATTAGTATATATATTTTTATCTTCTCAAATTCCTTTTGACATTTTATTAGTTATTTTATTGTTTTAATTATTTCGTGTACTTTAACATTTGCATGCCTGTTATCGGCGAGACATTGTATCTTTTTAACATAACAAGACCTATGTATATCGTACTATAATGTTTCAAGCAAATAAATAATTCTGATTCTGATTCTAATTCGCTTTATTATTTCTAATTTAACCAAATTGTCACTGACTGACACTCATCTAGAGATCTCTAAAACTATATAAGTATACTTGCTTGACCAATAGGTAGTCATACAATACATATAATGAGTTATATATAATATATATTTCGACACAGACGCTGACTTAGAACGGATTTCATGATTCCACCACGGGTGACACACGCGGGTGAACCGCTTGGCACCTAGTATACTTGTACAAAAGTGTCGGTTAAACAATAATACTGTTGAATTTAGACAAGTTTCCATACAGAACTCAAAATATGATCGGAACTTCAACAAAATCGCGTGCAACAGCTGTTTATCTAAAAGGTCAAGTGAGTCAACGAATCTACCAAGTTACTGGCATGTTATCAGTTTTATTTATTGTTATGTGAAGTATTTTTTCGGTTCCTAATCAATATGCAGTGACCGGTTATTGACCTTTGATAATGGGTATTAAGAAATGTCAAATGCATTTGTTATTTTTTTAAAACAAATAAGTTTTTGACAACGATTTCATTAGATTTGACTATACAGTCCAAGATGATAGCAGGGTAATTTAATAATGTTAACGACCTAGAATAATAAATCCTCTATATTTTGATAGGAGCTGTAAGTTGTCAGTTTCTCTTTTTTGCAGTTTTATAAGCTCCGAAGCAGATAGTTTTACGTCGATGTCTGCCTGTGTGTTTGTGTGTGTTGTTCACAACCCCCCTTAATATGGGTATCAAATGAAAAAGCTTCACTAGTAGAATACTATACAAAAAACTTTGCCGCTACGAAAAATTAGCGAATTAGAATTTTATCCGGGGTTATTAAATTTTATCTAGACCGATAAATTACTCAACACATTATATTCGGAAACTAATGCTTTTTATAGTATTTATTAAACAAGTATAAGATTATGTTCATAGCATACATGCATACATACGAGTACATTAACAATACCTAAGACATATTTGTAGGTATTTTTATAGAAAAAGAAGAAGCAAAATGTATATTAATTTAAAGAGTTTCTTCTCCGTATAATGTTTTTATTTTACCCAAGTCCAGTTTTTTGTTAGCGTCTGAAATAACTATTATCTATATACATCATACCTACGTGGAATGGTGGCAAGTTAAGTTATTGTATACTTTTTCAATAAATAAGTACTATTATCATAAAAGTAAACAGTAATTGCTGGAAAAAATACAGCTCGTTTACAATTGCAAATTACACCTGGCATGACTCTTCACATTCTTACGTTAGGTTTCCTGCTGGGTACGAAGTCCAAACTATGTAACTAAGTATTACCTAGGCTAGGTCTCATGCTATTAATCTATACTCTATCATGATTTATGGTATAATCTACAATTATTTTAAAAAGTAAAATAGGTGCCTGTGTTAAGAAATGAATTGAATATAACCTTTTTTATGGATTTTATGGTGGGCGATGAAGCAAACTCTGATATCTTTCCATAAAGTAACCGACATAACGAGACGCAGAACTAAAGTGGTAATGGGCGGGGCACGTGGTTCGAACAGCTGATGGACATTGGGGAAACAAGCTGCTGGAATTGCGACCCTGCATCGGAAAACGCAGTGCTGATCGACCCCCCACTAGGTGGACTGACGACAGTAAACGTGTCGCAGGGAGCCGCTGGCCCCAGGCGGCTCAGGATCCTTATGCTTGGAAGTCTCTAAAAAGGCCAATGTATGTCTAGCAGTGGATTTCCATCGGCTGAAAATGATGATGATGAATAACGGTATACACGCATTGTTCGAATATTTACTGCATAAGCTATCTCTATAAGATGACTTTAGCCCAAATTAATGTGTATGTAAAAAACCTAAATGATATTTATTTTACTACTTGCTTAATGGTTTACGCAACGGTTCGTAGTACGGAAATTTTATAGGTACATAAGTTGAATTATGTAGCAATTTTTTTAAGCATTTATAAAGTTCCGTTTTAAAAATATATTTTCAATATTAATTTATTGCTGTTTAATTAATTCACGAGTATATCTGAACCTGATAACGGTTATTATAAAATTATAAACACTTCAGCATTTACGAACGTAATTTAATCTTACGTATTTAATTATAACTTATAGAGTTTAATTTAAATGTTGAGAGACTATGTGAATATCCAGATATATTTATTTGCTTTATACTACAACGGTAACAGTACTTTAAATGTAAATTATTTTTACGTAACACCACACAATCAATCCATTTTTTTTCGTGAGGAAATCCTCATGGATACCTCTCACTACCGACTAAAACCCCACGGTGTTCCTACTTGTCGCGTGGAAATTGGACCACGGGAACGAAAAGCCGCTTCCGATACACAATCAAGCCAGCCCCAACTCCATTGAGTTATTTCTTTCCGGAATTCCTATGGCTACCTTCAATCGCCAGCATCAGCTCAACTCCCATGTCATCATAATATTGCATTGTCACATGATATTATGATGACTTTATAAATAATCATCATTATCAGCCTATTAACGGCCCACTATTGGGCCAGAGAGGATATTATAAATACATATAATACATATAAGGGGGACATTATAAATACATACATGCAAAATTTCTGTTATGTCGGAAAGTAGGTATTTTACATAGACTAGGAAATAGAAAATAACTTACAAGATTTCACTACAACAGGTACAATTAAATAAAAGCCAGTAATAATAGACTGCAGTAGGTATTTAACATAGACTAGGAAATAGAAAACAACTTACAAGATTTCACTACAACAGGTACAATTAAATAAAAGCCAGTAATAATAGACTGCAGTAGGTATTTAACATAGACTAGGAAATAGAAAACAACTTACAAGATTTCACTACAACAGGTACAATTAAATAAAAGCCAGTAATAATAGACTGCAGTAGGTATTTAACATAGACTAGGAAATAGAAAACAACTTACAAGATTTCACTACAACAGGTACAATTAAATAAAAGCCAGTAATAATAGACTGCAGTAGGTATTTAACATAGACTAGGAAATAGAAAACAACTTACAAGATTTCACTACAACAGGTACAATTAAATAAAAGCCAGTAATAAAAGACTGCAGTAGGTATTTAACATAGACTAGGAAATAGAAAACAACTTACAAGATTTCACTACAACAGGTACAATTAAATAAAAGCTTGACAACAGGTACAATTTAATGAAGACTGCCTCGTTGGTCTAGTGGTTAGCTTACGTGGCTTTGATTACCAGGTCCTGGGTTCAAATCCTCGGTCGGTTCGCGTAATAATTCTGTGTTTTCCATTCTTTTATGAAACTTTCATTACAATCCAAGCCCAGAGTCGAGAAGTTGGTGGCGCCTAAACCCACCAACCCGCATTCTAACAGCGGGGTGGGTCTAGGCTCCATATCCTATTTCCTATGAGGAGGGAGGCCTGGCCATTGGCTAGTGGGCCATTAATAGACTCATAATGAGTAATAGACTGACGAAGATGATAAAGCAGTATTTTCGTTTTGTCAACAGCCACCAAAAGGTCTAGTAAACATGATGGACGATGTGGTGATCTTCAACGACCCTTACGGCGTGGTGCTCATCATCGGAGCGTGGAACTACCCTCTCCAGCTGCTGCTGCTGCCCTTCGCTGGAGCCATCGCCGCTGGGAACGTGGTTATATTGAAGCCTAGCGAACTGGCTATGGCCAGTGCTAAGTTCGTTGCGGACACCTTGCCTAAATACTTGGATAATGTGAGTATATACCATTACAAGAATATCTACCTATATCTACTAATATATATTAACCATCACAAGCAAAGAGCGCATGCTGTCTAGTCTTAGTCTAAAGTCTCTTTAGCTTTTCCATTGAGTGGCGATGTAATTTTGTACTAATGTTTGTTTATAGTAGTGGCTTAAATTATATGTGTGATCAAATCTGAAGTCAGCAGAAGAATCAAAGTTGTCGAATTTGCTTAACAAATCGTAAAGCTGAAAAAAGCCGTGGTTTGGATGAAAAAGACTGGAAAGCGCAGTATTGATGGTTGCCCAATGACATCTAATAGGGTTGTAGCGAGCCGCTGGCTCAGCAGATGGCTCAAGACAGTTGTTATCGAAAGTCCCTCGAATAGGCATAATTATATACATTAAACGTTCATCGGCGGTTAATGATGATAATGAATTTTTGACAAATTGAGATTATAGTTCATTGGTTCATGTTACATTACGTAACGCAGTAAGGCACCAGTCTGCCCAACTTTCCTTTTATCTCACGCTTACGGCAACGGTAGACAGGTTCCACCTCTCACTGTAATCTACAGCGAGAGGTGGTATTTAATTTATCACTTTTGTCGGGCGTCCAGAGACGCACAAGTTTTTTTTATTATTTTTGCATAGACATAGACAAGCTAGCTTAAACATATCATTATAAACATATGTCGGATATGTCATGTAGCTGATATAAATATTATTGCTCTCACAGGATGCATTTAAAGTGGTAGAAGGAGGTCCGGAAGAAACGACTGAGCTCCTGAAGCAAAAGTTCGACTACATCTTCTATACCGGAGGCACCAATGTTGGTAGGATCGTCTATTCAGCTGCGACCAAGAACCTGACCCCTGTCACATTGGAATTGGGAGGAAAAAGGTATCTATTAAGTTATAAGCACGTTAAAAGTGCAGTGAGTCAACATTGTTCGCCGGCCAAATACCGCTCCCTAACCAATCAAATCGCGTGTCGCGTTCGAAGCCTTTAACTGGTCACTGTAAACTTGACCTTGTAATTTGAATAAAGTTGATTTGTTAGGGAGTGGGCTCGGGCGACGCTCACTGCATTCTTATCTCGAACGAACTAAAAGTGGAGCAGATTAATTTTGCAGGTATTATTTGTTTGCTCTGAGAACTGACTTACTTTTTTCCAAAAAGGACAATGCCCATCAGCCATAGTAACTTTGGCCACCAGTGCACTCATATAAAACTATGTGGGGATGGTTATATGAAATATAAATAAGGAATTGGTTAGGAAATTGGATTAAAAAAAGATTGGATTTTTAAGAAAAAATAATTTATTGATCACAATTATATGATTTCTAAAATATTGTTAATACACCCAAAATGAGTCTGGATAAACACAAATGGTTTATCCAGACTCATTTTGGGTGTCATATATTATTAAAAGATCATCCAGGAACTGTGCTGGTGGGAAAGTTATATTAGTTTGATGCCGTGCCCAACTCAGATACCATATGACTGTCATAGTATGGGCACAGCATCCTACAGTTCGTCGACCAACAATGCAATTGCAACAATATTTTTTAATTACATTTATTCCTGATTCATTGCCACTAAATAATATGTATATAAAATATATTTTCCGACTTATGTGGCGACTTGCGATTCTAGCCCTAAGTAAATAGTAGTTGGGATTAAAGTTGAGCCCTTGCATTATACTGCTCGATCGATCATTGCATATTTCTATTTTGTAATTGCCACTGAACCGTATGTGCTCACCATAATATGATCGTGCTTGTTTGAGCTGGTATGTGCCACAGGCAAGTAAAATGAGTTCCTCATATGTTAGTATAGGAAATTCCCTTACATTCTCACAATTAACATTAATGTTTCTGAAGTCTGCCCTAGATCTATTTAAATTATTTTGCCTAACATAATCTGATAAGTCATTGTTTATGGGCATATATCTTAGGACTCGTTCAAGTATTTGCCCTGCATCATCCCTGTCCCTTATTTTAGTGTGGAACTTATTAATAAGAGCTGCCGCCACAGAAAAATCGCTCATGACATGGGTAGTGGCTCTGTTAAAATAATTTTGTATAAATATTTTAAAACTAGTTTTAAAAATTCCATTTACTACCTCCACTACCCAACGACACATTGTGACAGCTCTTGATTTATTAGCGTCACTTGTTGATAATTGGTCACCATTCACTGCAGATAAAGGAACATGCACTTGATATCCACAATTATTTAAAAGTGGCAATGAGTCACGAAATCCTCTGTCGAGTATGAAAACGTCACCAGCTTCAAAGTACTCCCTTAATGGGTTGCTTTCGTTAATAAACTCATTATTAATAATGTCAGCATCTGATGTAGTTGCAGGATAGGGGCCGAGTACATCAATTATGTAACCATCACTGCATACTATAAGAAAGGGTTTAATAAGGTTACGGTATTTATGTAGTGAATATGTCTTTTTTTGATACATATAGTTTGAACTTTTTTCAATATAAATATATGTACCATCCGCAATAATAATTGGTCTTCTGTTTTCTCCTCCAAAAAGTCCTGATGGAATGAGTAGATTTCTTTGTGATATTTCTTCTCTAGATATATGACCTATGCCTAGGTTCCTGGGTACAAAATATTGGTTTAATATTTCACGAGCCATATTCATAATGCGCTCTAAAGTGCTCCTTGGAACTTGCAATAGAGATGACAGGCGTTCATCGCTATCACCTGTTCTCAATTTGATTAAATATGCAGCTAAAGCAAAAGGACCTCTATATTTGTTTGCTAGTCTTGGAACATCTGCTAGAATTTGATTATATTGATCCTTTGTTAGGCCAAGATAATAAAATACGGTATGCTCTGCCATATTTGAAATATTTTCAAAATCTAAACGATTTTGAATATTTTCTTTTAATATAGAAGCAAAATCTTCAATATGTGCTGCTGTAAATGTTGTAATTGGGTTATATATGGATTGTAACAGAAGATCCCATGAGTTACTGCTTAAATGATAGGAACAAATCCTGCAATCTGGAGGTACATAATAATTCAAATCACAGAAGAGATGTACACGTAGTGCTTCCGGTACTTTTAGTCTGTTTGAATTAATACAGCAAGGATAGAAACATTGACTCTGAGTACTTGGGGCTCTTACATAATTAGGGAGAACCACACTATCTGATGTGCTCAGGCTTTGTTGTACTAATTGAGACGTATTACTTGCCACCGCCACTTCATGTTGCACAGAAGGCATACTGGATGGTTCTGCTGTTTCTTCTGTCAAACAAGATACTGCTCTGTCAGTCCTTCGCCAGCATGTATGACACAATTGAGATGATGGTGGCAACTGAAAAGATAATTAATATAAACATCCAGCACAAAAACAAGTAAAGTCCATTGACATGAGGATGATTGAACATAACATATTAATAAACATTTGATAACTTACTTCACGTGGTGTAATTTGACGGGCAATCTCATTCCTTATAAGTTCCTCACGCACAGAATCAGATCTGAGTGAATGTGATCTTATTCTTAATACTGATCTCCCACAGCTTATACACGCACGTCCAACAGATTGTGCATTTTGCTGTTCATTTGGATTTCGTATTTGACTCCAGGCAGCAGACCAACATGAATGGCAGACCAAACTGTCCGTTGACACCTGGATAACAAAAAAGTAATATGCACTGCTTAAGGAATAACATAGTTGATAAGTCTTTATCAAATAAAAATATATAGTAAGTATGTACCTGCTGCGATTGAGTCCATTGTTGTATTAGGTTACGTACTTCAGCAATTTCCAACAAATGTCGACGTATTTTTGTGACATTTAATCCACAATTTATGCAGAGTAAAAAACGTCCTCTTGTATTGGGCACTAAGGGCCGGGAAGTACTCGGTCCAGGTTGAACGCCTTGGTTATCATGATCAGAAGAAATCGAGTCCAAGTTCGGGTTTGGGTTATCGTGAGAAGCGGGTGCGAGATCCATATTCAGGCCGTGGTTGTTAGGGTTAGAAGAATCGTCAGTGTCCATTTTAAAAGCTTAGTCGTCGGTTAAACAGCAAAATCAGAAAAAAACAAACTCAAACAACGCTGAACGCACACGAACAAGTTTATTTTGTTTGTACGCTGACATATGTCAATGGTAATAAATAAGTCAAATGGGTGTTGCCAAATAAATCAAAAATATATCGAATAAATCAAATCGATCGATTTTAATTAACTGTCTATATACCTATTTATCCTCTATTCTTACTATTGCAAAGTCTATTTGCTTGTTTTTATAAAATAACTACTGTTAAAAAAATATTTTCCATATTGGTACCTATTTTTGATATATTTTTGCCGTTTGGTATATGCTTCTAATAGGTTATAATACCTATTAGAAGCCATATACCCAGTCGAACCTGGATGAGCGAAAACTGAATAAGTGGGAAAACTGTAAGCGACAATAAAGGTCAGGTCCCGTCATTTTTATTCCGAATACCTATGAGTGACAATGTAAAAACCTCATTTAGAGATAGTAATTTTTCACATCTAGACCTAGTAAGTGACAGTTTTTTGGTTTAGACCTCTGTAAGCAAGACTATTTACAGTAATATTTCAATAGACATCACATTAAAAACTCGCGACTCTAGCTACTTAAAGCCAAACCATATCCTTCTTTGTAAACAAAGAAAACCAGAGCGTGATTGTTTTCGATGGAATTACAAACGGCTGCAGCGCACATGTGTGCTTGTCTCTACCTGATATCTTCAACAGTTGGTGAATAGCACATTTGACATTGTACCCCTAACCTCTTTAAATGAAAGTAATTACTCCCAAACCTTCGTAAGTGACAAACTGCTTTAGTGAGAAACCTCTGTATGCGAGAATAACATTCGGACCCCTAGGATTATCGCTTACCCAGGTTCGACTGTATCACTAATATTTAATACTATTAACATAATATAATAAAACAAAATGTTATTCTTATTATCAAGTACCATTTAAAATATTTATTATAACTACAAATAATATAATAACATATTATATGTAGATCGATGCAATTTAATTGGTTAAAAATCGATTAGAGTAAGTAAATCGCTTCCTGATTAGTATTTGGCAACACTAATTCGTAAATCTACGAATATAATTATGTTATTTGAAAAGTATCATGACAGATCGTTGAAATATTTATTTTTTCTGCAAAAGTTTAGCAATCTTTTTTAGGTAAATGAATATTTTTAAAACTTATGTAAAATTATGATTTTTTTTTTGATAAAAGTAAATTACCGGGTGTTTGCTGGCCATAAATGGGCATTCCCCTTTTCAGAAAAAAAATTCGTAGTGCTGAAATGTGTAGCCGGTGTTGTTGCCCCGTGCGTTTCGGAGCACGTTAAACCGTTAATTCTTTCATCATCTTTAACATGTCTCAACTTAAAAGTTCTCATTCTGAACCCGCAAACCAGCATTGGAGCAGCATGAAGAGTCTAAGCTGCAGATCCTCTCTTCTGCAAGGGTGGTCTGGCCTTTTAATGGGCGAAGGTACCAAAGGCCAATAATGATCTATCTAGCTTTTTGAGGGTAGTCCAAAGGTCTAATAATGTTAAATGAAGCAGCTTTTGCCTTAGTCTCCGCAGAAAAACACAGACTTCTTAATCCAAACCTTATAGTCGCGATGCGTGAACGTTATATACTTAGTCTAATATCCATCCGATTAATAATCGGAGTTTTTATTACTTACGTTCTGTGCTAAGGCAGGAGAGGGGTCAAGACCCTTAAACCCCCCTTAAATACGCCAATTTGATGCGCAAGACCTAAGGACGCCTCAGTTAAACGAACTTAGTGCAGCATTATGTAGAACGTGTTCTTTGCATGCCTGTGTTTATAATGGCGATGATTTCGCACTTTGCTTGGTCCGTTAATTATTACTGTGAACTCTTTATTAACCTTGGCTCGACCAGTTTTATGCGTTACTTATTGTTCAATTAACAGCTACCTTACTCAAAATATCTCTAAAATGATAGCTAGTAATGATACCATAATTTAACGAATTTAAACTATCGCGACTATTTTCCATATTGTGAAAAAATACAAGGCCGTAACTTACGTCACTGCTGTCGGAGTATGCCCGACTAGTTTCGAATCTATACAGCGTCCTTAGTTGCAGGATTAGACTGTCGGAGCATGCCCAACTAGTTTCGAACCTATACGGCGTCTTTGGTCTAATGATTAGACAACAATGATTAGACAACAATGACGTAATCTATACTAATATTATAAATGCGAAAGTAACTCTGTCTGTCTAGCTTTAAACTACTTAACCGATTTAAATTAAATTTGGTACAGAGATAGTCTAGAGCAGAGATTCCCAAACTCTTTTGTATCAGACCATTTTGAAAATTGCGCAGGATCCGGTGGACCCCCTGTGCAGGATTACATTACTACCAATTTCGAAATCTCGAAAAAGGGAACGATCAGACCTATTTATCGAAACTTGCGTTGTGAACATCGAATTTCTTAAAATATTATCTGGCTATATTGGACAGAAGTCAAGCCAACATTTTCTTCTTTTTCATTCTTCACTATCAAAACCAAAGTAATTTTCATGGACCCCCGCTTACAATTGTGCACCCCCATTTTTTATCACGCTCAACGTCTCCCGTGAATCGCTGGGGGTCCACCTGGACCACTTTGGGAAATACTCTAGAGCATAAGAAAGGAGACAGGCACCATATCACAGAATTTCTCGCGAAGTCGCGGGAAACCGCGAGTAATTTAATAATTTCATAAAATATAAATGTAATATCTTTATTTCCAATGTGTTTATGTGTATAAATGTAATATCTTTATTTCCATTATTTTATCATTGGGCCAAAGTTAATCCTATTAACGTATTTTTTGTTAATAGGTTTATACGATTACATTGGTTAATGAGATTTTTGAGTATAAATCTTATTGTAGTGAAGCCAATCGACTAACATTTGGTGTCCATGGTGGTGATTAAATAATCATAGTTTTTTCTTACAATCCAATTAGATGACTAGAGCTAAACCTTGTATCGTAATCACATACGATTAAGACTTTGAATTTTTTTATTAAGTAACTAACCCGGTGGAGTTAACTACCGAAAATTCTCATACAAAATTTACATGTTGACGTGATAGTCTTATAATTCGATGAGTCGTGAACTACCCGCATGAAACAGCATAACTCATTGTCCCGTTCCGTATGAAAACTAGATCGTCCAGAGCAGTCTAGTACATTCTTACTCTAAGCTTGTGATGCAAACGATTATCATCAGTTCTCTTATGCCGTTGTCACGTAAAATTATCGTCCGTAAACCGACTTTACAGAAAACTATTTGTTTTAAATATGGGGCTTCAAAATTATCAGTCTTAGAACTAGTTAAGCTGTCGGCATTGACATATTAATACTATGGACTTCGGGTCAGCGATAAAAAGTGTCCGAAACAAAAGTAAGCCAAAACGCGAAATGAGTTCCAATCGCAATTAAGTCTCATATTAGCTGACTGACAGAATACACGTCAATAATGCCGTAATGTGGTATAAAAAACTTGTAAGAACTACCCGAGTAAGGTGAGAAAAGAAGACGGTGTACCATATTTTCAGTAAGTAAATATTTACTGATGATTTTAAAGTATTATTTTGCTTAGAAACAAGCTATTTTATTAAAATTTTAATAAACTATAGAAACGAATTGCATAACCAACCAAAATGAACAAAAGTATCTATCTGTCCTTTTCCCATACGCTACCCGCGTATAGGATAGAAGGAGTGCAATATGTTTATCTAATTAACCACATTTAGTTCGGATCTGCCGTGAGCAATAGAATGTTTTAGAACAACGACTGCATAGAGTTATTTTGTTGTTTAACATTTGAATTATTTAATTACTTAATTTTTGAGTGAAAATAATTTGATTATTTTCAATTCAAAAATTTTTATTTTTTATGTCAACTTTTATTTTTTATGTCATGAATATTAATCAAATGACTTTTACCATAATGGTATATTAATTTGATAACTATAAGAATTATCTACATGAAATTAGGAACAGTTATTTAAAAAAGTGATCTAACGTCATTGAAGTAAAAAAATATATTTTCAGTTTAATTAAAAAGAGGAAAATATCGAGAACTTAAAATTTCAAAGTAAAGAACTATGTCGAGTGGCATATCATTTTGTACATTAGTGGATTTGGTTTGTAATTAATTATTATTATAACTAATTATTATTTTATACAAGATAATTACAACAATTTATTTAATATTTTATTAACATATGTAAATATAAATTAATATTTGCTGTAAATATAATATATAAATATAAGATGCCAAAAAAATTTGAAAGCTACCGACTCCACACCATTTATGTTGTCCTATTTTCACGGGAAGCTGTCATGTCAAAAAAAGGCTGCCATGGCAACCGTCAATCGAAGCTGATTACTTATTGCATGCAATTAGACCGTTGCAAATTAGACTTTATAACAATACGATAAGACATACATTACAATGTTATTTTGTGTATAAAAACATAAATACATCCTAGTATGTATAAAATATCTTGGGACACTTTTGACGTAAATTTTGCATTAGACCCGAAGTCCATAGTATTAATATGTCAATGGCTGTCGGTCACAAAAAGTTTAACTAGTTGTTACTTCAAATAAACAGTCAATTCAACTTCAAACAATTTAAACAGCAGGTCATTCCACGATATGAAAAATGGAAACATGAGTAACACGCTAGGAATAAAAAGCGCTGCAATAAACACTGGAAAACCCCTACTACTTATAATTAAAACTGATTAAAAGAATTTTATGTACTTCTCGATCGTATCGTGGTAGAACATAGAACCTCACTACATCAAAGCACGATTGCGTGTCTTAGCCCCTTTTTATCAGTAAGGTCTTAGAAAGGTTGAGGTTTGATAAGCCGAATCACAGTTAAAACGTAGGTCAAATATAACATTATCACTATGAAAAAAGTTTCTAATGTTAATACAAGGTTTCATCCGCATTATACGTCACTATCTCATTGATGGATATTTAAAAGAACTTTATATTCAGCATTTGATTTATACATTTAAATTCATTTAAGAATTTAAACTATTGTAAGTGTTTTCCATATTATTGAATAACACAAGGTTAAAAATCCATACATTTACATGTGTGAAATTACAATATCACACACATACACAGAAACGTCAAACTTATTTATAAAGTCTCCCTTTTTGTGTAGGAGTTTTAAACCTCTAAACTAAACTCAAGTAATTACTTTACCCACTGCTTGACTAATTTCGAATTCATAGAGTGCCCAAGCAAGCGCCAAGTCTCAAAACATGATTGCGTGTACGCGCGCGTGTGCTAAGCGCTAAGAAGATTGGCAGTTGGCACACATACGCGCAAATCCTAAGGGACATAATGAGGAGGAGAGAGGAAATGGATAGAGAATACGTAAAACGGGGGGCATGAAGTAATGTATTGCGGTTGCGTGCCAACCTTGGAGAACAAAGATGGTCGTATTAGTCCGTGCAAGTCGGACATGCCCTGCTAACAGACAGAAGTCCGAAGGATGTTTTCCTCATAAACAAAATACAATAGTGCCCAGGCATAAGCTTGTTCATGTAAAGCAGCATATACCAAACTGAATAAAGCCTACTTACTGATTTAAATTAAAATATAAGAATTAGTAATTTTAATAAACTCTCTTTATCGCTAAATTCACTCAATTTTTTTTTGTTTCCCAGTCCAGTGTACATAGACAACACAACTGACATGGAGATAACAGCGAAGCGTGTCCTCTGGGGCAAATTCATCAACGCGGGACAAACGTGCATCGCCCCTGACTACATCCTCTGCTCCAAGGAGGTTCAGGACAAGTTCGTCGAATGTTCGAAAAAGATCTTGAAGGAATGGTACGGGGAAGACGCGCAGAAATCACCTGATCTATGCAGAATCATCAATAGCAGGCACTTTGGGTAAGGTTCCTAATTCAAATTAGTTTATTTTAAATAGGCTTATAAAGTTTACACGCATTTTTGAAACGCCATGTTCCACCATTGAGTCCCAAAGTGTTCCAGGAGCATTGGGCATGTAAAGTGACGACTGACCATGTTCAAGATAGTAACAGGCTGAATTAGAAGAGGTACTATTTTTTTCAAACTCCCAATTTCCCAAAATGCAAAACTCAATGCCCGATCGTTTTATATTGACTGTGTTCTTAGTAATACAATAGTAGTACTTTATATTAACTATACTAGTTTGGCATAATATAACTTACTATAGGTATCTTATGCATAAAATTATTCCTAGCTCTTTGAATAACGTTTTTGCTCATATTCATATTAATTTACCACAAAGGATTTACTAATAGGAGCTTAATTGATAGCCTGTTAAAGCTAGCTTAAAAGGCGAATAATAAATACCTTCACAATTTTTTGTATAAAATTCTCAAGTAATTTAATCAACAATTTATTTTATGCAAAAGTGTCAATAAATAAAAAGTAAATATTAACTTACAAATAAAAAAAAACAAACAATAGATATATAGCTATTTCTCTTTCTCTCTCTGTATATTTATTTTTCTGTTTTATTGAAATTGCATCTACGAATACAAGTATTTGAAATTTACATTTGGTCATTTGGTTCAATATTATCGAAACGCTGCAAAGTTTCACTTGTTTTATCAACAAATTCCAGCCGACTGCAATCATTATTATTGGAAGCGAGCAATGGAAAGTCGTCATGGATCCATATGACACATATCGCCAACGTTACGACAAAATAATGGATGACGAAATATTCAATCCAATTCTGCCTATTGTACTTGTTGAGAACAACTTTCTTCTCCAATTTCACGAATATTGCCTAAACAAAATAAGTTGTATAAATCCTTTAAACACTCAACACACACACTTATAGATTCGCTTCAAAGTTTAATTTCTTCTATCAACACATTCCAGACGCCTGCAATCGTTATTAGAAGCGAGTAAGGACAAAGTGGTAATCGGTGGTCGATATGACGCTCAGGATAGATTCATCTCGCCAACGGTGATCGCCAACGTTACGCCCAACGACAAAATAATGGACGACGAAATATTCGGCCCCATTCTGCCCATAGTGCCCGTTGAGAATGCATACGAGGCCATCAAATTCATTAATGACAGGTATGTTTTGTACAGATATTTTGGTCTTATAAGTTATAACACTGAGCAATTATTTACGCAATTTTAGACGATATTTTGATTTGTTTTTACTTTTTAAAACATGTAAATTAGTTTTAATATAATATAAGTATTCTTTAGTTCTTAGGAAATTTAATCAATCAATATTGAATTGAAAAAGGAATTAGTTAACAAATTATTCGAATATTGTTGATATTTTTGGGATATAAAACTAACACTTTTTAAAATGGGAGATTTAATTTAAAGTATCCTACCAAATCTCTATTTGTATGTAAATCCAATAACCCCATTACTTTTAACCTGCGAAAATGTAAATGAACTAGTAACTTCACTTGATTATTCGTTTTGTTGGAATTGTAATTTCATTGAAATATATATAATATTATGTAGGTACGTATTATATACCAGTAAATGTACGTAATTATAGTCGTAAAAACAAATCAAAATGGAGTGCACTTTTAAACCGAGGTCATTACAAATTATTCGGCATTCATGAGCATATAATACGGCTCGATTAATAATAATAAATGCCGGACTTGGCTTAGGGGCAACATCATTACAGAATCTACCTTATGCTGTACTCATAAGGGTGTATTTGCAATGATTTTTGGGTGTTTTATAACTCCATTGATTTTACAGGATACAGTTTTTGAAAGGGTTTTCATTACATTACCATCATGATGGGTGGTGCTTAATGCATACAAGAGTGTGAAAGTCTTTTAATTTCAAGGTGTTTGTGTTGGTATGTTTAAAGTTTGTATGTGTTCGTGAGAGGGAAATGTCTGACGTTTTCGATGTAGTACGTAGACCGAGGTAAACAGACATACAATGCAACAATCCTAATCACGATCCTTGGTTTTGGCAGAAAAGGTATTTTATAAATCCGCATTTTTTATTCGATAAAATTTTCCTTAGTGTTGCCACAAAAGGCATTTATATAAAACCAATTTTTTGAAAGTTTTCTAAAGTTTTTAATTTCATTTTATTTTTCAATGTCTTGATAAAATATGTCTATTTGCTTTGGTCTATAGTTGGAATAATTTGACACTTAAGTCGTAAGTTTTAGTTTCATTAAATTAAGCAGTGAAAATAATGCTATTAACTTCTCGTAATATTCGTATAATCTTCCGTAACCTTCAATTGAATTTTAGTTAAAGCTTAGATTATGATGAAACAGAATTTCAAGGTCAATAATAATTAATTTTCAGAAGGTTCCGATTAAAAAAAGCTGATAAGTTTTATTATTTTCACTGTTTAAATTGGTACTTTGCATCCTAATGTGGGATCATCTTAAGCAAATTACATCATAACTAGCGAAATAACACTTAGTCCGCGTACGATGCCCAAAAAAGACAATTATTGTTTGCTAGAAGAATAGCCGAAAGGTTATTACGATATTTTTTCTAAAATTACTTTAAATTCTTGCCATCGTCAAATTTCTCTGAAATATATTTAATTGTATAATGTTGATCCAATCTAAATTTAATCTTTTCTGCCTGAAATCCTAATTATGTAGATATTCTTGATCATATGACAAACAGACAGACTTTGTTTACTCTTTTTATTACCCTCTATTTTCGACACTTTGATTTATTTTTTACTTTGATTTTTTAAAGCGAGCTTTATTGTCTTATTAATTACGTATTATCGTTGATAATATATTTGTACGATTGTATCGTGATCTATCCGCGACGCAGTTACAATGTAGATAGGACTATTTCAGGGAGCATCCGTTAGTCCTATATCTCTTCAGCCGGCAAAGCAACATACACACGTTGTTCACAGAGCAGACGCGCTCGGGATCGCTCTGCGTGAACGATACTATCATGTTTTATGGCGGTAAGGAGATGTGTAGGCACCCAGACGCTTGGAACCAAACTTGAGACTAGTAACTTACAGACAGAAACACTGAACTTAAACTTATTATATATATATATATTTTTTTTGTAATCATACTCGTATGGTATGATCTGTCGTAATTTACTATTTTTTCTTAATTTTTGCCATTATTGCTTTAAAAAGTAATTACAAGTTTGGTTCAAAGTTATGTGACTGAATTTGTCGCTATATCAATATGTATTTAACTCAATAAACTCAAAACGATAGTACGCGATAATTTGCTGTTGTATTTTTATTATTATTTCTTGTTATAGGCGTGTACCAGCGCCGTTCATAGCCTTTTATGCGCCCGGTGAGAATTTTTGAACTGCGCAACTAAATAATGATGTAAATTCATCATCATCAGGTCATTTTTGCGCCCTTTTAAGATCTGCTCCCTGTGCCTGGGCACCCGCTTGCACTGGCCTGTACCTTTTTGGTCACAGATTTCAGAGTTACCCTAAAAAACTTTACCCAAAGTTAATAAAAAGAACATGCGTAACAGTAAATCTTACAATTCATGTTGTATAAAAAATAGCGCATAATTCAGCCGCAGATAATGCAGACAATGGTTTGCATAACATTAACCTGTTAATTAGTTAAGTTAACTGTTTCTCATGACAATAAAATGCATTGCATTTCCAGTTTTACCATTTACGTCATATGAGTCATTTTTAAAACATGGCTAAATCATGTGTGTATGTAAATACAATTAATATGTTAGTTAATTTTTTGTTTTGACTTTTAATTCACTACAATATTTTTGTTGTTAAGCGTATTTTAAATCATTTTTATGCCTCTTATTAAAAACAGGGTGCACAATCAGGTAGAAAGTTTTACTTAAAAACTGAACACTTTTTGTTTCAGCACTTTTAGAATACGTAAAGAAAATTATACCTAAATACCTTTGCTTAAAGTTTAATATTAAACCTGTTTTCAATAAACAACAAATTCAACCTTAAAATAGATCCACTTATGGTTGAGTTTGCAATGCGAAATTACTTGAAAAGTCCACCCAAAACTTGGTTTTGGCGCTTATTTAGTAGTGATGTATTTGGTCGCTGATTGTTTGTCCACTTTTTAATAAGAGTTCAATTATTTTACGGCTAAGCTTCATTATATTCACGTAATTTTTATAAGCTGACATGTGGTAGTGGTGATATGTTTGAATGTTTATTCTTATGGTATATTCTGGAAGTTGTATGCTTGTTCAATTGGTGGTGGTTGTTTGGTGGTGAGCATTAGGTGGTGGCGATGGTGATGGTCTAATTATTATTATTTTTTATCGTAATATTTGTATTTTGTAAGTAGTATGATTTCCACAAAAACTTTAATAATTTCTCAAAAACTTAATAACCAAAATATGTTTATAATTTTATAATACTCTTCTTTTTTGTTGCCACAAGTTAATATAAAATTTTCTATTAATAAAAATGTGTGGTAAAATATTTGTTAAACCTATTTGTACTAAAACTTGTCTATCATTATAATGTTTATAATTTTTCTTCTTAAAACTTGTTTATGCCTGTAGCAGTTATAGGCTAGTATCTATATAGTCTATGGTTGTATAACGGTGGCGGTGTATGTTATCTGTGGTAGGGAAAAACCGTTGGTGTTCTACGTGTTCACCACGGACGAGGCGACTCGGAGGAATTTAACGGAGAACACGAGCAGTGGTGGCATGTGCGTTAACGACACGCTCATGCATATGGGAGGTATGGTATGCATAAAATGGTAGATGTAAGGAGAAACGTCGCGGTGGACGATAAAATTACCATAGCAATTCAGTCAGAACAGTCATGAGTCAAATCCTGAGCAGCACGGGGATGCTGTTTCAGTTCCCTTTCACCCACGAACGTAGCCTGAGTGATTGGCCATGTCGAGCTTTCATCAAGTTTAGATTCTTTAGCATTTTCATGTGACTAGAGTCTGACACACATTCCGTAAAGTACAAAATAAAAACGCATCGACATGCTCTCGTTTCATCATATGTTTGATAATGCTATAAATTAGGTTCACGCCAAGTAACCGGATCCAAAACTTTAGGAAAGATATACTTAAAAAAAAAGAAAAAGAGAATTCCTTTTACTGCGCTTTGTCGAGTGGAGATTGCCTTTGAGCATTTTATTTTTATTTTCTTTTAATTTTTTCTGGTTTATTCCTTAAGTGTACAATATACAAACTCGTGTCATGTTATTTATCTGCGATGAACTCCTAATAAGTTGGGCTTCATATAGATAGCCTACTGTCATCTAAGTATTATATTAAAAGTTGGATTTTTTTACTTTTCCACGATATAAGACGTTTCTCCTTAACCTCTACCTTCCATAGATATGCTAATTGAAAGAAAACAAAAAATATGTTACCATCATTTAAAACAAACTACCTAAGTCACTTGTAAGTGAAATTCTACAAGAAAAGAAGAGAGTAAATAAGCAGATTCTCTTTTCCAAAATAACCATTTTATAATTTATTGACTTTTATAACAATTTTATCTTCAATGGAAAGTATACATTTATTAACTATTTTTGTAAATAAAATTCTTAACTAATTATATATTATAGATAACTAGCATTTTTTATTAATAGCGTCGCTTGCGTTTATTACACATGCCTATATCTAATACTAGTAAATATTGCTTATGGGAAACTGCGAAACACTATCCTTAACGGCGCTGAGCAGTAGTGCGGGGTATAGCGATAGAGGGAAAAGGGGGAACAATAGGCGGCGAACAGGGGTATTCGCTATCAATAAATTTAAAATCAAAATATCTCTATTAAGAGCAAAATATGTAGATTTATAAGGTCCTGGGTTCCCGGCAGGATTAATTGAGATTTTCCAATCTATACTAAAGCCAAACTCGCTTGAGAATGCTTGTCAACAAACAAATTAAAAATGAAGGTAGAAATTACTAGTCATTTTGCACCTAATTTTTTTAATTAACTTGTTTATGACGAATTCATGACAATAAATTACGTAAGTAAGTTTAAAACTCATTAATATATTCAATATCTTTTGAATAAGATTTTCTAAAAAAGGAAAACATAATTTTAAATTTATTAGGCATAAAATGTGTTGCATTTTCTACCTTCATTTTAAATTTGTTTGTTGACAAGCATTCTCAATCGAGTTTGGCTTTAGTATAGTAGGGCAATTATGTAATGATACTACAGTGTACGTTTCACTATCTCAGTCCCTATCTATAAAATCTTTTTAGATAGAGAGAGGCATATACGAATGGAATGGGATGGAATCGCACACCGTCAAGTCTCATTAAAGTTGATACATAATATGACCTTTGGTCTGTCTCGTGGGAGGCTAGTTGCCACCCTGCCGACAAAGACGTATCGACAAAAGATTTTCCGGTACGATGTCGTGTAGTAACCGAAAGGAATGTCGATTTCATCCCACTCCTAACTTGTTAGCCCGCTTCCATCTTGAATTGTATCATCACGTACAAATAAACTTCTGTATCGCGCGAGCGAGGACTTTGTTATGCAGTTTGCCTACAGATTAATTTGTAAATAATAATTTCAAAACAATAAAAACTCTTTATACTTGCACAGTAACTTTAACACTATATTTGACAAGTGATTAATTAATATTTATTAACCCTGAATTATAATCTTATGCTTTGGACACATACTTGTAGCTGCGTTAATGAGCGTTGATGCGATGCGCGGCGTAAGTTGAACGAAACATTTTGCACGAGGCTTTACGAATATTAAGTAGCGATATTTATACCAAAATAACTTAAACTACATATTTTACAGAATAGAAAAATACCTAGAACTAATGTTAAGTTGAAAACCATTACATGTAATAGAAACACAAAACAAGAATTTCAAATTCCAATGAGCGAACTAGAGCCGTATTTTATACGAAGTTCGACTTTAAAACTACTACTGATAAAGTCCGAGGTATATAAGGCTTTACACCTTCGCCTCATATAGACGGACGCAGACAGAATATGTAACAAGTGTTCTGTTACTCTGTTATAGGCGATGATTTTCAATTTGACATCATATGGACTTGCTTGTTCTGAAAACTAAGAAAAGAAATATAAATAGTTTTATGTACAATATTGCAGTTGATACGTTACCATTCGGAGGAGTCGGTAACAGTGGCATCGGCGCTTACCACGGCAAGGCGTCCTTCGACACGTTCACGCACAAGAAGAGCTGCCTCGTGAGAAACTTCGCCGCTGTAGGAGAGAAGCTTGGCTCGTGAGTATTATATTGACTGGACTTAGTTTACAAGCACTTTTATAATGTTAAGTTGGCTTGTAGTAACTATCATTAGTTCGGAAGGAGCCAGCAAGAAACTTTAAACACCATCGCCTGTTGAAATGTTTTTGAAATAATTTTCTGCCGTTTTTTAACTAAATACACCTATATAGTCCATCTCATTACGATTTTAAATTAAAAAGCAAAAAATAAGAATTTTTACTAAAAAAATGGCACTGACTTTTTAGGTAGCTTAAGCAAATTAAAGTAACTGAATGACACATTTTTTTACTGTATAGTGCGTTTTTTATTTATTATAAACTTTTTTTATAGTTTCATTATATCTCTTTGTGCGTATATTAACCCTACTGGAACTATCACTACATCACACTAAATCCATAATCTTGTCTCCAGCGGCCGCTACCCGCCCTACACGGACGGCAAGCTGAACTTCATCACCACTCTGATGAGGAAGCGCTCGGGCCCGTCGTTCAAGTACCTGCCCTACGTGATAGCGTTCGCACTCGGCGCCGGCCTGTCCTACGGCATCTTCGCTTGGCAAAAGGTAAAGAAGTAACTGCGCTAAACCGTAGAGATTCTAAGTATTTCTTTAACGTAAATTAGATGAAGTTTACACACAAAGGATTCAATCCACAATATAATTAATTTCCTCTTTCTATGTCTACTGTCAAAAATCCCTGGTCAAGGAATTAAATCATCATTTTAATCATTATCAATCAATCATTATTACCGGCCCACTACATAGCCAGGCCTCCCTCCTTATAGGAGAGGGGATATTAATTAAATATTAATCCTTAAATATAAGGATACTATAATTATTATGAGACATGAATTTTAGCATTCATAAATAAATAAATAAAATTAATTACTTCCTTAGCACCCTCTACTTAATTAATGAAATGAATTCAATCATGCATAGCTTACATAAGTGATGATTAGGTCAAATAATATTTGTGTACATTCAACAATGATAGGCATGTCCATTCAACAAAGGGCGCAGATTGAACAGAGGTTGAATAATCTGTGGTCCACAGTATTCTCAAAAACTAGCTGACTGTACCAAATTGCACCTCAAAGTAAGGTTCATTAACAAATCTTGTTTACGTAAAAACGTTCCTTTCTAATAATGTTTTGTTCAACTAAAATACGTACCATCTCAAACGGCTGGAGGCGGATGCTTTTTAGCCAACTATCTCAAATAAAATTTGCCCAAATTGTATGCAATGCACATTATTTTAAAAAGTCGTTCAGCGTGAAAACTTTATATTATATACGAGAATGTATCAAATCATTGTCATCACGGGATTTTGATGCTCCATCTCAAAAGTTCCCAACGACCCTAAAGGTTTCACTTCGAAAATGCACATATACATTCTCGTTTAGCACAAGTAGATTGTAAGATATTAAGGATTTTAACCTGAGTGTTATTTATAGTAGTGCTTACTACACGAGAGTAACGTTTCATATCCTACTTTATCTAGAGTCATGCAATGCCTAGGTATTCTGTAATACCTAGACATTAACAAAAGAATGTGCCTAAATATTTTTTGCCAACAGAATATAATGTAAACGTAGTTAAAGTGGCGCTGAAATTTCATCAATTTCGAATTAAATGTTTGTGTATGTCAGTATTTTAGTCGCGGGCTGTCGATTTTTTAGTCGCGATTTGTCAAAATATTAGTCACGCACATTTGTGCCATAGAGAATAAATAAAGATTGTGTACATGTTATGGGCATATCTAAATCAGGTACTACATTACTTGGTACTTTCCAACATTCTTGTAATGGTGATGATACCAGTATTATTTACTATGAAGTGCCCTGTCACATGCAGTAACTTACCTTTAAGCTTTATCGTAAATATAAATCTGTAGTATTATTATTGTAGATTCAATACTTTCCAGTTTTATAACGCACAAACACGTTGTGTTGAGTAATTTTTAAAGCCAAAAATGTATAACTGCGTATTGTTTAAAATAATTGTTAATATTAGTTAATAATTTATTTATTTATTCCGAATCGCAATTGCACATTTTAGAGTCAACATTTCCTGAGGATGTTCCTGTTTCAAAGTGAAACGTAGGTAGAGAGTATTTTTTGGAGGGACTTTTGATAATAAATAAATTATTAATTATACAGACACAAATTAACACCTGCTATCCAATATAAAGAAGTTATAGGTTGATCAGAAAAATGGAAAACCTCGCCATATTGCGAATAAAAATTGAACTAATTTATTTTAAGATATTACTATGCACAGATTACTAAAACGTACTAGTGGCGCTCTCGATCCAGATTTATTTATTTTCCTGGTCAGGCTATATAAGTATGTATTATGTACTTTATTCTATTATAGTTAGTTAATAAATGTACACATATGTATGTAGGATCAAATCTATGTAACCAAATTAAAGCATTTTTTTTCATAAAGTTTTAAAAATTAATATCTTGTTTTATTAAAACCCCAATCACTTGTTAATACTAATTAGTTAATAATTGGTTTAAAAATACCAAATAATAACGATACATGGGAATAAATTTCTACTTGAAATCAAAACAGTATTATTCTAAATAAGCCTAAAATAAAAACTGGCATATATGATACATACCTACATATTGAAGATTTATTAATTTTATAATTTAAAAGGAAAACTATAACGAGCTACTGTAGAACTATAACTAACATGCCGTACCATCACAAAACACTATATTTATTTGAACTTCATATAAAGAGACTGTTTTATAATGTCACGGTAGTATGGAGAATAGAGATAAGGACAACATCTCAGATGAATACAGTATCTGATATAGTATCTACGACATTTGACAAACTCCTTTATCGTACACACAGATGTTTCTCAATGCTAACTTTTTAAATGTTGGTGCATGTCACGGCAAATCAAGAATAAATCATTCTATAATTTTTAAAAATGTACTTATTATTAATTTGATTATACCATCATTACCATAGATGATAGTTTGTTATTAATTATGTGTCAGCAGGTACTTTCAACTTAGATAAATATTTTTTAAGCTTGTTTACCTTGTTCGCAGATGGCCTCGGAGGAACTGTAAAAAAGCTGTGATGCAGCCGTGATAGCAGTGTGATAACTATATTTAAACTAAAATGTTAAGTTTTAAAATATTATGTGTATTTTTATATTACTTTTTATGCAAATGTTTTATTCTACTATTCTTTTCTACGACTATGACACAATTTCCGTACAAATAAATAACATGTTATGGCAATATTATGATAATGAATAACAGACATATCTTTACAAGCTATAGTAGCTATACTCTAATGTTTCAGTTAAATATAATATATTAAAAATCTATGTATGGGACCCAAAACTCTCAAACAATGTTCTTGCATTTATTTTATATTTATAGACTTATAAATAGGAATACTTTTTTTATTTTTACAGCCATATTTACATAGGATAAAGTTTACCATAATTTATAAATCATACATTTTTAAAAAGCAAGCTATCCATTTCCGTTTTTTTTAATTATTAGATATTCTTTATTTTAACTATGCAAAATGTTTAAAAAGATACGGACTAAGTTTTTTTTTTTTCAAGACTATGTAATCTGTGGTTTTGTAAGGTTAAGGGGTGGAAAGTATTTAGGCATTATTCATGTTGCTTGCCAAGCAATATTAGTGTTATAAGTTTCCTATGATACTAGTATTCTATTAGTGTGGTAAATATTTTTTCAATATATCTATAAAAGACTGCTATATTTTTTTATATACAACTACATTTGGATTTAAGATATAAAAGTATGTTTACATTTTTACTTGCAGCTGTTACAATAAAAGTTTTATTGATTCTTACCTCTGACAACACATACAAGGTACAGAAATTATTTACAGATAAACATAAAATTCTTATTTATAATCTTTATTGTAGAAATGTTTTAGCACGATTTATGTCATCAAAAAAATAATATTAAACTTTTAAATTAAAAACATAATGGTTATTTGAATGATAAAATATTTAAATCATCGTGCCCCAGCGCACGTTTCAATAGTAAAACCTAACCAGGAAAAATTAAAAACCTCGCCATGTTGCGGATAAAAAAGGAATTAATTTCTTCTTAATTTAACGGCCTGGAATCAAGTCCCTTGTGGCAACTAATTTCTTTCATAAGCATAATGCACAGACTGCTTAAAAACTACTAGTGGCGCCATCAATCGAGTTTTTTTATTTTCCTGGTCAGGCTATACGTAACTGACCATGATTTAAACCTTTTTTTAAAATATCCTAGATATATCCAATCAATATTTATTAAAATATATGTTATAAAATAAAAAGATTCAATGGTTACCTGTTTGAAAATAAAAATGGCAAAAATTTAATTTTTCGTTTCATTTTTTTATATGCATCCTGTTTTATCTAGTTTGTCATCACCCTATCGAGTTTACGATTATGTTAATATAGATCTCCTCTACAGAGAACCTCAACATATCTACAGACTAGTCAGCGAACGTACGTCGATGCTTGCGTTAATGGATACCGGAAATCGTCCATACATCTATAGGTACATCAGTCAGTCTGCATTTATACCTGATTGTAAGTGCAATCTAAGATGGAAGCGGGCTAACTTGATAGGAGTAGGATTAAAGTCACAACCCTTCGGTTTCTACACCACATCATACCGGAACGCTAAATCACTTGGCGGTACGTCTTTGTCGGTAGGATGGTAACGACCGAAGCCTCCCATCAGTACTATATTTACCAATACTTGCATAAAGATCACGTGTACTCTTTCGCAACTTCGCTAAATCTAACGCAATAAAATATATATTATCAATGCACGAATGCGATGTCCAGAGTGTAGACGGTGGCCTTACGTTCGCGCCTTTGTTGTGTGCCGAAGAAACCGACAGCCGACGGATTAATAACTGACGCATAAAAATGTAGATGGAAAGATATGAAGACATCCAAATACTCTATTAATACATCGTGAGACACGGGTGCCTACGCCTCTGTTGATGTATAGTTGATGTATAGTGGAGGCATAAGACGTTCCTGTTGCCAATGATAATATTTTACTAATAGTAGAGATAGGTAAAGAGGAGTACCAATACGCCTCTTAAAAAAAGCATTATGCATACTTCGTAGTACATGATCGGTAGTTAGTTCAGCAATTATTTATTTGCCTGTAAGAACTACAGAGTGAATATAAGTAAGGTAAGAGAATTAAGGCTCTTGGGAATCTTCCCACAGGAAAAGAAACCTGAAATTAGTCTGGAACTGGATTTGGATAAATGAATCGATAGTTCCCTTCGTTTATTTAGGGCAGATTTTCAATACCGAAATGATATTCAAAGCTGCTTTCCCGCCTAGTCACCCAGAGACAGCTTCCTCGCCAGACACCGTGACAATGGCTTCACACCTAAGAATATGTTACTCCAAGAGCTTTACATACACTGAGCCGCGGCCTCTATAATAACAAGTTTTGGTCCGTGTACCAATATAAAAGCAAATCAATACTAATATAGCATTGCGATCTCCGGGTTTTAGTCGAACTTGCACAGGACACGTCAAGGAAGTCCGGACTCGAGACGATGAATCCAAATATTGAGGCATTCCCCGTGTCTAGTTTACGGAACGAACGGTCTCAACGTCTTAGCTTTTTCATAACCATCAATTCTGTTATTAATCTATCTACCCAGATTAATGAAATATCGAGAAGAAATAATTGGCATAGCGTAATTTACGAAGAAAAGCTAATTTCCTTTTAAATGTTTGCGCCAATTTTAACTCCCTGTGACTGTTTTAATCTGTGCAATTGTGACAGAAAATAAAAGAGGACATTACAATATCCTCTTTGGCATTAGCAATGGTTTTTTGGCCTTTGCTAAATAATTCGGCTAGGATTTGGTCGTAAAGATTAAAAAATATTACTGTCTATGCTAAAACTGCCAAATGTCAAAGTTTTGAATTTTTACTTCTGGCAACTCTTTTATATAATTAATATTCTCATAAACCGTTCATTTATTTTAAGTTAAAGTGAAAGAGCTTATTACAATCTTAAACAAAAATCTTTGGTAAGTTGACAATTTTAAAATTTACCATTTTCTAATTTCATATTTTGTTTATATAAAGAACATCATACAAAATATTTTTCACATATTGCAATACCATTCTACGAACGAAACGAAAGTGCTTGTGATGAGTAAAGACGATTAAAAAAGTGTCGATAGGTCAATATTCCGCAGAAATTAGCCAGAATCTTCAGGTATCTACAAAATATACTAAATAACCACCCTCGCATGTGAGGGTACTATGTGGTGGTGCTGTTCTTCTTCCGCTAGTTCAGGTGCTTATTCACATTTGAGGGCTTGTCTGACTACTCCCTTCCCATATTCCTATACGGCGGCCATATTTATAAGTCATGAAAGGCGTTGACGCTCATCATATTTATTTGCGTTGTATTCTTTTGCAGGACCGATGGCTGCGATACGAAAGAAATTAGTGATTGTCGGTGACGGTGCGTGTGGTAAAACATGCCTGTTGATCGTGTTCAGTAAGGATCAGTTCCCGGAAGTGTATGTGCCGACAGTGTTCGAAAACTACGTCGCCGACATCGAGGTGGACGGCAAGCAGGTGGAGCTCGCGTTGTGGGACACGGCCGGGCAGGAGGACTACGACCGCCTGCGCCCGCTGTCGTACCCCGACACGGACGTGATCCTGATGTGTTTCTCGGTGGACTCGCCGGACTCGCTGGAGAACATCCCCGAGAAGTGGACGCCCGAGGTGAAGCACTTCTGCCCCAACGTGCCCATCATCCTGGTGGGCAACAAGAAGGACCTGCGCAACGACCCCGCTACCATCAATGAGCTGCGCAAGATGAAGCAGGAGCCCGTGAAGCCGCAGGAGGGCCGCGCCATGGCCGAGAAGATCAACGCGTTCGCGTACCTCGAGTGCTCGGCCAAGAGCAAGGAGGGCGTGCGTGAGGTGTTCGAGACGGCGACGCGCGCCGCGCTGCAGGTGAAGAAGAAGAAGAAGGCCCGGTGTGCTCTGCTGTAAGTGTGCTGTGCTCGCGACTGCCTGAACCTTACGTATGGACTGGACTGCAGCAGTGCGACGCCGGCCACACAGTGCTTCCTTCCGAACTGACGCCGCGATGTCGCGCACCGCACGCACACCCACTCAGTATTCGTGTGGCTCTACTTTCACAATTGGTACTTGTATATTTTATAGATTATCTATAAAGAGTAAGCATAATTGCCTTAACAGAATTAGTCGGGGACGCAGGCCGGCCGGGCCTGCCGTGTTTCGTGCTATATTGTCATGTTATATATCGAGTAGCATCTCTTCCACACATAGGACCCTCGACTGGCGTGGTCTCGGCGAGACTATTGTTTAGTTGATATTTTTACTTTTCAATACAATAGTGATGTATAAATGGTGTAGGAGGTTTATTTGACGAGGAGTGCGAGCTCACCTGACTCAGCCAAGTGCCTGTCAACTAGACGCGTCCGCCGGACGTACAATCTGAACCTAATTGTTTAAGGCAGTTTTATTGTAATCCATCATTTGTGTGAAATTTTAACTTCCATATGGTTATATCGCATGTTAACATAATTTATTAGTAATAAAGGAACCCCATGTTTTAACAATTCTTTTCTAGACTTTTTGACTTTTATAAATTTAATACAGCATTTATAAATGGAAGGTTTCTATCTAGAATGGGGGAATTATTTAAGTTAAAATTCAATCGTCTATGTTATGTTTTATTAGTATCGTAAGTACAAAATTACTTGAAATATACATGAAATTAACATAAATTAGATTTCCTTTTATAATTTAAGATATTTTGGATCTATTCCAATTACAAATTTATTAACTAATCAACCAAGCTTTCAATTAGGAACTCCTCCCGCCATCTTCAGCACTTGCAGAGGGTTGGTGAACCTTCTGCGAGGTGTGGCCATGAGCTGCCTGTCCTCCGTGCTGGTGCGGTACGGGAGCGGTGTGCCGAGCGGCAGCTGGCTCTCGTGCCACACCAGCTCGGGCGCCCAGTCCGCATACAGCACCGTGTCCACACCTCCCAGCTCGTCGCTGGGGACTGGTGTAGTCACATACAGCAGTTCCTTCTCCCGGTCGATCCCTCGAATCAGCCCTGCGACAGAACAACATATATGCATTGTATTTGCACCTATCAGTTAATCAAGCACTATATTATAGCACTTTTGATAACACAAATATGATATTAATGATGTACTTTGTTGGAGTTACATCATCTTTGAGTCATCGGTGGTTTAACTTGAAATGAGATAATGAATACTTTACGTGCATAGGTTTTTATTTAATTTTTTCTAGACTTTTATACTACTATCAATAAAATATTGTTATGAGAAATTGTGAGAAGTGGTTGATTTTATTGTAATATATTTATTATTATAATTACAACAAATTACTACAAAATATTTTCTATTGGTTATTTTCATTGATTTTATAATAGTATTTAGAACATTAAAATTATTTTTGCCAATAATCAGATATTACTGAGTAGGTATGAAAACCCTATTAAAATACCTACATTGTTACAAAAAGGAAAACAATATGGACTGAACGATTTCTTAACGTGAAAGTAAACTAACTAAACTAACATTATCTTAAGATAATTTCAGCTGATATATACTGATAATTTCTTCACAAATTTTCTAAGTTAAAGTTTTGTTATTTTGAAATCATAGTGAAGTAGTAGGGTAGTAGGTATATTAATCAGGAAAAGATTTGCAATTACAAGATTTAATTCCTTATATTTACCTATAGCATCTATACTAGTCTTAGAAAAGCTTCATTTACTTATGGTAAATAGACATTGACCTCTAAAAACAAGTAACTAGGTAAAATTTTCAATTGAAAGGGTCAAAGTGCAGAACCTGCAAATCATAATGTGTTTACACTAATAATGTGTAAGATTAATAGAAACACCTTTCTTAGTTTATATTATGGATATTACCTTATGAAAAATGAAGGAATAGAATCAGCCCTCAATGAAACTACAACATATCTATTCACAATTGAATTAAAGATATAAACAATGATAAATTAAACATGATGAAATGCATATAACTATATAAATAACTAGATGTGCCCAAAAATTTCACCTGCACAAATCCTTATCGTATGGGAGTATCTACAGATCCGTTCTGAGCGTTTACATCGCGAAATTACTAAAAAAGTCAATCAAGTTTATAGATTTAGAGATCATGTGATGTGTCAGTGGTATTTTGCTAATATATGTAACTTTTTTATTACTGTAGAATGGATGAACAGATTAGAATTAAATAAGTTAGTCTGGAATAGCACTTATGCTACTTCTTATTCTGACATTACCAAGGAATAGGTTGTACGTAATTACAGGCAAAAACCAGTTAAAACTAGAATCTACTGTAAGTAAGTAAGTTCCATACCAGCACCCCTATTCTGTAACTATGTTCCTATTTTTTGACATTAGTGACTATCCAATTTGTTTCTATCTCTTTCTATAGTTTCGCGGTAGAAGGGATACAAGACAAATCTTATAGTCCCAATGTCTACTAATGTAAACTTGGTTACTGATGCTACAGGTCTCCAAGAAACGGAAAAACGAGTAAACAATGGTCCGTTCTCACCGTGGCCGACGCAGCGCAGCGGTTTATCGGTCAAAGTAAACAAAGCGACGCTATCGCCGCTGCGACACAATGCCACCAATTTTCCATTCAGCACCTGCATTATGTGCTCCTTTTTCATTACCACGTTCGTTGCAATGCTCAAGTCTTGGAGACTGACCCTGTCAACAATTATACACAAATGTAAATTCATCGTTGTCAGCCTAATATAGACCAACTACAGTACCTTTTAATAGGATATGCAGCTCATACTCTACACTGCTCTAATACTGGTTAGCGGGTATAGGGTGATAATGATCATGGTCAGATGTTGATAATAATAACTAGGGCTGATGGTTTTACGTGATCTTAGAGGCACAAGGGTTTTAATATCTACTTTCTAACAGCTGCTAGCAAGAATTTCTTGGAAAAATCACGATGTTTCATTACTTCATAGGCTGACCTTGTGATGTTAAAATCTGAAGTTAGGTTAATTATAAGATGGAGGTTTGGGGTCCGATTCCCGGCAGGGCCGATTAAGATTTACTGAATTGGCTCGACTCTTGCTGGTTAGACGCCTCGGTCGTGGCTTGACAATCTTACTGACAAACACGTACAGCCGTGCGATTTAGCGTTCCGGTACGATGTGGGGATATTATCCTACTCCCTAACAAGTTAGCCCGCTGCCATTTTAAATTGTATCACCACTTACCATCAGATGTATATATGAATAAAAAAATTGCCCTAAATCGTTTTCGATAACTTAAATTAAAAAATCTAAATATTATTTGCAACCTCATCATCATAAGCTTAACCTACAGGTTTGCATTATGCAATACGACCCACCACGCTTTTTTAATAAGGTTAACGTGCCTTAATGGTAAGATTTTGCAGCTTGGAATCACCACGCTTCTTTAATATAGGTTAAAGTAACTTAACGTTACATGACCCAAAACAGTCAGCTTAATGCGATAGGTCACAGTTACTGGAAAAAAGCGAAACCGGAAATATTTTATGTACTTTAAGTGACTCAGCTGTAATATATACACGTCTACATTTAGCCGTTGATAAAATAAATACATTCGCGTAGATAATAACATAAAATAAATTCCACATTGATCGTAAGATTCGCGCGGGTTATACAGTGAGAAAGTGCCGCATAAATATGAAACAATAGCTAAGTAATTGGGTATGTAGTTAACTATAGGCGCCATAGCGAAGAATACGGCATAATAAATAGACATCTAACGTACGTATGTCCGTAAGGTTGAAATTTGCACTGAAAACCACTTGTTGCGTTCGACTGAACGAAACCTATTTATAGGGGTGAGTGCATACTAGATACTAATGGAAAATACGTTAGAACTGCGGCGTGGATGTCTCAAGCGTTTTATAGGACATTCTTGGACAAGGTGATTTTTTTTAACATTACAAGTTAGCCCTTGACTTCAGTCACACCTAATAATAAGGGATGAAGCAATCTAAGATGGAAGCGGGCTGATTTTTCTAGAGTAGAATCAAATCCACACTCCTTTCTGTTTCTACACGACATCGCACCGGGACACTAAATCGCTTGGCGATACGTCTTTATCGATAAGGGTAACTAGCTATGGCTGAAGCTTTCCATCACCCAGACCTGGACCAATTTAGAAAATCATAGTCAGTCCTGTTGGGAGTCAAACCTGAGACCTAATAAATCCACTGCACACACTACTGCGTCGCGGACACCGTCAAAATAATAGTATAAAGGCAAACGTTTGTATATATTATTTTAGTTTATTACTCTACGGCGTAATTATAGATCCAATATGGCTGAAATTTAGAATGGAATCAGATATATCTAGAGTGGAAGTGGATTCCACAATTTACATGAACGTGGAAGAAAGTTGGTTGATGATAATTGATACGGCACTGATATTTCAAGGCACGGCTATGAAACACCACACTAGAACTATTTGTTAGTAGGAATTTCTTAAAAATAAATAAAGCTCAATATTTCACAGCCCCACTCGGACTCAAATCCAGGAAACCATGAATATATAATAGGCGTATAGATGTGAAATGAAAAAATATTCTTCACGCTTTCGTCTTACTATGTCCCACATTATTCTACCGCTTGGCCGCATTAGCTATGTGCTCGTCTATAATTGAAATTGAGAGATAGGTGCCTATATGCTCGGTAGTGTTTGCAGAATTGAAATATTCGTTAATCCGTTACATCCGGTTCAATAAAAGTGATGACTCAATTGACGCATTTTACTTTGTAGTTATTGTCTCTTAAGAAATCGTTACTTATTTCGATTTCTAGCCCATGAAGACTGCTATTCTATACTGAATATTTATATTATTCATTAACATAAAAAGTACATCGTGAGAGAGTTTACCTCGTCTTTGTGCTCACTCTATTCTCAGAAGACCATACTTTTTATTTATTTGATTAGGTTAACAATAAGGATAGCTTGAAAAAAAATGGGTTTATTTCATTAGGATCTGACGAGAAAAAACGACAAAAAACATAATTATGTCAAATAATTAGTTACTAGCCAGTGGCGTGCACAAGATTTTTATTTATGGTAGTATTGGTTGTATGGTTATGACGTAGGCATTTATAAAATACGCAAAACGAAACGAACGAAAAATGTATTCTCCAACACAGACTCGTAATGAGGTCTCAGGGTAGGCAGGAAGTGCACGTCATTGCTACTACCTATGTGGAATGTTGAGTCAGCCATTATGGTTGTGAATGGTTGGCGAAGCTTCAATCAACACTAAGCTTTTGCTTGTTCGATGAAAGGTCTGATACAGAAGACCTTTGAAATTAAGCGTACCCAATGAAAGGTGGTTCCTCATACTGGAACCCTGACCAACTAATGCTTAGGGCTTAAGCCCTCAAACTCCGCAAGAACCAGATATTTACAGTATTTTGTATATACCTTGTACTAGGATAAATATTTTTCTTTCATTTAAAAAAAATAGATAGAAATAATTGAATAATTGAAATGTTGCAACAAATATAAAACTAATAACAAAACAACATAGATACTAAGTAAAACATATAATACGTAGGTCACATTGCTTGCACTAATATTTGTTTTTGTCATTCAATGATCGGCTCGGCGTGACATCATTGCTGACGATGCGTCATGAATTACAACTGACGTGATCCCGGGAGCGGGTGTCTACTTCCGAACTGGTTATGCGAACATTGCACACGATAAAATCTATATCTGTATTTAGATATAGGTACTACTTTTATTATACGGTTTGGTTGTTGATTGTAGTGACAGCTAATTTAACGGCTTCCGTGGCGCAGTGGATGTATGAGACGGAAATCCTGGGTTCGATTCCTGGCTGGGCCGATTATGATATTCTAAATTGGTAAAGGTCTGGTGGGAGGCTTCGGCCGTGACTAGTTACAATCCTACCGACAAAGACGTACCGCCAAGCGATTTAGCATTCCAGTACGTGGTGTAGTAACCAAAGGGAATTTCCTCTTAATCCTAACAATGGCTGGTGTACGGCTAGCTCTGTGCTGTAGAGTGAGTGAGAGGGGGGGAGCCTGCTGTATACATGATAGAAAGGGAAGCCAGACAGACTGGTGCCGTACAGCATTACGTAGCATAGCAGTTTACCCTCCCATAAGTTACCATTTCAAAAATATATATAAAAAATTAACTTACACATAAGGCGTAATGCTTAAAAGGCTTTCTCCGCGAATAGTCGTCAACAACTGGCTGAAATACGCCAAAAAGTTCAGATACCTCTCATCTTTGGGCCTCAACGAGAATGTCTTTTTGCCAGCATGCGGGCTGTCTGTGTCCAGAGCAACCACAAATGAATAGTCCAAGTCTTCAGGATAAGTCACATTTCTAAACAGCCGATCATCTCTGTAGTCTTCATACAATTCTTTAACATTAGTAGGTGTTAGCAAGGTCTCAAAGCGTAGATTCATCGCTCCAGACTCATATTGCAGTACATAAGTTGGTTGTACTAGTGTTATTATGAGAGTAATGAACTTGAGGCCCAAGGAATTGGTCATCCCCATAGTGTTTACGATCCAGGGCATTCGTTTGAAGGCCTTGTTGTTATGACAGAATGTTAATAGACTTTGTACGGCGGTGGCGTACAGTTTCATATTGTCCATTGTGTTGATCATACCTATGTTTAGCATTCTGTAACAAAATTATTTTATGTATAACTGTTTAAGGATGCCAGTTCGTGGCCGCAGGTAACTGCAGACAAAGTGTCGCAGCAACATTTGCATGGGCGGATTGAGTTTGTAGGCCCTGGGCTAATAGTACTTAGGGGTCTATCTAATTGCTGAAAATAATTGGGTATGTCCTAATAGATCACTTTTTTTTAACAAAATAGTTTGTATGCCAAAAGTATAAAATATAAGACAAAAACATTAGTATACCACAAATCATGGGATTTTTTTCCTTAGACTAGCTTAAAATGCAGATAATATATTTTAATAGACACTGAGGTTTTTTGTATCTAGGGAGCCCTGGGCTGTATTTCAAAAAGTCCCCAGGTAGTTCCGACCATGCTGATTTATACGAACAAACCAGCATGGTCATAGACAAGCATATTGTAGACATCTATACAATGAAATTTGTGGCGAGCGACACCCATTTAAAAATGTTGTTACACAGAAATCAGTAGTATCGCTGCAACTGACTGCCGCGGCCTATGGTATGGTATGACATGGCAGGTGCATCCCAATAGTACCCCATACCGTTGTTCTATAGAACTGTTGGGATATTTTTCGTGCTGTCAAATTATATCCCAATAGTTCTATATAGTACTGTAGTAGCGCTTGACTTTACTTATAGCATATAAGTTATAAACTTTATATTATTTTAATTGATATTTCATTTTGTTTTAACAAAAAAATGTCCCTTGCGACAAAAGCTTAGTTGTTAAAACCAAGTAGTAGTTGTGTCTAAAAAAATATTCTCTTATTTTAGAAGTTACAGGGGGGGGGGGCACATTTTTATCTATATCTAACCCCACATGTATGGGTTGAATAAAAAAAAATTTGAATTCTAAGTATGGGGAACCCCCAAAATTTATTGTTTTTTTTTCTATTTTCGCATGAAATGTTGAGTGGAGGAATAAATCTGTTTAGTAAATTTCAATAGTATAGTTCTTATAGTTTCGGAAAAAAGTGGCTGTTACATACAGACGGACGGAAAGACTTTACAAAGGTATAAGGATTCCGTTTTTTGCTATTTGGCTATGGAACCCTAAAAAGATAATTCCGAATCCTCCACATCGATCGAATTGTTTTGCTTATGATCCATATGAGTCTTTGACTTCTTGTGCAATGCTATATGCATGTCGCCAAAAGCTTTTTTGAAAGCTTATTTCATTCCCAAAATAAAAATCAGCAATTAAAATAAATAAATTGTTGCTGACGTTTTGTACAATTTAAGCAAAGCTGTATTTGATATAGTATGTTTAGATACTTCACCATAAAGCATTTCAGTTTGCGTAGATAATCTTAAATTTAAGTGGACATTTATTACTGCAATAAAAAGAGATTCCATATTATAATTATAAAAACTAGTTAATTTATATGTAACGTACAAACAAGATGTTGATATCGACATTTCTTTAATTTTGTCCCATTAGTTCTATATAGAACTAATGGGACACTTAATTCTAATATGGTGTGTCAACAGTTCTATAGAACTAAAATTAAGGGGTACTACTGGGATGCACCCGCCGCGGCCTATAGCGGCACTAGTGGTGGCAAATTGTGAAGAAAATTTTTTTGTTGTTTTAGAAAGGTATGGGGTGGCATAAATAAAGTGACCTACACTTATAAAACATATAAATCTGACACGGCTCTGCGATACATCTTCTGTTGTGATCTGCAGGTCAATGCGAACTGGCACCTTACTTCAAAATCATAATTAATAAATTTCAATTAGGCCTCAATACAAACACTGTTTAAATGCCAGGTTTGTCAGACTGTATCATGGATTTTATTGAGAAGAGATCCACAGTAAAGTCTTATAGATACCAGATACCATAACGAAATCAACTGCATATGAATAAACATATATGCATTTTATATGGCTAAAGTGAATAGTACAGTGTGAATTTAAATTAATTAAATTAAAAAATGATACAAACAATTCTGGTATCTTCAAATGAGTGAAAGTGGGTCCCAACAACGGCGAAGTGACCACAGTCGCAGACACGCTTCCAGCAACAGTGAACAAGCTCTGCCCAGGATCCAAGTCCACCACCAGCACAGGACCATGAGCTAGCAGTTTATTGACTTGGTATCTCACATAGGTAGATTTGCCTGCTCCTTTACCACCGCATACTAATCCTCGACTGTATTTATCTACAAAAGAAATTATCAGTTAACAGATCAATTGCCACTAACGTTGTAACTCCATGAAATTATTGGTGACTTGTAGTGCTACTCTGATGTGCTAATGCTAACCTGTAGTGCTAATGAGTGTAACAATACTCGACAATGTGCATTTCAAATTCACCTCTGTCTCTCTCCATTTTTCATGTTGTTACTTAAACTACTTGTTATGGACGAGCGGGGTTGCCGGTCACAAGTCACAGTAGTAATACTGTACACTTACTAAGATAGCCTCAACGTAAATAATATCTTATGAAATAAATATTTTTGTATAGTATTGTATTAAATAGAGAGTAATAGAGACCTAGTCAGAAGTGACATTGTTGAGTTTTGTAACATATTTACAGAATAGCCACCACAAGTACATTTTAAATTATATTAGAAAAACAAAATGTTCCTTTTTTATCAGTTCAGTCAATTCAGTCTATAGTGACCAATGGATGCAAACTATTTAAACATTATATTTTGGGCATTTTTACATTTCATTTCTAAAGTATGGTGGTATTTTGACGGAGTCCTCAAATATGTGTATTTGCAATTGTACTTACTCATTGCTAACTCTTGAGCTTCACTCCAGCTTGGGTGTTCATTAAAACTTTTAAAAGGCCTTTTTGAAAATAGTGAACAGTCTAGTATATTGCAAGCTTTACTGAAATAAGGTTCTACAGGCTTATTCCATTTAAACATGTTAGTTATTTGATAATTTTTAGCTACAAAATCTATTGCTTTAGAAGTTAATTTCTGCAAGACTATAACTCCATTATATTCACCAACTTTAGTAACAATATCTTCTGCCTCAGCCACAGAGAGACCTAAAGCAGTCAGTTTGCTAAACAAACCAAAATAAGTATTGTCACTTTCAACTGTTTTTATAAATTGAGCGAAACTATAATATGGAACATAGATATCATAACATTTTTTGTCCAATTTATATCCAAAAATTTCAAAAGAGCCAGCTAGAGATTCAATCTTAACCTTCCCTTGAACATAAAGCTGACATGGATGCTTTAATGTAATTATGCAACAGTCTGTGCCATAGTATACTTTGAAAGTATCAGCTACAGTATCATAACTTATTGATTCCTCTTTGTCACTAATTTCTGATTCTGTAGAGATACTTGTACTCAAAATTTTATGTGTGCTTTCTTTTGTTCTTTCATCATCAATATCTTCAAGTTTTGGAATGTCATCTAATTCTGGTATAAGACTACTGACATCATCCATCATTTCCACATCATTACTAGAACTTTCTTCAATATAAAAGCTAGAATTATTTGTGGAAACTATATTGCTATTTTCTGATGGCAAGTTTTTTATTGTGGAATGCTTATATTCTCCTATTATATCATCTAGTCTTTGGGTTGGCATGTCTGATGCTGTGATAGAAACAAAAGCCAGTGACATAACTGAATTTATATCATCACTTTTCTTGTCATCATTTGATTCTTCATAATCAAGTTTCTCGTCTTCCAATTCTTTATCATTAAGCTCATCACTGCTCAATTCTATATTATCTATGATTAAATCTGTTTCCCTCATAGGAAGATGTGTATTTTCATCTTCACTAAAACTCTCAATATTCACAGGACCTGCAGGATTTGCATTTTCAAACACTATATTATATTTCTGTTTTTGTGTTTCATCTAATTCTATTGTAGATTTGTCTTTATGCTTTTGCTTATTCCTTCTTGCTTGCTTCAATTCCTCTCTACTCACTGAAAGTATCCGTTCTTCTTGTATCTGTATACATCTTTCTTTGGATATTGGACCTTTAACTATATCAGTTTCGTTTTGTTCAGTAACATCTTTATGTTTCCGCTTCTTGGTCTTTCGCTTTGTTGGCGAGTCTTCTTTATTCACTGAAAGTATCTCTTGCTTTCTTGCTTTAGTTAAAGGGCCTTTTGGAGAATCATTTCCTTCTAATACTATACTATGTTTATTTTTGTCTTTCCGCTTTTTTAACTGTAGCTTTTCTTTAATTTTATGAGCTAGTTGGCTGTCTGCATCAAACTCTGAATCCTGACCTGATTCAGATAAAGTAAGTCCACTAATTACAATTGACGTCTCTGAATCAGTACCAGGGTCAAAATCAGAGTTACCCTCAAATTCATCAAACTCAAGGCTTGATTCAGACTCAAAAGTGTTGCAATCTTTTTGCTCTAAATCATTACTATCATCAGATACTATATCATCTCTCTCAAAACTATTTGTGTTCTCATTTGACTCAGAGAATGAGTTTATGCTATTTTTATTATTATTTTCATTATCTGTACTTATAATAGACTTATTAATTTCATCATCAGACAATTCTTCACTAAGTTTATCATTACTTTCATTATCTGAACTTATAAGAGACTTAAAACTTTTGTTGTCAGATAGTTGATTGATTTTATAATCATCACTACATTCAGAATAGGAGCTTTCACTTACTGTATCATCTACACTACGAAATGCCGTATCATTATCAGATTTTGCGACTTCTTCATTGTCAATAAGTGAATCATTTTCATTTTCAAAGCTCGAATTAGTAATATTTAAGTCTGAATAACCACTAACTGAGAATGAGTCTTCGTAAGCGTTTGCAAACTCCGCAGACTTTTGAATAATCTTTTTATCGTTCGCTTTATAACCGTATAACATTTGTTTTAACTGTTTCTTTTTCGTCTCGTTTAATTTTTTGTTTATTGAAGACGTGTTTCGAACACCGTGTGCTCTTTCGAAAAACTCCATTTTCACTCACTGTTTGTATGAAATTTAAAAAGTTAATGATAACCAATCAGTTTACATTCAAACTTTGAATACTTGGAATTATTATAATAGTCATTAAATTTAAGGAAATATCATATTTAGTTTAATTTTGTACATTCGGTTTTTCCGGCATACAAGTAACATGCTTTTTTTGACAGCACTGTCAGTGTCATGTGTCAATGTCAAAATATATCAACAAATCTCAGACTAAAACTTAAGAACGTATCTACTTATTATATTATTCTCGAAAGATTTTTAACCGACGAAAAAAAACGGATGAGGTTCTCAGTTCGACACGTATATTTTTTTTATATATGACCACGTATAACTTTTTACAGAGTTGTCCGATTTTGATAATTCTTTTTTATTAGAAAGGGCATACTTCCAAGGTGGTCCCATTGTCATCATTTTAGGATCTGATGATGATATCCTGGGGAAATTGAAGGAACTCTTAAAATTTTGGAGGCACGCTTACAGCGATTTCGGTTTTTGTCTCGGTATCGGTAGCTTTTTGGCGAGTACGTTACGTGGCGATAAATCACTAAAAAGTAAGAAATGAAAATTTTTAACAAAAAATAGAACCGACTCAAAACGCACTAAAAAGTAAAAAATAACTGTGTAAAATGTTCATTGCATGACAATGGGGTTAAAATACCTACAAGTACCATAGATCAAATTAATGTTTGTGTCTATTCACTCTTCACTCATTACAAAATAATAAAACGATTTTCATACAGCTTTGTTAATTTTAGTTTAAGTATTAGGCTTTATATTTTTTGTATCCAAAAATCGAATTTCAAAAGGACGAAGTCGCAGTGACAGTCCGTGTAGAAAAGAAAGAATATTGTGTGTCGCAGGCGTTCACTATATAGTTCTAATAAATTATTCATGCAAGTTCTGTTACTATCCCAAAAGGCATAGTACAATCTATAGTAGATTGATATAAAATAAAGTAGATTGATATCAAAATACTGGTGTTTTACTTTTCTTTTCTAATCACGTAAGAAAAAAAAGTATTAATAGGGGAGACAGGCACTGCTATGATGTTTTAGAAGCTTAGCACAAATTTTTATTCTACATCTTTGGTGAAGTAGTCTCGTTTATTTTCTCCAGATTTTAATGTTTCTTTGGTTGGCAGTGAGATATCAAAATAAAAGTCGCAAATAAATAGTTGTTTTAATCATATATAATTATATAACCACTGCTGACTCCGAGATAAATACATTACATGATTGAATTCACATTCAGTACAGTCCATACGAATGATACTATATCATCTAAACAGTCTGCTCACTGAAGCACTTCCTATGAGAAAATGGCAGAATGATGATCACTTATGTCATTTAACGTACCAGCAACATTTCTAAATACAAAAAAAAAATGTATATATTTCTATTAAAGATCTTCAGTATTCAGGGGATAGGATGCTTCAGTAAGCAGTCACTTAATATAACAAGACATGCTTGAAATTGTACCCATAATTGCTCGGAGGAATTGCGTGTACAATCTTAAGGCGGAGTTTCGTAACTAAGCAGTTACTGCGCTTGGAAGGTGGCGAGGAATTCGCTGACGATCTTCTTCAGGGCGGCGTCTGAGTCGGGCGTGATCTGGCCGTCTTTGGCGATGGTGCTGAGCAGACCCTGGTGGGAGGTCTTGATGTGCTGGGTGAACTCCTTCTCGAAGGCGGTGATCTTGGTTGGGTCCAGTTTGTCGAGGTGGCCACGTACACCGCAGTAGATGATTGCGACCTTAAAAAAAAAAATTTTGTTATTAAATTCAAAAAATTATGTAGCAGAGTTCAGCACATGAAGTTAAGCAACATCTTTTTATTTGCCATGTTCCTTGCATACTTCCTTAGCTTTTTCCACTGTCAATCCTTTCATACAAGTTCGTCTGTTTAGTCTACTCTCCTGGACCTGGCCATACTTTAAAATGTCCTGAATTTGGTTTATACACCTCTTTTGTTACTCTTCTTTTTAATGCATTATATAACTAAACTATTATAGTTAGCTCTGAACATGTATGATTGTGTAGTATAAAAATCGATTCCGTAGTACAAAAAAGATCTTAGCATGGCCATTAAACCTACTCAATTCTGTGTGTTGAAGAACTTCTGAGTGGATTGAAAAAAAACCCATAATCATTAGAGGCGATTTTTGGTGTTATGTTTACATTTATAAACTTTCTAGTGTCGCAGCACCAACTGGCGCTTTCTGGCCGACATTTTTTCATAAAATGTCCTCGACGCTGGCAGTCGATTATAGACATTATATAAGTAGACAAATAAGATCTATTCTATTGTACCTGTTCTTCGATGGCCATCGGCACATACTGTCCCTGCTTGAGCAGCTCAGTGAGACGCATGCCGCGGTTGAGCAGCTGCTGGGTGGCGGCGTCCAAGTCGGAGCCGAACTGCGCGAACGCGGCCACCTCACGGTACTGGGCCAACTCCAGCTTCATGGAACCAGCCACCTGATATTGCAAACTTTTAATTAAAATCATTACAATGTGACAATATTATTGGCATTATACTGTTAGAAGGAAGTTCCTGTTGTAACTCACTGTTGAGAGCATGGGGTAAGCTGTACGCACAACGGCCAATTTACTGGCCAAGTGCGGAAAAGACCCAGGAAGAAAGAAGAAGATGGGGTAGGCTGAAGGTAGTGTTATACTACCTTCTACTACCACAGGTGATTTGTTGGCCATAAGGGTTTATAATAGATATATAAAAATATTATTATTCTTTTTTTAATGTAATTGTTTCTTAACCTATTTATGAAACTAATATTCTATTGTTTCAAGGGATAAATAAATACACTTATACATAGTATAATGCGCAATTCGAATAAGTTTCTTAAAAACATATAAAGTCATGTATTGGCCCAAGCTTGGAATCATAACTCCTCCAAATGTGTTAAAGGTCATAGTGTATACTCGCCTGTTTCATGGCCTTGGTCTGAGCGGCGGATCCTACGCGCGACACGGACAGACCGACGTTGATGGCGGGCCGGATGCCCTTGTAGAACAACTCCGTCTCCAAGAAGATCTGGCCGTCAGTGATGGAGATCACGTTGGTGGGAATGTAGGCAGACACGTCACCGGCCTGGGTCTCGATCACTGGCAGAGCGGTGAGCGAGCCGCCGCCCATCTTGTCAGACCTATGGAAAAGATTTATCATAATTTTATTTAATAGCTTACTGCTCTGTAAAGGCGAGGAGATTTAGAGCTCAAACCACTACAATAATTCAGTCCAGGTTGGCAGGTTTGGGGTGATAATGTTTGAGACTTTTGGCCTAACATAGTCACTGAGACAAGAGTGAGTAAAACCACCAAGTTAAAACCGACTTTCATACATAAAATGCCTCGCCCATTTTACTATCAGGTATGGCTGAAAGGCAACTGAAAACTCACCTAACACTAGGGTACCGCTCGAGATCCGAAGGAATCTCTAGTGGCACCGGGTGACTATACCGTCAGTATGCTACGGAGGCTCTGTAAGAGATTTCGTGCGCCGCGATTTCGCGTAGGACATGCACTTAAAGTAAAAATTTCGTAAATGATCTTCAGCTTGTCTCAAATTTGACTTTGTCTAATTATTATCTCAGAGCTTGATTGTGTAATTGCCTGTTCAAGAATATGCATTAAACAATATCTCCTTTATAAACCTATTAAAGAAATGTTACGTTTTCTACACTACGTCGGGCCTCAACTCTCAATTTATTTTTATTAGGCATAAATGTTTTAGTCAAGGAAGTATACATACATCTTAGCAGCACGCTCGAGCAGACGGGAGTGGAGGTAGAACACGTCACCGGGGTACGCCTCACGACCCGGGGGACGACGCAGCAGCAGAGACATCTGGTGAACGTAATAGACATTATAGAAATTAACAGCACTACTGTAAGCAAACACATTAGGGTTCGTTCACACGTTCGTCTCATGATACAGAGTGTTACGAAAGAAGAGACCGAGAGGGGAATGAGTGACACGAAGCGCATCTTCGCTTACAATCAGACGTGATTGCCGTCAAGTTCTAGCTCATAAAGTGAAAAAAAATGCACCCATAAATGCTAACGTTATATAATACCCTGTACGGTTTAAGCGAATCGCATGTTTTGCGTTACGCATTATGCTTGTTTCTCGTTTATACTGTAATTGCCTGTTGAAAGCATTTGTAACATCTTTCTGAGATCTGTTTTTCATGATTGTTACCACTTGTATGTCTTTAAAGTAAACACATTGCATGAAATTAAATCGTGATAATTATCACCTGACGGTAGGCGACGGCCTGCTTGGACAGATCGTCATAGATGATGAGGGCGTGCTTGCCGTTGTCGCGGAAGAACTCTCCCATGGCGCAGCCGGAGTACGGCGCCAGGTACTGCAGCGGAGCGGCGTCGGAGGCCGTAGCAGACACGATGATGGTGTAGTTGATGGCACCTGTGGAAACATGTCAATAATTGGATTTTTTTTACATTGGGAACTTCTACTTCAATATTTTGGGATTTTATCACAGGCCCCAGGCAAAAATTTTGCACAAGCTATAGCTATCCACCAGAAAAGATGTGTAAAGCCTCCTGGGCCTGTAATTATGTTAGCAATACCTTACCTTAACCTTAAAGCCAAAATAAGCAAATTTATAGTACTTTGGTTTGTACTTTTGGTTATCTATTTGTAGTAAGTACCACCAGCTCATTAGGAAGTCATATCTTACCAGCATCAGTCAATCTCTTTACGATCTGCGCGACGGTGGATCTCTTCTGTCCGATGGCGACGTAGATGCAGTACAGCTTCTTCTTCTCATCGTCGCCCTTGTTGAACCGCTGCTGGTTGATGATGGTGTCGATAGCCAGAGCGGTCTTGCCGGTCTGCCTGTCACCAATGATCAACTCACGCTGGCCACGACCGATTGGCACAAGGGAGTCTACAGCCTTGATACCTGTTTGAAATTATATGTATATTTTTATTAAAAATAAACTTTTGATGACCAATTTAATCTGCTTATCTAATAAATGTACGAAAGTAAGTAGCTTAAAATGGTTTTATTAAACTTATTTTATTTAATTAGAATAGTTTCATAGCTTTAAAACATTATCAAAAATATATTAACACAAACCAAATAAGACATTATTTTTATTTATTTCTTTTTATTTTAAATCATGTTTTTAAGGCATCATCAATTCATTAGAGTTATTTTACATACATAACATAACATCTAATTCCCATAGGAGTAGGTAGACTCTACATCCTTCTATTTTTCACAATCCTTGCATACTTGTTTAGCTTCTTCCACCCTAATTAATCCTTTCATACAAATTCATTAGTTCAAGGTGCTCTTGACCTGGGTTTATTTTAAAATAAGTTCAAATAGAATTAAAAAAAATTCTTATAAGAGATTGTATAACAAAGGCAAAACTTTGTTATATAACTCACCGGTCTGCATAGGCTCGCGCACAGACACACGCGGGATGATACCAGGGGCCTTGATACCGACTCGCATGCGGGACTTGGTGTTGATTGGGCCCTTGCCGTCGATGGCGTTACCCAGAGCGTCGACTACACGGCCCAGCAGCTGCTCGCCTACCGGCACGTCTACGATGGCACCGGTACGCTTGACAATGTCACCCTCTTTGATGAACTTGTCGTTACCGAACACGACCACACCCACATTGTCGGGCTCCAAGTTGAGAGCCATACCCTATTGATTGAAAATTTAAACATATTGAATATTTTCAACATATTGATCCTTTGTCTTACTATGTTAACTTTTATTGTAATACAAATTATTTAAGCTTATTAATGCTGGACTGCAATTTTTATAAAACGAAAACAATAATAATAGTTCTTTTTTGATTAGGAGAAAAGTTTAAAAATTAGGAAATAAACAATATTTCATTTATTTATTTTATTTTATTCTTCTGAGTCAGTGTATAAACTGCATAAAGCATACAAGATACAAGCAAACCAAATTTTATAAAAAGAGGTGGCCTTGTTGTACAAAAATAATAAGGAAAAAGATATTTAATTTTATTTAAGAATCTTAGTAATTAAATAATAAAAAATTTCAACATTTTTACTACCTTTTCATTACATTATACCAAAGGGATACAAACCTTAAGGCCGGAGGAGAATTCCACCATCTCCTCAGCCTGGATGTTCTTCAGACCATACACACGGGCGATACCGTCACCAATGCTCAACACGCGGCCAGTTTCTTCCAAGTCGGCCTACAAACATTATATTTTTGTAATAATACTAGCAGACACCAGTGACTTTGTCCATGTATAATCAAAATGAATAAAATTACTGAAATAAAAATAGCTCATGTTACTGACAATTACTAATGTTAGTAATTGTCTGCAGTCTGAAAGTCTCTTCTAATTTGGTCCAGCAGTTTCAGATATTAGCTGCAATAAATAGACATAAATAGATTTTTCTTTTATTGATTGTTGATGTAAGTTGTTTATCCAGTAGCCTTTATACCAATTTTTATAAAGATATTTTGATTTTAATTAAGAACATTCAATATAGATTTATATATAAATATAGATATCTTGAAAAATTAAGAACTCTCCATACAAACTTTCAACCCTTATATAAATAACCTTTTAGGGGTAGAATGTTAGAAATCTTTGAATTACATTATATTTTAAATTTTATCATTTTGATAAGCAAATTAAGAAAATGATGAACATTTCAAACTTTCAACCCCTATAGTAGTGAAATTCTAAATATCCTTTAATCAGTTTATGTTATATAATTATTCACTAGTATTTATACCAATTTTTATAGGCATTAAAAATTAAGGACTTCCCATACAAACTTTCATCCCCTAGGTCAACCCCTTCTATTTTAATTTTTGCAACAAAAGTATGCTATGTGATACCTTACAAAATGAACTAAAATTGTGCCAAGTTTCATTTGAATTCATTCAGTAGTTTCAACATCATCATGGTTGACAAAAATACAGACAGACAAAAATTAAGAAATTACATTTTTGGGTTCAGTATTGATTGATAGTGCCCTTCAACAAAAATTTAAAAATATCTTCAATGTACAGACTAGGACTTTTATTATAAGTATAGATTGTTTGTATAATTGAAACTTTATTCAAACTTATTATTCAGAATTATGTTTAATTTCTATTTATTTAACTTTCAGGTAATTATTTAAATAAAAATTATAATGTAAGTAATTAATTTATAATTTTTAAATTCATTAAATAATTCGTGCATTTTGTAAATTGTATAAATGAAATCGATTGATTGAATGAAATTATATATATAATGTACTCATTATGTATATAGCCATTATTTAATAAATAATTTTATAAAATAATATAAATCAGCTGATTTTATTGACATTGGAGTTTAAAATTACCTACCTTACCTAGATTCCCATTATATACCTTATATAGTTGTAATCATACTTTTCATCAAAAAATATGTATCTGTTTCAGTCCTAAAAATTCCTAACCTCTAAATTAGTAGATTCAACTGTCAAATGGAAACCCTATAAGAGTTTATATAACCAACAGATTACCTTGGGTGCGGCACCGAGGATTCTCTCCTCCAGGATGGTGGAGATTTCGGCAGCCCTCTGTGTGCAGGAGACATGGAGTTTTCGCGATGCCACCGCCACCGCTGGTACGGCGACCTTCGAAACCTATCATCGAACATAACTCGGTCAGAATGATAATCGGAATGCAATATATGTGTTTCACACCAGTTATCTCGCTAAACGATAACATTTCAGTAGGCACCGCATACTTTAAAGTACAAAATGGACATACATTTTGACAGAAAACTATCTGCCTCTATTACATAACACGGTTTTCTTGATGTGATAATTTATACATAACTTGCACTTAAACTTTATAAATTAACCATTTTTAAGCACTCTGCTAAGTTTTCTAAAGGTTTATTAACATTATCTAAACTAATTTTGATAATAAATTAACTTTTTGATTGAACTTTGCGGTTGCCCCTACCTGCCGGAATACATATTATTTTGTTACTTTAAACACATTAATGAAAATATATACCTGGGTGGCGGCATTGGGCATACGCCTGGCCACCGAGGAGGCCAAACGAGCGGAGATCAGCGACATTTTTCACAAATTTCTTATAAATTAGTAGACAGAAGGGCCGTGGTACACTCCGCTCGCGACTCGTTGCGATATTACAGGAAATGACATAAATCGATTATTATCTATGGTTCTCATTCTACTGTACTGCGCATTCGTCTAGAAAAACTTTACTTTGTAATAGCAACTATTTTAGTAGGACTATTGCAAATGATATATGTATTACTTGTAAAATTATCATCAAGTTAGTTTTTAGATTCGCAAACAGCCAATTTTCGTTATAGAAGATTATATAACGATTTTTGACCATAAAGTATTTTATTTCTGAACGATTAACCGGAACCTTTGATGTTTTTAATAACCTGTTACATCTCAGCTGGTAAATGTCATTTTGAGTTGCCAAATGTCAATGTTTCAGTTTGACATTTTACATTGATATCAAAATGTTTACATATTATTCGTTCTCAACGTATTACTAATTAATGATAATTTTAGGCTTTATTTCTTGTGATGGCTATATTCGAAAGCTCTACTCAAAGCAAAATACGAATAGATGATACAGAGAGGCTCGAATGTGCGTTGGAAAATGCACAGAACATTAATAAACACACAGTAAGTTTTTTACCATTATCTTGAAAGGAAATCCTATTCATTACTCAAAAGTTTGGTAATATTTTAGGAATATGTATTGCGTGTTCAACGTGGGCCAAATAAGGAGAACAGATGGATGGTTTCACGCCGATACAGGGATTTTGCGGCGTTGCACGTATCCCTGCAGAATGCGAACATAGATCTGCCTATTCCACCAAAGAAACTTATTGGGAATATGCAACCCTCTTTTGTGGCTGAACGTCAAGTCGCTTTGCAGGTTTGTTACCAACTATCCATGTATAATATAATAAACTAAGTATTTTTAGATGTACAAAAAGATATACTTACAATAAGATAAAATGTAAAATTGTAACCAATTATTTTCCTGTTGTTTTCATACCCCAAGTTTGAGTCTTAGTTTCTATGTAATTGAGTATATTTAGAGAAAAGCTACATGAGGTGAATAGAATTTTGTAAGATATTTAAGTTTCTTCCGTATTCAAAAATCAAAAACCATAATCAAGTTAAGCTTTCAATAAGTTTTTTTAGACTCTTGTCCTAGAAGCATACACTGTTAGCTAGGTACTAGCTAAACAAGAACTGATATAATGGTGAAGTAAGCTTGTATTTCTTATTGTGACAGTAAATATTGGCTTGAAATTTGTTTTAGAATTACATAAATGAAGTGCTAAAACATCAAATATTAGCACTTTCATTACCAGTGAGGAGTTTCCTGGATCCCAGTAACTACTCTTTGACTATAGCAGGTAATTTATATGCTTGATAGTTTCAAAAACATTCAAGTAAATTAAGTACCTAATCACTTTAATTGATTGATAGCTGGATTATTATTTCATTAATTTTCATCACTGTATCATCATCAGGTGTGACTGAAATTAATGTTCTGGCTGCTGCTTCACTCCTTGATATTGAGTTAATATCCACAGTATTCCTTGTGTTAATCTTTGTGCAGTTGCAGAAAGATGAAAAATAAAAGTTGATTCTGTTTACAGCCTATAGATGTGTAATGTTTATATGTCTGCAATTTTCTCAAAAACTACTAATGCAATTTAGATATTTCCATTATTATGGTAGAATCACTGTGTACTTGACATTTGAAAAAAACTTGTCTACAGCCTACATGAAAGAAAACCATATTTTTAGAATGTTACAGCATATAATTTGGCATAGTTTTTCAATTTAAACATGGTGGTATTAATTAATAATAATATGCTTGCTTGCTTGTTATAGAACAGGCACTCCAGACTATGTCTATAGCATTGAGAGGGGATGGACATTATGAACTGAAAGCTGCTTTACCTGACTTAGGCTGGAGGATACGTAAACACTATTTCTTAGTAAGTACATCTATGGCATCCTCATACAAACTTCCTTTCCCTTTCAAAAAGGATTCAAGAGCCTGGCAAGAGGCTAATTGTTGAACTAGAATTTTCGTGTGACATTAGAATGTCAGAAGATAGGAGTCAGCCCCTACTGGCAATAGATCCTATTAATGTTATTATATTGATTATTTTACAGTTAACACAACCTCTAAACATCTTCAATAACTCTTTTTTTCTCTCTCTTTTTTTTTTGTCTACTTGACCTATAAAAACAAGAGAGGCAGATATTCCAACCATTTCTAATGAGCTTACTATCCTTGCAGTTAAGTGTCTGAATTGAATTTAGGAGAGTAGACTTGTTTTGCTTTTGTTGGGAATCTTGTTTTCTGTATTACTTTGGTATAAAGATTATATCAATTAATTCGCAAGATTGGTATATAATATTGAGGTCAAAGAAGTAATAATCAGTCAATAGTCTTATTAATACATTGTAAGTTGCACAAATAAACAAAGATAACAAAATTATTTTTTCTTGTTACAAACAATAATAATAGTTTTTATTCAGCACATCTCTTTATTTATATTTAATCTTTATATATATCTATCTTATAATTAAAGAGTAGAGAGAATGGAGTTGGATTGCGTAGGTATGTGCAGTTAGAATAAAATTATTCAAAAATTAATTTATATTTTACTAAAGCAAGATCTTATCAGTTTTTCTGTCTTTGTTAACATTAATTTGTCTATTTGTACTAATCATTTTACACTTTAGACCTAGTCACTGTAATTTTATATGGACACAAATGCAGGCATTCCCTAGTATATATATATAAAGCTTAGTTTAAATAGTATATATTTTAAAAAGTGATTATATTTTTTGTTTTATTACATATTAAAACATTATATAGCTCCAGAGCACTTCAGCATCTTGTAGCAGAAGCATAGTGCGTGAAAGCTCCATATCCTTTCCTATAAGAAGGCAAGCATATCCCTGTAGTGGACCGACACAAAAGGGCGGATAATGATGAGAGCACAATTATAATACTTATTTATGAGTGGGAGTAATTTTTATATATATAATGAATCATTCCACTTTATCAGAAAGATAAAGGTATTTGTTTGCGCATTTAAACAAAAATATAATATTATTTTTTTAGGTCAATGAGTCAGTAAGTCAAACGAATTGCCTATTGTCATGGCAGAGCTATGGACCGGATCACACATTGCATAGTAAGGACTTGCAGACAGCTTTCAAGAGTCTCCAGAACATTTCTGTAAGTGTTTTACAGAGAAGTCATAGTGGATCAGTTTCATACTTACATACATATAAGGCTATGGGAACAAGCCTATAGACCCCTATGGGAACAAGGTTATATACCTTGTTCCCATTGGGGGGGGGGGGGTATACATAGACCATATAAATATAAATTCTAATTAAAATTGGAGTAAAGTCATGGAACAACAAGGATGACGCGTTCTAAAGGAGCTCCTTAAACTTACACCAGAGTCAGAAGTTTTAGAAGATTCCAACATATTTGTATATAAAAAAGGTTATTTAAACATTCATTGTAAAGTTTTTTTATGCATTCCAGCATCCATATATAGACGAAATATTATCAATGCAAACATTAGAAACAGGTGCGTACGTAGTAAGAAGGATACACGAAAACGGGAGTGTCAGAGATTTACTGTATGGAACTGAGTATAACAAACAGTATTTAGCCAAATATGCAAATCCTAGAGTAAGGAAACCTTTTACGAATGGACAAATGTCACATTATGGATACCAAATATTGCAAGCGTTGAAGTTTTTACATGATAAAGGGTTGGCACATGGTAAGTATTGGCTGGCATAAATATTTTTATACATACAGTAAAAGTTTTTCTTTATTAATCTTGACCATACAATGTCGAATGCTTTTAAAGTTTCAGTAAAATATAGGGGTTGCAAATTAATTTAAAAATTCACACAAAATCAGTAAGCGTATAGACACGAACGCGAGCGCAAATTGCGGGCTTGGGCAAAGGTTATGGAAAACCTCGGTCCGCAATTCCGCAACCGTATGCTACGCATACTTTCTCACACTATTCTACGGCTTAGCTCCGCATCAATATACAAGAGACAGTCAGCATTTTCGCTCCATAATACTTGCTCGTGCGTTCATGGACAGGAAGCCTTATATGGAAAGGATAACAAAAATTAGCTTGTCGTGCCATACTTCGAATCTCCTCTGAAATTGCAACATATCAAATTGTGCAGTATCATAGAGGTGTTAAGAACTATTTTGTACAGCAAAATCTGCCGAGTGGCGCAGTGGGTAGTGACCCTGCATCCTAGGCTGTGGGTTCGATTTCCACATCTGGAAAATGTTTATGTGATGGATGTTTTCAGTGTCTGGGTGTTTATCTTTATATTATAAGTATTTATGTATAATAAATAATTCATCAGTTATCGTAGTACTCAAAAGCTACCTAAGCTTACTTTGGGGCTATATAGCGATGTGTGTAATTGTCCTATAATATTTATATTTATTTATTTATATAATCAAAATGTATATTGCACGGAATACGCCTCGTGTTCAGAACGGACTCAGTAATTGGCATGACGTATACCCGGGCATCGCGGTAGTTGATGTTTGTGATGAAGTGTATGAAATACTTGAAAATTTTCCAGGTCACGTGCACCCAGGAAACATAGCAATAGAAAACCAAAGAGCTGTTCTAATGGACATCGAGAACTATCTGACAGGCGTGCCGTGCCTCCACCGGCCGCACCTGCTGCAGCTGAAGAGGACCAGCAGCATAGAGGCAGTAGACGTGTACTGCTTCGGGAGGACGTTGTACGAGATGGCCTTCGCCGAGCCCCTCGACGATTATTACTGTGATGTGTACCCTGATGGAATCTCACCTGATTTAGGTAAGCGATTATACTCCATATTAAAAATACAGCCGCCCGCTACGTCTGTCTGTCTGTTTGCGATAAACTCAAACGTCGCCAAATAAAAAATTATAAAATGTCACCTCTATGAGTGTTTGTAAATAAATACCAATACATTTTCATTCCGAATGGTCAAAATATCTAGAAGGGTTTTGATGCTTTGAAAGATAAACTCAGTGACTGAACGAAATTTCGTACGGTTTTCACGAGTAGATAGTGATCTAAAGAAGGTTTTAGTATATATTTTGTTACGATTTTGTTTAGTCTAAAAATTACGAGAATAGTGGAGATACGATACGATATGAGAAAAGAGTCGCATTTTAAATTGTAAACGCTGCTTAATCCCATTGAAATATAATGAAACAATGTATGGAAGAATTCTTAATTAGGGCTACAAAACAATCCACGTTTACGTGAAAAATCCATTTTTACGTTAAAAAAACGGTCACGTTTTTGGTGTTATCACGTCTGTCGGGCGTACCGAAACGCGCACGTTTTTTATTCTATGAACAGATTATGTATTTCAGAATCTGTGCTCCGACTGTGCCTGTCGAGCATAAGCTGCAAGCACGGCGGGCCGAGCCTCGAGCAGCTGCTGACGCACCCGTTCTTCACCCACGCCACGCTCAACGGCCTGGCTGCTCGCCCCGACACCAGGCTCCACCTGAAGTTCCCTCTCACTCTCAAGGACCAGCTCCGAGCGTGTGCCAGCGCCATGGAGGAGAGGCTTAGGAAAGATCAGAAGCTTGTAAGTGCTCTTCTTCTTTTCCCTGAGCCGTAGAGCAGCTTCTTTATGTCATACCCCATACCACTGTGTAACTAAGGCGAGCACTCAGCTTTTAAATTTTAAATTTCAGGTGCGAAGTGCTAAAAAGGAAGTTAGAATACAGGAAATACTCAATTCAGAACAGGAGATGAAGAAACAAAGGAAACGAGCGGTGAGTCTGGCGTAACTAGTTTTAGATCGCGGTTTCATTTGTAAATAAAAATTTGAGACTTTTTATAGTTTAATAGTGTATTTTATTATTTAATGTAAGGTTTGAACTCTTATGAAGAAACATTGTGCTTGCATTGCTTGATAATTTTACATATATTTTTTCACAAGGTATACGAATAATACTAACCTTTTTGAAAAAGTTTCATATGGTATTTTCTTCTCGTTTCTGTTTAGAAAAAACGCGACAGCGTGTGGAAGTCCAGCTCTTCGCTCGCCGAAGTTCGCTCGCACAGCGCCAGCACCGCGTCCTCGCCCACGCCGCCCACGCCTCCCCTCTGTGAGTATATTATATTGTTATTGTTCTGACTAGGAATGTTGCGAATGCTTTTATCTCTCACCTTAGTGTCTTTCCTACCACTTGTGTTATATTCGCATTCGCTTGAAAGTCCACATTTATTATATTGTGTATGCAGATGTCCAAAATAATGCGGAAGTCCGGCAATTGCGCATGTGGGTGCGATTATTCTCAACATCCCAAATACGTTATCTCTATGTTTCATTGTTCCAGCGGGCGAGACGAGTGCGAACAGCTCGTGCGCGGCGGGCAGCAGTCCGGCCGACGCGCGCGGCGCGTTGCTCAGCGCCATCTGCTCCTTCGACCGCACGCGACTGGCGCGAATCGACGCGCGGTGAGCCGCTGCACTGAGTTATGCGTCCTGAGCGACGCCGCTTGTAACTACCATTAATAATAATTCCAAAAAACACGAACCGCGTTCCAACTATATCAGCATACATGTGAAACAGATAACCTCCTTTTTTGAAGTTTATTAAAATATCAAAACCTTCTAAATTCTGCAAATACTTTTATGAAATCTGCATCAAAATCGATTTAGCCAAACGCGAGATAATTGCAATATACAAACATAAAATATGCAGGTCAAATAGGGCCTGCTTTTGTTTTCCATACTCAGGACAAATTCAATGTGTACAGTGTTTCTTACGGCGCCATCACTCTGGACATACCGTCAAATGGGTTTACGACATACCTACTTTGATTGTAGCCATAAGTCACTTAGATTGTATTAAAAAAATATTTTATCTATTAAAAATCACTGTCAGACCGTTGAGCATTATTAAAAATAAAAGTGTTAAAAACTATCGGTAGTTCGCCCCAAATAATAAAAATAGAGCTGTAGAAATATTGAGTTTTATCACAAACGGTTCAATGCAAATATATTATACAAAAATCTCAATAGAATGGATACTATACATATTATTCTACAATACAGTAAATTTTAGAAAAAAACATTTGAAGTAGGCTGCAACAAACAAGCACTTTTGAAAAGATAAGCCTGTCAGTGTGCCTGTGACTTTATCACCGGTGCAAAAGGCAGAAGAGCCTGCAAGAAAATAAGCAGCTGCTCTTTACGAAATAATTGTTACAATTTGTATTTTATAATTTACAATATTAGTTATCCTATCTTGTGTGCAGTAGAAACCATAGCCGATGGCCTCCATTAATCTTTGTCGATGAGAAACTCTTTTCTATTATAACCTTGTCTTAATAAATGATTTTTGACACAATACAATAGATGCTAATGATTGTATAGATAGAAAATCAGTCTCACTATTACTATACCACACGAATATCTTGACTTGAATATGCACAGTACACTTAAAATTGTAAATTAAAACATGTTACAGATTTAAATAGTTTTAATAAAAGTTTGCTAATTTGTATAAAAAATATGAGAATTATTAAACTTAGGTGCTAAGCCTCAAGTGTCGGATGGTCCGTCGTTCAAGAACAGTAGTCCACACTGAAAGACAGCAGTTCTAAGTTCCATTTGGCAGTTGATATAATCGAATTACTCCATTACCTATTCTTTACATGTTGAAAAGTGAATTATTTTTATCTATAAAGCTGTCATTCAAAATTGAAATTATTTTGTATTAAGGATCTGTACATATATAAAGGAGATTAAGTATCAAAAATCAAAAGAATATCTTAGTTATAATATTTTTTTTGTCGTTTACATATATTTACAGTTTGAATCCTTGAGGGAATGGCTATCAAATCATAGAGTAAATTGGATTTTTTTAAAAGCATAATAGTTTTAGTCTGTTCACCAACTAATATAATCTATATTTAGTTTGAGAACATAATTAATGTACTTCCTACCTTCAATACTACTAAAATAGATAAAAGATGTGTTTTCTAAAATTGAAAATAATTTTGTTTAAATATAATCCTTTTGTTTTGAGTTTTGAGGCCCCTTTACCGTGGACCTATTGCCGCTTAAAAAGCAAATACGAGTCTGATAACAAAGGAACGAGAAAGAAAACACATTTATATTTGCTAGTATTATTATAATTGTAAGTCATTTGCACATGGATGTTCTATTCACACATAATAGCATAGCATTTATGAGGGCATCGTCAAGGGGAACAGGGGGAAGAAATCGTTTATTGGAAATACTTATAAATCTTAACTGTGAGCCGTATAGTTGGAACCATATAAATTAGCAATAAAGGGCGTTGAACCATCGAATGCAAAGAAGAAGACAAACTGTACTTACAATCCAATTTGGTAATATGTTGCCAAAACTTATGTATTATGTGGGAGTGAGACTCGCGCAGTGGATTTTTTTTGCTCTCGCGCCCCTTTTTTGCCAATTCATATGGTTCGAACTATAGAAGAATAAGTTTAAACCCACTCCCCCTGACCCGAGTGCTAGAGCGAAAAATTTAACAAACGAACAAGAAACAAACACTTAGCATTACTTCAAAAGATCATTTCATCCCATTTATGTAAATATATACGTCATGATCACTACAATTTTTTATCGGGTAATGTTTATGCTAAATATTTTTATGCTATTTCTAGTTTTATTTTATAAATAGGTAACATTTTAAGAAATATAAAATAGCACTTTTCAGATAAAAGATCTTATAGACTATAGATATTTTTCAATGTTACTAGATATAAGGAAATATTATTACCTAATTATATCCTAATACAGTATATAAAATCTAAATAAGAGCATGAATTATTAAATATGAACAAATTATAATTGAATTAAATTGTAAAAAAAATAATCGTAAACTTTTAGTTTCATAAATGCTCGCAGACTGTTTTGATAATATATAACCTTACTTAATAAGTCTGACCAAACATTTTTTTTTATCTATAAAAAACGATTTTTTTGTAAAAACAAGTGTTATATATCAAAATAAAAAGACTACCTAAATAACGTTTAATATAATTAAAGGATTTATGTTATCCATGTGCATAGGTTTTACAAATTGTATGAAAAAGATCTTCAGTCAAATTAAATACTTATTAGTGTCACTGTTGTTAACTGTAGAACCTCTTTTAATTGTATAGTATTCTATTGTAATAAGAAAAAATAAGTGATAAAAATGACTGGTCACTCGTTACTATATTGGTTCGTTATCATTTGGTATGAATTATTGTTTAGCAGCTTTAATCTGTAGCGAATAAGGTACATAAATTATTTTAATATAAATATTGTTGTACTTTTAAAAGAATAATATTATATAGTTGCGTCAGTTTTAAGTGTTTTATTTAAAACCCCTTTTATCTATCTCTAATCAGTTTAGAGCCAGATACTTTTTGACCCCATTGTAAAGGATTAGGGGTCAGGACATCAATTTAGGGTCAGATACAATCGGACTCTATTGTCAGGGAATGCAGAGGTTAGGGCAATTACTTTCCAAAATAAAAAAATCCCAATCACGAGATGTTTCATGATAAACTAAGTATTTATACACTTGGATCAGAGTGTATCTGACCCCCAAACTGTATTGTTGGTATATGTAGGGACAAAGGCAAAAATAGATAGGCCAGGTGTTTACTTTTCAAAATAAAGTATTTATACTTGCTGAGGCTAAGGGCTAACGCTAAAACCGACCGGGCGAGTGCGGGCGCAGGCGTACGCGTCGGACAACCGCCGCGGGCCACAAATCCGCGAGCGGGCACCCGTCGCGTGCCCGTCTCAGTTAGCGCTGCTAGTATAATTTTAATGTCGAGCGTGTACAGTTGTGTCGAGTAGATTACCATGGATTATTTACTAATTTATTATTTGGCAAAAAGATGTCAACGGAAAAAACGTCGACTGCATAACCCGTTCTTGACAAGTAGGTTACTCAGAAGAGAATTCGATAATTCATTCGTCACATCCCATAATACTGGCCGAAATTGCACCTCAATTATTACGCGCTTTGTATCGATGTTCATGATTGTACCTAGCCTCCGACGCGTGTGACTGTGACATCTAGCGGCGCTCGTCCGATTTGTAGAAACAAATCCGCTCGCGTGTGCCTGTCGCGGGCGCCCGCACCGGTGACGATCCGCCACCCGCGCCCGCGCTCCGTCGCACGTGCCTCCGCTGTCCATACTATTTTTCATTATACACACGCGAGAGTGCGCCCGCGCGAGTTTTAGGGCCTACGCTAAAACTGACGCGGTTGCACGCTCGCGGTCGCCCGTCTCAGTTAGCGCTGCTAGTATAATTTTATTCAATAAAATCAACAAATATTTATTTGACCGTAGCATCTAGCGGCGCTCGACTGATTTGTAGAAACAAAACATGCTCGCGTGTGCCCGTCGTGGGCGCCCGCGCCGTGTAACCGCCGCCCGCCGCGCGGTTGCGAATCCGCCAACCGCGCCCGCGTTCCGTCGCGCTGTCCATACTATTTTTCATTATACAACCGCGAGCGTGCAACCGCGCCAGTTTTAGCGTTAGCCCTAATACTTTTGCGGTAAGAGTGGATCTGACCCCAAACTGTACTGTTGGTATATGTAGGGGCAAAGGCAAAACTAAGTAGACCTACAGGTGCTTACTTTCCAAAATAAAGTATTTATACCTGCTGAGGCTAATACTTTTGGGGTCAGAGTGTATCAGACCCCAAACTATTGTTGGGATATGTAGGGGCATAGGAAAAAGTAGACATAGTCGTACAGGTGCTTACTTTCCAAAATAAAACATATATTATAGTAGAATCACTTTAATAATTTACAACATTTTCTTTAGTGTACTCCAGTCAGCCAGACGGACGGAGTGGCGGTGAAATAATTAGTTAAAAAAATAAATACAACAAAATGCATGCATGTGATAAAATAAATGACTCTACAATTTTTACTACTTTACTATAAACTAGAATAAAAATAATGACAAATTTGAGATATAAACTTTATTTTGGAGTAGGGGATTTCCGGCCGATCGATTAAAAACGAAACTAGCGCCGCAACTCCGTCCGTCAAAATTGGCCCTTAATCTAAATTAAAAATGATTACACATATAAACTAATCACAAATTACTTATTAATGCGGCGCATTTATGTCAAACTCAACACAAACAAACACAAGTGTTAAACATTAAAAGACTTAGAAATTATTCATACAGACGAAATAAAGCTCGACTGTAAACTTACTTTATTGTAACGTGGAAGTAGTATGGTACGTTTACTAGTATGTACCATATGGAATATCACTGTCTGGTATCGCTTCGGAATGCTCAATTGTTAATTGATTTGTCCTACAGGATGTCTATATATGTCGTATGTCGCTTACGCAGGTCATTCCGTTAGTAAAATCAACTAAGTTTTCGAAAATAACTCAAGTTATACTTCGTTCGCTTTAAGAACACAGTGAGCGCCGGCCCAACCCCACCTTGTGCCAGTCAAATTTTTTCAAATTATAAGATCAAGTTCACAGTGACCAGTTGAAGGCATAGCTTCAAACGTGACGCGCGATTTAATTGAGGAGCAGGGTTAGGCTTGCGAGCAATGAGGACTCGCTGCATTCTCAACGCAAACGAACTATAGAAATCGAAAGCAAGGCAATGTAAGCTGCACCAGACAGGTCGTCAATCGTGATCTATCAAATTAATCGTAAATTATTAAAGTGTTTATACAATATCTAATAGCACTAAAATTTCAACATGTAATACAATATTTACGTGCACTAATTAGTTCTTCATATGTTTAAAAGCTTTTTTTACTTTCATTTAAAAATAAAAAATAACTACTATATTTCGAAACACGTACTTGTGTATTTTATAGAATAAAACACCCATATCTTAACTATACTTATAATAATAAAGATACTTGATACTCGAGCGAGTATCCCGTGCAGTCAAAGTCAAACATAAAAATATTTTTAACACAAACAAAATAAACATAATCGCAGATATCACAAGAAAGGGCCATCCATAAATTGTCTCACATTTTCATCTTATACCTTGAAACAAGCAAGTTCTATCTTTATATATATCTTGCATATATATGCGTTTCCGAGATATATATTCTTGTATATATGTATATCATCAGAATTGTGGAAACGGCTCCGATTTTCATGCAGTTTTGTATGCAGGTAGTCTCGGGGGCATTCAATTATATTGATCTAACTAGGTTTCATTTTTAGAAAATGTTACTTAGTGTTTTCATACAATGAAAAACTGTATAGAAACTGCAACATTAAAGCTAGTTAACTTTCCAAAATATAATATCAAGCAAAGTTCGGTCAACCAGGTATTTATTAATAATTCTTGCCTGTGTTAAGATTTTTTCCACATATAGTCCACCCCCACCTCTTTCACTTATCACACAATGTTTTAACTTTAATCTGTGATATAATTTATGGATGGGCACAAAAATAAATCATAATATATCATTATTTAACTTCACTTCCTTAATTCTAAAGTAAACGAAAGTAGAGTCATTATTCTTAGAACAATTTTACCTTTTTTATTTATTATATAATGTTCATACTAAATCAATAATCAATTATAATCATTTATATTATATAAGAGGATAATAATTTTATTCTAGCTCAATGATGTCATCCAAATCGTCGATGTTAAAGTCAGCCAAAGTCAATCCTGGAAATAAAGAATTTATTATATTTGAGAAATGTTAATAATTTAACCCGATAACTGCGGGCCTCATAAGAAGGCTTAAAGCAACTCAGCGGCCGATTGAAAGAGCATTGCTCAGAGTATATCTTAGTGATGGAATCAGACATGAGAAGATCCGCGGAAGAACCCAAATAACCGACACAGCTCAGCGAGTCGCAGAACTGAAGTAACAATGGGACATCTGATGGACGTTCTGGGCCTGAGGTGCTATAATGGCGACCCCGCATTGGAAAGCGAAGTTTTGGTCTGCGCTACTTGGACTGACGACATCATACGTGTTGCAGGGAGCCGCTGGCCACAATCGGTTTAGAATTTGTATTTGGAAAGCGCAGTTTTGGTCTGCGCTAATTGGACTGACGACATCATACGTGTCGCAGGGAGCGGCTGGCCACAATCGGTTTAGAATTTGTATTTGGAAAGCGCAGTTTTGGTCTGCGCTACTTGGACTGATGTCATCATACGTGTCGCAGGGAGCCGCTGGCCACAATCGGTTTAGAATTTGTATTTGGAAAGCGCAGTTTTGGTCTGCGCTAATTGGACTGACGACATCATACGTGTCGCAGGGAGCGGCTGGCCACAATCGGTTTAGAATTTGTATTTGGAAAGCGCAGTTTTGGTCTGCGCTACTTGGACTGACGACATCATACGTGTCGCAGGGAGCCGCTGGCCACAATCGGTTTAGAATTTGTATTTGGAAAGCGCAGTTTTGGTCTGCGCTACTTGGACTGATGACATCATACGTGTCGCAGGGAGTCGCTGGCCACAATCGGTTTAGAATTTGTATTTGGAAAGCGCAGTTTTGGTCTGCGCTACTTGGACTGATGACATCATACATGTCGCAGGGAGCCGCTGGCCACAATCGGTTTAGAATTTGTATTTGGAAAGCGCAGTTTTGGTCTGCGCTACTTGGACTGATGACATCATACGTGTCGCAGGGTGCCGCTGGCCACAATCAGTTTAGAATTTGTATTTGGAAAGCGCAGTTTTGGTCTGCGCTACTTGGACTGACGACATCATACGTGTCGCAGGGAGCCGCTGGCCACAATCGGTTTAGAATTTGTATTTGGAAAGCGCAGTTTTGGTCTGCGCTACTTGGACTGATGACATCATACGTGTCGCAGGGAGCCGCTGGCCACAATCGGTTTAGAATTTGTATTTGGAAAGCGCAGTTTTGGTCTGCGCTACTTGGACTGACGACATCATACGTGTCGCAGGGAGCCGCTGGCCACAATCGGTTTAGAATTTGTATTTGGAAAGCGCAGTTTTGGTCTGCGCTACTTGGACTGACGACATCATACGTGTCGCAGGGAGCCGCTGGCCACAATCGGTTTAGAATTTGTATTTGGAAAGCGCAGTTTTGGTCTGCGCTACTTGGACTGACGACATCATACGTGTCGCAGGGAGCCGCTGGCCACAATCGGTTTAGAATTTGTATTTGGAAAGCGCAGTTTTGGTCTGCGCTACTTGGACTGACGACATCATACGTGTCGCAGGGAGCCGCTGGCCACAATCGGTTTAGAATTTGTATTTGGAAAGCGCAGTTTTGGTCTGCGCTACTTGGACTGATGTCATCATACGTGTCGCAGGGAGCCGCTGGCCACAATCGGTTTAGAATTTGTATTTGGAAAGCGCAGTTTTGGTCTGCGCTAATTGGACTGACGACATCATACGTGTCGCAGGGAGCCGCTGGCCACAATCGGTTTAGAATTTGTATTTGGAAAGCGCAGTTTTGGTCTGCGCTACTTGGACTGATGACATCATACGTGTCGCAGGGAGCCGCTGGCCACAATCGGTTTAGAATTTGTATTTGGAAAGCGCAGTTTTGGTCTGCGCTACTTGGACTGACGACATCATACGTGTCGCAGGGAGCCGCTGGCCACAATCGGTTTAGAATTTGTATTTGGAAAGCGCAGTTTTGGTCTGCGCTACTTGGACTGACGACATCATACGTGTCGCAGGGAGCCGCTGGCCACAATCGGTTTAGAATTTGTATTTGGAAAGCGCAGTTTTGGTCTGCGCTACTTGGACTGACGACATCATACGTGTCGCAGGGAGCCGCTGGCCACAATCGGTTTAGAATTTGTATTTGGAAAGCGCAGTTTTGGTCTGCGCTACTTGGACTGATGACATCATACATGTCGCAGGGAGCCGCTGGCCACAATCGGTTTAGAATTTGTATTTGGAAAGCGCAGTTTTGGTCTGCGCTACTTGGACTGATGACATCATACGTGTCGCAGGGTGCCGCTGGCCACAATCGGTTTAGAATTTGTATTTGGAAAGCGCAGTTTTGGTCTGCGCTACTTGGACTGACGACATCATACGTGTCGCAGGGAGCCGCTGGCCACAATCGGTTTAGAATTTGTATTTGGAAAGCGCAGTTTTGGTCTGCGCTACTTGGACTGATGACATCATACGTGTCGCAGGGAGCCGCTGGCCACAATCGGTTTAGAATTTGTATTTGGAAAGCGCAGTTTTGGTCTGCGCTACTTGGACTGACGACATCATACGTGTCGCAGGGAGCCGCTGGCCACAATCGGTTTAGAATTTGTATTTGGAAAGCGCAGTTTTGGTCTGCGCTACTTGGACTGACGACATCATACGTGTCGCAGGGAGCCGCTGGCCACAATCGGTTTAGAATTTGTATTTGGAAAGCGCAGTTTTGGTCTGCGCTACTTGGACTGACGACATCATACGTGTCGCAGGGAGCCGCTGGCCACAATCGGTTTAGAATTTGTATTTGGAAAGCGCAGTTTTGGTCTGCGCTACTTGGACTGACGACATCATACGTGTCGCAGGGAGCCGCTGGCCACAATCGGTTTAGAATTTGTATTTGGAAAGCGCAGTTTTGGTCTGCGCTACTTGGACTGATGTCATCATACGTGTCGCAGGGAGCCGCTGGCCACAATCGGTTTAGAATTTGTATTTGGAAAGCGCAGTTTTGGTCTGCGCTAATTGGACTGACGACATCATACGTGTCGCAGGGAGCCGCTGGCCACAATCGGTTTAGAATTTGTATTTGGAAAGCGCAGTTTTGGTCTGCGCTACTTGGACTGATGACATCATACGTGTCGCAGGGAGCCGCTGGCCACAATCGGTTTAGAATTTGTATTTGGAAAGCGCAGTTTTGGTCTGCGCTACTTGGACTGACGACATCATACGTGTCGCAGGGAGCCGCTGGCCACAATCGGTTTAGAATTTGTATTTGGAAAGCGCAGTTTTGGTCTGCGCTACTTGGACTGACGACATCATACGTGTCGCAGGGAGCCGCTGGCCACAATCGGTTTAGAATTTGTATTTGGAAAGCGCAGTTTTGGTCTGCGCTACTTGGACTGACGACATCATACGTGTCGCAGGGAGCCGCTGGCCACAATCGGTTTAGAATTTGTATTTGGAAAGCGCAGTTTTGGTCTGCGCTACTTGGACTGACGACATCATACGTGTCGCAGGGAGCCGCTGGCCACAATCGGTTTAGAATTTGTATTTGGAAAGCGCAGTTTTGGTCTGCGCTACTTGGACTGATGTCATCATACGTGTCGCAGGGAGCCGCTGGCCACAATCGGTTTAGAATTTGTATTTGGAAAGCGCAGTTTTGGTCTGCGCTAATTGGACTGACGACATCATACGTGTCGCAGGGAGCCGCTGGCCACAATCGGTTTAGAATTTGTATTTGGAAAGCGCAGTTTTGGTCTGCGCTAATTGGACTGACGACATCATACGTGTCGCAGGGAACCGCTGGCCACAATCGGCTCAGAATTTGTATTTGGAAGTCCCCAAAAAGGCCCATGTCCAGTAGTGGACGTCCATCGGCTGGTTGTGTTCTTTCGAAATTCTATGTTAATAGATTAAAATGTGCCGAGTAAGATAAAGAAAAAAGGGAAATTACAATTTTCTAATAAAGCCAATACCTAACTTTAAAAAACCAAAAAGATATAGCGCGGTGTGTATTATCCTAAAATATTTATTTATTTTGGGAATTCTCTATGACCTAATTGTGTATTGAAAGTGATATTTTATTATATTTTAAGAAAAATAATACATACTATGGCCATCTGGTTTCTTCTTCTTATAAGGGAGCGTGTCTTGCCAGGGCGAAGGTCGTTTGCTCACCTCACTGGGAGCAGCTTTCTGAGAGCTCAGGGGTGCAGACTTCTTCACACTAGCAGTGGATTTCCTGTAAATAAGTATAAAATGTTTGTTTATATTGAATAATGTTAACCACACATTAGGATAATTTCTATTTGATAATAAATGTAATGTCAAAAATTGCGGAACCGACGTGATTCGAACATGTGTCTTTGGCTTTCGCGGCCAGTAGGGCAATTATGTAATGACATTACAGTTAACGTTTCAAATCTGCATCAGTCCCTCTCTATCCATAATATCTTTTTAGATATAGAGACATATACGAATTTGAATCGCACACCGTCGAGTGTCATTAAAGTTGATACATAATATGGCCTCTGAGTGCGTCACCGCTAGGCTTCGGCGTGCGACTGCAGTCCGTGCCTAATTTATCCACCATATTTATATGTTTGATTTTTATATCCAGGTATAAGGCCTGTAATGCCATCTAGTATGTACTTAGTAAGTTAGACGTTCGAATCCCGTCGGTTTCACAATTTTTGATATCTTTATTTTCGAATAGCAAGTGCAAAAAAGGTCGTTTTATTACAGTGTTTTCCCTGACATTGGAATGGAATAAATAATACTGTGGCTAATGCAGCTAAATGTGGAGTGAGCTTTAAAATCGGCCGAGTTTATATAATACAGTGCCAGGTTGAAAAAGGTGGGGTGGACTCCACATGACACTTGACGTAATAAGATCTATGTATTTAAATTTTTTTACCAGCTTCAAAATACACATAAAAGGAAAAATAATTCTATCATAGATATACTTAAGAATATTAAAGTAAGTAAATGCTGTTATTATATTTTACTTTTAATGCTTTATATTTTTTTATTAAAAAAATTTAACAGCCTCCGTGGTGCAGTGGATTTGCAAGACAGAGATCCTGGGTTCGATTCCCGGCTGAATTTGGTGGGAGGCCGTTGCTAGGTACTTCCCTACCGATAAACACGTACCGCTAACAGATTTAGCGTTTTGGTAACATGTCGTGTAAAAACCGAAAGAAGTGTGGAGTTCATCATAATTCAGCCGGCTTCCATTTTAGATTGCATCATCACATCCAGATATGATTGGAGTCGAGGGCTAACTTGTAATGAATAAAAAACGAACACTTACGTTGGCGTTGTCATTTCAATCGATGTCGACGGCTTACTCTTGGAGTTGTTAATGAGAGTGCCGGCGTTGCTGATCAAAATGTCTTTAGAAGTGCCAGACATTTTGATAGTGCTAAGGGCCGTCTTGGAGGAAGCTTTCTTCTTCATTTCGTTCGCTATCGTTAAAGCCTCAGTGAGATCTATAACTTTGTTCTTAACACTCTTAGCATCTGATTTAATTTCAGTTGTTTTTGAAGTAGATTCTTTGACAGGGTTATTAGTTGTCACCTTATGTGGATTCGCGTGGACTGTATATTTTTCAGATTTATTTAAAATAGATTTTCGTGACGAGCGCGGTTCTATGCCGTTCACTGTCATAGTCGCTTGGTAGTTATCGGCGGGTATTTGGACGACGTTCTGTAGTACGGACAGTGGGTCCGGTGACTGAGATTTTGTGGCGATCGAACTCGTGGAGGCTTGGCTTCTGATGACAGGTTTAGGCGCAATTCGCACTTCGGCTACCTTATTTAGGACTTTTGGTGTGTTTTTGATGGAATTTAATTTCAACACAGTGTTCTGCGTTGAATTTTTTGGGATAACTATAGTTTTGGTGGCCGACTCCTTATTCGTGGTGCTCGGTTTCATAGTACTGCTACTAGTACTATCGTCGACCACGATTAAATCGTCCGGTATAATGGCGAAAGCTTTGTCCGTGGAATGGTCAACTAAAGAGGAAGACTGTTCAGTTTTTCTTAAAATCTCAATCTTCCCACCCTTGCTTATTCGTATAATGTCTCCAGGTATACATTTACTTTTCAATTGTTCGGTGGCTGTTTTGCTCACTTCGTTGTTCTTTTGCGTCACATTCACTCGGTGAACCGTCTTCGAGGTAGATGTGTTATTCAATTCTGAACTCGGTGCGAGCACCAGTTTCTTCTTCTTGTCCAAGATGGTGTTCAAAGAAATGGTTTTGACAGGCGTAACGGTTTCGGTAGGAGTCGTAAGGCTGCTGGTTGAATGAGGTAGCTTGGTCGTGGATTTGAGAGCTTTGCGCGATTTCAGTACAACTTGTCGAACAGGCTCTTCTTCGTCACTGTCCAAACAGATTGTCTCACTAGTAGATGAACCGCCTTGCTTATGTGAACTCGGTGCCGTCGGCGCTACTGGTGGCGGAGGCAAAGGTATCGCATTGCCAACGGACTGCTTTGGAACAATTTGCACAACTTTGGGCTGGGCTACTGACGTTTTTTCACTAGGAGCATTCACTAAGCGTTTACTGGTTGGAGTGTGTCCGACGATGGTTGGAACAGGTCCGACAGGAGTTGAAGAGTCACCGACTATAATGTCGTCGTCATCTGGTAGAATGCACTCGTCTTGCGAGGGGAACCTCGGCTGCAATGCTGACGGACCTTGGAACCTGCGTTGATACATAGGTGGCACTTATTAGTCATTCACACAGATTTCTTTTAATGCTATAGGCTAAGGCTTGACTGCAATCACGCCTGATGGTAAGCGATGATGCAGTCTACGGTGGCAAGCGCTTGCATAGAAGATGTCTATTCACACGATATGTACCAGAAACGTTCGCCTTTCAACGTTTTCATTCACTCTCGTAAGTCCTGTCCTTTCGTAAGTCTCCTTTCATTCATTCTTTCTACGTGAAAATCGAGACAGGTATGCTGAGATCAGTATAAGTTACTCAATTTTAGTCACTATATACAAATATACATAAAAAAAAACAAGAAAAAAATACACTAACATTTCCACTGGCACCACTTCCGGAGCAGAGACAGCACTCCGCGGCCCCGGACGTCTCCTGGGTGCCGGGACGCTGGCACTAGTGGACGGCGCTGGGGGATCGTCGTCGATCACAGTTATTAGAGCATCTTTCGATGTCTCTTTTACTTTTTTCGTAATCTCTTTTTCTTTCTTCACAGTCTCTTTTTCTCTTTTCACAACTGAAGTTTTTCCTTTAGGACCTGCTTTCTTTTTGACCTCCGTCGGTGTATCATCTACAACTATGTTTTCGTCGGGAGTGTTTTTATTTTCCGTCAGCGGCATGTTATCGTCTTTTTTATTAGCACTGGCATTGTGTAGCTTCTTAAGCAAGTCTCTTCCTAACACCTGTTGAAAATTCATATATTGTTCGAAAATAATACTTGAAAAAGGTTTCGTTCTAAGCACTAAGGTATATGGTGTATTGCATCCTTCCAAAATCACCAAAAATGAAAAAATGTATGCAACACTTTCATTAAGAAAAATGAGTATAGCTATAGATCATTCAATCCACCAAGGCGCGTCCTTTTTTGTTTTTCAAGCGCTTATAGTGCAAGTGTGCAATAAAAACTGCAAGAATGTGACTTCTATTACTACATGAGTAGCAATGTGGGCACACTCACACAAACTCAAGTTAGTTAAGTCAAAAATAATGTCATGCTTAACTTGCAGTACTTCATTTCTATATATCTATTTATCTTTTATTTAAACCTCTTTAAACTGAAGCTAATATTAAACAGTGTAGAGTCGACTCCACGCTATCTTATCTACCATACCCCTAGTGTTTATGTAAAGAGTGAACCCATAAACATCTATTATTATTTTTAATCATTACAAGTTAGCCCTTGACAACAATCACACTTGATGGTAACTGATGATGCAAACTAAGATGGAAGCGGGCTAACTTGTTAGGAGTAGCATGAAATCTACAGTCCTTCACTTTCTACATGATACCGTACTGAAACGCTAAATCGCTTGACGCTATGTCTTTGTCAGTGCAACTAGTACCACCCTACTGACCAAAGCCTCGGACCAGCTAGACTTGGACCAATTTAGAACATCTTTAAAGTTTCACAGCCCCGAGGGGTCCCCTGGCAACCGTCAGGCAAATAATGACAGCTGTCATTATAGCTCCGTCGCTACCCGGGTAGCCGCGGGCCTCAAAGAAGGTTTGAATGTCAGGCCCACAGGGGTTAACGGCGGTAACAAGCCAATCAAATGACCTTTGTAGAAAAATGAAAGTCGAGTCGATCAACCTGAAGGAATGGGCAACGGAACGATTCTCCTGGCTACGTCACATTTAAATATGTAGTTTATCATCATCATTTCCCCTTGCGACAAATAGTGGGGCGCTTTTGGTGAATTGAACTTACTATATTTATACTCGAAAGACACATGCCACCACAGACTTTTTTGTAGCACTAATAAAAAGAAACAATTCTTCCACTAATTATTTCAATATATCTTAAATAGATAAATCAGCCTTTTCGAACTATTCCAACAATTATTTTTATATATATTTAAATTAGATGAAATATGATATTTCATGAATGAATGAATGAATTACTCTTTATTGTACACCAAATAATAAAAATCTTACAAATATAATAACTTAAAAAAAAAACAATGTACAATTGGCGGTCTTATCGCTAATGAGCGATCTCTTCCAGACGACCTATATTGAAGAGGAAAAGTGCATTCATTGGAGACGTACAGTCAAGTATAGGAAGTTATTGTATTAAATTATGTAATATAGAATATACTTACATAAAATACTAAATAAATACATACATACATACATACAAAAGTTCCCATATAGTAAATAAAAAAATAAATGAAAATAATAGAAACCAGACGATAGAGAGAGTAAACAAATAATGACAATGTTCAAATATACACAAATAAGTGAGTACGAAACTTAATTGAGGAATCTTAACGATTTTATGGGGGATAGAAATCAATCAAAAAATTTCATCTAATTTAAAGTGAGGGACTTTTTTTGACATAATATATATGCATGCATTTGACATACCTGCACAGCGATATCGTATATGGGCCCACTGACAATGTCTTTGTTAGTCGCCTCCAACTCCTTCAGAGCCTTCAACGTGCTGTACTGAGCGGCCAGCAGCGCTGCGTCGTCGGCCAACATGGGGTTGCCGGTGAGGTACGTATGCGCCACTATTTTAATAAAGTTTTTGTTAGTCAACAGAGATTTATGCAGCGGAATCGGCGGTTCATCGCTTTCTTTCGTTTCTCGCTTAGTGGATTGCTGTTTCTCAAGCTTTATATCAGCTTGCGAGATTAAATCTGGTGCCCTAGCCGGCGCAGCGATCAGTGGCTCGTCATCATCGCTGAGTAAAATGCTTTCACTGACATTTTCTGGTTCTTTTTGTTCAACAACTTTTGCTTCGGATTGTTTCTTCTTGTTTTTCTCTTTATCTTTTTCCTTTTTAGCATAAACTCTTTTCACGACAAGAGTTGTTTGTGCTTCGTCAACGACAGACAACGTACATTCTGTCGAAGGTAGATCGGAAATGATCATTTCATTGGTATTTGCCAAGTCAGAGTTAAGATTACTTTCGTTGGATTTTCTTGTTTTCGGCTTGGATTTATCGGTCAACTTTTTCTTTTTCTGTTTGTCCGGGACGTATTCTTCATCGGATTCTCTTCGGTGTCGTTTTCGTCTCGTTTCCTGTATATCTTGAATAGCTGTTTCATTGATTTCTGTAGAGTTATCGAAGAATATGCTGTTATCCACCGGAGTCCCGACTATAGTTTCTGTGGAGTCTGTTTCACCGAAGTCTGTTTGATTCGGAATGGAGATTGTGTCGGCATCGTTTGGTTGTTTCCGACGCATCCTACGCGGCTGTTCCACCACCAAGTCTCGGCTCTGGTTTTGATCTGCACAGTATATACTGTTGTAATCTGCTGGCGTTCCGACTATCGTTTCTGTTGACTCCGTCGGCTCTATGTACTGACTTTGATCGGAGTTTGCAACAGTTAGCGCAAGGGTAGAAGCGACTGCGTAATCGTCCTCTAACAACACCTTAGCAATACTCGCCGTCATGGGGTCGGTATTTCTGAAGCTCATACGTTTGGGATTCGATACATTCTTTCTTACATTTTTTATTAACTCCGCGATTTCTTCCGGTCCGTTAGTATGAAAGTTGTGTTGGATTAGAATCGACGTTATTTTTTGAATCATCGATTGTTCCATGCCCTCGCCCAAAGTGCGGATGTCTTGTGAACTTGTAGAAGGTTGCGCTGGCGGCGCTTTTTTACTGCCCAGTTTTCTCCCTCTTCTTGATTTAGGCTTAGCGTCAGCAACGTTAGGCGTAGATAGATTATTAGGATCTTGTTCGGCATTCTCTGCGTTCGGTGGATTTTTCGGATTGATGCCTCTTTTTGGAAGTTTTAATGCAACATTCTGTATTTCTGCAAATATATAAAGAGCAATGTATTTCCCTTATAATGAATAAACGTTTTGTAGATAAACAAATTTTACCAAACGCCTAAAATTTTTTAAGATAAAACTTACACAGCTATACTAAATTTGATTCGAAATTAATATCAAAAAGTGATTCTAATTCAGTTTTCAAGATTTTAACTGCAAGTATTAACAACAGGGCAAGTTAAAAGAAATATTGTAAAGTATGTTTCTGTGAGTTTCTGGTGACCGCACCAGAAACTCACAGAAACATACTTTACAATATTTCTTTATTACAAGGTAATAGAAAGCGTATTCTCTTCCCAATAATAAAGAAGAGTGCCTCCATTGGTAAGCCTGAATCTAAAGTATGGAACAATATATGTATGTGTCACATGCACTAATTGCTTTTGGTGATCATTTTTGTACATAGCTCATTCACACGAACGTACGCTTGTTCGCGTGCTCCTCCTGGAACTGGCTCCAGACGGCGGCGCGCTCGTCCTCGGCCAGCCCGCTCTCGCCCGAGCCGCGCAGCAGCGAGTCGTGCTCGTGCACCGCGTACAGCAGCGGGCCGCTGGGCGTGTCGCAGCCCGCCACGCGCAGCAGCGCCGCGTCGCGCACGCCCGCTGCCAGCCCGGCGGCCACGCCCGCACCTTCCTCGTCCAAACTGCGAGTGCGCAGAAATAACAACGTTACTGTAGTCTATATTCAGTATAAAGGTATAATTTGGTTAAAGTGCATACTATTTATACTGATTTCTAAAAAGCCTTCGACTTAGTGAACTACAGCTTACTCGTTGTTAGAAAATAGACTTAAGATGGTAGACAATGGTTTTTTTACATTGAATCATCTGAAAAGGGGATAGTTAAAGCAAGTAATGTAATGCGAACAAACCTATAGAGCTCGGTCAAATCCGACATGTTGTAGTGGCGGTCGATCTGCTGCTCGTCCACGACGCGACACGCCACCGCTTGCTTCGTCACCGAGCGCTCGTAGATCTTTTGTTAAAGCAAGTAATGTAATGCGAACAAACCTATAGAGCTCGGTCAAATCCGACATGTTGTAGTGGCGGTCGATCTGCTGCTCGTCCACGACGCGACACGCCACCGCTTGCTTCGTCACCGAGCGCTCGTAGATCTTTTGTTAAAGCAAGTAATGTAATGCGAACAAACCTATAGAGCTCGGTCAAATCCGACATGTTGTAGTGGCGGTCGATCTGCTGCTCGTCCACGACGCGACACGCCACCGCTTGCTTCGTCACCGAGCGCTCGTAGATCTTTTGTTCCATAGTGCCCTGGTACCAAACACATTTTTATTTATAACTAACGCCCGCGTGGTAAATAATATGTTGCAACTTTCCAAAACACCAAAAATAAATGTATGAGTGACATTTTTTAAGAAAAATAAAAATGTGTTATCTTCAAAAGGTAGATATGCCACTGTCGACTTTTTGTAGTACTAATAAAGATAGCTATAAGCTCAAATAGATAAAGCAGCGTTTTCGAAGAAAGCTGCGGATTAAATTTATCTTTATATTTCATCCAATTACATAAAACAACAACAAATTATATACTGAAACTTTTCTCAGGAACCATTATATTAGCGTTAATGACATGTTCAATAGTCTTTTACTTTATCGAGACAGATAGAGAGACGAGGCGGGGGACTTTGTAATATGTAAGGATTTTATAGAGAATTCCTCAAAGCCCTTTAGAGGGAAGTTCAAGGCGAATATTTGCACATTGGTGAATCACGTGAATACGCAGAATGAACTAAGAACTTTGGAAGTCGACTGCGGGCCCGCTTCAGAGTACTGGCGTGCAGTAAGTTCAAGTGGACCTAGACACTGTTCTGCTTTAGTTGAGTAGGGATGAAAAAGAAAGCGATCGATGTCGCCGGTATTGGGCGGCGATGTTTTTTCCCTAAACGAGATATGTCTATACTCAGAACCATATAGATTATCAATAAAGGGCGTTGTAAAGTTGCTAAGAGCAAAACCTGGTCCTACTGGCGTTAACTAAATGTCAATATGCGTGTTCGAATCATCGGTGTAAGGTCTAAAATGTATGTAACTAATGAACTAACTAAAAATGCCTGTGGTTAGTTTATATGCAGTAGAAGTAGGTGACTAAAAGACCTTACTAAAAGTGCATTAAGCTCCATTTTAGAATGGGTATCCAAAGCTGTCCTAATAGGGTCCTTCCAAATTTGTCTGGGCACGGAGAATAACAGTGAGTGGGGACGCGCGTTACTAAGGGATCCCTTTAGAACCTACACTTGTGTCACAAATCTCGGGCTCTTTTTAGAGTTTTTCTCTTAGCCACGCGATGGACCCGGCACCCACAAGGTGGATCCAAGGAATGCTAGAATGCTATGATGTTCGTCTCACCATGGCCACAAGTCGGTATATGTAGCAGTCCTTCTTCTGCCCGAACCGGTAGACGCGGAATATGCTCTGAATGTCATGCGCGGGGTTCCACGACGTGTCCAGTATGATGACGCGGTTGGCGGCCGTCATGTTCAGGCCCAGGCAGCCCGCGCGCGTCGATATTAGAAACAACCTGTGCAATTATTAACACCAGGTATAGATCGTTCAATCCACCAAGGCGCGTCTTTTTTTGTTTTTCAAACGTTTATAGTGCAAGTGTGCAATAAAAACTACAAGAATGTGAGTTCTATTACTACGTGACGAGTAACAATGTGTGCACACTCACACAATGTGTCAAGTTAGTTAAGTCAAGAAGAACGTCATGTTTAACTTGCAGTATGCCCATTGACATATTAATACTATGGACTTCGGGTCAGCGCTAAAAAGTATCCGAAACAAAAGAGGGCTAAAACGCGAAAAAGATTCCAAATCGCATTCAGTCTCATATTAGCTGACTGACAGAATACACGTCAATAATGCCGTAATGTGTAATAAAAAACTTGTAAGAACTACCCGAGTAAGGTGAGAAAAGAAGACAGTGTACCATATTTTCAGAAAGTAAATATTTACTGATGATTTTAAAGTATTATTTTGCTTAGAAACAGGCTATTTTATTAAAATTTTACTTAATAAACTATAGAAACGAATTGCATAACCAACCAAAATGAACAAAAGTATCTATCTGTCCTTCTATCCTATACGCTACCCGCGTATAGGATAGAAGGAGTGCAATATGTTTATCTAATTAATCACATTTAGTTCGGATCGGCCGTGAGCAATAGAATGTTTTAGAACAACGACTGCATAGAGTTATTTTGTTGTTTAACATTTGAATTATTTAATTACTTAATTTTTGAATGAAAATAATTTAATTATTTTCAATTCAAAAATTTTTATTTTTTATGTCAACTTTTATTTTTTATGTCATGAATAATAATCAAATAACTCTTACCATAATTGTATATTATTTTGATAACTATATGAATTATCTACATGAAATTAGGAACAGTTATTTAAAATAGTGACCTAACGTCATTGAAGTAAAAAAATATATTTTCAGTTTAATTAAAAAGAGGAATATATCGAGAACTTGAAATTTCAAAGTAAAGAACTATATCGAGTGGCATATCATTTTGTACATTTGTGGATTTGGTTTGTAATTAATCATTATTTTATACAAGATAATTACAACAATTATTATTTGGTACAAGATTTATCCCAGCATATAGAAGTCACGGATATGTAAATATAAATTAAAATTTGGTGTAAATATAATATATAAATATAAGATGCCAAAAAAATTTGAAAGCTATCGACTCCACACCATTTATGTTGTCCTATTTTCACGAGAAGCTGTCATGTCAAAAAAAGGCTGCCATGGCAACCGTCAATCGAAGCTGATTACTTATTGCATGCAATTAGACGGTTGCAAATTAGACTGTATAACAATACGATAAGACATACATTACAATGTTATTTTGTGTATAAAAACATAAATACATCCTAGTACGTATAAAATATCTTGGGAAACTTTTGACGTAAATTTTGCATTAGACCCAAAGTCCATAGTACTAACTATTAATATGTTGATATGAGTATGTCCTACTTCATTTAAGCCTTTTTTAAATAAATAAAAAAAATATTTAAAAAAAATGTTGATCCTGCACAGCAAAATTATATTGTGATATAGGTTAATACATATATTAACCAATATAACAATATCTTAAAAACACACATACAAACTCAATGATTACAGATACAGTACTAGGTACCTGTAATCATTTATAATTATATTTATCTTTTATTTCATTTAATATTTGAGTACAACTCTACTCTGTCTTGTCTACCATATCCCTAGTGTTTTTGTAAAGCGTGAACCCGTGATACCTATTATTATTTTTATTCATTTGCATTACAATCACACTTGATGTTAAGTGATGATGCAAACTAAGATGGAAGTGGGCTAACTTAACTTAAATAACTAGCATAAATCCACATCCCTTCAATTTCTACACAATACCGTACCGGAAACTAAACCGCTACTTCGCTTGGCGGCATGTCTTTGTCAGTAGGGTGGTAACTATCCATGACCAAAGCCTCCCATCAGCCAGACTTTGGAAAATCTTTACCGGCAATAACAAGGCAATCAAGTGACCTTTGTAGAAAAACGAAAGTCGAGTCGGTCAACCTGAAGGAATGGGCAACGTACCGATTCTTCTGGCTAAGTCATATTTAAATATGTACTTTATCATCATATGATACGTTTTTCATGACATTATAAACATAATATTGGTAAAAAAATATAAGTAGAGCATCGTTCTGTTCGGTCATGACACGATCTGACACAACTTACAACGGCCGTGTACACCGAGCCGTGGTTGACGACAGTCTGAAGACATCATGTGTGATGTTTGAAATGTACTCCCACCCTTGGTGAATTGAACTTACTATAGTGCACTCAATAAATGTTGCATGTAATGGTAAGTAAAAAAAATAATGAAGCTTTAAACAACTTTTTGCTATGATCTAAATTGTGTAAGTAAATCGGTCTACAATGGTCCCCAGGAAATCGGAGACTTTCATGAGCTCCGTGTACCTTACAGTACAGGTGATACCATGGAACGCTAACTCACTTGGTCCCCGTGTTGGTGTCGGCGTTGAACTCGCGGCACCACTTCTGGCGCACCTCGGCCGGCACGGAGCCGTCGAGCCGGTAGTACTCGCGGCCCAGAGACCAGCTGTTGATGCGCCGCAGGAAGTACTCCAGCGCGTCCATCGTGTACAGCGACGTTGAGAATATCAATCTGCAAACAATACCATTTCAATAGTAAATGGAACAAGAACATCGCTCATATGTAGCCATAGTGTGCGCGAGTGTGTCGCTTGTTTATATGTTTATGTGTGCATGTCGCTCGCTCCTACAATCGTGCTAATACTAGGACCCGATTTTGTGTTATTTAAAATAGCAGTGATTTTAAACAGAAAATTATCGATTATATCGAATCGCGCATCTTACATTGTTACAACGAAGACCACTGAAGAGTACTTAAAAGTAGTGTGAGTCGGAACCCGAGAGGCACCCGGGTTACTAAGGAATAACGACAAACGTGTCCCATTGATTGATTATATGATCGAAACGTCGTTCATATGTCTTAGATAAGTATATCTTCGGTCGCAACGTAGAACTGCTGCTGCCTGAGAGATTAACTAGAAGCATACAACTCACACTTTGTCCCCAAGCGCGATGCACTCCTCCAGCAGGCGGAAGATGACGAGGAACTTGTTGGAGCTGTGCAGCGCGTCCAGCACGTCGCTTTCAGCCACGTAAGGCAGCCACCACGTGTCCGTGGTGCCGGGTTTCGTGTCCTCCGACGCGCCCAGGTCCTCCGCCACTAGGTCGTCCTCTTTCTCCACTGGACATATACAAGTACAAGCTCATGAAGTGACAAACAGACGGGTGTTCGAAAAAGCTGCTTTGACTGTAATAATTAATTTTAATTTAACGCAACTTTACTGGAATTCTGACGTTCATCTGACGTTTTTTTTAATTTTTCTATAAACCAAACAGTTCCTACAAAAAATATTACAAATTTAAAAGAAACACAAAGTATCCTTTGGATTCTAAGAATAAAATTTATACTCGATTAAGTTTATATTTAGTTAAAAATCAACATAGTAGTTTAATTTTCATTTCAATACATTTTATGAATCATCAAATTCGTTACATTATGTAGTTCTCAATTATTTGAAAAGTAATGTGATACGGAACTATAAAAAAAACAGAATGTAACCTTTGATTTTCTGTTCCTTCTCATCTTCCCGGCTTTTCATAAAGAAGTTGTGCAGAACCTGCGGGTGGGTCCAGATTTTCTGCAGCACGTGAAAGTCCTTGAGAACACTTTGTTTATTTTCTTTGGCGTAATGTTGCAGATAGTGCGTATACATTTCCCTTTGACTTTTGGTTAGCGATACGAACACAGTGTATTCGTGCTTCTTTGGTAAATACGGATAGAGGACGGAAGCCTCCTGCCTTTGAAGACATCCTTCTAGAACTTTGTGAAGGATGTGCGTTCTAGCTTTCATGAGCTTGATGTCTTCTTCGATGGAGTCTCTGTGCTGCCCGTTCATTATTGGGTTCTCGAACCTAAAACAAAATGAGCATTAACCTCAAACATAAATGTGTCAGGTAAATAGCTTACCGAAACTGTCAAGGGAGAGAGAATACATGCCTAGAAAAAAATATAAGCTTCCTAGACAGAATCCTGAGGGAGGTATGAGGACTTCAAGAATTTGCTTAAAACCTTGAGGCAATCTTGTCAACCTTCAGGTAGACAAAGTTACCAACCAGGCCAATTCATTTTTAAAAAGAGACGTAGATCTTGTCATTTCATGGATTTACCGTGCGGGTGCCGGGCCGGGTCCAACGCGTGGCTAAGTAAATAGCTCCGAACAAAGACCGAGGCTTTTAAATTTTTCATGGATTATTTAAATTAAGATAATTATTTTATACACAAAAATCCAAAATTCATTTATTTCAAGTAGGATGTTTTACAAACATGGCCATGTGCACAGATTACTCTATGGTGAACTTCTGCAAGCCGGTTTTTATGACACAACGGGTTAACATAATTCTTAGGCCTGTGTGCACCAAGATTTCAGTTATCATAACCAATGGTTAACATAAGCTAAACGTAAAATTTACTGTTCACGACAACCCGTACGCCGGTATTAAACCGGGCGGTTATCTTAAACGAGCTTACGTTTTTAACCGGCTTACGGGTTGTCGTGAACAGTAAATTTATAGTTATCTTTATGTTAACCGTCGGTTGTGATAATCAAAATCTTGGTGCACACAGGCCTAAGAATTATGTTAACCCGTTGTGTCATAAAAACCGGCTAGCAGAAGTTCACCATAGAGTAATCTGTGCCCATGACCATAGCACTCGTAAGTCTTTTTATTATGAAAGGTGTAATTAACTTACCGATTGGAATATTCTGAATAGCTGCCAAGAAGACACGGTTTGACAAAGTTCACCATACAGTAGTATTCTCGCAGATTATTCTGCATGGGCGTCCCAGTCAGCACGATCCTCCGACTCGTTTTAACTCTGCTCATGGCCACCGCAAGCACCGAGCAGTCGTTCTTCAGCAAATGGCCTTCGTCACATATCACGATATCCGGCCCGGGGTCCAGTAACGCCGTTCTGATTTTATTCAATATGGAGACCTTCACGCAGTCTAACACTGGATCCAGTGTGGACAGACTCCTAAATAACTCGTAACCTATTATGAATATTCCACCACCGTTGTACCAGTCCTCTAGTTGGTACGCGCGTTCGTAGGTCTTTTTCAGTTTTGACAGTTCAAACACCTACAAAATATTCTATTGTGAATAATTGTTTACTGATTTTTCTAATAATGGTAGTATATATTTCTTAATTATATAGAATGAAATATTGTTTCCAAAATGCAAGCTAAACATTTGAGTAACTTATTCAACATGCATAATTACTATCTTATAATATTAAAAAAAAAGTAAAATTTCTTCTTATATCGGTATATAAGAAGAAAAACGGATGTACAATAGGCGGCCTTATCGCTAAAAAGCAATCTCTACCAGGCAACCTAATAGAGAACTAAATAAGTAAACAGATGTAGGGCCAACACCTACATATGTTTGCATACATTACACAAGAAATTTAGGACAAAAAATACTAAAAAAAACACGGAATTAACATAAAAGAATAGAATAAGACAAAAACAAAGCAAAAAAATACACTGATCGGTATATAAAATAGTATATACCTGTAGTTTCCTTTTGAGCTTTCGGTTCTTGAAAAACAAAGTTGAAGAAGTTTAATTTATTTTGCTAAATTAATAAATTTAAAAATGTAACCATTAGTAACATCAATTTATAAGGAAAATTTTGTCATGTTACAAATACATAAATATAAATTGAAGTTAAGTGGTTTAGTGGTTTTATTCAGTGACTCGATAAAAAATCTCACACTAGATGACCCTGTTCGTCGTTTCGTAAAGGTCATTTACACTTGATTTAGTAATCCATTCTGGTAATGATTCCAAAATCATAAAATAACTAACTACCCACTAACTACTACTAAACTACCTATAACTATTAATATTGATTGAAAGCCTTTATTTCATGGCTAAGCTCAGTTTTTTAACAGTGGTGCTAGTGTGACATTTTTACTGAGTGACTCCGTAAAAACGTCGTAACGTTCAGTTATATGGATAAAAATCATTTACTTACGTTCCAAGTATGTAGATGGCGCTAATTCATTTCCATATAAATTGGCGTTACATTTTTAAACAAACTTAGGCTCGCAGTTTAAAATGTGGTAAGATGATAGCATTACCTTGATCTGTCCTGTAACGGGGCCTATCCACTTGTGGATCTCGTCCACCCAGTTGAGTACCGTGGACAGCGGGCAGCACACCAGCACGCGCTGCATGCCCACTTGCGGGTGTGTTAGCACCTGATCACACAAACACTCATCGGTGATATGTTAAAATTCCGCATTATTTTTGTCACCCGCATAAGGTTGAGGCCGGTGACGTCATACGCACCGTGTGCAGCAGCGCCAGCACCTGCAGCGTCTTGCCGAGCCCCATGCAGTGCGCGAGGATGCAGCCGCCGCCCGCGTGCCCGCTCTGCACCTGCGCCACGCTCTCGAAGCACGCGTCCCACATAAACTTCACTCCTTCATACTGCAAAAACATATGTGTTTTTAAGATAATGTTTACATTTCTTTTTATTACTAGTTGGAAGGGGAAGACTCATGTTCATGGACATTTATTTAAATAATGGCCAGGTCAAGAGTACCTTAAACCGACGAACTTGTATGAAAGGATTAATGACAGTGGAAGAAGCTAAGGAAGTATGCCAGAACCGTAGCAAGTGGAGGGATGTGGTCTCTGCCTACCCCTACGGGAATAAGGCATGATGTTATGTATGTATGTACTATACAGGAAGAAATTTTTTTTTAAATACACAAATTATAATATAAACGAAATTTAATAATGGAGTATAAGTTTTGGTCATACTACAACGCAGTATACAACAAAATCATCTGTTTACGGCCGGCGAGCGTACGTTTATTGCCGGGCCTTTGAACTAAGCGCCCGCTTAGTGAACTAACTCGCGGTCTGATTGATATAAAACAGAAAGGATATCCGCATTAAAATTATAAGGATATACAAGTAGCTCGCCAGAAGGCTTAATTACCTGATGTGCCTTCATGACCTTAGTGAAGAACGGGTGCACGGTGACAACGGGCTGGAGCGTGTCGAAGTCGTACTCGAGGCAGAGCTCGTCGTTGATCACCACAACGTTGACGCCCTCCTCGCATCCGAGCATCTCTCTCTGAAATACGCAACGCAGTTACCAACAATTATTTCTTAACACAATATTTAAAAATAAGCAGCATCGACCATAACCTAAACCATTTGCCAAAAAAGTGTGCACTTTCTATCTAGTCTATAACTAAACCCAAACTAGATATTAATAAAATATTTATCTACAAACAAATAAATCATTTTAGTATAAATAATCATTTTTAATTTGTAGGTAGGTAACTAATAATGAAAAAAATTTAAGAATTTACTTGTTAATGACAATAAATTAAAGTAATAAACTTAGAATAATTAGGTATAGTTGATTTCTTTGGTTACAACCCTGTGCCTCAGAGAACACGTTAAGCCGTCGGTCCCTGTCATTATCATTAACATCAGACAGGAAGCCTTGATGATTTAAACATTATGACCCCATACCTGCCAACCCGCATTGGAGCAGCGTGGTGGGTCTACACTCCCCTACAAAGAGAGAGGCACGCCCTGTAATGATGATGATCTTATTATAGTACACTCACAAGTTGCGTCTGACGGTGCGCCAGTCTCTGTTTTCGTTCCGATTCCTCCATGTTAGCTACCACAGTAGTAAGCGATAGCGCTTTCCTGTTTATGACCTATAAAAAATAATATCGAGGGGTGAAAGGCTAACTGTGTTAAGCGACATTTTGTAAAGTTTACAGGAGAGCCATTTAAAGTTTTTATTTTCCGAAAAAAATTCATAAAAATTAAATGATTGCATATTAGTAAAATATTCTTCGTCTAAGTGCTTTTATTTATAAAGACCCGAAGTTAGCTTTACTAACCACGATTAATAGTAAATATTCAATAAAAATAACTGTTGCTTAAACTAAAACGCCCAGTTTTAAGGGTCAAGCTAAATGAGTTAACTGACAGAGCAGTCGGCTTTGGAGAGCAAGGAAAAAGGTTTAAGTGCATCGTGCAACATGTCATAGAGTAAGCCTAAACATATCAACCGCTATGTTACTAATTCAATAGACTGAAGCTAAATGCTTTAAGATCTAAGGCAATCTATAACCAACAGTAAGCTAATTGGCTTTAAGGACTTATTCATTCAAATTTATCTCTTGAATAACGAGGCAAATGTTGATAGTATTTTGTAACTTGGTAGTTAAGACGTCATACGTTTTTGAAATTGGTTACTTCAAAACTAAACTACAGTAAAGGTTAGAAAAATAAAATAACGATTTATAGAAAAACGTTTAATTTTTATTGATCTTAAATAATTAAGTAAATAAACAAAAATACTTCTGATTGACAATCATTCTTCAAACTGAATAATTAAGAACAAAAACCAAAAAATCTGCATTTTCTTAATAAGCTGAGGCGTAGTTCTGTAAAATATAGCGGCTTACTATAGAGCCAGGCCCCCTCCTCTAGTGTGGGTTGATGGTGATGAAGGTTTTGGAACGATCACTATCAGATGTTACAGATTATGACCGGGACCGACAGTTTAATGTGCTCTCCAAAGCACGGGGTGAAACAAAACCAACTTTTAAATACATTTCTTGGAAGAAATAAGTTCAATATTTCAGAGCCCAGGACTCAAACCCAGGCCCCGGCGATCCAAATCCAAAAATAATTATTAAGCTATCATATTTAATTGTCCAGGCATTTAATCTTCAACTTCTCTTTTCTATTCTGAATCTTCAACCTGATCTTCTAGATATATCTGTGTCAACCAGTACATCTTATCTACTATGTATGGGTAAATCGAGATATTCCTTATTAAATACTCTAGGTATGACACCAGTGTCACATAGTTTTTTAAAATCATTATACTTGTTTTTAGTGATTGGCAGAGATGTTTTATATTTTCAAATCAAGGTCTACAAATTAATTGAATTGTTTCTTCTTTAGCATTATCTTTCATGGTGTATTTGACTTTTATTATATTATATTAGGTGAAGATTTCTTAAAAGTTGCAATGCGAATTTTGCTATTTTTCCAGAGAGGACCTTTAAAATAATTTTCAATTATGTCGTCAAAATTCTTGAAGTCTTCGTGAGCTAAACCTTCTACATGATAAAGGGCTGGTTCTTTTCTGGCTAATTGGCATATTGTGAGCCATTGTGATGGAGCCCATACGATGGTGTTTCGTACTGAATTTTCTATAGTTAAATGAATACTATCAACCGTCATTTCCGTGTGATCATTTACTTGGATTTATAAGTCAGTTCAAATATTTTTCTACGCTCACTCACTCAATATTTTCACTACACTCCACGCAGTCTGTCCTCTTGCATGACTTGCGTGCGAATGAAGCGCCTACGCGGGGAGCGGGCTTTGTTCACTCAAGTTGTTCAAAGGCGCGGACGCCGAACAGCGTTGTTTATACCGTCACGTCAAAATTGTTTCATACAAAACTTGAAGTGTTTATGGAACCTATGTGTTATAATTCTGAATGAAGCTACATAGTCTATATGTCACAAACTATTTTTTCACACGATTCAATCAACGAGCCTAGGAAAACTTAATATGATATAAAAAGTTAAAGCGACGCCTTTGTTCGAATTTAGTTTCAAAGTAAATGATTTAAATACACGGAGATACTTAAAGCTGAGTCTGGCAAAGCCGTTGCAGCGACATATTGTATTTGATTCGGTAGGAGAATAAATGTTTTAAGCGACATCTCCCTTAGAATTTCGCGCCAGGTAAAATGTATTAAACGGCAATATCTATGAAATTTAGCAGCAAGATAAATGTTTTAACTGCCTTTTAATGCTAAATTAAGGAAACTACAAACGGTTTAAGCGGGAAAAAAAAATGTCAAACCTAAGTTCAAGTGCCAACAAGCTGAAATTTGATAAATTCTATGGATGAATGAATCATCACTTTTCTGAAATGGACTCAAAAAATGAGATGTATCAAGCGCCACAAAAGTGCTCAGATTTGCATGAAACCCGGCTGGAATGACGCAGAAAAATTCGCTGATTCCGAATATGTATAAAAGTGTATATCGCCCAAAGTGTCGCTTAAACCAAATAGCCTTTCACCCCTCGATATGTATTTTAATATAAGGAGCCTGGTCCTGTAGTGGGCCGTAAATAGGCTTTATTTTTATCACACCTGATGTTAAGTGATGATGCAGTCTAAAATGGAAGTGGGCTAACTTGTTAGGAGTGGGACGAAAATCCACACCCCTTTTGGTTTCTACACGACATCGTACCGGAACGCTAAATCGCTTGGCGATACGTCTTTGTCGGTAGGGTGGTAACTAGCCACGCCTAAAGCCTCCCACCAGCCAGACCTAGACAAATTAAGAAAAATCTCAATCTGCCCCGCCGGGAATCCAACCCAGGACCTCCGTCTTATAAATCCACCGCGCATACCACTGCGCCACGGAGGTCGTCAAATGATGGCCGATGATGATTTTAACCCATCAGGCCTCCGTGCCTAACCCGCCTATCGCTCGCTGAGCGCCCGAGCACTTTTAGTTCGTTTTATTAGGGTTTTGTTTTGAAAATTTTCAATATAAATCGTATATTATTGGAAACTACACAATATTTCCTATACCATGATATAAAGATTGTAATATTATAAATGTAGTATATAGTAAAAATAAAGTCGTGAATCTGTACGTTTGATTTTTGACTTCCTAGCTCGTCGAGTTTTTGCAATGTTACACTAAATAGAACACACAAAATACATTTATTATTGGCAAAATAATTAGGATAACCTTTCTACTAATCATTTGTAACACTACAACATCATATAATTGCTTTAAAACGTTGTAATCATAATTTACTTCTTACCGCGCGCCATTATCTTCCTGACGGCAAACGAAATTTTTGAAAACTAATAAATGTTGTCCTTGAACGCGATTTTAACCTTGACGCGTGTAAGTACAGTTGACACAAATAATGTTCTTTTGAATACCAAAAAAAAATTTCATGTAATAATTCATTTTATTATATTAAACGTATTTTATTATTGGTTTATGATTTTATGTATAAGTTATTACGATTGAATTAAGTAAAAAATTCAATATAATAATCTTGCTCTCCCGGTACACCACTACTATTTTCTACGAGGTTCATTATATGGGCTTGACGATAGAAGGGTGCAAAGCCTGAAACCTGTGATGACCTTGGGACAGGCGTGGCTGATCAGGAACGGCATGCAGGGCGATAACGCCGGCGCATACTAAAAATTATGCCAATAAGATAGGTATCAAAATGGCAAGGTCATTTTATTTTCGGGGTAATATTATATGGGGTACTATAAAAAAATCACCAAAATTGAAAGTTTGCGAACGGATTCTGCCACTTCCATAGGTCGATAAAGCATAGTCTCGAGGAACAGGTACATTTTGTTTCATCTACCAGATCGAATATATGTACAAAAAATCACACGGACGGAGTCACGGCCATCCGCAAGTCCTCCATATGGTCTTTAATTTTTCGAAGTCAACAAGGTCGATGAAATCGAGTTTATTATATTATTTGTGATAAAAGTAATGTATCATCTGGCAAAAATATGTAATTATAGTAAAATACTGAAAAAATGTGAAATCAAACTATGAATCATTAATAATAATAGATATTAATACATTTTTATTATATAAATGAAATTCTAATATATTCGCAATTTATGTATGTGTAATTCTTTTCTGACTGTACAAAATCACACGATGTCACGTGACATTGGAATGCGTCCAGTACTTCGATACAGTTGAATATTCAAAATGGCCGTTAGGAATGTTTACTTTTTATTAGCTATTTATTTGTTTTAGGTTTTTTATAATTTATAAATAATTAATGCACTAGATATTTTTATAATCTTATTCTTGAACATATTTACTACAAACTTATCTATATTTTAGGATAAATTCACTGCAAGATCATTAATTATTACGTAACGAAAATAAATCTTAACATAGAAATTTTGCCCGTTTAAAAGTTCCGACTTTTTTTCATTATGTAAATGTTATATTACATGAATTTAACACTTATTAAAATATTCTTTACTTTATTCTTTGTATTTTAGTATGAAATACATGTATATTTATTTACATTTCATCGGATAAATCCATTTTTCACTAAGGTACGTCTACCACAAACACTTGTTGAAAACGTTAACGCAGGCTTTTTTCCAATTTATGATTGTTGCACGTATGTTTTTTTTTTCTCGATCGCTATGTCGTGTAATTTTATTTAGTTATACCTTGTTTCGTAGGGAGTAAAGTACTGAATCAAGTTACATTTTTTGTTATTCTGTAATTCGAATAGTTTTTAAACAATTGAATGTCGAACGAACGAGCTTCAGTTTTGTACACATGGGTGTGCGCGGGACGCTACAGACCAATTTTTTCTTGTACATACGGGTGTGCACAAATCGCGTGACGGGTTAATAAATACAGTTTACGTATTGGAAATATAAAGGCATTAGTATATTTTATGGTCTTACTATCCAAATGCGTGTGGGTGAATGTGGGTTCGATTTCCAGCAGAGCCAATTGAGATTTTTGCTAAATTGGTCTAGTACTGAAAAGTTTTACTTTACCGCTCTGCCGGCAAAGTACCACTAAGTGATTTAGCGTTCCGGTACGATTTCGCATAGAAACCGATAGATGTGTTAATTTCATCCTACTCTTAAAAAGTTAAGCAGCTTTTATCATAAATTGCATCATCACTGTGTTTTTGCAATCATGGACCAACTTGTAGTCAATTAAAAAAATAATAAAAGCAACTATTCGCGACTACTTTTTAATTGATTTTTTCGAGTTCTGCCAAATTTTCGATTTTTGTAATTAGTAAAGAACAAACGCTGGATTTACAAATTTTCTATTCAATTTCTCTTAGTCAGTAAAGGGTAAATGATTCCAATTTTTTTTATAATTTTTCGTAAAATGAATATCTGTAGTGGCTGTCACGCCACTACAAATACAAATATTATGATGTCACAGTAGTGTACTGTTGCTGCTGTCTAATTATTAATATTTAAAGTTTTATAACTTTGATCAATTTAATTAGTTTTTTCTTTTTTTTATCGCTATTAAAGCGGGCAAACGAGCATGCGGGTCACCTGATGTTGAGTGATTACCGCCGCCCATATACATTTGCAACACCAGAGGCACTGCTAATGTGTTGCCGGCCTTTGAGGAATTGGTTTATTCGCCCCTTAAATACACCCATGTTAAAATTAGCAGGAAATACCGCAGCAGGAAGTTGGTTCCAGATTCTACATGTTCGCGGCAGAAATGACCTAGAAAATGTAGTGGTTGTAGAAAACCAGCCATCCAGATGGTGTGGGTGAAACTTGTTTCTACGCCGCAAGTTCCGCTGAGAGAAGACAGAGGGTGGTATAAGTTCGAACAACTCCTCAGAGCACTCACCATTATAAAGACGATAGAACACACATAGAGAGCTAACGTCCCTACGGTGCTCTAAGGTTTCATAATTTTAGTTTTAATCGCCAATATTATTTTGATATCAGTCTCCTTCCCTATTATTATGTGACGACATTACCTTTCTGATGTTGCGGCGCCCTTTCCCGTACGTCTGATAGGACTTCTTGCCCGTGTGAGAAGCGTCGTCGCCCAACAGCTCTCTCGTGAGTATTCTGAAAAACATCATCAATCAACACCAGCAGCAAAGAGACCCACTGCAGGAGTGGCCACTTACAAATACTTTTGTCCTTTATTTTTATTGAATAGTGTTAACCACACCTTATGATATTATATTATAATTTACGAAAATAAACGTGATATTAAAAATTACGGAGCCAGTGGGATCACATTTTATTTTCACAAATTATATCTTAAAGTGTGGTTAACACTATCCCCGCAATTTTTGGTCCATCATTTGGCAGAAAGTAAAACGCCGAGCAAAGTCAGAGACTTGCGACATGGATAGGCTTAAGGGTACTCTTTGTGACCGATAAACGCTCGTCTACACTGCTCAAATGTTCCTGCCCAACCAAATCTGGTGGGATCCTGCTAGAGCAGAAGTTATAGTCAGGACCAGGTCACTGAAAAAAATGGCTTAAAGAGAGAGACGAATATCTTAGCATTCCATGGATTCACCGTGCGGGTGCCGGGTCCATCGCGTGGCTGAGAGAAAAACTCCGAACAGAGCCCGAGACTTGTGACTCGGGTGTAGGTTTAAGGGTACCCTTTGTGACGCGCGTCAACACTCACCTCCTCTGTTCAAGTTATTCTCCCTGCCCAACCATATTCGGAAGGACCCTACTAGTGCAGCTTTGGACACTCGTTCCAATATGGAGCTTACTGCGCTTCTAGTAAGGCCAAGGTCTTTTAGCAGGTTGTAGAGAGACTTCGCTGGTATACCCCTCGCACCCACTTCTACCGCGTATAAACTAACCACATAGCCATTTTTGGTTAGTTCATTAGTAAGGTCATAGTATTTATTCAACTGTTTGTATAAAATAGATGAGTTGCTACAACTCTAAAACAAATCTTATCTTGACTCTACACCTACATTGCACCTTGACATTATATTCATATCTAATGTTTAATATTCAATAATTGAAAACCTATCTAGGATATTATTCCCCCACTAACTTCACTAAATTATAATTATGACATTCTCTTTATACATTACTTAACATTATACTTTTCTTCACATTAACTATATTCAGTGACCTAATATTAAACATATAATTTAATTTAATGTATTACTTCTACTGCATATAAACTAAACACATAGCAATTTTTTATTAGTTCATTTGTAAGGTTATAATACTATTGTTCACTATTAATACATGTTATTAGGGATATTTGTTTCCAACGGCACTGTAAAGCTCAAAATGTACTATGTTTGATTTGTTTCAAAAAAAGGAAAATGTCTGGTCTAGAGGCCAAAATAGAATTATCTTCTAGAATTTTAGTATTTTCCATATGTGTCTATAAATATAATCCAATCAGGTACAGTGCATAAGATTGAGTAGGGCTTGCTTGTGGATTTTGTACGAACGCAGGTAACATAAATAAAAGAGATATTAGGAATAATAAAAGATTAGTATTCATAAAAAAACCAAATACGGCATTTTATCTTTAAAATAGTTATGCGATGGCCATAAAACTATATAATAAACTTCCTCCAACTTGCGTAAACAGCCACTACAGCTGTTTAAGAATCGTCTATTCTCATGGTTATTAGAGAAATGCTTTTGGATTTTTTATACGCTTATTAATGTGTATAATTTAATATTTGATTTTGCCTGCCAGAAATGGTCAAATACGTACTATTGTTATTAATGTATTCGGCAAATAAAGATTTGATTTGATATATGTTTATATTGCCGTGTCTTACTTCATTTGCTTCCGTCTCTCCATCATCTTCTTGCTGGAGCGCGGGCGGCGGATCGGTCGAGCGCGCAACCGTATCTGCGGTCCTTCGGTGCGCTTCTCGATGAACTCGCTGACGATCTTGGCACGTTTCGCGTCATCCACACTGTCAATTATGACAAAACAAAAATATTATACATAATTCTAGCTGACCCGGCAAACGATGTTGTGCATTAAAAATTTAAAAAAAAATTAAGATAAAAATTAGATAGTAGCCGATTCTAAAACCAGCTGAATATGCATACAAAATTTGGTAAAAATCGGTAAAGCCGTTTTGGAGTACGGTAACTAATAGTAACTAACTTGTGACAGGGAAATTTTATATATTAGATTAAAATTACTAGTTGGTCTAGTGGTTAGCCTATGGCATCGTTCATGAGGTCTTGAGTTCGACTCCTGGATCGGGGCACGGAATCATTGTGACTTTTTCATTCTCTTATGAAATTATCAGTTCATTCCAAGCCCGGAGTTGGGAAGTTAGTGGTGCTCAACCCACGTTAAGCCGACGGTTCCGGTCACTATCATCAACATCTGATAGTGATAGTTAATAAATGAAACATTATAATCCTAAGCTCGCCAACCCGCATTGAAGCAGTGTAGTGGGTCTACATTCTCCTATATGGAGGGAGGCCTGGCCCTGTAATGGGCCTTTAATATACTGATAAATAAATATAAATATTATAGGACAATTACACACATCGCTATATAGCCCCAAAGTAAGCGTACTCGTAAGTGATAATGATGATGCTAGAAAAAAGATAATACCTTGGACATTCTTGCTTTTTCTCCAATCGCTTGAGAAGTTTCTCTTTAGTTTCAAACCATTGCTTCTCTTCCTCCGAGGACGAATCGTCTTTCTCGTTATTCTCGCGTACTGTATGAGTTTTGGGACTAATTTTCTGCAGAACACAATAACAAACATATTATTTGCACTATACATAATGAATATAAGATGATTAATATTTAAAGGATTTTATAATCACAAGCATTTGTGTAAATATATTTTCAATAATAAAAAAAGAATTATCAAAATCGGACAACTCTGTATGAACTTATGCATGGTCATACATAAAAAAAATATGTGTCGAATTGAGAACCTCCTCCGTTTTTTTTTCGTCGGTTAAAAAATATAATTATTCTAAATTGTGGTTAACACTATCCAATAACAATAAAAGAATCAAAAATTGGATCATGTCATCTTTAAATTAAAAAGCTATATTGTTACATGACCGTTCAATATTATTGTATCTTGTTAAAAGTTCATAATTATAAATGGCATTACAGGCCTTACGCCTGTATCTGGATCTGTAGTTCAGTGGTAGAACACTCTGACCGCGATAACCAAAGAGACGTGGGTTAGATTATTCAAAGCTGCTCAAGTGGGGTCCTTCCGAATTTAGCTGGGCAGGGAGAATAACATGAACAGAAGAGGCGAGTGTTGACGCGCGTCACTAAGGGTACCCTTGTAAGCCTACACCCGTGTTACAAGTCTTGGGCTCTGTTCAGAGTTTTTCTTTCAGCCACCCGATGGATCCGGCACCCGCACGGTGAAATTGTGAATCTATGGAATGCTAAGATATTTGTCTCTAATTTTTATTAGTACAGATAGGCCCAACTTACATTAGTAGTTTTTGTGGAGGACCTGGTGACAACTTTAACCTCAGGTAACTCCGGCGTCAGTTCGACTGGCGCATGCAACATTGCTAACTCTTTGTTCATCATCTTATCCGCAGTCAACATTACTTCCTCACTTTTCGGTTTAACTTTAACATCATCAATTTTGGATTTTGAAGAGCGCTTTGACTTTTTAGTGCTAGATTCATCTGTGTCGTCATTTTTTATAGGATGTTTTTTAATCGCTCCTTCTGGTTTTTCTGAATCACTATCATTGTCTTCGTTCATAAGGAAATCTTTCGCCATGCTATTTTCCGCGCTTGGCTGTATGGACTGAAAAATAATATAATAATAGTTAGTTAAGTTATTATTGTTTTACATGACAATAATCTCGTGATATGCTGTAGAGCAAAAAATATCTAAATACTTGGACTTTTCTAACAAGATTACCATCATGTGGAATACAGTTACAGGTTCAACCGGTTGCTTGTGCACTCAAAAGATCCACAAGCAGAGCAGATTTCTTTTTTATAAATTTCGTACAGTGTTTTTTATATATTTATGTTAATAACAACATTAAGAATTAAAAAAAAATTAATAAATGAGAGTATACAATAAAGAAAAATGATTCTTTATTTTAAAGTAAGACCACAGAATGAATCAATCTTACTACTACTGAACATATCCTAAATTTAGTTTTGAGGAAAAATTAAGAAGAATAATATAACTAAGCGATAGTGTTTCAGCCTATTTTGTCTTTATTGTTTATGGAAAACATACTTACAGCAGGAGGCGTTATGTGCTCAGTATTATCATCCTCATCTTCAGATGGCACAAGTTCTTCACATGGCTCAACTTTGATCTCAGTCTGCAAGGGTATTTCAGTGTCTGGAGTTTTTATTTTACTATTTTTATTGTCTTTGGTTTTTGGACGCCCTTTTTCTTTTGATTGAACACGATGTAAGGATTGCAAATTTATCAGTCTGTAAAAGAAATTATTAAAAATGTTGTATATACAGAGAAAAGTATTGCATAAAAGATGTAGTGACTAAAATTGAGAAAGGGATGCTTGGGGATGTAGAGAGAATGGATGAAAGAAGATTAACTAAAGAGATTTATGAGGCGAGGTTGAATGGAATTGTTGGAAGGGGAAGACCTAGGCGAATGTTCCTGGACCAAATTCAGGACATATTATATCTCAAACAGGTTAAGCAGTGTTTTTTATGAAAGCTCCAAGGCAGCTTAAATTCATCTGCCATTTCCAACAATTATCATGATGTGTCATCCATTTCACATAAAATCTTAACAAAAAGTGAATAAAAATCTTCCCGAGGAAGGTTTTAATGCTTTATATGCTTAAAGGAGGGCAATGTCCAACAGTGGAGGCATAATGGCTGATGATGATAAAGAAAGTTTTAATACATAATTTGTTAAGATTCCTCCACTTGGTGTATGTGTTTTGAATATAATTTTTTGTATTGAGTTTACTGCGAACAGACCGACAGACACGTTGAGGGACTTTGTTTTATAAAGTAACTAAATGTAACGATTATGACTTGTCAAACTTTTTGTCCAAATATTTAATATTTATAATATTTATGTCTGAACATACGGCACGCACATTGATTTTGTAGGACAAAAGTTCTCACTGTGGCCATTATAGCTGCATCGCAATATGGTGTGTTGCAACATGACTAAAAGTTTGGTGCAAAGCGCAGCTGAAATGTCACAGTTGTCGAAGTAATACAATTAATTTTCAATTTAAATTAACATAACAATAGTATTTACTTACTTGTCCACTTCTTCATCATCTTTAGATTGCTCAGATAAGTCTTGGTATTTCAGATATGTTTGAACAAACGATTCAGGGAGTTTGTGTAACATTATTTGAGCATCCTGGTAAATCTTGCTGTCTTCAGTGTTGATAGGATAGCAATCCCAACCGTGACGATCAATATATGGTACATAATTCTTTTTTGAGCATCGAGGTCCTGGTCTACAAAACTCTGTTTTGGACTTTGCTTTCTTTTTGGTGTGGCTTTCCATTAACATTCCAATATTCGGCTCACATTCTAGCAGTTCCACTGGCTCATCAGTATTGATCAATGGCGATTCAGACCTATCGTCCATATCAGACACATTATTTTCTCCATCATTAAAATCATCTTGTTCTCTGTCAGAGCTTACTGCAATGTTGTCGTTTACATCATTCTCAGAGGCTAAATTATCTTTGTTTGGGATAATTTCTTTCAGTTGAGGGTCAATTTCATTAATCTGTTCAGTGGAATCTACCTCACTGCATTGAATTTCTTTTTCTGGTTGCTTACTTTGTTTTTTCTTAGATTTAGCTCTACTTTTTTCTTTTAACACATTTAAGGCCGTATCTTCAGATTCAGACTCTGAAGATTTATTTTGCTTTTCAACCTGCCTGATTTTCTCCTTCATTCTTCTAGTTAAGATAACCAAGTCGCTCTTTGGTGTAACATTTTCCTTGATAGGTTGTGGTGGATTGTTAGTTTTAGTATTTCTCTTTGGCTTGCCTCTGCTACGTTTCTCCGGTTTCTTTTTTGTATTATTATCTTCATCTGAACTACTTTCCATCAATCTATCTTTAGCTTTTTCAATATTTTGAGGTACCAACAAATTTAAACTATCACCATAGTTTTCAATTTCACCATCAGAGTCTGGTTCATGTTGTCTTCGAACTCTTGAAGTACTTTGAGTGAAAATTTCTTCATTGGAAAATTCATAATTGTTCATTGACATAATCATCTTATTTGTTCTTACAAAGTTTTCAAAGGTGTTTTCATCATAACTATTGCTATTCTGCCTCTGAATAGGTATAGGTTCGTTTGAAGATGATATGGCCTCTACGTTCTCTTGTTTGGTGTCTATGAGAGGTAGAAAACTAGAGTCCTCTTCATCAAGGGGCTCCATTTTTACATTTGCTTCTACAATATTATCAGGTTGCTCATCTATAGGCTCAATTTTGATGTTTACTGCACTGTGTGTCTGTAAATCTAAAACTTGGGGTACTTTTTCACTGTCAGTGTTATTTATAGGCTCTGTAAATGATCGTAACTCTTTCATCTGAACTTGTGAAACCCAGTTATTATCATCATTTTCAATATTATTTTCATAGTCAGCTTCATCAGAAAAATTATGGTCATCATCATAGGTTGTTTCTATTTGATTAACCTCATTGTAATCTTCATCAGTTACATTTAAAAACATATCTTCTGACACAGTGTTCACATCATTAATAGTAAAATTTAAAGCACCTATATGTAATTCAGTGTTATGGTCTCTGTCATTTTTATCTTGATTGTTTAAGATAATGTTAATATGATGAATACAAAGTGATTTAAGAGACTTTGGACAAGTTGGTTTCGGCCTATAATTGATATGATTATTTAAAACATCAATACAAAGAGAATTTAGAGAACATGGTTCTAGTATATCAAAATTGACATCAATTATTTGTATTTGTTCCGTAGGAATGCATACTTGGCTAGTTTCTGTCACTTTATTTATTTTATCTGCAGAATTTTTGCAGTGGTGTATTTGTTTATAAATACCGTTTTTTACTTTATTGAGAACTATGGATTTTAATGAATAAGGTTTAAAAAAATTATCAACACGTAAATTTCTATTTGTTTTACATTCTTTTAGGCTATCTTGAATAATTTTCAAGGAAAGTGTAAATAATGACTCTACTTTCTCTATAACTTCAAAAGTCTTCAGTAATATCTTTTCTTTCTCTATAACTGTACTACAATCAAGGTTTTCTTTACACACATCTTCAATTATTTTATAAGTATTGTTATTTGTCTTGCTATATGATAGAACTTTTTCTACATTACTCTCACTGAAATCAGGCACACAAATAAGTTCAACAAGCTTCTTATAACAAAGTGTTTTAAGGTGTCCAACATTTAATATTTTTCCATTATTACTATTACTTAAGCATTTAGGATCTTTCATTTTGTCTTCATAGAAACTTAACATATCAGAATTAATACTGCTTGTTTCAATGTTTGGAATTAAAAAGCATTTAGTTGTCGTGGGCTGGTCTTCAACAGGCATCAGTTTTTGTATTTCCCTAGTACAAAGTGTCAATAATGATTTAGGGCACAATAGATTTAAAGTTTTTGCATCATTTAGGTTTTGCAAATTTTCAGTAATTGTGACATTAGCAGTTAATGCCTCATTAGTAACAATAGAACTCTCAGATGATTCACAATTTGTTTGAAAAAAATGACAACAAACAAGATTTTGTTTTACTTGAAGCCACTCAGGACTTACTAATTTAGCACATGTTGATATTGCCTTTTGCTGATTATATATCTTGAAAAAATGACTTACCATTTCTAATGTTACGTAAGTATCAGGTGGTTTTTTATTTCGGCTGTCCTGGGCTAAAAAAGACTGTGTAGCTTTCACTTTTTTAACCATTATAGAGTCATTAATCCATACCGTATGTCTACCTTTTACATTTGCTTTTTCTTTAGGTTTTGGTTCCTCACAAGATTTTTTGGCTATTTTGATGGACAATTCTTTATTGAGGAAGACAGTTTTTGGGTTAAAAACTTGTTTCACTTCCTTACTCTTAACCACTGGTTCATCAACAATTTCACAATCACTATCACTGTTTGTAGCTTTTGAAGTGGATTCAATAATTTTTGGTTCTTCTCTATGCTGAATTAAATTATTTTCTTTCAAAAATTCTTCATATTGTTTGGCTAGATCTTCTTCCATTTGTACTAAGTTATGTTTAGCAAGTCTAAATAGTAAAAACGATTTCTGAACACAGTAATCCATTTTTAATGTATCTGTTACATGGGTAGTATTGATTTTCTTCTCTATGAAATCTTCTGATTTTTGAATCATTAGTTGACCTAATTCTGCTGTTGTTCTAACAATACCTGAAAGGAACTCGCATGCTTTTTCTGATTGGTCAGCTGTCAACTGAACTTGATTTTTCATTGATAATTCATGAACACTGGTTGTCTGAACTACAACAGATTTAGTATTAATAGTATCAGTTTGTGAGCACATTTCAACAGTTTTCTTTACTTCGTTTTGATCTATTATTGGAATCTGAAGAGTAGTTTTTGAACTATCCATTGATTTTGCTTTCTTGATTTTAATGTCTGTTCCTTGAGAAATTTTCATAAGAAAATCATTAAACTCTTTTGTTGAACCCCAAGATTTTGGAGTATCTTCACTGGTTTTGATAATTGATGTTTCTAATAAATCCTCAAAATCACCAGAACTATCTATTGTGGCAGGTTTTTGAGTTGATACATCAAGATTATTTGCTTTATTTTTATCTCCTTTTTTGGTTCTTTTTCTTGGACTAGAGCCTGATTCAGACCTTTTATATTTCCTACTCTTGTGTTTAACAGATTCACCTAACAATTCATTCATATCAGCTTCTTCATCAATATCAATATCGATATCTTCATCACTTTCAGAGAGGTCTGAAAGATGTCTTTTTCCACCTGGAATATATTCATCATCAGAATAATATTTTCCACCCTTTCTTTTTCGTGGTTCATCATCTGATAACTCAATGTTGGCATATGGATCCTCATCAGACCCTTCATCATAATGTAAATTTTTTTTTACTTTACGACGCACACGTCTTTTTGAAGGATCCTCTGATTCCTCAGGCTCACAATGTTCATTTAGTTGTGGCGCAACATGTTCATTATCGTTTTTTATAATGCTGTCTATATTATATTCAAAGTCAGACATAATGGGCTTTTTTGAGTTTCTTTTATTAGGAGAATCATTTAGTATAGTTTCTTGTGATTCCTGTGCCTTAACATTATTATCAAAACTTTCAGATATATTCTTATTTGTTGCTAATTCATCCACATCAATTTTTACATCATTTGTTTCCTTTTCATCAGTGGACTGTTTACTAATACTGTTAATAGTAGTTATATCATTTTCAGTCTCTGCTGATTTAATTAGAGTAGAATTATTTATATCCGATTTTTTTGGTCTGCCACGTTTTTTTGAAGTTTTTTGGACAGAGATATTGTCTTTTGTTTCTCTCTCTTTAGACATTTCTGTTAATAACTCATTTTCTGTACCTAATGGAATTTCATGTGTGGCAGTTTTTCTGACTTTACCAATTTTGTTGCTTAAAGCCACTAATGGCATGTCTTCTATTTCATCTTCTGTTAGCTTATCTGCCTCTAATTCTGGGTTGTCAAAATTTAGTTCTTCATCTTTATCACTTTTTTCTAAAATTGAAGGATCATTTAAAATATTTTTGGGTTTCCTGCCTCTTTTTTTCCTCTTTACATTAGGCAATGAGGCTTCTTCAACAGGTGGTCCTAAGTCAAAATTGTCTTCATTTTCAACTATAACCTCATTTGAAAACTCTATAAATTCTGAAGGAATTCTCTTCTTTCTTCTTCCTCTTTTAACAGTATTCAATTTAGGTTCTTCCAAAACTGAGTCATTACCATTATTAGAATTATCAGTTATATGAACATTTTTGTCATCATTTAGAGAGAGGGGAACAGGAACTCGTATATTTTTAGGTTTTCTACCTCTTTTTTTAGGTATTTTCTGCTGAACAGGTGCTTTGATTATGGCTTTTCTAATATAACGTCTTAGTCTAGAAATCTTTTCAGGTTCTTGTGGGATAGAGCTGTTTTGAGTTTCAGGTAAAGCTTGCACTTCATTTGATGTACTGTTGTCAAGACTGTTTGCCCATCCTAGCGATGTTACATTGCTTTTACTGTTTTCATTCGATTCCACATTGACTTTCTTTTTCCTACCCCGCTTTTTGGGTTTGATTTCTTGAACATTTTGGTCTGTTGTTGATGTTACTTGGTTCAAGGGTTCTTCTGCTGAGAGTAGCGGGTTCAGATCGTCGACCGGTAATACGTGTAGTATATCACTAGTATTGTTAGGGGGTGGCGGAGACACGATATCGGACAGCGTAATGAATTCCTCTTCTTCAAACATAGACACCGCTTGAAATTGTTCAAATGCGTCTTCTGTCGTGCAAAGATTGTCAGAATCTATATCAATTGCTTCAGACATTGTCGTAAAAACCACATGGGTCGTACAGACATAACTAAAGTGAATTAATAAGAACCAATAATCCGACTGAAAACTTAAGCCATTTAGTCTAGTTTCTAAGGTAAAAATGCAAAAAATTATTTTTGTTGCTTTCAATTTTGTCAGAAATTTAGCATCACCCACAGATTCAAAGGAAACTACCACCAAAGAGTATATAATCACTACCTGACTACCACAGAATAAAAGGAATGAGCATCATTGTTCATCGCCCAAAGACAAAAAAGTTTGCAGCACAGACCATTGATATAAATTTTACCTAATCTAAGATTATAAAAATGAAATCATGCAATTTATGATATAAACATATACAGATGGACGTAATTCTTATTTCTTGGATTACGTCCACGCCTTCGAGGCCACAGACATATCAAAGGCATTTCTACATTTCGTTTTCGTATGCCAATTACTCTCCTCTATGATCCTAAATAATTAGGGAGTATATTATAATTAGGGGGTATACCTAGTATAATTATACAATGGGGAGTTCTGTTAAAATAAGTCAATCAATGTCAACTGTCAATATTTATACCACAGATACAGAAAAAAGTGCTTGTTGACGAAACGAAATCTAATAACATTGTGATTGTGAATTCAATTTATTTATTTGAAACGAGACCTATAAATAAATTATAATGTCGTAAATTGAAATACACTTGTAATACGGTGTAATTATTGTAATTTAATAAAATTACCAAATGCTGATTCGAAAATGTATTTCCCGATAGGATGGCCAAAAGTCTTGCAAAATTTGGGGAATGATACACAATTCAAGCAAATCGTGTCTAATAGGGATAAAATCTTGTTCGCATCGCTGAGTGAAGATTGTTTCGTAGTCTGGTTTTGCAAGGTACGTCTCCCTTAATTTCTACCAGAACAACATACCTAATATGTTTTTTCATTAGGAAGTTATAGTTGTGCAAATTTATAATTTTGGCATATGTATAGGTGCTTCAAAGTACCTGACCTCAACTGTCCAGGGTTCAATCAGTCAGTGTGTAAACATTTCAGTACATAGTATGAGTAATAAAGACATACTAATTATATGCTTTTCAGCCCAGCGTGCCAATAGTTTACCACAGACGGAGCGTGGAGTCTTTGCAGAGGTTGGGTGTCAATGTTGGAGTAGAATGGAAACCAGACTCATCAATGATATGCATTTCGGTTGGTAACAAAGTTTTATTAAAGCTATTATTTATCCAGCTACTTTGAGTATGTGTTTATTAGATATACTATATCTCAAGCCATATAATAATTGAAATTCGAGTGCCTTTTGAACATAAATCATGTCTAAATGAAGAAATCAATATGATACTTTTCATTTCTAATTTATTATCAAATTTTTACAAAATATGTATTTGAAATTCATAAGTTATGACTGAAATGTGTATCTTCTTATCTTGTAATAATTTACAATTACGTATAAATAATTATTGCTTAGAAATTAGTTTCCTTTTTCTCTATGAACCTAAAAAATTGTTACTTTACCCTTATATAAAGATAGCACTGGCTATTTTGTTGGGCTTGCTGTTCTGCATAAAGAGCTTTATATAACAACAGAAACGTCATAAATAAATTAGCTGAAACCATTGAATTATGTTATTAGCTAATTTAGAGAACATTGAAAACTGTTGTTATTAGTAAAATACCATACCATTAAATACATTTAATGTAGAATTTTGTTTGTAGACATCCGAGGGGCATTTGATTCTATACAATGTGGAAGCCCAGAGTGAGCAAACAGCATATCAGCAATGTGACCCGCCCATGGCAAGCCTGAGGAGAGATTCAGCTGAACTTTTTGTTAAAGAAGTCATACCCTCCCTTAAAATCACTATTGTAAGTTTTCTCTATATACTAGCTACTTACTCATTTACAGTGAAAACAATTGTTAACAGAGTCACACAATGAGACAGAGACCGGGAAACACAACAGTCTGCATTGTTAAGTATATTCTAAGGTTTATTAAAAAATATTACCTTATTTTTGATGACAGATTGAATGGATTTTGTTGAATCTTCACTGTAATATAGCATATATATCAGAATAACACATAGGCCACATTTTATCTAGAAATTCCCACAGAAACGAGAACTATGCAGCTGAAACCGCAGGCGTCCTCTAGTTAACCCAGACCAGAATAATGCTGCTCACCCGTAAAAATAAGTGCTTCCCTAGACATCCTCACATGAAATAAACTTTAATATGTAATTGGTTATTTTTTCAGTTTAAAGAAATCCTAGTATGGGATGGGCAGATAACTCGCATGTGTTGTATATCGGGCACAGAGATACTGGTGTGCACCACAAGGGCTCACCTGCTCAGGTATCGCTGGGATGGGTCACAGAACCGAGACTACTGCCTCGACCTGGGCAGGATACCTTTCTCTATCAATCAGCAAGTTTCTAAAGGTTAATTTAATTTTTAATTGAGTTATTATGAGAGTGATGTTTACTTTTTTTTTGGTAGTATAAGTGTGTGGTAGGATGGGAACTAACATAAAACCAAATATTTAAATATTTTACTCGTTGGTCTTAGTATCAACAGAGTGAAAATTATTAATCTTAGAGATACCGAAAAATAATCTTACCAAGAAAGATAGCTAAGGATAGGGTAAGACAACTAGCTAGGGATCAAATGACCCTTCGTGGTATAAATATTTTTATTTTGAAATTTTCATTTTTGTTTTGGAAAAAGACAGGATTGCCATTCAAAAATTCATTTCCTTTGTAACAAAGTTATTTTTCAATAACTTTAACTTTGCTTAAACAACTTTGAGAAATATTTTTAAGACTGATTTCAGTATCTACACTATAATTATGATGATCATTAATAACACACACTCGTCACTATAAATTATTAATTAATTTAACTTGTAACATTCAATAACATTACAATGAAGTAAATTGTATAGGTAAATTGACAGAGACAGAATGCTTAAAAAACAATGGACAAATAACCCAGCTTCGTGTAAATCATTGTTTGCCTATTTCTAGAGGTCTACTAACAGGCCTTCTGTCTGTCTGTCTACTATAGTACAGAAGAATATGGAGCTTACATTTACAATTCTGCTTCAATGTTTGCAAATTTGTAATTTACACATCTACTTAAACATTTGCACTTTTTGGCTGATTGAAGCTTTATTTGTAATAATATATTTCCAGCGGAGCCTATACTAGAAGACAACACTCATGTCAATGATATAGAATACTCTCCACTAGTGTGTGGTTTTGGCATAACGCTCAATGATGGTCGGGCTGCCTACCTCACCGCACCTAACCTCAAATTCGACCCCAATGTAAGTTTTATTGAATTTTAAAAATACAATTAGATACTGGTGAAAGTACAAGCTTCTTGAGATTCACATGTAATCTTAGTTAATCAATGCAGAGTGATAGATTGTAAGAAAAAGTCCTTGATTGGTTACTAGGCAAAGTGATGTTATGAAAGAATGAATATTCCAGATAGGATTCATTCTTCTAATAGTACTATTAAATAAATAGATTTCTTTATTACAAGCAACTGAGGTTCATTTGTTAGAATCGAGATTTTGTAATTGAGAAATAAATACTAGGTATTTGTATTACACTGCACCAAAACATAAATTTCTGCTGGATTGGTGAATCCCGTTTGCTCACAAGCATGTTTAGAATACTGTTGGAGCTTGAACACTGTTTTTCCAGGAGGAATGACGTCATTTTCCAATTAATCATCATAAAAATCATCAATTCTCTCCTGCGCAAACACTTCAGATACTAAGTAAAATTGCGGCAAGCCCAACAGCATCCTAAACCCATTATTATATTGAGCCTTTAACATGTCCACGTCTATTATTGAATGTTTACAAATTCAATATGTTTGTAATAATTGTGTTACCAGGTAAATTCATATTCATATATAATAATCTGTAAGTTACAGTTACACAATATGTAAATCTAATCTATTAAGTAACAAGTTATGTAAACATGACTTAGCAAATAGATATCATTATGAAATAATTAATTTTGTATATCTCAGATAAGTATAGCAACGGATTTAAGGGTAAGATTGACAAGAGTGTAATTTTGGTATCTAAATAGCATAGAGTATAGAGAGTTATGGTAATGATGATATAAAGTAGATTTTGTTTATGGAATTTTTATTGTCATGAGTTGTCAGGACCAACCATGTTATATATGGCCCATAACCTATTGAAACACACCAGAAACTTTTGAGAGACTGATTTATGTTTAATAAACCATAGACAAACAATATTAATACAGTAGGTTAAATGGTGACGCTACAGGATACTATTTTACATTTGACACATCATACCAATAGAAATAACTTATATTATAAAAGCGATTTGTCGCTAAGCATTTTCTTCATGGCCCTAAAAATCTACTGCAGTATGGCTGACTTTGATTGACCCACAGTTATGGAGGGTAGAGGAAAGGAGAGTCATCTTATATGGGAGAAAAGTTGAAAAAGTGTCCAGTTGTATGCGTTAAATAACAGTTCAAAAATCCTCCACAATCGCGCTAGTGGATGCACAGGGTATGGTATGAATGTAGCAATCGTAGATGAATTGAAGTATGCAGAGTTAAAAAATTTAATGTCATTATCGACTAAAGTAGTTAATTATTGAGAACTTCAACAACTTACGTTGTACAAAATATTGTGGTAAATATAACCTTACAGAATTATAACCAAACGTGCGTTTAGAGTGATTTTAGTTCGTAAACAGTAAATAGTACGGTTATTGATATATAAACATTTAATTTTATCGTAAGACGATTGACGTAAATCTCAAAACAAAAAAAATATACTCTAACAATATTTGGCGCTTCTTTTGAGAGTTACTTTGATGCAACTGTGGCGCCATCCTAATTTAATACATTTTGACGGACACTTTTTCATATACACAGATGATCCTCATTTCCTCTAACCTCCATACCCACAGTTCAATAAGAACAGATAAAAAACAATTATCTGCTTTGTGTATTCCTTTCGAACTATAACTCTCTATGCTCTATGCTATAATTTATCCGCCTTTTTGTGCTAATTTCGTAAAAGGTTTTGTCACTTAAAATAAAAGTTTACTCGAAAAAAAATTAAAACTGTAAACTTTTCATGTTTTATTTTAGTATAGAAGGTGAGGTTTTCTGTTCGTAAGCTAGACAGTGTACAGTTTGTCCCCAGAATATTATTTTTCTACCACAGTTCCAGCAATAGGCCACTTGTTTTAAGTTTTTAGAAAACCTAAGTATATTATTATAGGTAATCTGCTTTACCTATAATAATAATTTTCAACCATTAAGCTATAATAGCGGCAGGTTCATTTAGTTTCATTAATTTACAGAAAGACGCGCTAGTTACCACTTCCTCGTATCTTTCGTCTTACCATTTACCGTGTAACGATTGGGCTAGGTCTCAGTTATGTTGTTTTATAGAAAAGCTAGTTATTTTAGGTGTTGATTTAAGCCAGAAGAAGGAAATATCCATAGTGTTTAGTTTTTGATTTAAGCCAGAAGAAGCAAAACATCCATACATCAGACCTTGATTAAATTGTAGTGTTTTAAAATACTGAATGAAAAATTAACAACGCACTAGTCGTCCTTATAATTTTCAAAATTTCCCCTCTATTTTTCCAGGATCCCATCATTAGATCTTGGTTTCCTTATCATGGTACAATCCTCGGATTATTTATTTATAACAAAAGAATCAAGAAAAAACGTATAATGATATCAATATTCAATTGCAGGCAGTTCAAGGAATATGGGCGCAAGGGATCGATGACGCGACGTGCGTTCGTGTCAACCACAAGTTTAGATTAATAGCCATTGGAAGGAAAAAGTAAGCCTAAGAAAGTAAAACAATGTTAAATGAGAAGATTTTTCAGTCTTCTTTTCCCCTTTGCCGATAATAATTGTAAATGCATAAATTGAATGTAAATCAAATGGGAAGGAAAGTTATTTTATATTAATTGTAATAAGAAAATTGGCAAAAGTATAGCGAGCAATTAGGCTGACAAAGTAAATTTACTTGAAAGCAAGAATCCGTCAAAGCATCTATTGTTTAAGTTTTTTAGTGCTATGTTTAAGCATATCAAACCAGAGCTTTCTTGTATATCGCTCCAGGAGCCGCAGTTTGAAAGATCAAGGAGATTAAATTATTGATTAAGCTCACAATATGTTGTATTTAACATTTCCTTTGTCAGTTCTCAGGTGGACGTGTTCACGATAGACGAGGCGACAGGCGGGCTGGAGTTGTCGCACACAATGGTGCTTAGTTCTAAGGACTTCCCCGGAGATCCCGGACCGGTCAAATGTTTGAGGTGAGATTTAGTAGCCCAACAACCTTTGATTTTACGAACTATGGTGCCCTAGCTAATGCGAATTTAAATTTATAAATGGTAAAATCTCCAGGTGGACAGGTGACGGGCGGGCGGTGGCAGTGAGCTGGGAGGGCGGCGGCGTGTCGGTATGGAGCACGTTCGGCGCGCTGCTGATGTGCTCGCTGGCGTGGGACTACGGTCTCAGTCAGGACTTGGCGCGGCACAATCCGCTCGTTGTTTGCAGCATGGTACGTTGGGTAGAGAGATAGACGGGCGGGCGGTGGCAGTGAGCTGGGAGGGCGGCGGCGTGTCGGTGTGGAGCACGTTCGGCGCGCTGCTGATGTGCTCGCTGGCGTGGGACTACGGTCTCAGTCAGGACTTGGCGCGGCACAATCCGCTCGTTGTTTGCAGCATGGTACGTTGGGTAGAGAGATAGACGGGCGGGCGGTGGCAGTGAGCTGGGAGGGCGGCGGCGTGTCGGTGTGGAGCACGTTCGGCGCGCTGCTGATGTGCTCGCTGGCGTGGGACTACGGTCTCAGTCAGGACTTGGCGCGGCACAATCCGCTCGTTGTTTGCAGCATGGTACGTTGGGTAGAGAGATAGACGGGCGGGCGGTGGCAGTGAGCTGGGAGGGCGGCGGCGTGTCGGTGTGGAGCACGTTCGGCGCGCTGCTGATGTGCTCGCTGGCGTGGGACTACGGTCTCAGTCAGGACTTGGCGCGGCACAATCCGCTCGTTGTTTGCAGCATGGTACGTTGGGTAGAGAGATAGACGGGCGGGCGGTGGCAGTGAGCTGGGAGGGCGGCGGCGTGTCGGTGTGGAGCACGTTCGGCGCGCTGCTGATGTGCTCGCTGGCGTGGGACTACGGTCTCAGTCAGGACTTGGCGCGGCACAATCCGCTCGTTGTTTGCAGCATGGTACGTTGGGTAGAGAGATAGACGGGCGGGCGGTGGCAGTGAGCTGGGAGGGCGGCGGCGTGTCGGTGTGGAGCACGTTCGGCGCGCTGCTGATGTGCTCGCTGGCGTGGGACTACGGTCTCAGTCAGGACTTGGCGCGGCACAATCCGCTCGTTGTTTGCAGCATGGTACGTTGGGTAGAGAGATAGACGGGCGGGCGGTGGCAGTGAGCTGGGAGGGCGGGGGCGTGTCGGTGTGGAGCACGTTCGGCGCGCTGCTGATGTGCTCGCTGGCGTGGGACTACGGTCTCAGTCAGGACTTGGCGCGGCACAATCCGCTCGTTGTTTGCAGCATGGTACGTTGGGTAGAGAGATAGACGGGCGGGCGGTGGCAGTGAGCTGGGAGGGCGGGGGCGTGTCGGTGTGGAGCACGTTCGGCGCGCTGCTGATGTGCTCGCTGGCGTGGGACTACGGTCTCAGTCAGGACTTGGCGCGGCACAATCCGCTCGTTGTTTGCAGCATGGTACGTTGGGTAGAGAGATAGACGGGCGGGCGGTGGCAGTGAGCTGGGAGGGCGGGGGCGTGTCGGTGTGGAGCACGTTCGGCGCGCTGCTGATGTGCTCGCTGGCGTGGGACTACGGTCTCAGTCAGGACTTGGCGCGGCACAATCCGCTCGTTGTTTGCAGCATGGTACGTTGGGTAGAGAGATAGACGGGCGGGCGGTGGCAGTGAGCTGGGAGGGCGGCGGCGTGTCGGTGTGGAGCACGTTCGGCGCGCTGCTGATGTGCTCGCTGGCGTGGGACTACGGCCTCAGTCAGGACTTGGCGCGGCACAATCCGCTCGTTGTTTGCAGCATGGTACGTTGGGTAGAGAGATAGACGGGTGGGCAGTTGCCGTCCGTCAATCTATATCGTCAATAACAACTAAAAATAAACCAAAATAAGCTCTGGTCGGAGAATGCCAGCCGTTCACACTCTTGCAATTCTGCTACGCCCGGTATTGAACCCAATGTAATACTTTACTTAGTTTTTTCTTCTTTCGGTTTGAAAATTTGTACCGAAAGTGAATATGTTAAACAATTTTATGTCTAGAAACATTTTCGTTTTAACAATACCATCAAAAAGTGCGGACGGACAGACAACAAGAATTTAAAGAATTCCTCAAAAATGCAATAACTATCTAGAAATTCACAAAATGAACATTAATAATTTGCATAAACTACTTTAACAGGAATGGGCTACAGAAGGATATCAATTGTGGATGGTCAAGGTAGAAGAAGATACGAGGACTAATTTAATTCAAATGGATTTTGTCAAGAGTCCACTCAGCGTGAACCCTGGGATGGTGAGTTTATACATTTTTGAACAACTGCCTCGTTGGTTTAACTAGCGTTATCTTCTGCCAAGTTAGTCAAAGTAGTTGTTTGTGTAGTTGCACATTTTTAATATCTTACTACTTCATATTTGTATTATTCTATTAATAATACAAATATGAAGTAGTAAGTTATTTATTTTATTTATTCCATATTTTAAAAATTAAGTAATAGTTTCTGTTTTACTAAATAAATGGATTTTTTAAATGTGTAATCAGAAATTTTGTTTTAGAGCAACCAAAGGCATTTGTACCTCCAAGCTGACGACAAGTTATATGTAAACCTCGACGACAATCTCACACGGAGGACCAAAATATCTATCATCGACTCCTCATCGGATACGTATCAGGAGAATGGCTTGGACCAGCCCTTGGAGTACGACAGCAGTGCGAAGTATAAAGAGTTTGTAGACGACAATGAATGCAGGAAGCAGTGGATTGTGCTGCAGCTGCCCGCTACTTATATTGCTAGCAATTGGCCTTTACGAGTAAGTCGTATTCATATAGTAGTTACAGGGTATCATTATTACAGCTGTCTTACCAGTGTAATTACCAGTACACTCAATACTAGTATTCTACGTTTATTTATAAAGGACATGGCCAGATTCTGTCCCCGAATTGAATAGAATTTGCAATATTTATTAATATGTTAAAAAAAAATAAAGCAATATTTAAGGCAAAAATTATATTTCTCTATAACATTCGAGAAATACGTATTTTTTTTGGTTATTTTGGATATTTCTTTGACTCGCATTAGTTTGGATACATATTCTATTTGTATTTAGGACTTAGTTTGTAAATAAATATAAAAAATACGACTAACAAATCACTGTAAACTAAAGTAAATATTATAAACATAATTATAATAATAAAATAAAGATTTACGCTTTTTTTATTGTATAAATATGTTACGATTGTTGATGCGGCTGCGCACAACCACGCGACATGCAAAAGATTGTACAAGTATCGGATCGTATTTTGACAGATTTGAAATATTTTTGAAATGTTTTTTTTTATATGGAACAGTCATATGTTATGCAATAATAATGACCGGTATTAATTCGCTTTGACCAACTCAATCCCCTTATATACCAATGATCTTAACCCATATAGCCTTGCTATTGGACCAGTGAGGTATTAACACTTTGGTAAACGACAATAAAATCACTGCTATTTAAAATAATTAGGCGCCTTTTTGTAACATGTTATTGAAGAGTCTCGAAAGTTCTTTGACCAGAAAATTTAAATAGCGGTATTCTAATACACGTGAGCTTTAAAATAAGGTACTATACTTCACTGTAAACGAATTTTTTTTTCTCGGGGCACAGCTCCATACTAATTCCGGCCATGTCCTTTACTTGCAATGTTGATCAATCTCTCGCTACGCGTCAAGTTAATAGAATACATCGCTACGCGTCTAGGCTCTTTTTTGTACATCATCATCATTAACAGCCGTTGGTAGTTCAATGCTGGAAATAGGCCTTTTTAGGGACTTCTAAACACAACGATCTTGAGTCCTCTGTGGCTAGCGGCTCTCGTTTGATGTTGTCAGTCCACCATGTCCAACACTGCGCTTTCCAGTTCGGGGTCGCCATTCAAGCACCTTGGGCCCTCAATGTCCTTTAGCATTTGTAGAAATGTAGCTCCATGCATGCAATATTTCATTTCACACTTCTTTTTGTATGAGCATTGTTAAAAAATATTTAAAAATAGTCATACAAAAAAATATACAAAACAATATTAAACATTGATGAGAAAAACCTCCATTAATCCAATCCTGGTAATCAGGGCTCCAGATTAAGGAACTTCCTCACAATAAGTGCCGTCTTCTGTATTTAACTCTTGATCCAACTGCCAAGCGAAAGCTTCTTAAGGTGTTGGTCAAAGATTTTCGCTATAAAACCATTAACTGAAGGAACAATAATAGTCGACTCTACATTCCACATGGCGGTAATCTCGTGATCAAAGAACGCTCAAATATTTTGATACTTTTTCCTTTTCCTTGATCCTTGATCCTACTAAAGCAAAGCACTGTTATTTTGAACTTAGCACTAACGACCGAATAAAGACGTCTAAAATTGAACATCGACAACTGATTTATAGAGCAAGATATCCCAATTAAAAATTTAATTAAAATTTTTCCATTATGAAAATTTTGGGAAAGTTTAGTAATATAGTAGAGAGACAGCACAGCTTGTAAAGTGTATGCGGTCAGTTCAGCGCGGTGGACGCGAGCGGGCAGTTCGTGTGCGTGGCGGGGCGCGCGGGGCTCACGCACTACAGCTGCGCGGCGCGGCGCTGGAAGCTGTTCGGCAACGAGGCGCACGAGCGAGGCTTCGTCGTCACCGCCGGCGCGCTCTGGTGGCGAGACTACATCGTCGTTGGTATGTTTCAAGTTACTGTTGCGATGTAACCCATAACATTATATGTCCCAAACGAACACATACAACGCACACTTCGCTAAACAGTCTTGCAATAAGCCAACCACATTTTTCCTTTTCCTAAAACAGAGTGCTGGCGGATACTAGCGCTGAATGCAAGCAGAGTTTACGTAATTACAAGCGCCCGCGCTAGCACCCGTTGCATGTCGGCTCTCGATGCGCCATAGCACACATTTAAATAATAACCGGATGTATTCATACAGGTTGCTACAACATACTAGAAGGTCACGACGAGATTCGCTTCTACCCTCGGGACGCGAAACTCGACAACCGTTTCGCGAAGGTGGTCCGCGTGCAGGCGCAGGTGTTTGTACTGGACACGCTCGACGATCAGCTGGTGGTGTTCGGAGCCGATGCGCTAGTTACTATCTACGAGCTCAATAGGGTCGATAACAGTGAGTAGACGTTTTTTAAAGTGATTACAGTATTCTTTAATTATTTCTTTAAATCGATGTTTAATTATTATTGTTCGTTAGAAGGCAACGTGGAGGTGCGCTGCGTGCAAGCGGTGGACATATCGGCCCTGTCGCACCCCGCGTGCGTGGTGTCCGCGTCGCTGTGCAGGCTGCAGGACCCCTCGCCCGCGCACTTGGCGCGCACCGACCAGCCCGCCGCGCCGCACTCACTGGTAATTGTTATTGATCGTTAGAAGGCAACGTGGAGGTGCGCTGCGTGCAAGCGGTGGACATATCGGCGCTGTCGCACCCCGCGTGCGTGGTGTCCGCGTCGCTGTGCAGGCTGCAGGACCCCTCGCCCGCGCACTTGGCGCGCACCGACCAGCCCGCCGCGCCGCACTCACTGGTAATTGTTATTGTTCGTTAGAAGGCAACGTGGAGGTGCGCTGCGTGCAAGCGGTGGACATATCGGCGCTGTCGCACCCCGCGTGCGTGGTGTCCGCGTCGCTGTGCAGGCTGCAGGACCCCTCGCCCGCGCACTTGGCGCGCACCGACCAGCCCGCCGCGCCGCACTCACTGGTAATTGTTATTGTTCGTTAGAAGGCAACGTTCCGCATCCCTGTGCAGGCTGTGTGTCTTCTTGCGTCACACTCAAATGACACCACTTCTGGACAGAGGTCTCCTTTTGAATAAGAACTACCAAACACCACAGTTTTACCTGCAATCCGTTTCAGTTATCACCTGTTGTTACCTGCAAGTAAATGTTGATAAAAATCAAAGTAAGAAATAATAAACTATGGACTATGAACCCCTGATTGGAACAAAGTTCACTTGCCCACTCGTGCACTCGAAGAAAAAACGAAGTGTCGAAAAAAGTCTATCACTCTCCCCGGACTAGCTCAGAGTGTGTAAAGGACGGTAGAGAACTTCCATCCTAAAACGTTTTAAACATCAAGCTTTACTATATGTAGTTTGTGACAGTACTTCTAGGTTTGGAAGGCAAATTTTACTAAAAGCCGGAAAGAAACAGCAATTAGCAATTGCCCTTTTAACATGCAATTTCCTTTAGAATATTAATTATACATAACAATAATGTTAATTATACTCTATATGAGAAAATGAAAGCCGATCAATTCGCCTCATTGAAATCAACTGCATACGTACTATACCATTTAAGTACTTTATACTTAAATAAATTATAATAATCTACTGGGTTAATAGAATTATGCGCATCGTTAATAATGTCTAGCCAATCAGTTCAAGCAATTAACTTTAACAAGATTGACGAGATATTAAACAAGTGTTTACAATGCAATAATAGAGCGAAAAAAGACATTTTTATTTTTTTATTGTACAACGTTACGCCATCAATAACATTGCTCGACATGAACGTTGACAGTAATTGTAACCGTAATAGCGATATCATTCAGTTTTTTTTCGAAAGTTTTTTGCTTGTATTTATCATCATTATCGTAATTATCCACCGATGGACCTTCACTGCTGGACATACGCCTTTTGTAAGGTCTTCCAAACACGGTTTTGCGCCATTAGCATTCAGCCTGCCAACATCCTCCTTAAGTTTCTAACATTAAATTTTTACTATTACATTTAAATAATCTAAATATTACTCATTGATGATTGAAAAAGTCTTAAAAATTTTAATAAATAAAGTTTATGTGGACTTTAACTTATGCATCCTTGATGTCATCAGTCCACTTTTAGGATGCCTTTTCTGCAAATTATGATCCCAACGTTCGGTAGCTCTTCGAAGTTCGAGCTATTTGCTTTGCCCATTGCCTTTAAGTTTCAATTCATTGAGCTATATGTCAGTGACTTGGGCTCTTGAGGACATCTTAAAATCTGATTCGTTCACGCATATTATTAATAATAGCCAAATACTTACTGGCTCCATAAACTTAGAATAACAACTACTCCTCAAAAGTTATAGTTAGGCTTAGTTCAACGATTCTTTTATATAAAACAAGCTGCATGAAGTATTGTACACAGTGGCTCCTTTAACTCCATCCAATAACATGTTGTTTTTTTGTAGGTAATCAATGCAAGCGGTAAACTCATGATGGTGCAAAGGGAGGAGTATGACGTAGATGAAGACAATAATCCGGTAAGTCTACATGTCACTGACTTCAGTATGACTTTTAGGAGAATCGTATCGTCGGGCCATGGTGATCATTCCCGGGCCAAATCCAGGACATTCTAGTAAAAGGTCAGGCGAAGGGTACCCAAACCGACGAACTAGTATAAAAGGAATAATGAAGTTGGAGAAAGTAAGAGAGCTACGCAAGGTTAGTGGCACGTGATAGGACGTCGTTTCTGCCTACCCCTATGGGAACGAGGTGTGATGCTTTGCACGAATTTTGAGACATTTTCAACAAATATATATATCAGCTACTACACATAATCGTAACTTAATTATACCGGATAATCTAAAAAATATGTATATACAAACAGACGGTGAGACATAGTATTTTATTTTTGTTTTAAAGCTGTTTTTGTTTTATCGACCAGGAATAGTACTGTGAAACTTATTTCCATCGCCAATTAATGATTTTCAATGTATTGTTTTTCAGTGCCTCAAGTGTCTGTAACATGACGCACTGAAATGTTTGCCTCAGCTGGACGGCAGTGTATGCGTATATCGTATCGATAGGCGATCGTTTCTTATTTATGTTGATGATCGACATTTTTTAATGTTTTAAGGGGTTGCCCTAAATATTTCCACCAATATAAAAGTAAAGTAATAACACTGGTAAAGGTGTTCGACAACATGAAAGATCACCTCCCGTAAATTCATCTGTCACACTTATTTCCAAAAATCACCTATCTGTGTTCCCCTATTATTAGAAGGAATCTGCCTATTCAGTCAGCTATGCTTAGCTTAGCTTCGTAACTCTTATGTAGTAATGTTGTTATTGTATTAATGATTGAAAATATCCTGTTGAATCATTTGTCGAATTTTGCGCAATAAAAAAGAAAAGAAATAGAACCCTAATTGCATTGCTTCATTATTTGTGTCTAATTGGGCTCATTTTCACGTATCATTTCCTCTGTTTCAATTTAATACAATGTTTTTAGCACAATTTAATTGGGTAATTGTACTTAATTACATAATCAGATTTCATATGGCACGTTACCGCACGCAACGCAATATTATAAGCCAATAAATAAACTGTATACAAATTGTTTATAGTTAAAAATTTGTATATAATTAAGGTTTTTAATTTTCATCAATTGAACTCAAACACATAAATAATGTCATCATAGAACTCTGAAATATTTTGCTCGACACTTCCACAGATTCACACAAAAATCAAGAAAAATATTGATTTTTGTTTGTGAATGAACGTATGATGTCATTTTAAATCACTATTCGTCACATTCGCATCCTCTTGCATAAGTTGAGTTACATAGTTAAATATGCTGTCAATAATTTGATAGTCGAGGGAAGCAAATCATTGTTCTATTAACGATTGCTAGACAACGTTTATTATTTAACGGATTTGCGTTACTTTTATTTAATTGCGTTAATTTTTGAAATAGGTGATGTTTTTTGTAACTAATGTTCTTCTTTATTGTCCAAATTTAAACATAATATGTCAGGCATAAAACAATGCTAATAAAAAATGGGCACTTAAGGATTGATCCCGATTCCCAACTCTATTAATTTCAGTCTACAAAGGTTGACTAAATTTACTTAAGCTATGAAAAGAATCGGCTATTGGGACTTAAATGTGAAAGTAATAACATATTTTCTGTATAATAATTTATTTACGTTCAATAATGAACGTCAGGTACACTTCATTGCTGTGGAAATTACATTCAGTCGGCCTACTTCTAATGACGTACGTGTATTTTTGCATACATTTATATATGCAAGAACACACTACAGCCGTGAGTAACTAAACAGGTTACCTATACACATAGAAGTTTTTAGAGCGATAAGCTTACGTTTATCTTTTTCAAATTATTTAGTACTTTTGGCATATTTGGCAAATGGACCAAAACATGAAATATGTTACAAAACAAAATATGTTCTGAAGATGTGTTTAACAGCACTTGACTAGTTGGAAGCTGGTCTACTTCTAAATATGCATCTGATTTAATGTTACCAGACATTTTGCCTGTTTTACGTCAGACCAGCAAATTACCTCAGCATGTTACTGAGTGGAGATGCTTTTAAGATTGCACATTTAATAATAGATTGCACATATTTTTTTTAGAACTAAGTATGTGTATGTTAACTATAGCTTCAAGAAGAAGTACTTACGGTATTGTGCAATTTCTAAATAAAAACACTACCCTAGATATTTGTATGACCTTGACTAATTCCTACTAAAGTATGTGCTGCTTTGGCAATTACATTCCTGGAACATTATGAAGTTCGTGAATATAATTGGCAAGTTACTTGTACCAAAAGAACTTTCTATTTGAAAAAGAATATTTTTCTATTATACCTTACAAACTACTTACACTAAATTAGTGTTTGGTTTGTATGGTCACCTTTTGGCCGTCTAAAGATATAGGGCCGGCTGTCCATCTGCGGACAATGTTGCCTTTCTTATAAGTCGTGCCGGTGACAGAAACCCAAGGGGCGGGGTTCCCAATTGGTAAATAGCTCCAAGGGTTTATTGGTTCAATAATTGGTTCGATTGGTACGATTGGTGCCGCTATAGGAGCAACTGGGGCTATATGAGCGACTGGGGCTATTGGTTCCAATACTGGGCCAACGACTACGGGTGTGGCGACTGGTAGAGGCACAGGATGTGCGTTGGGTCGCGTACGCTTCACTATAGCGTTGAAGCCGTGGATGGAGTCAGCGACGTACTCGACGATGCGAATGTTGCCGTCGGGTTCGACTAATGAGTAGGCGCCCCGCACTACGTCACCGTCTCTCGTTTCCCATTGAGCCTTGTTATCGCCGGTGTGCGGATCGTTGACGGCGTAGTTGAACGAGTAGTTTGGGTTTGGCTGTAAATAAATAAAAATAAATTAATAAAATACTATTTATTCAACTTTTTAATAAAGTATTTAATTTATAACAGATCTAAATTAAACTAGGATTTTGTGCCTCATCATTTGGCAGTTGTAAAAATAAAATTAAAAGATGGATAGATAAAAATATACGGAGTTATAAAATGTATTTTTAATTATTTTCTCATTTTAAAGATATTGCCACAGGGACATAGATTATATACCCAAATATAACATTAGGATTTAAGTAGCAAAAATAACCTTTGTACACTCAAATAAACGTGTAATAAGTTCTTATATTATAGTTTTATAGGAATTAAAAATACTTACAATGCTCCCAACTGTAGCGTATGTCTGGTATAGAGCGGGCGGGTTAGCTGCCGCGCTTCCGATCACACAGAATACCTGAAAAGTGGAAAGTAAATCAGAACTGTCAAATTGCATCTCCTTGCTAATAAACGTTGTATAGATGTGAAAATTAGCTACATAATGTTCATAATGTCTTCTTTCGAAATCAGATTACTGATAATGACGACAGAAGAAATGAATATAGGGGAAGTCAATTGCCTTGAAATTATGAATATTTAAATCTCAACCAAACGAAGCCTCAAGTTCGATTAAATTACTTAATATATTACACGCATGATTTTTTAGCATCATTTGCAGCAATTATGCATAACTACAGATTACAGACTTGAAAGAAGCTAAGGAAGTATGCATGAAACATAGCAAATGGAAGGATGTAGTTTCTGCCAACCCCTATGGGAATAAGCCGTGCTCTATGTATGTATGTACAGACTGACATCACATCGTTAAAAAAATTCCGGCTATATTATTCGTTTAATATTCGTTAATTATTCGTAATGGTCTCTTATGCAGGCTTATCCTGGATAAGTTACCCATTAAGAGCCTTCCTTATTTTACCCAACCAACTGAATAAGGGTTTTAATTTTTTGAGCGCCCGTTTGTAGGACCTTTTTGGTATGATAATTTTAAGCACTTTGGCAGATTTCGAAAATTTAAGCGCCATTATCAATTCTCATAAGTCGTAGAATGACGTAGCATATATGATTTCCCGGATTTATCTTTACCGTTTACTTTTGTTGAATTAATTTTTATCAACTTATTTTTTTATGAGATGGGTTTTGGTATGGTCCATAACCTGAGGTATTCGATGCTTACCACCAAAACCGAGTACATTTTACCGACGATGTAGTCCAGTTGGCAAACGAAGTGCACTGCGCTGTTGTCATCGCACACTAGTTCATTTATACTACATTAATTAATTAATTATTCGACCCGGTCGCGCTCCGTTTTTCTTTGTCAGGCTCCAATTTTCAACGGATGAATTGTCTTCAATTTTTTATTTATATTTTGCGTAGGTCACAGTGTCAACGATGCATCGTTGGCTTAGTTTATACCACTGTATCAAAAATCCTAAGTTTAAAGCCAAAAGCAGAAGAGCGTTTAAAGCGTTTTAATTATTATTGACTTACTTGATAATTCTCTACAGCGGCCTGACGATGCCTCTGAGATAGGTTTTAATATGGTGAATTTAGCTTACTATAGTAACAAAAGACAAGTTTTGTGGTCAAGCCATTTTAAATTCCCAAGTAAAATTTAGATTAGGATAAGAGCATTTAAAGCCTTTATAATATGCTGAGAATTCAAGATAGTGCTTCTAACTTATTACACCTGATCAAAAACTTTAACTTTTACTTGATGATATAAAGCAGCCTGAAGTTGCCTCTTAGAGCATTTAATATACTGAAAAGATCTCAAGAGAGTGATGTTCCATTCGCGTATAGTAACAATATTAAGTACAGGGAAAAGTTAAAGACCAAACAAAGCTGCTGCCAAGAATGTACTTGAAAAGCTTCAATACCTGAATGCCGCTTTCACGTAAATTTCAGTCAGTAGAGATAAAGGAGCATAACACTGCGATTTTATCTCTTCTAAGAAATACCGACAGAAAAAACACGAAGTTGTGAGAAAAATTCCCAGCTTGTTACTTCATTCATAAAATCTTCATTAATTTAAAGAATTTATAATTTCTAAATTGTTTCCATGTCTGGTCTGGTTGGTCTGGTCTAGTGGCAGACTTGTTTGTTATATTATTTTTTCAATTCATTCATACATTTGGAAATTGTATTAAATTGCATATCCGACCAATAGGGTATTACGCTTGAATAACTTATCCATCTCATTAAATTCATTAATAAAAAATATTATCCATAAGTTAACTCGAAAAAATATGACGACTTTGGAGAACCACCTTCACGAACTGTCATCAATTAAGTTATCAATTTGGCATCAGAAATAACCCGGTCAGTACCTAATATTGTAGGACACATTAATCATTATGACCGTATTTGAAATGTTAACTAATTTTGTTACTTTGTTGTTACTTGTTACTTATATTATTACATGTTAAGTAATATTCATGTTACATAAAATGTTATATACACAATGTATCATGCCTGATGGTATGCGATGATGTAGCTTATAATGAAACGCACTTACCTAGTAGTATTTATTATTTTCTACTGATTACCGATTCCGATACCGATAAAAAAGGGAAAATAAAATGGCATTCAAAATCATTGCTGTACATATTAATAACGACTATCACATAGTATGTGTCAAAATATGTTCTGTATAACGGTATAGATAAAAGCGAGAGTGGAGGAAATAACTTAAACATTATCTGACAACAATCTGAAATATGTGTTTTAAAGTACTGATATACGGGATGGTTTTGGCCAGATGGAATGTCTGGGGGCTAGTATTTTATTACTTCCAGTTCCAAAGAACTCAGAATTTCATTAAAAGTTTCGTAGAGTCTCAACACAGGTAAAGATTAAGGACTTTTTCAATAAGATTCAATAAAACGCAATTTATCGTTTTTGTTGTCACTATCTTTTAATAAATAGTAACAAAATGTCACTTATAAATAAGCTAATCACATTCTACATAAAATAAAATAGGCTATATACAAATATTAAAAGACTAGAGAATTGCCTACTTCCTAAATCTAATTAATATGGCATCTGTATCTTAATCTAAATCGGGTTTCCTCTTGATGATGATAGTTTTGCCTACTAACGAGATCGGTCTCGTCTTCACTCTATACAGTTGTCCGTTCACATACTTTCTGGTGACAATCCTTGCTTGTGGCGCTTTGCGTAGAGGGCCCTTGAGCGGTACCCATCCGCCAAACGAATGTGTTTTCGAATCCCACGGAAGACTACGACCAGTTACTGTGACCTGTTGTTCTACAGGCGAAGCTGTTGTCCCGAATCCGTAATGTAATGGATTTATTAAAGGGTTCACTGGAGGTAGAGGTAGCGGCAGGGGACCAAATAGTGGCGATGGTTCTGTTAAACTCGCTGCTAATTTTTGTACGATGGCGTTGAAACCGTTGCTGAAATCGTCACTAGAATACTCCAATACTTTTACGTTTCCGTTTGGTTCTAACAATGATGTGTAGGCTCCGTTCAGTTGGTCTTCTCTGTATCCAAATTGTTCTTTATCTGCATTTGGCGACGTGTCGATTGGTTGTGGTGTTGGAATGGTTGGTTGGTAGGCATAACGTTGGTAATCCTGCCAAAAAGATGCAAAGTTAATTTTTAAAGAGAGTGTGGTTAAAGCTGTGTGTCGATTCTCTAAAAAATACATCGTACGAACATCTCGCTTACATCTTGTCTATCGTTCCACCTTCAGTTCGACTATCATTTCAATATGGCAAAATGTTATTGGAGAATATCGATTTCTGTTACATCGGCTTCAAAATTGACTTTTTTTTCAAGAATCGACATACTGATTCAGATTTCATAATGAACACTATACTAAAGCCAAACTCGATTGAAAATGCTTGTCAACAAACATGTTAAAAATGAAGGTAGAAATCACTAGTCATTTTACACCTTATTTTTTTAGTTAACTTGTTAATGACGAATTCATAGCAATAAATTAGATTAGTAAGCTTAAAACTTTTTAATTTATTAAATTTCTATTAAATAAGATTTTATAAAAAAACAAAACATAATTTTAAATTTATTAGGAATAAAATGTGTTCCATTTTCTACCTTCATTTTTAATTTGCTTGTTGACAAGCATTTTCAATCGAGTTTGGCTTTAGTATAGTTTTCATTTTGTGCTTTATAGATATAATGCTACAAACTTATCTGGCCCGGCGAGAGGTGTCGCTGTGGTCGCTGTTTCTGTCAACAGAGTTGACACAAAACAAAAGAGTGACAGCTGCGACGTTAGTTCCAGTTTTGGCCGCCGGGTCAGATAAGTTTGTAGCGCTATAGCGTTTCATGTTTTTGTAATGAAATATGTCAATTATAGGAAACAATTCATTTTTGTTTTTTTTTTAATTTTTGCCTAAATTGCTTTCATTGTTTTCTTAGCTTATATTCATATTGACAACTTACATCTTGAATAGTGTTGCGACCGCGAGAAGCCTTCCCCGATATTGCTGTTGATAATGTTAAGAAGTAGAGGATCTGAAACATATTTGTAATGATGATGAAATAAATGATTGTTTATTATACAATAAACAACTTTTTGTTATAGACTTTTTCAAAACTTTACTTCAATTACTAAAAAACTTAGGTTTTAGAAATTAGATCTTGTAAACTAATACTACGGCAAACAAAGAAAAACATAGAACAGAGGCATAAAATACTATAAGTAGAGCTGGTGCAAAAGGCGGCCTTCTCGCTTAAGAGTGATTTCTTCCAGACAACCTTAGATTTAGGAAAACATTAGGAATTGAGATTATTGTAAATACTCTGCCACTGAATTTTGTTTCATAAATATTAAAATCAATGCCACTAATAGGCATAAATTTTTGATGTTGTTTTATCTATTCATAATAAAATTAAATAATTAAAAAAAAATGGTTTTATCGAATAAAGATATTTTGACTTTGACTTATAACTGCAAGACAAATCCAATATTTACCGTGAGAATGTGATTCATTTTAGCGTTCATCACTGCCGGAGTAGAGTGCGCAATGATTGAATGATTATAATGCTTCTACTTCTTATATGAATGGGTGTTCACCGCAGCTCAATACATCATCACTTGTGAAACCAGAAACACCTGTTTATATACGTGCTGTTGCATCTTACATATTCATCTTAAAACTGAAAAAATACAAACGCATTTGTTACATAGCGTTACATGTGTTCATGTAATGTCTAATTGATAGCTATGCATGTGCGTACGTACTGCAGTTCATACGTTGGGAGACGCGGAGCGTGGCCAACTGAAGCCGTAACTTTGTTTTCAGCGAAAACCTCTTGTGTGTTCTTGTGGAGCTGAACCGAAACTGGATAGGAATTTAGTTAGGGTTGTCACCTTTTTTAATGGACATAAGTATTGCTAAGATACGTGGCAGCAGCAACAGTATCCTACGGTTGTTAGGAGATAGCGTGAACAATCCTCTGGTTTGGAGACTCACGCAGAGGACTAAATCTCTTCTAGTTGTTAAGTTCTAACATAATTTATAAGTTATCATTGTTACTAACTCTAAGTGGACTCTGTTGTCTGAAATAAATAAATAGGCTGACCAGTAAAATCAAATTGAATTGGGATCGTTATAAATACTTTTTCGCAGTCCGTGCATTTAATTCTTTTTTCCGCAATATAGCAAGGATTTTATTATTCTGGTATTATACTTATTTCATTTATTTAGCTATTATACCTATATATCTAGTTTGTTAAGCGTGGAAAAATTTACTTGAAACAGATTATTTTCTTTTTCTTCCTTTTGCAACAAGTAATTCTTATTGCTGCACAGTTGCACACCATCCTCCATTTCGGTCGGCAAAGAAGTTAACATATAAATTGTGATATGTGAGTAATTAATTGGTGGTGCAAGTAATTCATTTCATTTCATTTTTATCAAATTCAAAGTCTCTTTGTCCGCTTGCTGTTTTCTTGTTCATTTGCTCACCTCGCCATTTGCTATGCGTCAACAAATTCTCAATGAAATTATCATTACTTTCGCGTACTTTACTTGATTATTAAAATAAAGAGTACAATTACCCGATTACAATACTTTACAATAAATTACCCACCAGTGGCAACCCTTAGTGTAGAATTCTTCTGAAGATTTCAGAAACTTACCACTGAGCTTAATCCATTACTGGTTATAACAATTGTTTTGAATATACCAAGGAAAATTCATTCAAAAATATGAGAAAAGTTTTATTTCTTATACTTATTTCCTGGTCCGGACTGGTGGAAAGGCCGCATACCTCGTAGAGCACACTAAGCCATTGGTCCTGGGTATTAACATTAACAACTGATAGTTTTGGACTATCTGTTATTGGAGCTAAGATTGTTATAATAACTGTTCTCTCATTGGAGTATCGTGGGTCTAAACTCCGAACCCCCTATTTGATGCACTTAATCTTGCTGTGGGCCAATTAGATATGCTAATTAATAAATTGGTGAAGTTTTATTGAACGGCCGATGACACAGTGGATAGTGGCTCTGCCTTCGCATCGAAATCCAAGGGTTCGATTACCATTTAATTTTAGATCATACCTACAAAATATAGATTAGATTGCCATTATTGAGAGATTGACCACCTGTCAACTCAATAATGGCAATAATATAATTAATAATAATGACAAAGGTAATTGTCCTTTTGGTTTATATACTGTATTTTTTTAGAAAAGGGAGAAAAAAAATATCTTTTAATACCGAAACACTGGATTGGGGAAATCTGAGGGAGGGAAAGTGAAGTTATAAAATCATTCCATCGTTATTGTTAGGATCATTTACGCGCATGCTTTCCTATAAATTCACTTTATTTTACAAATAAAACAAAACTCAATTACCACATAGTGGTGACTGCTTTATTAGTGCCTATAACAAGGTTTTACTAACTACGCGATAAATAAATATAACATAAAATTAATTATTCGCTATAATTGCCACCTCAAAATAGCACCTTTATTTTACTAGTCAAATCCTTAAAGCCTCGATTAAATGGATAGCGGCATGTTGTTTTTTAGATGTGTTATATATGGGCGATGGTTATTTATTTGTGACCGTGTCCTAAATCATAACCGCCATATCCTTTGTAGTCGTAAAGACCGAGTCCTTTCTCACCTAACAGTCCTTTGCCTAAAAGACCCAAGTCATAACCACCGTTATATATGGGGAGGGCTGGTAAAATGGGACCCTTTATTGCGGGATATATCGGAGACAACCACGGTTGCTTAACTGGTCCTAGATAAGGTTCAGGGTATATTGGTCCTTTAACAATAGGAGCTGCTAGTATCGGTTCCTTAAGAATTGGACCTGATAGATACGGTTCTTTGAGAATTGGACCTGATAGATACGGTTCTTTGAGAATTGGGCCTGATAGATATGGTTCTTTTAGAATAGGACCTGGTAGATAAGGTTCTTTGATTATTGGTTTATAAATCGGTAGGTAGGGTTCTTTTATAATTGGGTACGGGACAATCGGTTCTTTTATTATCGGTAGAGGGGCGATCGGTTCCTTAATGATCGGCGCTGGAAGGATCTCTTTTACAACTACTGGAGTTTTATATAGGGATGAGTAGGACGATGCTAGACCACCGGCGTATGGTCCATTCAGCAATGGAGCACTAGCTAGTTTTTCTAGTCCAGCGACAGGTCCAACTGAAATGGGCAGTTCTGATTTGTAACCTATAACCGGTAGCTGCGCTTTGTATATCGGCGCCGACACTGGGTGTAGGTTGGGACCGATGCGCTTCACCACGGCGTTGAAACCGCTCTTGTCATCAGCTCTGTACTCCACAACTCGTAAACTGCCATCTGGTTCAACCAGGGAGTATGCACCTGTTTACAAAAATAATTATTACTGCATTTTCTAACTTTATATATTCTATTGCACTTCAATTGTATATGAAAGTTTATCGAAGCGTAGCGCGATACTAATTTCAAAATAAAAAATTCTAAAAATCATTTCTTTGATTTTTTGATATTTCTAACGAAATAAATCCCAATGCTTTTTTGTTTCGATTGGTCAAAATACCAGGAAGGTTTTGATATTTTAAAAGCTCTAACTAGTCAGTATTAATTTCTATGCCATTACAACAGATCTAGTGAAAAATAGTTTGTCGTCTTCATGTAGAATAATTGCACATTCATTGAATGAATTAAATGAACTAAATGAGAAAATTTTGAAATTGAATGAATTAAATGAACTAAATGAGAAAATTAAATGAACTAAATGAATTAAATGAGATTTGAGTTGTAGTCGATACAGCAAACACTACGCCGGCTAGTCTCAACTACATTTAAATCTTCACGCAACTATTGCGGCTTAGAGAAGGCAGCAAACATAAAATCATATTGTATTGCGTTGGTTGCGTCGAGGAAACGTGTGCGTCTATTGTAGCGATTTTAATACTATTACCTCTCACGACATCACCATCCCGTTTTTCCCATTGTGCTTTGTTGTCACCGGTGTGGGGATCCCGTACGGCGTATTCAAAAGCATAGCTGGGATATGCCTGCAATTATAACAATTCCATTAACTTAGTTTCTTTATTTCTTTGAAAATTGATGACAATGGCGTCCTAAAGCGGTGTTATTTTTCATTTTTGAAAAATGTTGAAGATTTGCAACAGATTAGATAAGAACCTCTGACACTAGTTCGAACTGAAGGTTTTTGGAATATGTAAATCGAGCCCAAAATTTAATGTAGATGATAGAAGCTTTACAACACTGAGGTTTTTTCCATTGAATATATTTAATTATTACTCACTCCGGGATTTCGTGATCTTTAACTAAACGTATCGACTACACGAATATTATGTAAACAGTGTGAATAGGTGGGATAGTTACATAGTAATCTACAGATGCGTGACCGGGTGCGTAAACTTCGGCGCCATATAGCCCGTCAGCTTTCGAAGACGCCGACAGCGCAAGGAGGCACGTTATCTGTAACAAACCGTCTTATGACGTCATCCACAGCCACGCTAAGAGCACCTAAACACTAGCGTAGCGCTTTCAAAACAACGCTAGTGTGTAGGGACTTCTATAATTTACTATCACGTGCTTTCTCAATTCACTTCACTAAGTTAACAAGTCTAATGTCATCCTTTTAAATTTTCCAAAACCTCTTTTATTTCGAAAAGGATAACATCACTTTCTTGTCAATTTAGTAAGATATTAGCACTCATGTTGTTTCTTAATAGTTTCACAAACCGCGGCAAGGCACTTCATTTTTGTTGCTGGACCCCGCTGGTCAGTGGGTGTCAAAAAACGTACTGAATTATAATTAGCTGGTCGGCCAATTTATAGTTTTGTCTAAGACCTTCGACTCCTGTTGAGCGGATGTTTTAACTGTTTCACGCGCGACCGTACCGTCTGTAATATCGAATGCCTCGTGCTTGCATCAGGCTTCCTCATTTTCATTGAACCTTCAATTGGTGAAAACGAATAATAATACGTAAATTTCCGTACGCCATTCGAACCCTGATTATTTTTGCAATTTTTAAAATTGTCAGCTTTACGGGAATTTTTGTAAGGGTGTGCAAGGGACAGCCCCCCTTTATTGGATAATTTTCCCCCTGAAATTCTTAGGTACATTGTATAATTTATTTGACCAGTACTTACTCGTGATTGACTATATTTTTTACTAATTTTTAGAGATACTCAAAAATAAAATAAATAAATAAAATACTTATATCAGTTATTCGTTGAAGCTCTGAAAAAATCAGATTATGATGCTATACAAGATTTGACTATAGAAAACAGGTGAAAAGACAAGTTACTTTTACTTCGTAGCCGAAATAAAAAAAGAAAAGTGAAATAGTCCATGGTACATAATATTCAAATTCTTGTAACTTTGATATAAGCTGTCGAAACCTTGTCGTATTCATTTCAGTTGTCAATACACAACAGCGAATACAGACATATGAATATCAAATAAGTAAATTCAATCATGCATATCGTATCTGACGCAATACGTATTCGCCGATGTACATTGTGACGTTTTGCTCTAATTACGTTGTACGTAGCGTGCGCTCGGGACGTGCCAACGTGCGAAAAACAGTCGAGTGTGCGCACGCGACGGATGCGGTGCGAGTAATGACGACGTATTATATGCGCTTTATATAATTTACGAGTAATACAAACATCCGTTGCACTTGAATCTTCGTTTTCTTTGTTTTCTTAAAAATTATATGCCATAACAAATTGATTTTTTTTAAATATGTACATTAACCATATTTAAAAAAAATAATATATTATATTCCCTTTCTTTTCTAATTAGTCATAAACTTTGTTAGAAGTGGGTACTATGTTGTAAGTTTACAGTAAAAAAACTAAATAAATAAAGTAGCAATGCATGGAATACATTGTAAGCTAGTTACAGCCCACTGCACTTAAATTATTATTATTAGCGCAAATTAAACTGTTAATAACTCACAAGAATCATTTCAGAAAATAACAGTCTGATTTACGATACCAATCTTGTGTAGTGATTGGTATCGTTTGCTGGATACGTAGAGTTTTGTAATGAAACTAAATAAGACATGTAGTAGGTTCAAGCATATCGTATTAATTATACACTTATGTCACATTTTTTATAGTGTATTAGTTACAGAACACGCAGAGGACCCACCTAATGGAAAATCATCGTCTAAAGTCCAATTAAAGTAAAACTTCGCAGACCACACTTGTAAAGAACACGATATACAAGTATTCCATGTTATCATAGTCAGTCAACCAAACGTTCGCCCTTGCGTATATTCCACAGACGCTGAACATTGTTATGGACACCATAACAAAATAATTTTTGGGAAACAGATGTTGCAATGCAACAGAGAGTGATGACTTATGGATCCGAGTGAGACTTGGTCGCTAATGTTCTTATAGGGAGGGTTAGAGGCATTCAACGCGCGATGGTTTTTGCTTCAATTTCTGAGTGATTAAATAAGATATTAGGAGATTTCCAGAAGTACTGAAGCAACCGTCCTAACCAGAATCTTATGTCCAGCGTTGGACGTCCACGGCTAATAATGATGGTAAATGATGACTTTTTGGCTAATTTGGCCGTGCTTGTAAATTGTATAGTTATTTCCTAGTTTGTTACTTGTACTATTTATAATGTATTCCGTAGTGTCCCAAAATGTGTACCTTAAAATATTCCAATATCATTGTTCCCAGGCGTACAGCTGTCTGCCGGCCACAGTGCTGGCGTCGTGTGTGGAGAGCGTGTGGTCGGGCAGCGGCGCGGGCGCGCAGACGCAGCTGTCGCGCGCGCTGTGGCTGTGGTGCGGCGTGCTGGGCGCGCGGGTGTGGCTGCCCCTCATATCGCGCGAGGCGACGCGCCGCGCCGACCCCTCCAGACACACCTTCATGGCCAAGCGGATCATGCTGCCGTTTCATCTCGATATATACCCGTTGAGTAAGTGTATAAACCAGTCCACCTAAGTCAACAGCCTGGCGGCCTAAGCCACCTTATTTTGTAAAAATATTGCCGTATACTTGAGCCTTTGAGCCTTAGAAAATGGCTGGATGAGGTGGGAAGAGGATCGTGTGTGGAGGAGTGGAAAGGCCTATGTACATCAGAGGATGGATACAGGTTAATGATGATGATGATGACTACTGCCGAACCAAGCAGATGTCTCACCTAATCTTAAGTGGAAAACCAATGCTAGTAGGCGGAGTAAAACTACTTTTTATTACTCATTTCGATTAGATGTGAAATTATGCTCAATGATTAGAACTTTTGTACCTGTAAAAGTCATGTATTGAATTCTTGTATTTCAGCAATCCTGTTCGATGACGCAATCCTACTAGGAGTAGAGAACGACACTACTCTGTACGCATCTGATTCTAATTCCGTCTTTTCACTGCCATTTTGCGTCATAAATAGGACGGTGAGTTAAATAACTGGCATATAAGTATGAACTGAGTTGTTTGTCGGCTCTTAGTAGAGTCTTGTTTGAACCTATGGTGGAGTCACTATAAACACATAAACTTTTCATTTAGCTGCCTCGCACCTGCTACACATGATGTTAAGTTATTCTTTCATCTTAGAAATTTTAAACAGCAGTCTTGAGTTAGAACATATGCCATCTTACAGGTATGAAGGACTTAAGTATTTAGAAACGTGTTAAAACATCGTTCTCCTTCGTAATTATTAATATTGTTACGGATTGAACTACCATAACTTTAACCAAGCCAATTCTCATTGAAGTACGATGTTGGATCTAAGTTTTAAGATGAATTAAAACTAACTTATCTAAATACTAAAACGTCATACTTCTTGATATTTTATAATGATATATTATAAAATATCTATATATATAATGATATATCATAAACTCTATATAGTAAAATCATTATGCTGAATAATGGCAACATGTAATTTGGGCGGAACTGAAATTTAAGAGGACTTCTAATGAAGTTTGTTATTTCTAGAGCCAAGTATACCTGCACCAAATATTGCGGCAACTCCTGCGCCGCAATCTGGGCTACCACGCCTGGGAGATTGCGCGCTCGTGCTCCCAGCTGCCGTACTTCCCGCACTCATTGGAGTTGTTGCTGCACGAAGTGTTAGAGGAGGAGGCCACCAGCAAAGAGCCCATACCAGACGCCCAGTTACCGAGTGTGATTGAATTCGTTCACGAGTTCCCGGTTTATTTGCAGGTAAGTTTATTTGTCGTACTTCTCAGGTAAGGTTAGCTACCGTACTGA